>CM060920.1:501436360-502092788 GCA_030737875.1 Allium sativum
ATTATCCCTTCTCATTTATCTCAAATGACATCTTTAAACTAATATATCACGTTAAAATATGAGCATCAGATCTCCAAGGTTATGAAATTGGTAGTTATCCATCACAGTACGGATTTAAAACCCAAAAAAACTATTGTTAATACCCAACTAATAAAAACTCCAGTAAACTAGAATCAAAAAATAAAATTTTGAATCAGGAAAATTATCGGGGAAGACGACAAAAGGAAGAAAGTCACTGCAGGAGAGTGAGTGTTATGTTGGAGCTGATCAGAGTGATGAGATGGTAAGATCTAATTTCATTTTATTAAATCGTATGCACATATTAAGATCTAATTTTACGGTGCGAAAGTTTTTAAAAGTAAGGGTAAAAGTGGAAGAAGTTAAAAAAATTAGCTACCTACATTGACCCCCCTTAACAATTTAAAAAAAGTAGAGTATCCTTAAAATTTGGACCCCCTTAATAGAAATTGGAGTGTCAATAACAAAGCCCCTCCACAATTGCTTTTTATGTTTTCTCGCATTTGCAATTGCTACTTCTATTTGCTCGCCTCTACTGCTCGTGTTCTTTTCTACCCTCATTTGCTCGCCTATTTTGTTTCATGCAATCATTGACTTCCTATCGACAAAGCCATAGCTATGTTGGAGTTTGTAAAATAATTTTTTGATATATGGGATAAAGTGTTAAAAAACTAACCAAATTACTCAACTCCCAATAATTAGATTACTCCAACTTCTCATAATAACATATTTTTTATTATGTAAATTTATGTGTATTAATGTATATTGTAACATTAAGGAATTTTTATGCTAAAAGTCTTGAAATCATGAACAAATGGTCATGCAAAATGATTGGGTTGTTCTTGTTTCAATTTTTTTTTCACAATAGATCTTTTCTCAATGTTCTTGGTCAATTTTCTTTTTTGGTCCAAATTTGAATTTGGTGTCTTAATGTATTTCTTTATTAATGATACGTTTTGACTATGTACAAATTTATGTCTACACATGGAAAAAGGAATTAGAAACAAAGGTTTGTAAGTATTATTTCTTCGAGTCTTGTCAAAAGTTTGCTGGGATTACAGCATGAATGCTTATAGAATATTATAAACTCTAACTTTACCTAATACATATGCTTTTTAAACATAATTTAAGTCTGAAAGCATAATTTTGTATAAAGTCTATGAGGTAGATAGACTTCTATTCCATATAAATTTACTGGCATGAACTTGAAGCAAACCAAAATATGTATCACACTTGTTCGGAAATAGAAATCACTGCGGATATATAGTTGCTTTACATATAATTTATGAATTTACATATTATGCTTCCTTAAAAAGGAACTTTTATAATATATCGATAAAATTAATTGTAATCCCACAAGTAATAGTTTATGAATACCTTATAAAGATCTTCTTATTCATAATATGTTTTTAATTGTTTAAAGTAAATTTCTCGATTGATGCTTGAGAATATATTTATGAGTACATATATTCAAACCTTTTGTAAAACTGTGTTAACATATCCAACAATCTCAATGACAATCAAAAACTTCACTAAATGTGTCTAACAAATTGCATGCATATAAACTTATCATACTGCCATGTATTTACGGCATAATGTAAGTTACAAAATTAGACCTTGGTTTAGATTAAAAGGTGATTTTTTTCCAGTGGTGGCAACTAAATTAATGTAGCATGTTTTTGTAAATATTTGTGTGTTTCCGGTAGGAAGTCAAATGAAAATAATATCCTTTGAAAAAATATTATTGATTTCAAATTTTCAAGTGAAGTGCTTATAACCCCCTTTCCCAAAACTCTGGAGAGATGATATTGAGAACTTATTATTTGCATCTAAACACAACAGGAATAAGCATGGACTTTCCTACAGCCCTAAGGCTAAATCAAAGAAAAATAGTACTCAATGTACTAAGTTTGTTATAAAGCCACCAAGCTCAAACCAAAAACCTAGGAAATTAAAGTTAAATCCTCCAAATAGGTTCATTAAATTATGGGTTCCAAATTGGTTAGATAATACTGAAAAAGGAAAATATATTGATAATTTTATTAATAAGGTTCATTTATCTAATGATTATATTTTGAAAGGGCATTCAAACTCTTTATGGGTTTGGCATCCCAAAACTTTACCCCATGGACCTCGAAAAAAAAGGGTACCAGTGTGCATATTTTACAATTTTTCAAGTACCAAATAGTCGATGCTCAAAGCATATGACAAGAAATCTATTGAACCTTGGATAAATATGAATAGTATTTGTTATTGGCATCAGCAAAATCGGTAACTCTAAAACTCATCTGATTATTTAGTTCATTTCATGTTTTAATTTCGCCACTTTTGTTTTATTTATATGCATATACACACTCTACATATTGTCTAGCAGTAAACTAAGTAATTCTTTTTACCCTTTTTGTTAATGACAAAGGGGGAGAAAAGGTATAAATATACTCGACAAAATGGTAGTGGGAGTGCACAGAGTTAGGGGGAGTCAAGTATAAAAAGTATTACATTTTATTTATCAAATATTTATATGGTTGTCATAATCAAAAATGGGGAGATTGTTAATACCCTAGGTAGATTCTGATGACGACAACCATATAAACATTATTACTAAGATATATTTCAAGTTGTCCAGTTAAATAAGATATACTATAAAGATATTTATAAAGATGAACAAGAATACAAAAGAAGAATTATAGAGGAATGATAATCAAATAAATTGAAGAAAAAAGCCTATTAAAGATTAATGCTGAAGAACAGAGGTGTTTGAAGTGATAAGGAGTTTATTGAACCTTAGAATATCTTGTTAAAGATCCCAAGGAAATCACACTTGAAGACAATCAACAATTGACCTCAACCGAATCACCAAAATCCACAAATATAAGGAAATATGAAGTGTTGAATATTTGTGGCACTTATAAGTGTCTTTTGCAGCACTAGATATGTCGACATACATCTTTTTACATGTCGACATATAACGGTTTTTTAGATTTTCAAATTCAAAATAAGAAGTTTTTTCCCTCCATCTCTTCACCAAAAGACACATCCTTTGAAACACTATTTAAAGGCTCCTGGTAACGAATTGTAACATCATCTTTTCACATTTTCTTCTACTCCTTCTTCTCCATATATTCTTTACACAAATCCATTGAAAACTTGCAAATCCACTCTCTTTCATTACAATTCTTCATTGATTTGAAAGTCACACAATATTAGAGAGTTGTACTTGAATTCATATTATTCTCTCATTTTTTATCCTATTTCCTCAAATAATTCAAAGATATATTGCCATTGGAGGTCTATAGGATCATTGTACCAAATCTGCAAGGATCTGTATTGAAGATATGACAACTTGCTATTGTTGTTGTTGATAAGGAGAAGGTGTACCTTGTAGCCCGTGAAATCAAGATTGTAAAGGTGTTCTTGCCACCCATGGAAAACAAACGATTATAGTGAAAATATGCATGATGAAGTGCATGACTGGATGCAGGATTGGTTAATCCGAACCAGTATAAAAATCCTGGTGTTATTTACTTTACTGCATTTTATTTTATTACTTGTTTTCTTCTATCTTAATTTGAATAGATATAGTAAATACACTTCATCTCTCTAGTGTCTAAATAGCTTTAAGATTCATTAACTTTGGGTTATAGACACCCCAGTTCCCCAACAGTCATGAGCGTGCATGAGTCCGATCAGGGAAACTAAGTCATTGTAACACCAATAAATAGGTCTATGTTATATAAGTTCCTGGGTTAAGGAGTGATACACCCTACCGCCGGAGCTGACACATGGTATTTACGTATTAGGGAGTCGATTGCACGGGTAGTAACTAGGGTACACATAATCCTGCTGTTGTGTAATTAGGGTAAAACCTAATCCTGTTATGTAATTAGGGTAACACCTAATCCTATTATGTAACTAGGGTATGCCTAATCCTACTGTTTAATCCTGCTGTTTCTGTTAAGTAATTGGGCTAATGCCTAATCTTATTATACTAATATTGGTGTAGACTTAACCTGTTTTAGGGATACAAATGTGAAACATTACTCGATTATAGTTTATTCATGTTGTTCCTGTCTATCCTGTTGTTCTATTTAGTTTATCTGTTAGCCTATGATATTGTACTTTCTCATCCAGTCTTGTTTACCTGTCTTAGTATTCCTATTTATTGCATAATATAAAATCACTAGAACTGACCAGACTTTATGTCTGACTCTTTTTGTTTTCGCTTCTTTCTTCCTTTCCCCTAGGTCCTCAGAGTGGTAGCACTCCTCAGTGATTAGGACTATCTCTTTCAGTTTGGATCTAGACTTTCTAAGATGTACTGTTTTTGACTTGCTTTCTAATTTGTTATGGCTTGCTATGAGGGATTTGGTTTTACATTACTGCACCCTGTTATTTTGTTTTATGAGACAGATTTGAAATACTTGGTTTTGATGTAATTGGTTTTGATGAAACCTGTTTGAGACTAGGTTTTATTTTTAATAATGAAGTTGAAATTTTCTACTGCATATTTTATATCTGTCTTATGAATTTCTGTACTGTTTACCTATTGTGCTTCATGAAACTTAATGCATTCTCTTATGATTGACATTAACGGACGTGGGGTATCACATCTGGTATTAGAGCTGAAGGTTACAAGATTAGAGGAGTTTTGAAAAATTGTTTTGAAAAGAAAAGTATTTTCATATAAAACCCTATTTTTGGAAAAACAAATCCCCTCAAGCCATATTCAATATTCTTTCGATCTCTTTTTGGATCCTTGTTTCTCTCCTTTTCTGAATACATGGGCTCCCAACTTTCCGAAGGGTGTCCCCATTGCGACATGGTTCCATAGACATGTTAAAACTACGGCGCTTACCGAAGGGCAAGGAAGGGCCCAACCTTCATATGTATCCACGGTAGTGCGACCAGCGGCTAATATTCTATAAGCATCATAAGGATTTCTATGCGATGGAGGCGACTTTCGAGAGGCTTGTTTACATGATGCACGAGGATGGTAAAGAAGAGAATAAGGAAGTCAAAACTGAGAAGCACAGGCTAAGGCTGAGAAAAAGAAATGGTGGCCCAATAAGGGAACACAAAAGAAAGGAGAAAAGACTGATAAGGCTCAAATCAAGACAAAGGTTAAAGGCCTACTCTTGAGGCTAGTGGACCTGATTGAGGTAGGAGAGTCATTATTGGAGGTTTGATTTTCCCTTTTTGATTATCCTGTTAGAACCTTATTTGATTCTAGCGCTTCACATTCATTTAAATCCATTTCTTTAGTAGATAGTCAGCATCTTAATACTAGTATAGTCTCTGATCCTCTAGTGGTATCAAACCCCATCAGAGGTACTGCTCATTTATCCATGATATGTAGGGGATTGAGAATTCCTATATTTGGCGTCGAGTTTGAATGCGACACACATGTGTCGGGCTTTATATGGACTATGATTTGATTATGCGAATAGACTGGCTAGCCATGCGTGGTGTCATTCTTGATTGTGAAAAGAGAGTAGTTAGACTTCTTACTTTTCATGGTAGAGTTCTTGAGATTTCCTGTGACCCACGAAGATCGGTGATGCTTAGTTTTCTGAAATCACTTGATACTTCTATTGACAATTTGCAACATGTATCCATAGTCGGAGATTATTCGAACGTGTTTAATGAAGTTAAGGGACTACCTCCAAGACGTGAGATAGAATTCCGGATTTACCTGGTAGAGAATGCGAAGCTAGTTGCTCTACCATTGCACTACATGGCTCCTAAAGAGAGGAGGGAGCTTAGCAAGCAAGTAGGGGAGATATTCGAGGAAGGTTTTATTAGATGGAGCATATCAGAGTAGGGAGCTCCAGTCGTCTTTGCAACTAAGGAAGATGGCTCACTTCGTCTATGCGTTGACTATAGGGAACCGAATAAGCTCACCAAGAAGAATAGGAACCCGCTTCCGAGGATTGGCGACTTGTTTGATCAGCTGGTAGGCGCATCCATTTTCTCGCAAATCTTAATAGCATCTCATTCCTTTGTTCGACAAAAGGTATATTCATATATAATAATGAATATGAAGCGGGGGAAATTCAGTTTCTGATAATTGAACACCATTATAAGTACATTTAACATGCATTTCTTCATTCCATTCCTTCCAATCCTCATACCATTCGGGGAATTGAAACAATGGATTTGGCCACAGGCTTTCATCTGCTGAGGGTGGCAGAGGATAGCATTGATAAGACTGCATTCAGAACTCCAGACGATTTTTTTGAGTGGTTGGTTATGCCTTTTGGGCTAACCAATGCACCCGCATATTTTGTCGACTTGATGAGTAGGGCATTTAGAGAGTTTCTAAACAAGTTTGTGGTGATCTTTATGGATGGCATTCTTATCTTCTCAAAGAATGAGGAGAGCATGCTCTACACTTAGGATAGATTCTACGTACTCTCAGATCGCATCAGCTTAAGGAAAATTTTTCTAAGTGTCACTTTTGGAGAAAGGAAGTAAGGTTCTAGGTCATGTGGTCTCCAAAGACGGGATAGTTGTGGACCCTGCAAAAGTCATCGCATTTCAAGGTAGGAGGGCTCCAAAGAATGCGACGGAGGTGAGAATTTTTCCAGGTATCGCGGGGTATTATAGAAAGTTTATCAAGGACTTTGCAAGGGTATCAACCTCGCTTACCCGACCGACGAAGAAGAACTTGGCTTTTTCATGGAGCATTGATTGCGAGGATGCCTTTCAGAGATTGAAAAGGGCTCTGGAACAAACCTAGTTCTGACTCTCCCCGATGGAAATAAGATGTTTACAGTCTACACAAATGCTTGTGGCATAGGGATTGGTGTCATTCTGATGCAAGAGGGAAGTGTAGTATGCTATGGAAGCAAATAGTTGAGAGTTTATGAGAAGAACTGCCCTACCCATGATCTAGAGTTGGCTACAATAGTGTTTGCATTGAAGTCTTGGCGATGCTATCTACTTGGAGAAAGATTTGAGCTATACACGGATCATAAGTTCCTCTACTTATTCTCATAAAAGGTTCTCAACCTAAGGCAGCAACGGTGGATGGAGTTCCTAGCGTCTTACGACTTTGAGATAGCTTATACCCGGGCAAGGGTAATGTAGTGGCGGACGCATTGAGTAGGCAGAGGATGACTTTGAGTCCTCTATTCATAGAAAGGCAGAGCTTGAAGAATATTACTACCTTTGATTTTAAGCCATTTACGAATTTCACATTGGGATTGTTAGCATCGTTAGAGGTGCGACCTACTCTATTAGAGCATATTGAATCTATGCAGTGGGAGGACCCGCAGATAGCAGACATCTTGGACAAGCTTTGTAGAGGAGATACTTCTAGTCACCTAGCTAGATATTATATGGATGAGAAAGGGCGGCTAAGACGAGATGGAAGGCTATGTGTCCCCAAGATTGGGGAATTGCTAAAGGTATTGCGACCCGCAGATAGCAGACATCTTGGACAAGCTTGGTAGAGGAGAGACTTCTAGTCACCAAGCTAGATATATTGTGGATGAGAAAGGGTGGCTGAGACAAGATGGTAAGCTATTTGTGCGTAGGATTGGGGAATTGCTAAATGCAGTGCTTGAAGAAGCTCATCATTCTCAGATGACTATCCATCCGGTTGGCGATAAGATGTATAGATACATAAAGAGAGTTTTCTTTTGGACTAGCATGAAGAAGGATTTGGCGGAATTTGTAGCTCGATGCTTGGCTGGCTAATGAGTAAAGGCTGAACAAAGGAAACTTGGCGAATTGCTTCAGCCCTTAGATGTCCCACAATGGAAGTGGGAGAGAGTCTCTATGGATTTCACCAGTGAATTGCCCCGATTGAGGAAGGGCAAAACGAGCATTTGGGTGATAGTGGATAGACTAACGAAGAGCAGTCACTTTATTCCAGTCAAGAGTAAGAGGACGATGACTTGGCTGGCATCAGTGTATCTTCGAAAGATAGTTCGACACATGGGGTACCTTCCAGTATAGTAAGCGACCGCGACCCCATATTTACTAGTGAGTTTTGGAAGAGCTTACAAGAGGCAAGGTACACAGCTACGTTTGAGCACGGCATACCACCCTCAGACAGATAGACAGACTGAGAGGGTGAATAGAGTTCTTAAGAATCTTCCAAGACTGTGTATCCAAGATTTCGGAGGGACTTTGGAGGATCATCTCTCATTAGTTGAGTTTGCCTACAACAGTTACCAATCTATCATAGGCATGGCACCTTTCGAAGCACTACAGGGACGACCTTGTTGATCACCGACTTGTTGGTGGGGTCTACGGACAGAATTCTATTTGGACCTGAGATGATTCGAGATACTTCTGAGAAGATTGATTTTATCCGCTAAAGAATGAAAGAAGCTCAGGACAAACATAAATCTTATGCTGATAAAAGGAGAACCGATTTGGAATTTGAAGTGGGAGATATGGTATTCATTAAAGTATCACCGCTAAGGAATGTAGTTCGCTTTGGCTCAGTAGGGAAGTTGGCACCGAGATTTGTAGGTCCATTCCCTATAGTGGAGAGGTAGGTCAGATGGCCTATAGGATCATGCTACCGGATAGACTGGTGGGCGTACATGATGTGTTTTATGTTTCCCATTTGAAGAAATGTTTGCATGATACGACAAAGATAGTGGAGACGAGCACACTTGAAGGCATGGAAGTTGAGAAGGAAGCATTGGTGAGAAGAGTTCCTACTCATATTCTTGGATCCGAAATCAAGAAGCTACATAACAAGGAAATCAGATTGTTAAAGGTACAATGGGGAGAAGACCGCAAAGGTGCAACGTGGGAACCCGAAGATAGGATTCACGCTTCTTATCCTTTTCTTTTTGAAAGTACGTTCTTGACTTGTTTTCGAAGCTTTTATTTTGCATTTGCTTCTATCATTCAAGTATGTTTATCCTATCGTTTGAACCTTCAATCCTTGGGTAGAATCCAATGGTTGGAAACATGTATTTGAGACATGTTATGATTGATGATTACAAGTGGATGCAAGTGTTTGCTAGTGGTTTCTTGTGGATGCATATACACACACTAGGCACTAGATCGACTCAAGCACTTACATATTGCATATGGATGTGTGTGCATTTTAAATTTTCTATGAATGGAAATGGGTGAATCATCATATGGATGTTGCATTTTGATGAATGATTGTGCACATATATAGAGTTTTATATGTTATACTAGGATTATTTGCATACATTTTTGATTCATGGCACAAACATATATTGCATTAAGGAGGTCAACTGAATTAGTCGACCGCCTGATTTTTGCATTAGCGTAAGGACATATACACACAACACCTTTGCATATGTTCATATAAGCCTTAGAAAATTTTAAGGACAATGGATGCCTGTGGAAAATGGATGATTAGATGGTTTTGGTGGTTTTTAGGATAGTAACATTCTTCTTAACTTGAAGATTTCGGGGGCGAAATCCTTTAAGTAGGGGAGAATGTAACACCCTAAAATTTAATACATCCTAACCATACTTTGAACATAATAACATGAGAATTACTTAATTAATTATTTAGAATTAAATAAAATCATCTTTACCGTTGCGTTCGTCTCAAAATTCTAGTTTTGATAGACCCTAAGTTTGCGTAAAACGGACATTGTGTGAAGAAGTTTGTATACATATAAGGGGCTTATATATAAATATAATTCAAAAATATTCAAAATATTTAAACGAGACGAAGCGGGAAATTAAGCCGGGATTCCCAACTATTGTGGGACAACCCATGTTCGGCCTAGGTCGACCTATGGGTCGACCCAAGCATGGATGGGTCGACCGGCGATGATCTAGGCTAGTTCATTTCTCTGTATTTGGACTGTTTTTCTGACTAGGTTCGTTGCTGACATAGTGCTACGTGTACGGATTAGATTAAAACCCTAAATCTATAGTCTGAGGTTAACTCTATGAATCTATTAATATGTGGCTTTCTCCTATTCCAATACACACAGTTTCTTCATACCTTCTGCCTCCATGAATCTATTTTGAAATAAAAATATATGTAATAGGGGAATGTTGTTGAAGCCCAGATCTACAGTGAAAACTCAAGATTTTCATACAATAACAAAAGGGATAGGGCTGGACTTTTCTGCAACGTCATATATCTATATATATATATATCTGTGTGTGTGTGTGTGTGTGTGTGTGTATATATATATATATAAGGGATTTAATCTCTACTTCACCAAGACCCGCGGTGAGCTCCCTGTTATTTTCAGATCTAATTCCTAGACTATATCATGATAGTTAGATAAAATTGGGTTTAGGATATACAGTGTTTATAACATAATTGATGTACCTGTTTTTCACCTATGTCGTTGTTATAAGTAATACATATGCCTTTACTATTGGATAGTTAATTAGTTATGTGTATATGTCTTCCTTTTCCTTATTTCTACTATTTTAGTTTATTTCCAGTCCTGCCTATATGCCTATGTGCCTATTTGATTCTATTCTCCTTCCTCTATTTTTTCCTTTTTGTTTACGCCAAGCCTAGGCCTTTGGAAGCATAGTCCATGCCCGAATAAAGTTTGCGTATAATAAAATTTGGATAATAAGAAATGGCATAAAAAGGAGAATTTAGGCATATTGTTAAATTGAGGTCTGTTTAACTATAATTTGGGAAAGGGATAATATACACATGTACTTGCTGTAAATTGATAAAAATGGATAATGTGAATATACTTGCTGTAAATTGATAAAAATGGATAATACGCATAAACCTGTGCATCTGTAATTTGGGGACATAATTGGATGAATATTATGCATATGTATAAACATATTAGGTTTTACTTGATACACACATTAAGTAAATGATATGTTAGAACATAGTAAAAACCAGATGTCGACTAATAAACTGAATTGCTATAGTAGTTATACATACATCTGGGAAGGTGTTTTGGGGAAGGATTGTACACACATAATAACTTGTAATATTACAACCGCACTTATTAGTAAACCTAAACCTGCTATGTTAAACATGATTATGAATAAGCTAAGAGGTCTCTCGTTCTGCTGCTGTATCGGGGTTTGAGTACTCTTAAATCCTAGTTATTTGGGGACTCAAGCTTAGGGGGTTTGGCTTGTGTCAGCCAGCTATTTGGAACCCATATCAATCAATATCCATATTGGTATTTTGTTAGAGGGCCTCGCACTACGTAGGAGCCAGGGCATGCTTTAATGAACTGGATAGTAATAGATTCACATGGAGAAGGTGGGTACATGCACATTCCGGCGGAGTCATCGAGCGTGCATGAGTCCGATTAGGGAAAGTAAGTCACTGTAACACTAGTAAGTAAGTCTGTGTTATATAAGTTGCTGGGTTAGGGAGTGATACACCTTACTGTCGCGGCTGACATAGGGTATTAACGTATTAGGGAGCTGTAACACCCCGTAATTCTGTTAATATTAATATTCACAAATTAAAGAATAACTAATCTTACACGTGAGAATTGTGGGAAACGGGTTGCGCCATTGTGTTCGTATCGGAATTCTGGTTGAAATAGAGTCCGAGTTTGCGTGATTTGGACTTCGTATGAAGGAGATATGGCCATCGGAAGTTTCAGAAAATTCAAAATTCGAAGTCAAACAGGCCAGGAGGGAAATTTCCCGCCCAGCACCCCAGGTCGACTGGGGAGTCGACTGGGCAGTCGACACCCCCAGGACCAGGTCGACTGCGCAGTCGACTTGGGTGTCGACCTGGTCCAGTCGGCCAGGTTTTGGCTGAGCCCAATCTTGAGCTGTTGATGTGTCTTTAGGGCTGAGTTGGCTAATTTAACGGTTCAGGTTAGTTCTGAGTTGATCTGACGATCTAAATAAATCCTAAACTCTATATATACCTAGGTAGTCTCTCACTCTAAATTCACATGAAAAATAGAATAGCCGCCGTCATGCCATCGCCATGGAACTCAGTGTAGCCACCGCCAACTAAGAAGGAAGAAAGCTAATCAAAACTCTAATTCTACTCAACTCTAAAGCAAATCAAGACTCTCTTTCTTTTCTAATTGTGAGTATGATGATCTTAATAAGATTATTAGCAAACTAATTAGATTAAGATGTGATATGGATCATAAGAAAATGATGTGAATTGTCATATATGTTGTTGTAAACCTTATGCTATCATGTATGTTGTAAATCCTTTGTTATGTGATGATGATATCCTGTATGTTGTAAATCATGCTATGATGATATTATATATGTTGCAAGTTTCTATGCTAAGTTGCGATGTTACAAAGCCATGATGTTATTATGTTGTAGTTAGCTTATGAATCATGATGTTGATTATATATATTTGGGCTATGATGATTCACATGATAAATCACATGTACCTATGCAAGTTTAGATTTATTAGTATGTATAATCTCACATATTGTATGACATCTATTTAGATCTAGAATTATGACATCTATTTAGATCTAGAATTATGCTATGACATGTGTGAGTTCTATGTGTTAGATGCTAGTTCTCACCATCATTATGTTGCATAAACCACATATGCAAGTTTATACATGAACTTGGGTTATGATCATATTATGTAAGTTGTGACATTTAACCAAACAAGTTGACAGCTTTAGATCCATGACATGTGTAGTTTTATGCAAGTTTCACCCCTATTATGATTAGATCTATTTTATTTGTCTATATGTTGTGATAATTTATCTTTGTGCTATGAGTTAGACTATTCGAGTCTAACGTATATTTTGCGTTGAATAAGCGAACGTTTAACGTGGAGTAGGGGTAATATTAAGGATTTAATATTAAGAAATTGGATGCAATTGATATGATTTTGCATGCTGTAACAACCCGTAAAATGCGAGCCAGTTTGAAATTTTTATTTTGGCAACTTTAGTGAATTTTGAATATTTAATCTGAATTATTTTAAATAATATCGACGAGAAATTTATTTTGAATATAATTAGAACGTATATATTATATACGTCGTCGTTAGAATATATAATAATTATATATAATTATAAAAGGAATTGAAAATGGCGCGGTAGTTCGAAAATTCGATTTCTGATTTCAAATGAATATACAGAATTCAATATAAGTCAGAATTGAACGAAACAAGAAATATTTGAATCTGTATAATTATATCTTTGTAACGAAGTTAACAAACTGAGATTTCATTTTAGAAATGATAAGATATGTCCAGTTTAAAATTAGAAATAGTCGCTGTGGAATTTATATATATTTTTATATATATAAGGCCCTTAAAAATAGCAATTTTGCAAACAATCTCAGAATTCGACGAAACTAGTTTTGTTAGGACCGTATCGTCAATACGAAGCTAGAAAATATTTTCGGGAATTTTTCTAGTTAGTGTGTGGCCCCGGTAAATTGAAATGTGCGTTTAAATTGAATATATAAAGATTTATATTTTAAATTTAACGGAAACTGGTCGTAACGTCCGAGTTGGCTTACGCAGCATATCCCATTGTGTTCGGAATAGGGGTATTGCGCTAGGGACGGCAGTCGTTGGGTGAAACTCCGAGTTAGAAGGAAAAGTCAACAATTAGGGTTTGGGAAAAAAAATTAAATATAAAATAAAATAATAAAATATAAAAATATAAACATTTACACTAAAGCCCCCCCCCCCCCGTCTTTACTTTTCCCCAATCAGAAAAACCCGATCCCCAATTTAAAAATGGCCACCTGCGATCCGTCGCACCACCGTGGTTGGTCAACAAGCCTCCCCGAGCATCTCCCCCTCGCAACCCTTCTCCTTCGTCGATCCTTCTCTTCCCTCCAACACCCCACCTTGAACTGACCAAGCCGCCGCTCCCTATCACCACCCCCGCTCCGTCTAGGCGCGCCACGCATGAAGACCGCGCCCCTCTGCATCGCGAGGCCCTCCACCAGACCGCGCTCACACCAAATCGAGACGCCCATCTCCACAGACCCGAAGAGAACCACCGCCACCCCTGATGGCGCCAATGACCTGCCGTGACCCCTCCCCCCCGTAAGTATTTTATTGTTTTTTTTTTTTATTTATTTATTTTAATTCGTTAAAAAAAAACTGAATTGTTTTATTTAAAAAAAAAAAAAAGGTAAGTTCTGATTTTTAAAACGATAAAAAAACTGATTTTGTTTATTAGAATATAAAACTGATTTTGTTTATTAGAATATAAAACTGATTTTTGATTTAAGAATATAAGAATGATTTTGATTTAAAAATATAAAACTGATTTTGTTTTAATAGTAAAAACAGGTTTTAAAGGAAGTATAAAAACTGATTTTTGGAAATTTTAAACTTTAAATAGAAAATGGTTTGATCTTTAAAGTAGAAAAGACGGATTTTTATTAAGCAGAAAGTTTTAATTTTTATTTCATATAAAGATGCGATTTTTAAAATAGAAAAAAGATGTGATTTTTACAATAGAAAAGAGGCGATTTTTACAATAGAAAAGATTCGATTTTTAAATGGAATAGATTCTATTTTTATAAAAAGGAAAGGAATGATTTTTACCATTAAGTAACGTATATAAAAATTCGATTTTTATATATTGAATAGCGAACTAAAAATTCGATTTTTATATATTGAACTTTGAACTAAAAATTCGATTTTTATATATTGAACTTCGAACTAAAAATTCGATTTTTATATATTGAACTTCGAACTAAAAGTTCGATTTTTATATATTGAACTTTGAACTAAAAATTCGATTTTTATAAATTGAATAGCGAAGTAAAAATGTGATTTTTACGTATGTAGTGAAAGCAGCAACGAAGGTGACAAAAAGGCGAAACGACGAAGACTTCTGCAAAAGAAGTGCCGTGGAGCTAGGATAGCTATATGTGAGAATTTCTCACCTTTCAATTTATTTTCTAGTTATATATATATACTAGGATGCAGACGGTGCTTAGTAGCACCCGACACCCGTCCACAGACCATGGACTTGTTTGTTTGACTGTTTGGTGATTGATTGTGATATTGGTTTGAATGTGGTTTGTGGTGTGAAAAATCGAATCGATAAATTGGTTAGGATTAGACGTGCGCCGTTATAAGGCGAAGGAGTAAGGCTAGGTTAGACCCTTACTCCAAAGTTTGTGGTTTGCATAACGAATTGATTTGATTGATGTGTGAATGGCGTGGGCCTTCACTAGACCGGGGATAAGGCTAGGCCTTGTCCCGTTTCTAGTATCGTGCCGTTATGCCGCCGAAATTTTCTAAAATAAGTTAGAAAAATAAAATTAGCATTTTATTTAACGAATGAACTGAATATAAATTCATATGTTAAAATAAAATGTGTTATCGTTAAAAATATAATTTTTAACGTGAATGTGAATAAATAAATATTCATTTACAAACCAGACGGTTTGTTTATGTACACCTATTTGAATGACGTTGATTGGGTCGATAAATTTTACACATCGCCTAACTGCACAAATAAAATATGTGTTTGATTGTTTGAAACCCCACACGGGTGTTAGGATGAAATTTGAAGTTCACTCATCCTGATTTATTAAATATGTCGATCGATTGATTGACAAGCTGCTATAAGCGTTAAATGTCTATATTTGATGCTTATACAGTGTAGTGCACTTTGGTTGATGGTTGATTATTCATCGTTGTTGATATATACATGTGTTGTAGAAAATCCATATAATTAACATTATATGGTAATTGATTGGGCCTCATTCCAGTTTCGAGAAAAATAGAAATATTTGAAATAGAAATATTTGAAATAGAAATATTTGAAATAGAAATATTTGAAATAGAAATATTTGAAATAGAAATATTTGAAATAGAAATATTTGAAATAGAATATTTGAAAATAGAAATATGTGAAGCCGTGAGGATTAGATTGACGCCATTTTGACGTGAACGATATTTATATCGATTTTATTCATTTTAAAATGAATATTGAAACGTGATTTCGAAATCGAATATTTTGAAATGAATTGAATTGAAAACGATTTCGAAATGAATTGAATTGAAAACGATTTCGAAATGAATTGAATTGAAAACGATTTCGAAATGAATTGAATTGAAAACGATTTCGAAATGAATTGAATTGAAAACGATTTCGAAATGAATTGAGTTGAAAACGATTTCGAAATAAATTGAATTGAAAACGATTTCGAAATGAATTGAATTGAAAACGATTTCGAAATGAATTGAATTGAAAACGATTTCGAAATGAATTGAATTTTAAAACGATTTCGAAATGAATTGAATTGAAAACGAATTCAAATGGAATTGAAAGCGAATTGAAATGAATTCAAATTGAATTGAAATTTGAATTGAATAGAAATGAATTTTGAAACGAATTTATAAAGAAGAATTCAATTTTGATTTGAATTGAAAAGGAAGTTGAAATTGCTTTTGAAACGAATTTAAAACCATTTATATAATTCGTTTTAAATAGTAATCGACGAAATATATATTATATATATTATATATATAATATAATGGCCTGAATAGAACGCGCCGCGCTGCGGCAGTTCGCGAATTTCGATCATTTGTTTCAAACGGACATTACGGGAGATCCGACCGTCGGATTCTCCTAAAACCGGAACCGTTGGGTTCGTATCGAAAAGAGCTTTCTAATGAATGTTAGAAATTTGAAATCTAACGGTTGGATTTGGAGATACGTCCAAATCAAATTCGAAAAAGGTCGCTGTAAGTGCAGTTCGATGGCCGTTAATGGAAATCGACCGTACGGGCCTTGATAAAATTATTAAAAATAGTAATAATTTGTGTAAAATCATAAGAAATGATTTGTGAAAGTTTGGGATGAAAAACTCCATATTTGAAAAGATAAAAATAGATTTTTATCGAAATGAACTAGTTTTGAACTAGAATTATAATTCTATTTATTTTTAAATAAATAAATTGAATTTGAAATGGTTTTGAAAATAACCAAAATTTCCAATGATTGCATTGGAGTGGATTTGAATCGAAATTGTCTTCGGAATATTTCGATGTTGGAATTCGTGATATTACAGGTGTTGTTATGGAAATTTGAAAGATATATATGTATATCGTTATTTCCAATACGACATTTGTTAATCGTAGAATTTGATATTGAATATAGGCCGATATAGTTTCTATTCAGAGCCTTGTATTGAATATCGAATGTGATTTGGGTTTGTCGTGAATGGTGTCTTCACTAACACTGTTCTTGAACCCAGTTGAGAAAAGATTAAATCTTTTTATTTAGATTTAATGAAGTGTACCAATTAAATGATATTTAATTGGAATTGAATTGATATTGATTTTTGGGTTTATCGTGAACAGTGTTTTAAATAACACTTGTTCTTTAACCCGATAATTAATGGGATGTGACTTTGGGTTTATCGTGAACCGTGTTTTAAATGACACTGATTCTTTAACCCAGTCACAGATTAAAACTAAGTGGAGTTTTAATGAATCTTTAATTAGATTGAAAAGATCGAGAATGGAGTATCACCAGTTTTGCTCCAGGCGATAGTTAAATCTTTAATTAGATTTGAATGTGAAATTTAGAAACTAACTGGCGGTTAGCCAAGCAGAATGGTTTTCTGGATATTGATCTGATGTTGGTTTCGGCCTTCGGGGTTAATATTTGGGGAATTATTCTCTTGATTAATTTACGGTTAGTGACTAATGAATTGGAATGAGGCGTATGTTGTGTTTGTGTAACACTTTTATAATATATACGCGAGTTATTCGGAAAGACCGGGTTTATCCCATTCTGAATAACTGATACGACGATAAGTCGAAGATGAAGACGATGGTCGAAGACCGGAAGTCTTCACGTCGTTTGGGTGATAACTGATGATCTTGATTGGGCTGTACACCCAAGAAGATGGAAACAGTTAGTGATCGTCCAGACGTACTTGGAGATCGATGGATATGCGGGGTACTAGGTGCCTCCGGTTTCGTTCAGACCCAGAACGGACTTGTAAATGGACTGTGTGTCTGACATCGGATTTCATTCTGTGTGACTGATATCGGTTGCATAGGATGGCTTGCCTGTGTGGCATGCTAAGATGCAAATGATCGAGGCTTCTGTTGAAAAGCAAAGTCTTGTGGTGATGATCAAAGCACGGCCTTTGTGGCGTAGCTTTGTGTAACGTTTACCTCGCGTGTTTCACACCCGGTATGAACCAAAAACGGGAGACGGACCTCAGGGAGGGCATGCGTTTCTTTCTAGCTAGAAGTGGCGTCAGTGGTTTTACACGCCCTGACGAGTTTGACTTATGTGGTTGTTGCTGTTGCGAGGCGCCTCGGTTATATCGGTTTCGGCCGAATGCATTCTGGTCGGCTGACGGACCAGACTTACACCCCATAGGGTGGGGAGACGTATTGTTCAGGCATAATAATCCACTCCGTGTGGACCGGCCCTGACGATCCAAGGCTTGCCTGCGCGCTTGCCTGAGACATGGGCTAGATTGTCTCGAATCGGTTGAGGACTATCTTTTGCCTCGGTTCATAGATGGAAACCCAATTTCCAAATACGAGACTTTGCGGTTTTGATTGTATATCCTATATATGGCGACATAGTGGGATGGGGCGCTCATGCCGCCTATGATTGATACTTATGATTTGAAGTGTTTTATATACTATGCACTTATAATAGTATCAAATGATTTGTTTTAAACGTATCAAGCATTCTTTGGCTGTTATAAGGGAAAACCCTATCCTCGACTGCGTTGCATTGTGTGATGGGACCTGGGTCTTATAACAGCTTCATTTTTCTTTATTTAGCATTGCGCTGTTGGTTTTATGCACTGGTATTCTTGGGAGGAAACCCGTTCCGTGTTATACGGCGTGGTCCCTTGATTTACCTAATGATTTGAAATAAAGATTAATAACTGTTTTAGTTCTCACACCAGTCACATGACTGACCTGGAGTTTATTGTTTTAACCTAAACTCTGGGTGCCCCTATTTTCGACACGGGCAGCTAGTAGTTTTGGTTTTGCAGATTTATATTCACAGGATCCTGGTTTACAGCTGGAACGATATCCGGAAAGCTTTGTATCCGTATATCTCATTCTAGTTGTGTATTGTATTATTTTCCGCTGCTATGTATTTAAATGTAATTTAAATCTCTGATATTTCTGTGTAATATTCATTTATACTCTGTATATTCTTGTAATCTGATGCATTGTTGTAATATACAATGAAACGTTCTTCTGTATGCGTTCTGCTGTGGTTTGTTCTCGAACTATCCGACGCTTTCCTTTACGGGGAGGTTGCGGGTCGTCACATTTGGTATCAGAGCTTTGGTTTACAAAGCTCAGAGAACAAGGCACATTAGAACCATACGAAAGAATTCATCAGATATTGGATTAGCAATATCCAATGGAATGACTCGTTAGAGATAGGATCAGTAGTATCCTAGAACGGGTGTGAAGAGTATATTTTTCAAATGAAAACATTTTGTTTTGAAAATTTAAATCAACTATTCGTATTTGATTATTTGTTTATATTGATTTTGGGCAATTCAGTATATAAAGAATTTGCATATACGCCTTGCAAACGTATATTCAAAGTTTTAATATACTGGATAGATATGGAATCACATTCTAGTCGCCCGGAGATGGTACTGATGATTGTCATGACATCATCCGTATTTATATTCGTGTTTCGAATGTGTGATTTTCTATATATTTCCATTGGACTGGTGTGAGAACCAAAATTAGATAGGGCTTATTGTTGTGATTTGGCATCAAAAATCTGATTTTTGTATATGTATCAAAATTATGAATTTGATAATCTAATTCACTAATTGATTGATGTTTGGGTTGTTTGTTTATTTGGTTGCTAAATTTTAACCATTTTGCCTAATTCAACCAAATATTGAATTGTATTGGAATTTGGTCGCATCTACTTGCATATACATGTATATCATTGAACAGGTCATAGCAAGGAGGCTAGAGCCGAGAATAAAATTTGTTTGCCCGACAAATAGGTACATGTTTACTACATAATTTCCTGTTTTGTTTGGGTGATGATGATTTTGTGAGCCTATTGGCTAGCCGCTTGGCTTTTTCTTTTTCTTTTTGAGATCTGAAGGACCGGGAACGCTATTTGCAATTTCCCGATGCTCCCGGTGCAGGGGAGGTTATGGCGAAATTTTTCGAAAATTTAGGGTGTTAGCCAAATTTTTGAAATTTTGAAAATTCTCAGAAACTGAAAAGTTGGAGAATGGAAGCCAAATCGAACGTAGTGTTGATTAATCAAACCACTTTCGACTTTGTTCCTTTTCGGGGACGAAAAGTTTTAAGTGGGGGAGATTGTAACAACCCGTAAAATGCGAGCCAGTTTGAAATTTTTATTTTGGCAACTTTAGTGAATTTTGAATATTTAATCTGAATTATTTTAAATAATATCGACGAGAAATTTATTTTGAATATAATTAGAACGTATATATTATATACGTCGTCGTTAGAATATATAATAATTATATATAATTATAAAAGGAATTGAAAATGGCGCGGTAGTTCGAAAATTCGATTTCTGATTTCAAATGAATATACAGAATTCAATATAAGTCAGAATTGAACGAAACAAGAAATATTTGAATCTGTATAATTATATCTTTGTAACGAAGTTAACAAACTGAGATTTCATTTTAGAAATGATAAGATATGTCCAGTTTAAAATTAGAAATAGTCGCTGTGGAATTTATATATATTTTTATATATATAAGGCCCTTAAAAATAGCAATTTTGCAAACAATCTCAGAATTCGACGAAACTAGTTTTGTTAGGACCGTATCGTCAATACGAAGCTAGAAAATATTTTCGGGAATTTTTCTAGTTAGTGTGTGGCCCCGGTAAATTGAAATGTGCGTTTAAATTGAATATATAAAGATTTATATTTTAAATTTAACGGAAACTGGTCGTAACGTCCGAGTTGGCTTACGCAGCATATCCCATTGTGTTCGGAATAGGGGTATTGCGCTAGGGACGGCAGTCGTTGGGTGAAACTCCGAGTTAGAAGGAAAAGTCAACAATTAGGGTTTGGGAAAAAAAATTAAATATAAAATAAAATAATAAAATATAAAAATATAAACATTTACACTAAAGCCCCCCCCCCCCCGTCTTTACTTTTCCCCAATCAGAAAAACCCGATCCCCAATTTAAAAATGGCCACCTGCGATCCGTCGCACCACCGTGGTTGGTCAACAAGCCTCCCCGAGCATCTCCCCCTCGCAACCCTTCTCCTTCGTCGATCCTTCTCTTCCCTCCAACACCCCACCTTGAACTGACCAAGCCGCCGCTCCCTATCACCACCCCCGCTCCGTCTAGGCGCGCCACGCATGAAGACCGCGCCCCTCTGCATCGCGAGGCCCTCCACCAGACCGCGCTCACACCAAATCGAGACGCCCATCTCCACAGACCCGAAGAGAACCACCGCCACCCCTGATGGCGCCAATGACCTGCCGTGACCCCTCCCCCCCGTAAGTATTTTATTGTTTTTTTTTTTTATTTATTTATTTTAATTCGTTAAAAAAAAACTGAATTGTTTTATTTAAAAAAAAAAAAAAGGTAAGTTCTGATTTTTAAAACGATAAAAAAACTGATTTTGTTTATTAGAATATAAAACTGATTTTGTTTATTAGAATATAAAACTGATTTTTGATTTAAGAATATAAGAATGATTTTGATTTAAAAATATAAAACTGATTTTGTTTTAATAGTAAAAACAGGTTTTAAAGGAAGTATAAAAACTGATTTTTGGAAATTTTAAACTTTAAATAGAAAATGGTTTGATCTTTAAAGTAGAAAAGACGGATTTTTATTAAGCAGAAAGTTTTAATTTTTATTTCATATAAAGATGCGATTTTTAAAATAGAAAAAAGATGTGATTTTTACAATAGAAAAGAGGCGATTTTTACAATAGAAAAGATTCGATTTTTAAATGGAATAGATTCTATTTTTATAAAAAGGAAAGGAATGATTTTTACCATTAAGTAACGTATATAAAAATTCGATTTTTATATATTGAATAGCGAACTAAAAATTCGATTTTTATATATTGAACTTTGAACTAAAAATTCGATTTTTATATATTGAACTTCGAACTAAAAATTCGATTTTTATATATTGAACTTCGAACTAAAAGTTCGATTTTTATATATTGAACTTTGAACTAAAAATTCGATTTTTATAAATTGAATAGCGAAGTAAAAATGTGATTTTTACGTATGTAGTGAAAGCAGCAACGAAGGTGACAAAAAGGCGAAACGACGAAGACTTCTGCAAAAGAAGTGCCGTGGAGCTAGGATAGCTATATGTGAGAATTTCTCACCTTTCAATTTATTTTCTAGTTATATATATATACTAGGATGCAGACGGTGCTTAGTAGCACCCGACACCCGTCCACAGACCATGGACTTGTTTGTTTGACTGTTTGGTGATTGATTGTGATATTGGTTTGAATGTGGTTTGTGGTGTGAAAAATCGAATCGATAAATTGGTTAGGATTAGACGTGCGCCGTTATAAGGCGAAGGAGTAAGGCTAGGTTAGACCCTTACTCCAAAGTTTGTGGTTTGCATAACGAATTGATTTGATTGATGTGTGAATGGCGTGGGCCTTCACTAGACCGGGGATAAGGCTAGGCCTTGTCCCGTTTCTAGTATCGTGCCGTTATGCCGCCGAAATTTTCTAAAATAAGTTAGAAAAATAAAATTAGCATTTTATTTAACGAATGAACTGAATATAAATTCATATGTTAAAATAAAATGTGTTATCGTTAAAAATATAATTTTTAACGTGAATGTGAATAAATAAATATTCATTTACAAACCAGACGGTTTGTTTATGTACACCTATTTGAATGACGTTGATTGGGTCGATAAATTTTACACATCGCCTAACTGCACAAATAAAATATGTGTTTGATTGTTTGAAACCCCACACGGGTGTTAGGATGAAATTTGAAGTTCACTCATCCTGATTTATTAAATATGTCGATCGATTGATTGACAAGCTGCTATAAGCGTTAAATGTCTATATTTGATGCTTATACAGTGTAGTGCACTTTGGTTGATGGTTGATTATTCATCGTTGTTGATATATACATGTGTTGTAGAAAATCCATATAATTAACATTATATGGTAATTGATTGGGCCTCATTCCAGTTTCGAGAAAAATAGAAATATTTGAAATAGAAATATTTGAAATAGAAATATTTGAAATAGAAATATTTGAAATAGAAATATTTGAAATAGAAATATTTGAAATAGAAATATTTGAAATAGAATATTTGAAAATAGAAATATGTGAAGCCGTGAGGATTAGATTGACGCCATTTTGACGTGAACGATATTTATATCGATTTTATTCATTTTAAAATGAATATTGAAACGTGATTTCGAAATCGAATATTTTGAAATGAATTGAATTGAAAACGATTTCGAAATGAATTGAATTGAAAACGATTTCGAAATGAATTGAATTGAAAACGATTTCGAAATGAATTGAATTGAAAACGATTTCGAAATGAATTGAATTGAAAACGATTTCGAAATGAATTGAGTTGAAAACGATTTCGAAATAAATTGAATTGAAAACGATTTCGAAATGAATTGAATTGAAAACGATTTCGAAATGAATTGAATTGAAAACGATTTCGAAATGAATTGAATTTTAAAACGATTTCGAAATGAATTGAATTGAAAACGAATTCAAATGGAATTGAAAGCGAATTGAAATGAATTCAAATTGAATTGAAATTTGAATTGAATAGAAATGAATTTTGAAACGAATTTATAAAGAAGAATTCAATTTTGATTTGAATTGAAAAGGAAGTTGAAATTGCTTTTGAAACGAATTTAAAACCATTTATATAATTCGTTTTAAATAGTAATCGACGAAATATATATTATATATATTATATATATAATATAATGGCCTGAATAGAACGCGCCGCGCTGCGGCAGTTCGCGAATTTCGATCATTTGTTTCAAACGGACATTACGGGAGATCCGACCGTCGGATTCTCCTAAAACCGGAACCGTTGGGTTCGTATCGAAAAGAGCTTTCTAATGAATGTTAGAAATTTGAAATCTAACGGTTGGATTTGGAGATACGTCCAAATCAAATTCGAAAAAGGTCGCTGTAAGTGCAGTTCGATGGCCGTTAATGGAAATCGACCGTACGGGCCTTGATAAAATTATTAAAAATAGTAATAATTTGTGTAAAATCATAAGAAATGATTTGTGAAAGTTTGGGATGAAAAACTCCATATTTGAAAAGATAAAAATAGATTTTTATCGAAATGAACTAGTTTTGAACTAGAATTATAATTCTATTTATTTTTAAATAAATAAATTGAATTTGAAATGGTTTTGAAAATAACCAAAATTTCCAATGATTGCATTGGAGTGGATTTGAATCGAAATTGTCTTCGGAATATTTCGATGTTGGAATTCGTGATATTACAGGTGTTGTTATGGAAATTTGAAAGATATATATGTATATCGTTATTTCCAATACGACATTTGTTAATCGTAGAATTTGATATTGAATATAGGCCGATATAGTTTCTATTCAGAGCCTTGTATTGAATATCGAATGTGATTTGGGTTTGTCGTGAATGGTGTCTTCACTAACACTGTTCTTGAACCCAGTTGAGAAAAGATTAAATCTTTTTATTTAGATTTAATGAAGTGTACCAATTAAATGATATTTAATTGGAATTGAATTGATATTGATTTTTGGGTTTATCGTGAACAGTGTTTTAAATAACACTTGTTCTTTAACCCGATAATTAATGGGATGTGACTTTGGGTTTATCGTGAACCGTGTTTTAAATGACACTGATTCTTTAACCCAGTCACAGATTAAAACTAAGTGGAGTTTTAATGAATCTTTAATTAGATTGAAAAGATCGAGAATGGAGTATCACCAGTTTTGCTCCAGGCGATAGTTAAATCTTTAATTAGATTTGAATGTGAAATTTAGAAACTAACTGGCGGTTAGCCAAGCAGAATGGTTTTCTGGATATTGATCTGATGTTGGTTTCGGCCTTCGGGGTTAATATTTGGGGAATTATTCTCTTGATTAATTTACGGTTAGTGACTAATGAATTGGAATGAGGCGTATGTTGTGTTTGTGTAACACTTTTATAATATATACGCGAGTTATTCGGAAAGACCGGGTTTATCCCATTCTGAATAACTGATACGACGATAAGTCGAAGATGAAGACGATGGTCGAAGACCGGAAGTCTTCACGTCGTTTGGGTGATAACTGATGATCTTGATTGGGCTGTACACCCAAGAAGATGGAAACAGTTAGTGATCGTCCAGACGTACTTGGAGATCGATGGATATGCGGGGTACTAGGTGCCTCCGGTTTCGTTCAGACCCAGAACGGACTTGTAAATGGACTGTGTGTCTGACATCGGATTTCATTCTGTGTGACTGATATCGGTTGCATAGGATGGCTTGCCTGTGTGGCATGCTAAGATGCAAATGATCGAGGCTTCTGTTGAAAAGCAAAGTCTTGTGGTGATGATCAAAGCACGGCCTTTGTGGCGTAGCTTTGTGTAACGTTTACCTCGCGTGTTTCACACCCGGTATGAACCAAAAACGGGAGACGGACCTCAGGGAGGGCATGCGTTTCTTTCTAGCTAGAAGTGGCGTCAGTGGTTTTACACGCCCTGACGAGTTTGACTTATGTGGTTGTTGCTGTTGCGAGGCGCCTCGGTTATATCGGTTTCGGCCGAATGCATTCTGGTCGGCTGACGGACCAGACTTACACCCCATAGGGTGGGGAGACGTATTGTTCAGGCATAATAATCCACTCCGTGTGGACCGGCCCTGACGATCCAAGGCTTGCCTGCGCGCTTGCCTGAGACATGGGCTAGATTGTCTCGAATCGGTTGAGGACTATCTTTTGCCTCGGTTCATAGATGGAAACCCAATTTCCAAATACGAGACTTTGCGGTTTTGATTGTATATCCTATATATGGCGACATAGTGGGATGGGGCGCTCATGCCGCCTATGATTGATACTTATGATTTGAAGTGTTTTATATACTATGCACTTATAATAGTATCAAATGATTTGTTTTAAACGTATCAAGCATTCTTTGGCTGTTATAAGGGAAAACCCTATCCTCGACTGCGTTGCATTGTGTGATGGGACCTGGGTCTTATAACAGCTTCATTTTTCTTTATTTAGCATTGCGCTGTTGGTTTTATGCACTGGTATTCTTGGGAGGAAACCCGTTCCGTGTTATACGGCGTGGTCCCTTGATTTACCTAATGATTTGAAATAAAGATTAATAACTGTTTTAGTTCTCACACCAGTCACATGACTGACCTGGAGTTTATTGTTTTAACCTAAACTCTGGGTGCCCCTATTTTCGACACGGGCAGCTAGTAGTTTTGGTTTTGCAGATTTATATTCACAGGATCCTGGTTTACAGCTGGAACGATATCCGGAAAGCTTTGTATCCGTATATCTCATTCTAGTTGTGTATTGTATTATTTTCCGCTGCTATGTATTTAAATGTAATTTAAATCTCTGATATTTCTGTGTAATATTCATTTATACTCTGTATATTCTTGTAATCTGATGCATTGTTGTAATATACAATGAAACGTTCTTCTGTATGCGTTCTGCTGTGGTTTGTTCTCGAACTATCCGACGCTTTCCTTTACGGGGAGGTTGCGGGTCGTCACACATGCCATAAATGGATGGCCATAATTGAGTCAATTATGGACATCGTTAAAATTGGAATTAATTAATAATTTGAATAGGGAAATTATTAAAACTGGGGTAAAAGATTATAAGTAATAATCAATGCTTAGGACATGAGGTTGGACTCGTTTGTGACGTAAAACTGCCCTGACCCGACTGGCAAATCTAGTAGTCACAAATGTCAGCCCAATGTGAGAGGTCCTAGGCCCAAATTAAAGCATAACAGTTGTAAAAACACGAGGTTAGACTCTTTTATGGTGTAAGACTGCCCAGACCCGCCCGGCAAATCCAGCTGCCATAAATGCCAGTCTAATGTGAGAGGTCTTTATAAGGTTATGGTCTTAATGAATTAAGAAATACTTAACCAGATAAACATGTGAGGTGGGACATGGGGGTTAAGTAGGTGCCTTGGGTGGCATGAGGAATCTAGTGGGTGCCTTTAGTGGCATTTGAAATACGATTAGTAAGACTTAACCAAACACACATGTAAATGAACATGACTAAGAAGAGGGTTAAGTGGGATATACTAGTGGGGACAAGCTTAGGTGGATAGCTTGTGGTAAGTAATTGGGGGCCCATTTCAAACAGTAACCCAAACGTATCTTTGTGGGCTCGACCCAAGTCGAGGACGGGACACGCATACTGGGCTTGACTATAAGAGGCCAAACGGGTTAGCGGTGGCAACGCAAGTCCAACGGGTTTCATATGCGTGTGTGGACCCGGGTGGTAGGTAAGACGTTGTTCCATCGTGTAGGTATAAGCCGTGCATCCTCAAGTTGTATCGGGTTGCCACTTTAGGGGAGTGATACACCCCACTGTGGGGCCAACACGGGTATCTACGAGTAGGGAGCCGATCGCAAGTGGGTAGTGGGGTACACCTAGCGGAGATAGGGGCAGGCGGCACCTATATAGTCAGCTAGGGGTACACGAAGCTATTTATATAATTTCTAAGTTCGGTGAGTGGGATCAACCTTTAGGGTGACGGGTGTGGTGCAGTGTAGTAATTATTCGTTAGTATTAGGTGTGCCTTTAACGTTATCTTTATCTACTCTTCCATACCCAATAGTTCATAGACATTTCCTTGTTTTCCAGCTTATGCCTTAGTCTAGTTATTTTGATAATAGTGTTGTTAGAATTATCATACTCGCCAGACTTTATGTCTGACCCCCTCTATTTCTATCTTTTTCCCCCCTCCAGGTCCTCAGGGTGGGCCCAGCTCTAGTGGAGCTTGATTGGATTGCTTTATCTCCCTTTTGGAAAGCTTGGACCGTTGAAGTAAAGTCCAGCTTGTTATCTTCTCTAATGGCTATTTATGTAATGGGATTATGTATTTTGTTTTATCAAGATGGATATTGTACTTGACTCTGATTTATGGTTTTATGATGTAACAAACATGTTTAATTTCCGCTGCAATGAAATAAAGTTTTAGATTTCCAAGTACTACTCATTATCTGTCTTGTTGTAATTTTTCTGTTCTATATTCACTTAAAACCTCCATGGAAGTTAATGCATTCCCTTTGTGAGTGACATTAATGGACGTGGGGTGTTACACGTGGTATCAGAGCTTAAGGTTACAAGAACAGATAAATTTTTTAGAAAAACTATTTTTCTAAAGTATTTTTGGAAGAAGTGTTTTCAAAAACATGTCTTGATGAGTAATTTAAAGAGGAAAGTTTTTATGAAAAACATAATCCCCAATAGCCATATATCTGTATCTTTCGAATTCTCCATTTTGAATCTTTCCTTTTTCGTTTCAGCATGGTTGAAGATCTTAACCTTCCGGAGTGTGTAACGATACCAGGATGGTATAGGAGATTATTAGAGGCTAGGGCTGCTGCAGGTCCAGCCAATGTTCCTCCACCACCAATTGCACCTGCTCCTCCTCCTCCTCCTCCCCCTCCTCGCGCTGATACATTTGCAAAGACATGCAAGGAATTTAAGGCTATGGGTGGAAAACCTTTTCAAGGGTCAGAAACGTTTGTGGAAGCTAGAGATTGGCTTAAGGAGGTGGAAGAATTGCTAGAAATCTTTGAAGTAGAAGAAGGGAGGAAAGTCAAATTAGCAGCTTGGTTAATAAAGGGAGAGGCCTCGTTTTGGTGGGAGGTCACTAATGGGGAGCATCTTGTTGATTCTTGGGCGGATTTCAGACGTAGGTTTGAGGCAAAGTTTCTCTCAAGGGTAGAAGAGAATCTATACATGGAAAGGTTCTTGACATTAAAGCAAGGAAGCTCATCAGTGAAAGAATATGTCAACAAATTTAATCAGTTAGCAAGGTTTGGCTTGGACTTAGTGAACACGTCGGAGAAGAAGGCTCTGAGGTTCGTTAATGGCTTGAATGAGCCATTGCAGGGGTTGGCTATGACCCACATCCCTATGGGGGCCACCTTTGAGAAGCTAGTAGACATGGCACTCATGCACGAGGAGAAAGGCGCTAATGCTAATAAGGCACCCGAGAAGAAAGGGGATCAGAAGAAACCACAACAGCAAAACAAGAAGGGTGGTAAAGACAATAATGGCAAAGGAAAGAAAAGATGCTTTAACTGTGGGACACCAGGCCATCTCAGCAAGGATTGCAGAAAGAAAAAGAAGACTGGCTGTTTTCACTGTGGTGAAGCGGGACATCTAGTGAAGGACTGCCCAAAGAAGGGGCAGAGGGCAGGGTCTACCTCGGGAGGACAGGTGCAGGCTCTTATGGCACCAGGGCAGGCAAGGGGACAAGTTCAGGCTCTCGCGGTCCCACCGCTGCAAGAACGAGGTAGAACCATTTCTGTTGAAAGCTTAGTTTTTTTGTTTGATCATCCTGTCCGTACCTTATTCGATTCGGGTGCATCGCATTCGTTTATCTCTACATCATTAGTTGAATCAGTGCACTTAAACACCAGTTTAATAGAGGATCCCTTAGTTGTTTCGAATCCAATTGGGGGCTCAGCTTATTTGTCCATGATATGTTTGGATTTGAAAATTTCTATACTTAGCGTTGAGTTTAGATGTGATGCTTATGTTTTGGGCTTCACGGGCTATGGGCTAATTTTAGGGATGGATTGGTTATCCAGAAATGGGGTCGTTCTTGATTGTGAAAGGAGAGTAGTTAGGCTCATGACTCGCCTTGGCAACACTCTCGAAATCTTTTGTAATCCCATAAATTCAGTTATGCTAAGTTATCTAGAATCGCTTGACGCGTCTGTGGAGAATCTACGATCTGTTAGAGTGGTCCGAGAATACTCGGATGTGTTTGAGGAGGTGAAGGGCTTGCCTCCGAAGCGGGAGATAGATTTTCAAATATATCTTGTGGATAATGCAAAACCAATATCTTTGCCAGTACGCCACATGGCTCCTCATGAAAGGAGGGAACTCAATATGCAAGTGAAGGAGTTGCTTGAGAAGGGGTTCATAAGACGAAGTATATCGGAGTGGGGTGCTCCAGTAGTATTTGCCACGAAGGCGGATGGGTCCCTTAGACTTTGTGTGGACTATAGAGAACTTAATAAGCTTACTAAGAAGAACAGACACCCACTGCCGAGGATTGACGATCTCTTCGATCAGTTAGTTGGTGCCTCAGTGTTTTCGCAGTTGGACTTAGCCACTGGTTTCCATCAGTTGAGAGTGGCTGAGGATAGCACTGACAAGACTGCCTTTAGGACTCCGGACGGTTTCTATGAATGGCTAGTGATGCCCTTCGGTTTGACAAACGCCCCCGCATACTTTGTTGATTTGATGAGTAGGGTGTTTAGGGAGTACCTTAATAAATTCGTGGTGGTCTTTGTAGACGACATCTTGATCTTTTCTAAGAATGAAGAAGAGCATGCCCTACATCTTAGGGAAGTGTTGGAGACTCTACGAGCGCATAACCTTAAATCTAAATTTACTAAGTGTCACTTCTGGAGAGAGGAAGTGCGATTCTTAGGGCACGTGGTTTCCAAAGAAGGGATAGTTGTGGATCCCGCGAAGGTGGTGGCCATCCAAGATTGGAAGGTCCCTAAAAATGCTACCGAAGTAAGGATTTTCTTGGGGTTGGCTGGCTACTATAGGAAGTTTATCAAAGACTTCGCAAAAATATCAGCTCCATTGACACGCCTGACGAAGAAGAATCTAGTCTTCGCGTGGGACGTAGATTGTAATGATGCGTTCCAACGTTTAAAGAGAGCTTTGACCTCAGCTCCAGTCTTAGTGCTGCCAGATGGGAGTAAGCCATTTACTGTTTATACCGATGCTTGTGGGACAGGTCTAGGCGCAGTCTTAATGCAAGAGGGTAGGGTAATAGCCTATGGTGGAAGGCAGTTGAGGGTGCATGAGAAGAATTACTCCACGCATGACCTAGAGTTGGCCGCAATTGTTTTTGCGCTTAAGTCTTGGCGCCATTATCTTCTTGGCGAGAAATTCGAATTATTCACTGACCACAAATCTTTAAAATACTTATTCTCTCAGAAGGACTTGAATTTAAGACAGCAAAGGTGGATGGAATTCTTAGCATCCTACGACTTCGAAATAGCATATACCCCTGGCAAGGGTAACATGGTGGCAGACGCCTTAAGTAGGAAAAGGCTGTCCTTGAGTCCGTTGTTTGTTGAACGGCGAAACTTAGAATTCATCTCTATGTTTGATTTTAGACCTTCCGTTGACTTTGTACCCGGTTTGCTAGCATCCTTGGAGGTCAGACCTACGCTTTTGGGACGGATTGGTGAGGCACAGCGAGACGACCCACAGTTGGTTGAGTTAGTAGAGAAGCTCAAAAGAGGGGAGTCATCAAGCCATCTCCGTAGGTATACCCTAGATGATAAGGGTTGGTTACGTAGGGATAGTAGACTTTGTGTACCACAAGATGAGAGTTTGAGGAAGGCTATTCTTGATGATGCACATCGTTCGAAAATGACCATTCATACCGGCGGGGACAAGATGTACAAAGACATGAAGCGAGTTTTATTTTGGGCCGGTATGAAGAGGGATGTGGCTGAGCATGTCGCTAGATGCTTGGTGTTCCAACAAGTAAAAGCGGAGCAAAAGAAACCCGGTGGGTTGCTTCACCCATTGGAGGTTCCACTATGGAAATGGGAAAGTGTCTCGATGGACTTTGTGGATGGATTACCAAGATCAAGGAAGGGTAATACGGGGATTTGGGTTATTGTAATAACCCGGAAAATCTGAGCCAATTAAAAATTTTTATTTTGGCAATTTTAGCGAATTTTGAATATTTAAAATAAATTATTTTAAATAATATCGACGAGAAATTTATTTTGAATATAAATCGAACGTATATATTATGTACGCCGTCGTTAGAATATAAATAATTATATATAATTATAAATAGAATTGAAAATGGCGCAGTAGTTCGATAATTCGATTTCAAACTTCAATTGAACATACCGGGTGCAAAACAATCCGGATTTTAGTGAAACCAAAAACATTAGGATCTATTTGATAATATCTTTCCAATGAATCTGAAAAATCAAAATTTCATAGCGGGAATCAAAAGATATGTCCAGTTGAAAATTCTGAATAGTCGCTATGGAATTCAGGCCCTTAAAAATGGAAATTCTGCAAACGACCTCGGATTTCGACGAAACCACTTTTGTTGGATCCGTGATGTCAAGTTATTACTAGGTTTCAAATTTCATAATTTTTCGAATCAATATGTGAGCGTGGCAAAGGAAAACGCATTTGACCAGTTTCAGTTGTTTTTAATCGACTGGAAAATGGCCATTTTTCTAACGGCCTCAGAATTCGACGAAACTAGTTTTGTTAGGACCGTATCATCAATACGAAGCTAGAAAATATTTTTCTGGAATTTTTCTATTTAGTATGTGACCCCGGTAATTTGAAATGTACGTTTAAAATTCAATATAATGATTTAAATGTAAATTCAGCGGAAACTGATCGAAACGACCAAATCAGCCTACGATACATATCCCATTGTGTTCGGAATGGGGGTAATACGCTATGGACGACAGGCGGTGGGCCTCGTTTCGAGGTCGCATGTAAAAGTCAACTTTTTGAAAATAAATTAATTAAATAAATTAAAAATTAAATCTCTCTCTCCTCACCCTCTCTATTTCTCTGGCCCTCCCCTCCTCGTTATAATTCATTTTACAGAATAAAAAAAAAGGAAATCGATTTCGCCGCCCCCCCCTAAACTACCGCGCCGCCTCCGATTGGCCACCTCCGCCTTCTCCCTCCGCCGTCCGCCAGTACAGACCGCCCCTCCCCCACGCGCGTCTCCTCCTCTCCCCTCTCCCTGTACGCGACCAACGACCCCACCACGCCTGCGCCTGCCGAAGCCGCCGTCGCCTCTGGATGGACCCCACTGCCAAGCCGACCTCCCCCTCCTTCGCCTGAGCGATGGCGCACCCCCCCTCTGTAAGTCTCCTTTTTTTTACTTTTACTTTCTTTTATGTAATTAGTTTAGAAATTAAACTAGTATGGTTTTAAAAACTGTTCTTTTAAACTGAAATTAAAGAAATAATTTTTTTCATTTAACGAGGATGTAATTTTTTTTAATAGCAAAGATTAGATCCTTAAACTATAAAAGATTTGATTTTTAAAATTGAAAGGATTATACTTTTATTTATTAAAAATATGATTTTTATATTTTTAAAGTATTAAAAATATCATCTTTATATATGTAGCAAAATAAAAATGTGATTTATATAGTGTTAAAAGTGAAAAGACGATATTTTTAAAAGTGAAAAGACGATATTTTTAAAAGTGAAAAGACGATATTTTTAAAAGTGAAAAGACGATATTTTTAAAAGTGAAAAGACGAGATTTTTTAAAAGGCAAAAGATTCGATTTTTAAAAGGCAAAAGATTAGATTTTTAAGAATGAAAAGGCGAAATCTTTATATAGAGAATAGCGAATTAAAAATATAATTTTTATCCATATAGCGTGATTGTAAAAAATTCGATTTTTAAATGTATGAAGCGATTATAAAAATATGATTTTCAAATTGAAAGTGAACAAATAAAAATGTGATTTTTATTTTAAAGACATCAAAATATAAAAATGTGTGATTTTTATATATGTAGTGACTACGGGCAACGAAGATGATAAAAAGGCGAGAATGAAGAAGATTTCTATCAATGAAGTGTCGTGGAGTTGGATAGCTATCGGTGAGAATTTCTCACCTTTCAATTTCTTTTTCTAAGTAATATATATATATATATATATATATACTAGGATGCAGACGGTGCTTAGTAGTACCTGACACAATCGTCCACAGACCATGGACTTGTTTGTTTGATTGCAAAAATTAGTTAGATGATTTGATTTGAATTTGGTTGTTTGGTGAATTTGATTGATGTGTGAATGGCGTGGGCCTTCACTAGAACGGGGATAAGGCTAGGCCTTGTCCCGTTTCTAGTATCGTGCCGTTATGCCGCTGAAATTTTCTAAAATATGTTAGAAAAATAAAAATATCATTTTATTGAATAAATGAACTGAATAAAAATCCATGTGTTAAAATAAAATATTTTATCGTTAAAAATATAATTTTTAACGTAGAAGTGAATAAAGTAAAATATTCATTTACAAACCGGACGGTTTGTTTATGTACACCTATTTGAAGGATATTGATTGGGTCGATAAATTTTACACATCGCCCAACTGCACAAATAAAATCTGTGTTTGATTGTTTGAAACCCCACACGGGTGTTGGGATGAAATTTGAAGTTCACTCATCCTAACTGATTCAATATGTCGATCGATTGATTGACAGGCTGTTATAAGCGTTAGATATCTATATTTGATGCTTATACAGTGTAGTGCACTTTGGTTGATGGTTGATTATTTTTCAATGCTATTATATACGTGTGATGTATGAAAATCCATATAATTAACATTATATGGTGATTGATTGGGCCTCATTCCAATTTAGAAAATAAAGAACAATATAATATAAAAGTTCATGTCTTGACTGTACTCATCCGTTGAGATTAGTCATGTGTTGAACGAAATATTTTAATAATAAAATTTACATCTTTATCAATATAATATAAAAGTTCATGTGTTGACTGTACTCATCCGTTGAGATTAGTCATATGTTGAACGAAATATTTCAATAATAAAATTTACATCTTTATCAATATAAAATAAAGGTTCATGTGTTGACTGTACTCATCCGTTGAGGTTAGTCATGTGTTGAACGAAATAATTTAACAAAAATAGTCACACGTGGACAGTACTCATTCGTTGAGATTAGTCGTGTGTTGACAAAAATAAATATTCATTTGTTGAATAGAATAAAGGAATATATGAAGCCGTGTTGATTAGATTGAAGCCATTTTGACGTGAACGATATTTATATCGATTTTATTCATTTTAAAATGAATATTGAAAAGTAATTTCGAAATCGAATATTTTGAAAGGAAATTTGAAATGAATTGAATATAAAACGATTTCGAAATGAATTGAATATAAAACGATTTCAAAATGAATTGAATATAAAACGATTTCGAAATGAATTGAATAGAAAACGATTTCGAAATGAATTGAATAGAAAACGATTTCGAAATGAATTGAATAGAAAACGATTTCGAAATGAATTGAATATAAAACGATTTCGAAATGAATTGAATAGAAAACGATTTCGAAATGAATTGAATATAAAACGATTTCGAAATGAATTGAATATAAAACGATTTCTAAATGAATTGAATATAAAGCGATTTCGAAATGAATTGAATATAAAACGATTTCGAAATGAATTGAATAGAAAACGATTTCGAAATGAATTGAATAGAAAACGATTTCGAAATGAATTGAATATAAAACGATTTCGAAATGAATTGAATATAAAACGATTTCGATATGAATTGAATATAAAACGATTTCGAAATGAATTGAATATAAAACGATTTCGAAATGAATTGAATATAAAACGATTTCGAAATGAATTGAATAGAAAACGATTTCGAAATGAATTGAATATAAAACGATTTCGAAATGAATTGAATATAAAACGATTTCGAAATGAATTGAATATAAAACGATTTCGAAATGAATTGAATAGAAAACGATTTCGAAATGAATTGAATAGAAAACGATTTCGAAATGAATTGAATAGAAAACGATTTCGAAATGAATTGAATAGAAAACGATTTCGAAATGAATTGAATAGAAAACGATTTCGAATTGAATCGAATAGAAAACAAATTTGAATTGAATCGAATAGAAAACAAATTTGAATTGAAATGGAAGTTGAAAATGTTTTTGAAACGAATTCAAAACTATTTATAAAATTCGTTTTAAATAGAAATCGACGAAATATATTATATATATTATATATATATAATAAAATGGCCTGAATAGAACGCGCCGCGCCGCGGCAGTTTGTGAATTTCGACCATTTATTTCAAACGGACATTACGGGAGATCCGACCGTCGGATTCTCCTAAAACCGGAACCATTGGGTTCGTATAGAAAAGAGCTTTCTAACGAATATTAGAAATTTGAAATCTAACGGTTGGATTTGGAGATACGTCCAAATCAAATTTGGAAAAGGTCGCTGTAAGTGCAGTTCGATGGCCGTTGATGGAAATCGACTGTACGGGCCTTGATAAAATTATTAAAAATATCAATAATTTGTGTAAAATCATAAGAAATGGTTTGGGAAAATTGGGGTGAAAAACTCCATATTTGAAAAGATAAAAATGGATTTTTATCGAAATGAACTAGTTTTGAACTAAATTTAAAACCCGGGTTTTTATTTTTAAATAAATAAATTAGATTTAAAAAGGGGTTTTAAATAATCGGAATTTCTAATATATTTGATTGGATTTGAAATGGGTTTATCGTGAACGGTGTTTTAAATAACACTAGTTCTTTAACCCGATAATAAATAGAATGTGATTTGAGTTTGTCGTGAACTGTGTTTTAAATAACACCTAGTTCTTTAACCAAGTAAAAGGAGTTTTAACGAATCTGCAATTAGATTGAAATGTAAATCTATAATTTAAATTATCAAATTTAGAAATGAGCGAGAATGGAGTATTGCCAGTTTTGCTCCAAAGCGATAGTTAAATCTTTAATTAGATTTGAATGTGAAATGGTAATTAATTTTACCGACAACACTGAGGTATTAGATATGGAGTATTACCAGTTTTGCTTCATGGGATGAATAGGTTGGGATTGGGAAATAAAATAAATAATTACTTCGGTGTGGTTCGCTAATCTCGACTAGTTTAGAAAACCATAGTTTGGTTTGATATGACATCCAAAGGAAGATTATAGAATAAATTTTAAAGAATTTATCTTGGATAAAATTAATGGGAACCTTTCCCTAAAAATGTGATTTGGTGAATAAAAGAATATTCGGAATTGGAATGAGGCGTATGTTGTGTTTGTGTAACATTTGTTTTAATATACGCGGGTTGTTCGGAAAGTCCGAGTTTATACCCATTCTGAATAACCAATTCGACGATAAGTCGAAGATGAAGACGGTGGTCGAAGACCGGAAGTCTTCACATCGTTTGGATAATTACTGACGATCCTGATTGGGCAGTACACCCAAGAGGATGGAAACAGTTGGTGGTCGTCCAGGCGTACTTGGAGATGGATGGATATGCGAGGAAAGTGCCTCCGGTTTCGTTCAGACCCAGAACGGACTTGTAAATGGATTGTGTGTCTGACATTGGATTTTATTCTGTGTTGATTGATTTCTATTAAATAAACATCTGTTTGGCGGCGGAGAATTTATTCTTTTGCTTAACGCCCTTCTCTGAGACGTACGAGCTCAGAGGTTGTATATCGATGGACATCAGTCGCATGGCATGAATTGCCTGTGTGGCACGCTAAGATGCAATGATCAAGGCTTCTGTTGAAAAGCAAAGTCTTGTGGTTGATGATCAAAGCACGGCCTTTGTGGCATAGCTTTGTGTATAGCGTGGATTCGCGAGCCTCACACCTCGGTATGAGTTAAAAACGGGATACGGACCGTTGGGAGAACACGACGTTTCTTTCTAGCTATGGTGGTGTCAGTGACTTACCAGCCCTGACATTTATATACTTTTCACCTTTGTGGTTGTTGGAATGAGGCGCCTCGATTATAGGTCTGTAAGGACCGGGAAACGTGTGTTCAGGAATAAATAATCCTCTAACGTAAGTGAGGACCGGCTCAACCGATCCAGGATTGCCCAGAGTGTGTAGTCCTGAGACATTTGCTAGAGTGTCTCGAGCGCGGAGAGGAGCTTTCCCCTTGCCTCGACTCATGATGGAATCCAATTTCCAATACGAGATATTTCGGTTTTAATTGTAGAACTAGTATGGCGACATAGTAGATGGTAGCTATGCCGCCTATGATTGATATTTATGATTGAAATGTTTTGACACTATACACTTATTATAGTATCAAATGATTTGTTTTAAACGTATCAAGCATGCTTCGGCTGTTATAAGGGAAAACCCTATCCTCCGACTTGCGTTGCATTGTGTGATGGGACCTGGGTCTTATAACAGCTTCATTTTTCTTTATTTAGCATTGCGCTGTTTGTTCTATGCACTGGTATTCTTGGGAGGAAACCCGTTCCGTGTTATACGGCGTGGTCCCTTGATTTACCTAACTTTAAAAATCAATATTAATAACTGCTTTAGTTCTCACACCAGTCACATGACTGACCTGGAGTTTATTGTTTTAACCTAAACGCTGGGTGCCCCTATTTTCCGCACGGGCAGCTAGTAGTTTTGGTTTTGCAGATTTATATTCATAGGATCCTGGTTTACAGCTGGAATGATATCCGGAAAGCTCTGTATCCGTATATCACCTTCAGTTGTGCTTTGTATTAATTTCCGCTGCTATGTAATTTATTGTAATCTCTGATAATTTTCGAATGTGATTTATTCATTCATACTCTGTATATTCTTGTATCTGATGGAATTGTTGTAATAGCAATGAAATGTTCTTCCGTCTGCGTTCTATTTTGTCCTGTTCTCAACGATCAGGGGTTTCGAACGGTCTAGATCGGTTTAACGACTGATTCGGATCGAGCGAAATTCCTTACCGTCACATTTGGTATCAGAGCTTTGGTTTACAGAGCTCGAGAACAAGACACATTAGAACCATACGAAAGAATTCATCAGATATTGGATTAGTAATATCCAATTGTTATAATATACGCGGGTTGTTCGGAAAGTCCGGGTTTATACCCATTCTGAATAACCAATTCGACGATAAGTCGAAGATGAAGACGGCGGTCGAAGACCGGAAGTCTTCACATCGTTTGGATAATTACTGACGATCCTGATTGGGCAGTACACCCAAGAGGATGGAAACAGTTGGTGGTCGTCCAGGCGTACTTGGAGATGGATGGATATGCGAGGAAAGTGCCTCCGGTTTCGTTCAGACCGAGAACGGACTTGTAAATGGATTGTGTGTCTGACATTGGATTTTATTCTGTGTTGATTGATTTCTATTAAATAAACATCTGTTTGGCGGCGGAGAATTATTCTTTTGCTTAACGCCCTTCTCTGAGACGTACGAGCTCAGAGGTTGTATATCGATGGACATCAGTCGCATGGCATGAATTGCCTGTGTGGCACGCTAAGATGCAATGATCAAGGCTTATGTTGAAAAGCAAAGTCTTGTGGTTGATGATCAAAGCACGGCCTTTGTGGCATAGCTTTGTGTATAGCGTGGATTCGCGAGCCTCACACCTCGGTATGAGTTAAAAACGGGATACGGACCGTTGGGAGAACACGACGTTTCTTTCTAGCTATGGTGGTGTCAGTGACTTACCAGCCCTGACATTTATATACTTTTCACCTTTGTGGTTGTTGGAATGAGGCGCCTCGATTATAGGTCTGTAAGGACTGAGAAACGTGTGTTCAGGAATAAATAATCCTCTAACGTAAGTGAGGACCGGCCCAACCGATCCAGGATTGCCCAGAGTGTGTAGTCCTGAGACATTTGCTAGAGTGTCTCGAGCGCGGAGAGGAGCTTGCCCCTTGCCTCGACTCATGATGGAATCCAATTTCCAATACGAGATATTTCGGTTTTAATTGTAGAACTAGTATGGCGACATAGTAGATGGTAGCTATGCCGCCTATGATTGATATTTATGATTGAAATGTTTTGACACTATACACTTATTATAGTATCAAATGATTTGTTTTAAACGTATCAAGCATGCTTTGGCTGTTATAAGGGAAAACCCTATCCTCCGACTTGCGTTGCATTGTGTGATGGGACCTGGGTCTTATAACAGCTTCATTTTTCTTTATTTAGCATTGCGCTGTTTGTTCTATGCACTGGTATTCTTGGGAGGAAACCCGTTCCGTGTTATACGGCGTGGTCCCTTGATTTACCTAACTTTAAAAATCAATATTAATAACTGCTTTAGTTCTCACACCAGTCACATGACTGACCTGGAGTTTATTGTTTTAACATAAACGCTGGGTGCCCCTATTTTCCGCACGGGCTGCTAGTAGTTTTGGTTTTGCAGATTTATATTCACAGGATCCTGGTTTACAGCTGGAATGATATCCGGAAAGCTCTGTATCCGTATATCACCTTCAGTTGTGCTTTGTATTAATTTCCGCTGCTATGTAATTTATTGTAATCTCTGATAATTTTCGAATGTGATTTATTCATTCATACTCTGTATATTCTTGTATCTGATGGAATTGTTGTAATAGCAATGAAATGTTCTTCCGTCTGCGTTCTATTTTGTCCTGTTCTCAACGATCAGGGGTTTCGAACGGTCTAGATCGGTTTAACGACTGATTCGGATCGAGAGAAATTCCTTACCGTCACATTTGGTATCAGAGCTTTGGTTTACAGAGCTCGAGAACAAGACACATTAGAACCATACGAAAGAATTCATCAGATATTGGATTAGTAATATCCAATTAGAATAACTCGTTAGAGATAGGATCAGTAGTATCCTAGAACGAGTGTGAAGAGTATATTTTTCAAAGATGAAAACAAATTTTGGTTTCGAAAATTTAAATCGTTTTATACGTATTTGAATATTTTATTTGTTTTGAATTTGGACAATCTAGTATATAAAGGTTTTGCATATACGCGTCATGAACGTATATTCGAAGTTTTAATATATTAGATAAATATAGAGTCACACTCTAGTCTCCCGGGCATGGTCCTGATGATGAAGTATACCATCACCAGTATTTATTTTCGAGTGACGAAGGTGTGATATCTATATATTTCCATTAGACTGGTGTGAGAACCAAAACTAATATAGTTAGAACACATTGTTGTGAATTGGCATCAAAAACATGATTTTTTGTATATGTATCAAAATTATGAATTTGAAACTCTAATTCACTAATTGATTGATGTTTGTGTTGTTTGTTTAATTGTTTGATAATTTTGAACCATTATGTCTAATATAACCAAATATTGAATTGTATCGAAATTTAGTTGCATTTGCTTGCATATACATATACTTACATTGAACAGGTCATTGCAAGGAGGCTAGAGCCGAAGAATAAAATTTGTTTGGCCGACAAATAGGTACATGTTTACTACATAATTTACTGTTTTGTTTGGGTGATGATGATTTTATGAGCCTATTGGCTAGCCGCTTGGCTTTTTCTTTTTCTTTTTGAGATCAGAAGGCCTGTATGGCAATTTCAGGATTTTCCCGTGGCTCCCGGTGCAGGGGAGGTTATGGCGAAATTTTTCGAAAATTTAGGGTGTTAGCCAAATTTTTGAAAATTCTCAGAAACTGAAGAGTTGGAGAATGGAAGCCAGATCGAACGTAGAGCTGATTGATCAAACCACTTTCGACTTTGTTCCTTTTCTGGGACGAAAAGTTTTAAGTGGGGGAGATTGTAATAACCCGGAAAATCTGAGCCAATTTAAAATTTTTATTTTGGCAATTTTAGCGAATTTTGAATATTTAAAATAAATTATTTTAAATAATATCGACGAGAAATTTATTTTGAATATAAATCGAACGTATATATTATGTACGCCGTCGTTAGAATATAAATAATTATATATAATTATAAATAGAATTGAAAATGGCGCAGTAGTTCGATAATTCGATTTCAAACTTCAATTGAACATACCGGGTGCAAAACAATCCGGATTTTAGTGAAACCAAAAACATGAGGATCTATTTGATAATATCTTTCCAACGAATCCAAAAAATCAAAATTTCATAGCGGGAATCAAAAGATATGTCCAGTTGAAAATTCTGAATAGTCGCTATGGAATTCAGGCCCTTAAAAATGGAAATTCTGCAAACGACCTCGGATTTCGACAAAACCACTTTTGTTGGATCCGTGATGTCAAGTTATTGCTAGGTTTCAAATTTCATAATTTTTCGAATCAATATGTGAGCGTGGTAAAGGAAAACGCATTTGACCAGTTTCAGTTGTTTTTAATCGACTAGAAAATGGCCATTTTTCTAACGGTCTCAGAATTCGACGAAACTAGTTTTGTTAGGACCGTATCGTCAATACGAAGCTAGAAAATATTTTTCTGGAATTTTTCTAGTTAGTATGTGACCCCGGTAATTTGAAATGTACGTTTAAAATTCAGTATAATGATTTAAATGTAAATTCAGCAGAAACTGATCGAAACGACCAAATCAGCCTACGATACATATCCCATTGTGTTCGGAATGGGGGTAATACGCTATGGACGACAGGCGGTGGGCCTCGTTTCGAGGTCGTATGTAAAAGTCAACTTTTAGAAAATAAATTAATTAAATAAATTAAAAATTAAATCTCTCTCTCCTCACCCTCTCTATTTCTCTGGCCCTCCCCTCCTCGTTATAATTCATTTTACAGAATAAAAAAAAAGGAAATCGATTTCGCCGCCCCCCTAAACTACCGCGCCGCCTCCGATTGGCCACCTCCGCCTTCTCCCTCCGCCGTCCGCCAGTACAGACCGCCCCTCCCCCACGCGCGTCTCCTCCTCTCCCCTCTCCCTGTACGCGACCAACGACCCCACCGCGCCTGCGCCTGCCAAAGCCGCTGCCGCATCTGGATGGACCCCACTGCCAAGCCGACCTCCCCCTCCTTCGCCTGAGCGATGGCGCACCCCCCCCCTCTGTAAGTCTCCTTTTTTTTTTACTTTTACTTTCTTTTATGTAATTAGTTTAGAAATTAAACTAGTATGGTTTTAAAAACTGTTCTTCTAAACTGAAATTAAAGAAGTAATTTTTTCATTTAACGAGGATGTAATTTTTTTTAATAGCAAAGATTAGATCCTTAAACTATAAAAGATTAGATTTTTAAAATTGAAAGGATTATACTTTTATTTATTAAAAATATGATTTTTATATTTTTAAAGTATTAAAAATATCATCTTTATATAGGTAGCAAAATAAAAATGTGATTTTTATAGTGTTAAAAGTGAAAAGACGATATTTTTAAAAGTGAAAAGACGATATTTTTAAAAGTGAAAAGACGAGATTTTTTAAAAGGCAAAAGATTCGATTTTTAAAAGGCAAAAGATTAGATTTTTAAGAATGAAAAGGCGAAATCTTTATATAGAGAATAGCGAATTAAAAATATAATTTTTATCCATATAGCGTGATTGTAAAAAATTCGATTTTTAAATGTATGAAGCGATTATAAAAATATGATTTTCAAATTGAAAGTGAACAAATAAAAATGTGAATTTTATTTTAAAGACATCAAAATATAAAAATGTGTGATTTTTATATATGTAGTGACTACGGGCAACGAAGATGATAAAAAGGCGAGAATGAAGAAGATTTCTATCAATGAAGTGTCGTGGAGTTGGATAGCTATCGGTGAGAATTTCTCACCTTTCGATTTCTTTTTCTAAGTTATATATATATACTAGGATGCAGACGGTGCTTAGTAGCACCCGACACAATCGTCCACAGACCATGGACTTGTTTGTTTGATTGCAAAAATTAGTTAGATGATTTGATTTGAATTTGGTTGTTTGGTGAATTTGATTGATGTGTGAATGGCGTGGGCCTTCACTAGACCGGAGATAAGGCTAGGCCTTGTCCCGTTTCTAGTATCGTGCCGTTATGCCGCCGAAATTTTCTAAAATATGTTAGAAAAATAAAAATATCATTTTATTGAATAAATGAACTGAATAAAAATCCATGTGTTAAAATAAAATATTTTATCGTTAAAAATATATTTTTTAACGTAGAAGTGAATAAAGTAAAATATTCATTTACAAACCGGACGGTTTGTTTATGTACACCTATTTGAAGGATATTGATTGGGTCGATAAATTTTACACATCGCCCAACTGCACAAATAAAATCTGTGTTTGATTGTTTGAAACCCCACACGGGTGTTGGGATGAAATTTGAAGTTCACTCATCCTAACTGATTCAATATGTCGATCGATTGATTGACAGGCTGTTATAAGCGTTAGATATCTATATTTGATGCTTATACAGTGTAGTGCACTTTGGTTGATGGTTGATTATTTTTCAATGCTATTATATACGTGTGATGTATGAAAATCCATATAATTAACATTATATGGTGATTGATTGGGCCTCATTCCAATTTAGAAAATAACAAACAATATAATATAAAAGTTCATGTGTTGACTGTACTCATCCGTTGAGATTAGTCATGTGTTGAACGAAATATTTTAATAATAAAATTTACATCTTTATCAATATAATATAAAAGTTCATGTGTTGACTGTACTCATCCGTTGAGATTAGTCATGTGTTGAACGAAATATTTTAATAATAAAATTTATATCTTTATCAATATAAAATAAAGGTTCATGTGTTGACTGTACTCATCCGTTGAGGTTAGTCATGTGTTGAACGAAATAATTTAACAAAAATAGTCACACGTGGACAGTACTCATTCGTTGAGATTAGTCGTGTGTTGACAAAAATAAATATTCATTTGTTGAATAGAATAAAGGAATATATGAAGCCGTGTTGATTAGATTGACGCCATTTTGACGTGAACGATATTTATATCGATTTTATTCATTTTAAAATGAATATTGAAAAGTAATTTCGAAATCGAATATTTTGAAAGGAAATTTGAAATGAATTGAATATAAAACGATTTCGAAATGAATTGAATATAAAATGATTTCGAAATGAATTGAATATAAAACGATTTCGAAATGAACTGAATATAAAACGATTTCGAAATGAACTGAATATAAAACGATTTCGAAATGAATTGAATAGAAAACGATTTCGAAATGAATTGAATAGAAAACGATTTCGAAATGAATTGAATATAAAACGATTTCGAAATGAATTGAATAGAAAACGATTTCGAAATGAATTGAATAGAAAACGATTTCGAAATGAATTGAATATAAAACGATTTCGAAATGAATTGAATATAAAACGATTTCGAAATGAATTGAATATAAAACGATTTCGAAATGAATTGAATATAAAACGATTTCGAAATGAATTGAATATAAAACGATTTCGAAATGAATTGAATATAAAACGATTTCGAAATGAATTGAATAGAAAACGATTTCGAAATGAATTGAATATAAAACGATTTCGAAATGAATTGAATATAAAACGATTTCGAAATGAATTGAATAGAAAACGATTTCGAAATGAATTGAATAGAAAACGATTTTGAAATGAATTGAATAGAAAACGATTTCGAAATGAATTGAATAGAAAACGATTTCGAAATGTATTGAATAGAAAACAAATTTGAATTGAATCGAATAGAAAACAAATTTGAATTGAATCGAATAGAAAACAAATTTGAATTGAAATGGAAGTTGAAAATGTTTTTGAAACGAATTCAAAACTATTTATAAAATTCGTTTTAAATAGAAATCGATGAAATATATTATATATATATTATATATATATATAATAAAATGGCCTGAATAGAACGCGCCGCGCCGCGGCAGTTCGTGAATTTCGACCATTTATTTCAAACGGACATTACGGGAGATCCGACCGTCGGATTCTCCTAAAACCGGAACCATTGGGTTCGTATCGAAAAGAGCTTTCTAATGAATATTAGAAATTTGAAATCTAACGGTTGGATTTGGAGATACGTCCAAATCAAATTTGGAAAAGGTCGCTGTATGTGCAGTTCGATGGCCGTTGATGGAAATCGACTGTACGGGCCTTGATAAAATTATTAAAAATATCAATAATTTGTGTAAAATCATAAGAAATGGTTTGGGAAAATTGGGGTGAAAACTCCATATTTGAAAAGATAAAAATGGATTTTTATCGAAATGAACTAGTTTTGAACTAAATTTAAAACCCGGGTTTTTATTTTTAAATAAATAAATTAGATTTAAAAAGGGGTTTTAAATAATCGGAATTTCTAATATATTTGATTGGATTTGAAATGGGTTTATCGTGAACGGTGTTTTAAATAACACTAGTTCTTTAACCCGATAATAAATAGAATGTGATTTGGGTTTGTCGTGAACTGTGTTTTAAATAACACCTAGTTCTTTAACCAAGTAAAAGGAGTTTTAACGAATCTGCAATTAGATTGAAATGTAAATCTATAATTTAAATTATCAAATTTAGAAATGAGCGAGAATGGAGTATTGCCAGTTTTGCTCCAAAGCGATAGTTAAATCTTTAATTAGATTTGAACGTGAAATGGTAATTAATTTTACCGACAACACTGAGGTATTAGATATGGAGTATTACCAGTTTTGCTTCATGGGATGAATAGGTTGGGATTGGGAAATAAAATAAATAATTACTTCGGTGTGGTTCGCTAATCTCGACTAGTTTAGAAAACCATAGTTTGGTTTGATATGACATGCAAAGGAAGATTATAGAATAAATTTTAAAGAATTTATCTTGGATAAAATTAATGGGAACCTTTCCCTAAAAATGTGATTTGGTGAATAAAAGAATATTCGGAATTGGAATGAGGCGTATGTTGTGTTTGTGTAACATTTGTTTTAATATACGCGGGTTGTTCGGAAAGTCCGGGTTTATACCCATTCTGAATAACCGATTCGACGATAAGTCGAAGATGAAGACGGTGGTCGAAGACCGGAAGTCTTCACATCGTTTGGATAATTACTGACGATCCTGATTGGGCAGTACACCCAAGAGGATGGAAACAGTTGGTGGTCATCCAGGCGTACTTGGAGATGGATGGATATGCGAGGAAAGTGCCTCCGGTTTCGTTCAGACCCAAAACGGACTTGTAAATGGATTGTGTGTCTGACATTGGATTTTATTCTGTGTTGATTGATTTCTATTAAATATACATCTGTTTGGCGGCGGAGAATTTATTCTTTTGCTTAACGCCCTTCTCTGAGACGTTCGAGCTCAGAGGTTGTATATCAATGGACATCAGTCGCATGGCATGAATTGCCTGTGTGGCACGCTAAGATGCAATGATCAAGGCTTCTGTTGAAAAGCAAAGTCTTGTGGTTGATGATCAAAGCACGGCCTTTGTGGCGTAGCTTTGTGTATAGCGTGGATTCGCGAGCCTCACACCTCGATATGAGTTAAAAACGGGATACGGACCGTTGGGAGAACACGACGTTTCTTTCTAGCTATGGTGGTGTCAGTGACTTACCAGCCCTGACATTTATATACTTTTCACCTTTGTGGTTGTTGGAATGAGGCGCCTCGATTATAGGTCTGTAAGGACCGGGAAACGTGTGTTCAGGAATAAATAATCCTCTAACGTAAGTGAGGACCGGCCCAACCGATCCAGGATTGCCCAGAGTGTGTAGTCCTGAGACATTTGCTAGAGTGTCTCGAGCGCGGAGAGGAGCTTGCCCCTTGCCTCGACTCATGATGGAATCCAATTTCCAATACGAGATATTTCGGTTTTAATTGTAGAACTAGTATGGCGACATAGTAGATGGTAGCTATGCCGCCTATGATTGATATTTATGATTGAAATGTTTTGACACTATACACTTATTATAGTATCAAATGATTTGTTTTAAACGTATCAAGCATGCTTTGGCTGTTATAAGGGAAAACCCTATCCTCCGGCTTGCGTTGCATTGTGTGATGGGACCTGGGTCTTATAACAACTTCATTTTTCTTTATTTAGCATTGCGCTGTTTGTTCTATGCACTGGTATTCTTGGGAGGAAACCCGTTCCGTGTTATACGGCGTGGTCCCTTGATTTACCTAACTTTCAAAATCAATATTAATAACTGCTTTAGTTCTCACACCAGTCACATGACTGACCTGGAGTTTATTGTTTTAACCTAAACGCTGGGTGCCCCTATTTTCCGCACGGGCAGCTAGTAGTTTTGGTTTTGCAGATTTATATTCACAGGATCCTGGTTTACAGCTGGAATGATATCCGGAAAGCTCTGTATCCATATATCACCTTCAGATGTGCTTTGTATTAATTTCCGCTGTTATGTAATTTATTGTAATCTCTGATAATTTTCGAATGTAATTTATTCATTCATACTCTGTATATTCTTGTATCTGATGGAATTGTTGTAATAGCAATGAAATGTTCTTCCGTCTGCGTTCTATTTTGTCCTGTTCTCAACGATCAGGGGTTTCGAACGGTCTAGATCGGTTTAACGACTGATTCGGATCGAGCGAAATTCCTTGCCGTCACAGTTATAGTATATAGACTTACTAAAAGCGCCCATTTTATTCCCGTGAAGAGTAAGAGGACTGCTCCATGGTTAGCTTCTGTATACGTCCGAGAGATAGTTCGTTTGCATGGCGTTCCTTCTAGCATAGTAAGCGACCGCGATCCTATCTTCACTAGCGAATTTTGGAGGAGCTTACAAGAAGTAGTAGGGACTCAGTTATGTTTGAGCACCGCATATCATCCTCAGACGGATGGCCAAACCGAGAGGGTGAATCGTATTCTAGAGGACCTTTTGAGGCTATGTATCCTAGACTTTGGGGGTACATGGGAAGAGCATCTTCTATTGGTGGAGTTCACATATAATAATAGCTTTCAGTCCAGCATTGGCATGGCACCTTTCGAAGCTTTTTATGGACGACCTTGTCGTTCACCTACATGTTGGTGGGAATCTACGGATAAGATCTTACTTGAGCCCGATATGATTAGAGAGACTTCGAAAAAGATTGATTTGATTCGAAGAGGGATGAAAGCAGCGCAAGATAGGCAGAAATCTTATGTGGGTAAGAGGAGGACATATCTTGAGTTTGATGTTGGGGACATGGTCTTTATCAAAGTGTCTCCATTACGGAACGTTGTTCGCTTTGGGTCCGTTGGGAAATTAGCACCAAGGTTCGTAGGGCCATTTCCTATTAAGGAGAAGATCGGACAGATGGCGTATAGAGTGGAGTTGCCTGAGAGACTTAGTGGTGTACACGACGTATTCCATGTATCACATTTGAGGAAGTGCCTACACAAGACCGCGGAGGTGGTAGAGCCGGACTTGCTTAGAGAGATGGAGATAGAGCGTGAGGCGACGATTCGACGAGCTCCTACATGCATTCTTGGGTCAGAGATCAAGAAGTTGAGGAATCGAGAGGTCAGACTAGTCAAAGTGCAATGGGGAGATGATGAGAGCAACGCTACTTGGGAGACAGAAGAGAAGATGCGTTCATTTTACCCTTTTCTTTTTTAGGGTATGTCTTTTAATTTCTCCTTTATCGCTTAGCTTGTACTTATCTTATCTTTAGTATGTCCTCTCGCTAGTATCTTTGACCTTTAGTTAGGATAATCCTATGGTTGAAACATGTGTTTGAGACATGTTATGTATGATGGATGCATAGTGGATGCGAGTGTTTGCTAGTGGTTGCTCGTGGACGCATATACACACACTATTAGGCACTAGATCGGCTCAGTCACTTCATATTGCATATTGCATATAAATGGATGTATTTAGTAAAATGGATGTATGAGGATTTTTTTTATCATATGGATGCTGCATTCGGATGATGATTGTGCACGCATATAGAGATAATATGTAGCATTAAGGAACTTTTGCATACATAATGGACGCATGGCTCTATCATGATTTGCATTAAGGAGGTCAACTGAATCAGTGGACCGCCTGATTTTGCATTAGATACGGACATATACACACACTGTGCATTTAAACATGAAAGCATTAGAAGTCTATAAGGACAATGGATGCCTGTGTTTGATGGTTGAGTAGATGGACGATTGGATGTTAGGATATGCATTCTTCTTGACTTGAAGATTTCGGGGTCGAAATCCTTTAAGGAGGGGAGAATGTAACACCCCGTAATTCTGTTAATATTAATATTCACAAATTAAAGAATAACTAATCTCAGACGTGAGAATTGTGGGAAACGGGTTGCGCCATTGTGTTCGTCTCGGAATTCTGGTTGAAATAGAGTCCGAGTTTGCGTGATTTGGACTTCGTATGAAGGAGATATGACCATCGGAAGTTTCAAAAAATTCAAAATTCGAAGTCAAACAGGCCAGGCGGGAAATTTCCCGCCCAGCACCCCAGGTCGACCGGGGAGTCGACTGGGCTGTCGACACCCCCAGGACCAGGTCGACTGCGCAGTCGACTTGGGTGTCGACCTGGTCCAGTCGGCCAGGTTTTGGCTGAGCCCAATCTTGAGCTGCTGATGTGTCTTTAGGGCTGAGTTGGCTAATTTAACAGTTCAGGTTAGTTCTGAGTTGATCTGACGGTCTAAATAAATCCTAAACTCTATATATACCTAGGTAGTCTCTCACTCTAAATTCACATGGAAAATAGAATAGCCGCCGTCATGCCATCGCCATGGAACTCAGTGTAGCCACCGCCAACTAAGAAGAAAGAAAGCTAATCAAAACTCTAATTCTACTCAACTCTAAAGCAAATCAAGACTCTCTTTCTTTTCTAATTGTGAGTATGATGATCTTAATAAGATTATTAGCAAACTAATTAGATTAAGATGTGATATGGATCATAAGAAAATGATGTGAATTGTCATATATGTTGTTGTAAACCTTATGCTATCATGTATGTTGTAAATCCTATGTTATGTGATGATGATATCCTATATGTTGTAAATCATGCTATGATGATATTATATATGTTGCAAGTTTCTATGCTAAGTTGCGATGTTACAAAGCCATGATGTTATTATGTTGTAGTTAGCTTATGAATCATGATGTTGATTATATATATTTGGGCTATGATGATTCACATGATAAATCACATGTACCTATGCAAGTTTAGATTTATTAGTATGTATAATCTCACATATTGTATGACATCTATTTAGATCTAGAATTATGACATCTATTTAGATATAGAATTATGCTACGACATGTGTGAGTTCTATGTGTTAGATGCTAGTTCACACCATCATTATGTTGCATAAACCACATATGCAAGTTTATACATGAACTTGGGTTATGATCATGTTATGTAAGTTGTGACATTTAACCAAACAAGTTGACACCTTTAGATCCATGACATGTGTAGTTTTATGCAAGTTTCACCCCTATTATGATTAGATCTATTTTATTTGTCTATTTGTTGTGATAATTTATCTTTGTGCTATGAGTTAGACTATTCGAGTCTAACGTATATTTTGCATTGAATAAGCGAACGTATAACGTGGGGTAGGGGTAATATTAAGGATTTAATATTAAGAAATTGGATGCAATTGATATGATTTTGCATGCCATAAATGGATGGCCATAATTGAGTCAATTATGGACATCATTAAAATTGGAATTAATTAATAATTTGAATAGGGAAATTATTAAAACTGGGGTAAAAGATTATAAGTAATAATCAATGCTTAGGACACGAGGTTGGACTCGTTTGTGACGTAAAACTGCCCGGACCCGACCGACAAATCCAGTAGTCACAAGTGTCAGCCCAATGTGAGAGGTCCTAGGCCCAAATTAAAGCATAACAGTTGTAAAGACACGAGGTTAGACTCTTTTATGGTGTAAGACTGCCCGGACCCGCCCGGCAAATCCAGCTGCCATAAATGCCAGACTAATGTGAGAGGTCTTTATAAGGTTATGGCCTTAATGAATTAAGAAATACTTAACCGGATAAACATGTGAGGTGAGACATGGGGGTTAAGTAGGTGCCTTGGGTGGCATGAGGAATATAGTGGGTGCCTTTAGTGGCATTTGAAATACGATTAGTAAGACTTAACCAAACACACATGTAAATGAACATGACTAAGAAGAGGGTTAAGTGGGATATACTAGTGGGGACAAGCTTAGGTGGATAGCTTGTGGTAAGTAATTGGGGGCCCATTTCAACTAGTAACCCAAATGTATCTTTGTGGGCTCGACCCTAGTCGAGGACAGGACACGCATACTGGGCTTGACTATAAGAGGCCAAACGGGTTAGCGGTGGCAACGCAAGTCCAACGGGTTTCATATGCGTGTGTGGACCCGGGCTGGTAGGTAAGACGTTGTTGCATCATGTTGGTATAAGCCGTGCATCCTCAAGTTGTATCGGGTTGCCACTTTAGGGGAGTGATACACCCCACTGTGGGGCCAGCACGGGTATCTACGAGTAGGGAGCCGATCGCAAGTGGGTAGTGGGGTACACCTAGCGGAGATAGGGGCAGGCGACACCTATGTAGTCAGCTAGGGGTACACGAAGCTATTTATATAATTTCTAAGTTTGGTGAGTGGGATCAACCTTTAGGGTGACGGGTGTGGTGCAGTGTAGTAATTATTCATTAGTATTAGGTGTGCCTTTAACGTTATCTTTATCTGCTCTTCCATACCCAATAGTTCATAGACATTTCCTTGTTTTCCTGCTTATGCCTTAGTCTAGTTATTTTGATAATAGTGTTGTTAGAATTATCATACTCGCCAGACTTTATGTCTGACCCCCTCTATTTCTATCTTTTCCCCCCTCCAGGTCCTCAGGGTGGGCCCAACTCTAGTGGAGCTTGATTGGATTGCTTTATCTCCCTTTTGGAAAGCTTGGACCGTTGAAGTAAAGTCCAGCTTGTTATCTTCTCTAATGGCTATTTATGTAATGGGATTATGTATTTGTTTTATCAAGATGGATATTGTACTTGACTCTGATTTATGGTTTTATGATGTAACAAACATGTTTAATTTCCGCTGCAATTAAAAAAAGTTTTAGATTTCCAAGTACTACTCATTATCTGTCTTGTTGTAATTTTTCTGTTCTATATTCACTTAAAACCTCCATGGAAGTTAATGCATTCCCTTTGTGAGTGACATTAATGGACGTGGGGTGTTACAGGAGCCAATCACATGGGTAGTAATTAGGGTACACCTAATCTTGCTGTTATGTAATTAGGGTAACACCTAACCCTATTATGTAATTAGGGTACGCCTAATCCTGCTGTTCCTATTAAGTAATTAGGCTAACGCCTAATCCTGTTATACTAGTATTGGTGCAGACATAACCTGTTTTAGGGATATAAACGTGAAGCATTACTCGATCATAGTTTATTCCTGTTATTCCCATCTATCATGCTGTTCTGTTTAGTTTATCTATTACCTTATGATACTTTCTCATCTGGTCTTGTTTGTCTGTCTTGATATTCCTATTTATTGCATATTTGAAAATCACGGGAACTCATCAGAATTTATGTTTGACCCTTATTGTTTTCATTTCTTTCTTCCTTTCCCCCAGGTCCTCAGAGTGGTGGCACTCCTTACTGATTAGGACTTTCTCTTTCAGCTTGGATCTGGACTTTTTGAGATGTACCGTTTTGACTTTCTTTATACTTTGTTATGGCTTGCTATGAGGGATATTATTTTACATTACTACACTCTATTATTTTGTTTTCTGAGACAGATTTGAGATACCTAGTTTTGATGTAACCTGTTCAAGACTATGTTTTATTTTTAATAATGAAGTTGAAATTTTCCGCTGCTTATTTTATATTTGTTTTGTGAATTTCTGTATTGTTTACCTATCGAGCTTCACGAAACTTAATGCATTCTCTTATGAGTGACATTAACGGACGTGCGGCATTACAAACTCATATTCAATTACATTGCTTATGTATAATCTGCACATAAAAATTGTTTTAGCACCTTATAGATTGCACACATTAGATTCCTTACTAAAAATCAGATTCGAAATAAGTATTACTTATTTTGGCATAATGATTCAACATTTATGATTGCTGAATATTTGCCTATTATTGCGGTGCAAAATAATTGACAAACTGACTAACATCTTATTAATAAAGTTAATAAGTTAAATTACCGAACATGAAATTTTAGTTCCATGATTGAAATTGTGATTTCTATTTCCGAACAAGTTTGATACATATTTGGTTTGCCTCAAGTTCATGCCGGTAAATACGAGGAACCATCTTTTATTCATGCTATCTCAAACACCTTGGTTTAAAACCAGATAAAGTAATTTGTAATTTATTTTGCTATCTATTGATGGTTTTGTTGCATATTTTTATTGTTTTTTTCTTTTTCTAAAACAATATGAAAAATCATCATTCTCTTGATTGTTTCGTTGAAACCTGGAAACATACTATTTCAAAGGAATGCTACATTTTTTAAATGTTTTGGTATTATGGCAATAAATGTTGAAGTGCTTAAAGTTGTTAATTTTTTTGTTCCCTATCATATAAATTGACTAGCTTATTTCTTTGTGTGGTCAGACTTTTAGAACTTATATTATGTAAAATGAATATATAAGAAAAAAAAGAAAAAAAATCGAAATGAATCAAGATTATGATACATTGGTTACATAAAATCAGTTTTTTAGTTGAAAATATTTTAGTTGCTTGCAGTTCTTAAGATTACAAGAATAATAAAGGCAAATCCTTTCTATTTCAAGCTGTTGTTAGTGTCCTAGGAATAAATTCAAATTGAAACTGAGATTGTAACTAAAGGTGAAAAAAATGTAGAATAATCAGTAATTGGCTATACTGGATTCAACTCTAAATTTAGAAGTATTTGGCATTGGATGACTTATTGAGAGTTTTTACGATCATCCATTGCTTATTTAGCTAGGTAGCATTTCTACATAGCTAACCAATAAAATTATGGTTTGTTTTTGTTTTAAGTAACAATTCAACTTAGATTTTTCATTCAACATTAGAGGAAAAGGTTGACATCACTTTCATAACAAGGTCGTTGTAGCCTTTAGCAAGGCCTCCACACGGGTGAAATTGAATTTTCTACTTCAATACTTTTCTACTGTGTGCATAGCAAAACTGATAATACGTATGCATGCAACAATTGGATTTTTGAACGATTAAATGATGCAAAACTATTCATATACAATCATACATCTTGTTCAACTATGCTTTGTATAAAAATGTTACTATGCTATATATAAAAATGCTAATTTTATCATTCAACTAGGCTATATGAAAGTTTTATGTTGATCTATTGTGGAAAATTCTATATCCACTATATGTTTTCCAATGTTATTCAAGACGAACTACAATAAATTCATCAGTTGAACTCTTTTATTTGTACAAAGTGGACTCTTTTCGCAAATTATTGGATGCTGGGTCATCTAGGTTCATGTACAGTGTAAATATTCATTTGGATGTTTTTCACAGTAAATATCCTAGGCACATATATAGCTAAAATCTGATGCAGTTAATCACATTTTTCGATGCAAAATTTACGTATGCAAGTGTATGATATACATATAACATTATCTATTTGTCAATGGAAGTATAATACTAAAAGAGGTTATGCAATTCTAATTTCATTCTGAGGGCTCGAAACATATATAGCTACATTATATTTACTCTTTGGTTAATTTTATTCCAACCCCTTTTTAGGTAGTAGCCCCCCCTGAAATTAATTAAATTTTTAAGACAAAACGACCCTTATCTCTTACCATCTCACTTTCTTCTCATTTGCTCTGAACATTCACGTACTTTCACACTTTTTGAAAGTAGCAAAATTCAAAACCCTAATTCTTAAAATAGTAAAGAAAAAATTCAAATCTAAACAATTATAGGATGGATTCTGAAGGAGAAGATAATTCCTTATCACAATCACAACAGTTATTTCAAAAAAAAATTTTCAAAATAATGGTGGAAAAACAGCCGATGAATGTGAAAAAGGGGGGATCGAAGTACAACCACGATATTTGTATACGTGGAAGAGCCTAAAACCACGTATAAAGAAAATGCGGAAGACAAAATACCACACTAAACTAATACATGGAAACATGTGTATCCACGAAATTATACTGCATGCCTTTTACTTTTTCAACATTTAGTTCATACTTTCTATTTTTTTCCCTAGATCACGCCATCCCAAAGTTTTGAAGAAAAATTTCTAAATGGAATGGTTTTGGATTATTCAAATGAATTCACGATGTATGATGTAAGTTGAGTACGGTTACTGTTTGAAATAGAAAACATAAGTGCTTTGGGTTTATTGGTAAACCACGTTTTACTAATACGTGGTACGATAGAAAACTATGTTTAATATTAGCATGGTTGCCTCACTTACCACAATGTAATGATATGGGGTTTTCTATGTTACCATGTATTTACAGAGCTATATTGTAACAGAGTAAAAAAATATTCGAACACATATTTTGTTCAGCATCTGTTTATCATGTCAACTAACATAGTGTTTTACATTTTGAATGCTGATATTTCCATCTAGAAAAAAAATTAATTGATTGGGTTCGTGGTATGGGAAAATGCTTCTGTAATAACCCGGAACAAGTGAACCAGTTTAAAATTTTTAAATTAGGTTATTACCAAAGAATTTGAATAGTTGAAATAGCATATTTCAATAAAATATAGATTTGGGTATAATATTGCAGTTTGAAATTTTGAATACAAACTTTGTCTGACTGTACCGGGTGGAAGATATAACGGATTTTAACGAAACTGAAAATATTTAAATCTGTTTATCAATACCTTTCTAACGAATCTGAAAAATTGAAATTTCATAATTGAAATCAAAAGTTATGGCCAAATGAATTTTCAGAAAGGTCGCTATATAGTATATATAGCCCTTGAAAATTGAGATTTTGCATACGACCTCGGAATTCGACGAAACCATTTTTGTTAGGTCCGGGATGTCAAATTATTGCTAAGTTTCAAATTTCATAATTTTTGAAGCTAGTATGTGAGCGGGGCAAAAGATAATGTGATTGGTCAAATTCTGTTAAAATGGGTCGACCTAAAAATGGCCGTTTTGCAAACGAGCTCAGAATTCGACGAAACTGGTTTTGTTAGGACCGTATCGTCAAAACAAAGCAAGATTTATTTTTCTGGAATTTTTCGATTCAGTTTGTGGCCCTGGCAAATTGAAATGTACGTTTAAATTAAATATTGAATGTTTTATATTTTAATTTGAAAAATAACTGACTGTAACAGTCGAAATGGCCAACGAAACATATCCCATTGTGTCCGGAATGGGGGTATTTAGCTAGGGGCGACAGTCGTTGGGTTTAAAAAGGAGTCCGTTTGCAAAAACACTATTTAAAATTTCCTATAAAGCATGGACCAATAGGAATTTTTCATTAAAAAAAATAAAAAATCCGAAACCCTAGCCGGCAGAGACGATTTGGACGACGCACAGTGCTCGAATCTTCTCGTCGATATTGCCGCCGCCTCAGGCGATTTCACTGCCGCCGCCAGTTGAGACTTCTGACCGCCTTCGCCTCCTCTCCACATCCGACCAACCCACAACCCCAGCCATCGACCATCGGCATCGGAAATTGTCGAGGAAGTCACGACCTTCAAGGCGCCGCCGCGACGAGCACAGGCCACCGAACCCTTCGCCACCACCGCCGATCTGGAGGTGCTTCGTAGCTCTTTGACGCAGCAAGGTCTGATCGAAGCATCGAGGTACGGATCGACTGAAAATTTGTGACCTAGTTTCGAAGTTTTTAAAAATCTTTACTGATGTAAATTCTGAAATGAAAATAACACTTTTAAGTGTTGCAAAACTTTGAAAAATAATATCTTTTTCGTTCTTTAACGAAATTTGATGAAACAGGAGACACCGTGACCGCAAGGAGGCTCTCTACATTCTAGAAGAAGCCGCGGATTTTTCTGACCTTCCTACGATTTTTAGCACTGCAATAACCAATGTGAGGAGTCTAAACTATTTGTGTGAATGAAATCGTGTTGTATAAATTATATAAGCGAAGTGTAAATTATATACGCATTGTATACCTCATGTACATGTGTTGTATAAGTTATATTAGCGATGTATAAATTATACAAGCGTTGTTTGAAACATATATGCTTTGAGTTGTGATAAAATGCAAGTGAATTATTATATTATATATATATATACTCCCCTCGTCCACAGACCATGGACGATATTTATTGCTTGTGATTGACGTGATATTATATAGTATGACGAATGGTTGGAAATAATTGTTTGTGGTTGATATTATGGTTGAAAAATACCTTTGTGATTGAAAAATTCCCTCTTGTGGTTGAAACAAAATAGAATAGGATTGTGGAATTGAAAATAAAACATGCCGCCTGCGAACTAGATGCATGATCCCCATTGTCAAAAACCACGAGGTTTTAAGGTAGAGCGAGGAGCCGTACTAGGGACGGTCCCGGTTTTAACTACCCTGCCGTTATGCTGCCGAAATTTTCTGAAATATTTATGTGTTAGAATAATTTTCATTCGTTGGAATAAATATATATATACAAACGATATAGAATATTCATGTGTTGAGTTGCAATTCATTCGTTGAGTTGAAATTCATGTGTTGAATATTATTTGAATTTAAACAAATGGCTTTAGCAATAAAAATCACATTTTTATATATATACAAACGATATAGAATATTCATGTGTTGAGTTGCAATTCATTCGTTGAGTTGAAATTCATGTGTTGAATATTATTTGAATTTAAACAAATGGCTTTAGCAATAAAAATCACATTTTTTATATATATACAAACTATACAGAATATTCATGTGTTGAGTTGCAATTCATTCGTTGAGTTGAAATTCATGTGTTGAATATTATTTGAATTTAAACAAATGGCTTTAGTGTAACACCCCGTATTTCGGGTTAATACTAAAATTCACTAATTACAGGATAAATAATCTCAGATGTGGGAATTAGGGGAAACGGGCTGTGTCATTGCGTTCGTCTCGGAAAAATACGCAAAATAGAGTCCGAGTTTTCGAAAATCGGAGTCCGTATGGCCCAGTTATGGCCCGATGAAGTTTGCAGAAAATTCAAAACTAAAAACAGATTTAAGAATTTAAATTTCAGATTTTGGAATGGAAAAGCGGGGCCAGGCGGGAAGCTTCCCGCCCTACCCATGTCGACAGGGGTGTCGACAGGCCTGTCGACAGGGGTGTCGACTTGCCTGTCGACTTGCCTGTCGACAAGGGCGTGGCGTCCAGTGAACCTGGGTGCACCAGGTTGGGCTTTAGGCTGGCTTGGAGGGCTGGTTCTAGAGATTTCCTAAATCTAAGGGTCCTAATCTAATCTAGGGTTAATCTAAGGGCCTAAAACACTCACCTAATCCTATAAATAAGACCCCAACCCTACCCTAATTCATTCATAATTAGGTCTTGTAACTAAACTATGGCAAAATGAAATTTGAGCATGGCCTCCACAAATCAATGAAGAGAGGTGCAAGTTAATCATTCACTAATCAACCTCTAATCCATTCTAAGCATCTTAATCTTCTTCATTTGGAGTGCAAATTTGCTAGTGGTGAGTTTCTATCACTTTAACATCAATTGTTAAAGTAAGTAGATTGGGTGTAATGAGACTTATGGTCTTGAATGCGGATTATAGAGTTTGAATCATTTATAATGATATGCTACTCTATGTCTTCTTATGTTTATGCATATGTAATAAGTGGTTTTATGCATGCTTAATAAGTTGGATTATGCATGTTTTACAAAGGGGTTTATGCATATTTAATAAGTGGGTTTATGCATGTTTAAACAAGTGAGTTATGCAAGTTCATATGCAAGTTATGTGTGTGATGCTAGGTGTATGACGTTATGAAAGTTCACATGCAAGTTATGTATATGCTTAAATGCAAGTTTAACATGATATGCAAGTTATGCATGCTTATGCAAGTATGTGAATGCTCATGCAAGTATGTGAATGCCTATGCAAGTTATGTGTATGCTTAAATGCATGTTTAACATGATATGCAAGTTATGCATGTTTATGCAAGTATGTGAATGCCTATGCAAGTTATGTGTATGCTTAAATGCATGTTTAACATGTTATGCAAGTTATGAGAATGCTTATATGCAAGTTCAACATGTTATGCAAGATATATGTATGATGATATGCAAGTTTGGGTTAAATATAGTTGGGTTAATATATGCTCATATATGCAAGTTGACATCCTCTTAACCCATGATAAAGTTATATGCTAAGATGTGGTGAAACCCATGATACTTGTGATGGATCTTTCCTTTATTATGTCATGGAAAGAGAACGACTTACGTGGGTAACGATGGGGTGAATAAATATGTTAATAAAAGTGTGATTGGGTATGATTAAGCATACCATAAAAATAAATTAACATAAGTGAGAATTTACCTATTGGGTTAGGTCTACCCCATGGGAATTTACCTATTGAGTTAGGTCTACCCATGTTATGAAAAATGTGTAATTAATTAGGGATAATTAATTATGGGGGTGATTAATTAGGTGTAATTAATCGACTAAGACACGAGGTTGGACTCATTTGTAGTGTAAAACTGCCCGGACCCGACCGGCTTAACCAGTTGCTACAAATGTCAGCCCAATGTGAGAGGTCTTAGCCATAAATTAAATACGTGATTAAAGTAAAGACACGAGGTTAGACTCTGTTACGACGTAAGACTGCCCGGACCCTACCGGCTTAACCAGGCGGTCATAACAGCCAGTCTAATGTGGGAGGTCTTTAGGGGAGATCACGGTCTTAATTAATTAAGAAACACTTAACCATGTTAGCATGTAGTGGGACATGAGGGGTTAAGTGGGTGCCTTGGGTGGCATGTAGTAACTAGTGGGGGTGCCTTGGGTGGCATGAGGAAACTAGTGGGTTGCCTTGGGTGGCAATAGAAAATACGATTAGAATACTTAACCAAAGTGGAACATGTAATTAAACATGATTAAAGGGTTAAGTAAGTGCCTTGGGTGGCATGTGGGAATCAAGTAAGTGCCTTGAGTGGCATGCGGAAATCTAGTGGGTGCCTTAAGTGGCAATTGAAATATAATTAAATGACAAGCTTAAGTAGTAGCTTGTGGGGGCCTTAAGTGGCAATTGAAATATAATTAGATGACTTAACCAAACCTTAACATGTAAGGGGGCATGATTATAAAAAGGGGTTAAGTGGGATACACTAGATAAGTGACAAGCTTAGGTGGGTAGCTTGTGGGGGCCCATTTCAACCAGTAACCCATATGTATCTTATTGGGCTCGACCCATGTCGAGGACGGGACACGCGTACTGGGCTTGATTATAAGAGGCCAAAACGGGGTAGCGGTGGCAACGCAAGTCCAACGGGTTTCATATGCGTGTGTGGACCCGGGCTGGTAGGTAAGACGTTGTTGCATCGTGTAGATATAAGCCGTGCACCGCTTGTTGTATCGGGTTGCCACTTTGGGGAGTGATACACCCCACTGTGGGGCCGGCACGGGTATCTACGGTAGGGAGCCGATCGCTTGGGAGTAGTGGGTACACCTAGTGGAGATAGGGGCAGACGGCACCTATGTAGTCAGCTAGGGGTACAAGAACTACTGGGAAAATTTTCTAAGTCCTTGGGAGGGATCAACCTTTAAGTAGGGATGACTGGTGTGGTGCAGTATAGTAATTACCCTTGGGTGGGTAGATGCGTCTTTGCGGATATCTTAGTTTATCCTAGGTCTACCAAACTGCTTGGTATAGCCATTCATCCCCAGACGTTACCGTATGTCAAACTTATGTCTTCTCTGGTTACTTTAATGATTGTATTGTTAAAATTATAGGACTCACTCAGACTTATGTCTGACCCCGTTGTTTTTATCTTTTTCCCAACCCTCAGGTCCTACGGTGGATCCTAGCAGTAGTGGAGTTTGATCGGATTGTTGTTCCAGTCTTTAGGAGCTTGGGTAGATGTAAAGCTCCAGTTATCCAGTTATCTTTTCTTTTGTCATGGCTATTGATGAGAATGGGATTATGTATAAATTTATTTGATGGATATTGTACTTGACTTTATGATGTAACCAGACATGTTTTACTTCCGCTGTTATGAGATGATGTTTTAAAATTTCAAGTACTATTTATATCTGTCTTGTGGTAATTTATCTGTTCTATATTCACTAAAATACTCCACCGATGCTATGGCATTCCCTTAGTGAGTGACTGTAGCGGGTGTGGGGTGTTACACGTGGTATCAGAGCTTAAGGTTACCAGAACAGATAAAATTTTTAGAAAAACTATTTTCTAAGAATATTTTTGAAAGGAGTATTTTCAAAAACATGTCTTTTAAGAGAAAAGTTTTTGAAAGAAAAGCATAATCCCCAATAGCCATATCTATATCTTTCGAATTCTCCGTTTTGAATCTCTTCCTCTCTCGTTTTGAGTTTCCCCTCCGCGTATAGATGACCTTTCTAAGATAGATAAGAATGGAAAACCACTTCAAGGGACTTAGACATTTGTCGTCTTAGAAGTTGGTTCAAGCAGGAGGAGGACTGGTAGGTATCTATTGGATAGACGATGGAAGGAAGGCTCAAATAGTTGTTTGGTTAATGAAGGATGAAACCTCATTGGTGGGAGGTTACGAGTGGAGAATGGGAAGAAGAAGGCGAGTAGTTATCCTTTTGGAGGAATGGGACACCTTATTAGGATTGTCCAAAGGGGCATGGGCAAGGTATGGAATCTCCTGGAGGGTAGTTGTATTCCCTCGCGGCTAGTGTACCAGATGGGGATAGGACCGTCTAGGTTGGATTTCTTTATTATCCGGTTCGAACTTTATTTGATTCTGACGCATCGAGTTCATTTATCTCATCATTGTTAGTTGAGTCACTGCACTTAGACACCAGTTTGGTAGATGATCCCTTAGTTGTTTCAAACCCAATTGGGGCTCCATGATGTGTTTGGGTTTGAAAGTTTCTATACTTAGCATTGAGTTTAGATGTGATGCTTTTTGGGCTTCACGGGCTACGGGATAGTTTTGGGCGTGGACTGGTTATCCAGTAATGGTGTCGTTCTTGATTGCGAAAGGAGAGTTGTTAGGCTCATGACCCGCTTGGGTAATACTCTCGAGATCTCTTGTAATCCCAGGGATTCTGTTATGCTAAGTTATCTTGAGTCGCTTGACGCTTCGGTCGAGAGTTTGCAATCTGTTAGAGTGGTCCGGGAATATCCGGATGTGTTTGAGGAGGTGAAGGGCTTACCTCCGAAGCGGGAGATTGACTTCCGAATATATCTGGTGGATAATGCTAAACCGGTATCTTTACCAGTGCGCCACATGGCTCCTCGTGAGAGGAGGGAACTCCATAAGCAAGTAGGGGAGTTGCTTGAGAAGGGGTTCATAAGACGAAGTATATCGGAGTGGGGTGCTCCAGTAGTTTTTGCTACAAAGGCGGATGGATCCCTCAGACTTTGTGTAGACTATAGAGAACTCAACAAGCTCACAAAGAAGAATAGACACCCATTGCCGAGGATTGATGATCTTTTCGATCAGTTGGTTGGCGCTTCAGTATTTTCTCAGTTGGACTTAGCCACGGGGTTTCATCAGTTGAGGGTGGCTGAGGATAGCATAGACAAGACTGCCTTTAGGACTCCGGATGGTTTCTATGAGTGGCTGGTGATGCCATTTGGGTTGACGAACGCCCCTGCATACTTTGTTGATTTGATGAGTAGGGTGTTCAGGGAGTTCCTTAATAAATTCGTGGTGGTCTTTGTGGATGATATCTTAGTATTTTCTAAGAGTGAAGAAGAGCATGCCTTACATCTTGGGGAGGTATTGAAGACTCTTCGAGCACATAGCCTTAAGGCTAAATTCTCTAAATGTCACTTCTGGAGGAGGGAAGTGCGGTTCTTGGGGCACGTGGTCTCCAAGGAAGGGATAGCTGTGGATCCCGCGAAGGTAGTATCAATTCAGGATTGGAAGGTTCCGAAGAATGCTACCGAAGTAAGAAGTTTCTTGGGTTTGGCGGGTTATTATAGGAAGTTTATTAAAGACTTCGCGAAGATATCAGCCCCATTAACCCGCTTAACGAAGAAGAATCTTGTTTTCACATGGGACGTAGATTGTGATGATGCGTTCTGACGGTTAAAGAGAGCTTTAACCACTGCTCCAGTTTTAGTGTTGCCAGATGGGAGCAAGCCATTTGTTGTCTATACCGATGCTTGTGGGACAGGACTTGGCGCAGTCTTAATGCAAGAAGGAAGGGTAATAGCCTATGGTGGAAGGCAGTTGAGAGTGCATGAGAAAAACTACCCTACCCATGATTTAGAGTTGGCTGCTATTGTTTTTGCGCTTAAGATCTGGCGTCATTATCTTCTTGGTGAGAGATTCGAATTGTTCACTGACCACAAATCCTTGAAGTACTTGTTTTCTCAGAAGGATTTGAATTTGATACAGCAAAGGTGGATGGAGTTCTTAGCATCCTATGATTTCGAGATAGCGTATACCCCTGGCAAGGGTAACGTGGTGGCAGACGCCTTGAGTAGGAAGAGGTTGTCATTAAGTCCATTGTTCGTGGAACGGCGAAGCTTGGAATTTATCTCGATGTTTGATTTCAGAACTTCCATTGATTATATACCCGGTTTGCTAGCATCCTTGGAGGTCCGACCTACTCTTCTGGGGCGGATTGGGGAAGCCCAGAGGGACGACCCACAGTTGGTTGAGTTGATAGAGAAGCTCATAAGGGGGGAGTCGTCCAGCCACTTGGGTAGGTACACCCTAGACGATAGGGGGTGCTTGCGTAGAGACGGTAGACTTTGTGTACCGCAAGACGAAGGGTTGAGGAAGGCTATTCTTGATGATGCACACCGTTCTAGGATGACCATTCATCCCGGTGGGGACAAGATGTACCAAGACATGAAGAGGGTTTTCTTCTGGGCCGGTATAAAGAAAGATGTGGCCGAATATGTAGCTCGATGCTTGGTATGTCAACAAGTGAAGGCGGAGCAAAAGAAACCTGGTGGGTTGCTTCACCCATTGGAGGTTCCGCAATGGAAGTGGGATAGCGTCTCGATGGATTTTATTGACGGGTTACCCAGATCGAAAAAGGGTAATACAGGAATTTGGGTGGTGGTAGACAGACTTACTAAGAGCGCCCATTTCATACCTGTGAAGAGCAAGAGGACTGCTCCATGGCTAGCTTCAGTATACCTTCGAGAGATAGTTCGATTGCATGGGGTACCCTCTAGCATAGTGAGTGATCGAGACCCTATCTTCACTAGTGAGTTCTGGAGAAGCTTACAGGAAGCAGTGGGAACTCGATTTTGTTTGAGCACCGCATATCATCCTCAGACGGACGGCCAGACTGAGAGGGTGAATCGTGTCCTAGAAGACCTTTTGAGGCTTTGTATCTTAGATTTTGGAGGTACATGGGAAGAGCATCTTCCATTGGTGGAGTTCGCATATAATAACAGCTTTCAGTCCAGTATTGGTATGGCTCCTTTCGAAGCTCTCTACGGAAGGCCTTGTCGATCACCTACATGTTGGTGGGAATCTACGGATAAGATCTTGCTTGGGCCTGATACGATTAGGGAGACTTCTGAGAAGATTGACTTGATTCGAAGAAGGATGAAAGCAGCGCAGGATAGGCAAAAATCTTATGCGGACAAGAGAAGGACGGACCTTGAGTTTGAAGTTGGAGACATGGTCTTTGTCAAGGTGTCTCCGTTACGAAATGTGGTTCGCTTTGGATCTGTTGGGAAGTTAGCACCAAGGTTCGTAGGACCATTTCCTATTAAGGAGAGGATTGGACGGATGGCGTATAGAGTGGAGTTGCCCGACAGACTTAGTGGTGTACATGATGTATTCTATGTGTCCCATTTGAGGAAGTGCTTACATGAGACCGCAGAGGTGGTAGAGCCGAGCTTGCTTAAAGAAATGGAAGTAGAGCGTGATGCGACTATTCGACGAGCTCCTACCCGCATCCTTGGGTCAGAGACTAGGAAATTGAGGAATCGAGAGGTTCATCTAGTCAAAGTGCAATGGGGAGAAGACGAGCGCAACGCAACTTGGGAAACGGAAGCGAAGATGCGTTCATTGTACCCATTTCTTTTTGAGGGTATGTCTTTTAACTTCTCCTTTATCGTTTGTCTAGTACTTATCTTATCTTGAGTATGTCCTCTCATTAGTACCTTTGACCTTTAGATAGGGTAAACCTATGGTTGAAATATGTGTTTGAGACATGTTATGGTTGATGGATGCAAGTGGATGCAAGTGGTTGCTAGTGGTTGCTCGTGGATGCATATACACACACTCTAGGCACTAGATCGGCTCAATCACTTCATATTGCATATTGCATAAAATTGTGTGTAGGAAGCTATATTTATGGATGTCTAATGATTGTGTTATCATATGGATGATGCATTTTTAGTGAATGATTGTGCACTCATGTAGATATTGTATGTGTCGATAGGGTTCTTTCGCATACATAATGGATGCATGGCACTATCATGGTTTGCATATGTTCATACATTAGATAGGGAACATATACACACACTCTTTGCATATGCTCATACATCATTAGAAATTGTTCTAAGGACAATGGATGCCTGTGTTTGATGGATTGAGTAGATGGTTGTTTGGATGGTAGGATATGCATTCTCCTTAGCTTAGAGATTTCGGGGACGAAATCCTTTAAGGAGGGGAGAATGTAACACCCCGTATTTCGGGTTAATACTAAAATTCACTAATTATAGGATAAATAATCTCAGATGTGGGAATTAGGGGAAACGGGCTGCGTCATTGCGTTCGTCTCGGAAAAATACGCAAAATAGAGTCCGAGTTTTCGAAAATCGGAGTCCGTATGGCCCAGTTATGGCCCGATGAAGTTTGCAGAAAATTCAAAACTAAAAACAGATTTAAGAATTTAAATTTCAGATTTTGGAATGGAAAAGCGGGGCCAGGCGGGAAGCTTCCCGCCCTACCCATGTCGACAGGGGTGTCGACAGGCCTGTCGACAGGGGTGTCGACTTGCCTGTCGACTTGCCTGTCGACAGGGGCGTGGCGTCCAGTGAACCTGGGTGCACCAGGTTGGGCTTTAGGCTGGCTTGGAGGGCTGGTTCTAGAGATTTCCTAAATCTAAGGGTCCTAATCTAATCTAGGGTTAATCTAAGGGCCTAAAACACTCACCTAATCCTATAAATAAGACCCCAACCCTACCCTAATTCATTCATAATTAGGTCTTGTAACTAAACTATGGCAAAATGAAATTTGAGCATGGCCTCCACAAATCAATGAAGAGAGGTGCAAGTTAATCATTCACTAATCAACCTCTAATCCATTCTAAGCATCTTAATCTTCTTCATTTGGAGTGCAAATTTGCTAGTGGTGAGTTTCTATCACTTTAACATCAATTGTTAAAGTAAGTAGATTGGGTGTAATGAGACTTATGGTCTTGAATGTGGATTATAGAGTTTGAATCATTTATAATGATATGCTACTCTATGTCTTCTTATGTTTATGCATATGTAATAAGTGGTTTTATGCATGCTTAATAAGTTGGATTATGCATGTTTTACAAAGGGGTTTATGCATATTTAATAAGTGGGTTTATGCATGTTTAAACAAGTGAGTTATGCAAGTTCATATGCAAGTTATGTGTGTGATGCTAGGTGTATGACGTTATGAAAGTTCACATGCAAGTTATGTATATGCTTAAATGCAAGTTTAACATGATATGCAAGTTATGCATGCTTATGCAAGTATGTGAATGCTCATGCAAGTATGTGAATGCCTATGCAAGTTATGTGTATGCTTAAATGCATGTTTAACATGATATGCAAGTTATGCATGTTTATGCAAGTATGTGAATGCCTATGCAAGTTATGTGTATGCTTAAATGCATGTTTAACATGTTATGCAAGTTATGAGAATGCTTATATGCAAGTTCAACATGTTATGCAAGATATATGTATGATGATATGCAAGTTTGGGTTAAATATAGTTGGGTTAATATATGCTCATATATGCAAGTTGACATCCTCTTAACCCATGATAAAGTTATATGCTAAGATGTGGTGAAACCCATGATACTTGTGATGGATCTTTCCTTTATTATGTCATGGAAAGAGAACGACTTACGTGGGTAATGATGGGGTGAATAAATATGTTAATAAAAGTGTGATTGGGTATGATTAAGCATACCATAAAAATAAATTAACATAAGTGGGAATTTACCTATTGGGTTAGGTCTACCCCATGGGAATTTACCTATTGAGTTAGGTCTACCCATGTTATGAAAAATGTGTAATTAATTAGGGATAATTAATTATGGGGGTGATTAATTAGGTGTAATTAATCGACTAAGACACGAGGTTGGACTCATTTGTAGTGTAAAACTGCCCGGACCCGACCGGCTTAACCAGTTGCTACAAATGTCAGCCCAATGTGAGAGGTCTTAGCCATAAATTAAATACGTGATTAAAGTAAAGACACGAGGTTAGACTCTGTTATGACGTAAGACTGCCCGGACCCTACCGGCTTAACCAGGCGGTCATAACAACCAGTCTAATGTGGGAGGTCTTTAGGGGAGATCACGGTCTTAATTAATTAAGAAACACTTAACCATGTTAGCATGTAGTGGGACATGAGGGGTTAAGTGGGTGCCTTGGGTGGCATGTAGTAACTAGTGGGGGTGCCTTGGGTGGCATGAGGAAACTAGTGGGTTGCCTTGGGTGGCAATAGAAAATACGATTAGAATACTTAACCAAAGTGGAACATGTAATTAAACATGATTAAAGGGTTAAGTAAGTGCCTTGGGTGGCATGTGGGAATCAAGTAAGTGCCTTGGGTGGCATGCGGAAATCTAGTGGGTGCCTTAAGTGGCAATTGAAATATAATTAAATGACAAGCTTAAGTAGTAGCTTGTGGGGGCCTTAAGTGGCAATTGAAATATAATTAGATGACTTAACCAAACCTTAACATGTAAGGGGGCATGATTATAAAAAGGGGTTAAGTGGGATACACTAGATAAGTGACAAGCTTAGGTGGGTAGCTTGTGGGGGCCCATTTCAACCAGTAACCCATATGTATCTTATTGGGCTCGACCCATGTCGAGGACGGGACACGCGTACTGGGCTTGATTATAAGAGGCCAAAACGGGGTAGCGGTGGCAACTCAAGTCCAACGGGTTTCATATGCGTGTGTGGACCCGGGCTGGTAGGTAAGACGTTGTTGCATCGTGTAGATATAAGCCGTGCACCGCTTGTTGTATCGGGTTGCCACTTTGGGGAGTGATACACCCCACTGTGGGGCCGGCACGGGTATCTACGGTAGGGAGCCGATCGCTTGGGAGTAGTGGGTACACCTAGTGGAGATAGGGGCAGACGGCACCTATGTAGTCAGCTAGGGGTACAAGAACTACTGGGAAAATTTTCTAAGTCCTTGGGAGGGATCAACCTTTAAGTAGGGATGACTGGTGTGGTGCAGTATAGTAATTACCCTTGGGTGGGTAGATGCGTCTTTGCGGATATCTTAGTTTATCCTAGGTCTACCAAACTGCTTGGTATAGCCATTCATCCCCAGACGTTACCGTATGTCAAACTTATGTCTTCTCTGGTTACTTTAATGATTGTATTGTTAAAGTTATAGGACTCACTCAGACTTATGTCTGACCCCGTTGTTTTTATCTTTTTCCCAACCCTCAGGTCCTACGGTGGATCCTAGCAGTAGTGGAGTTTGATCGGATTGCTGTTCCAGTCTTTAGGAGCTTGGGTAGATGTAAAGCTCCAGTTATCCAGTTATCTTTTCTTTTGTCATGGCTATTGATGAGAATGGGATTATGTATAAATTTATTTGATGGATATTGTACTTGACTTTATGATGTAACCAGACATGTTTTACTTCCGCTGTTATGAGATGATGTTTTAAAATTTCAAGTACTATTTATATCTGTCTTGTGGTAATTTATCTGTTCTATATTCACTAAAATACTCCACCGATGCTATGGCATTCCCTTAGTGAGTGACCGTAGCGGGTGTGGGGTGTTACATTTAGCAATAAAAATCACATTTTTATATATATACAAACGATATAGAATATTCATGTGTTGAGTTGCAATTCATTCGTTGAGTTGAAATTCATGTGTTGAATATTATTTGAATTTAAACAAATGGCTTTAGCAATAAAAATTACATTTTTATATATAAACAAACGATATCGAGTATTCATGTGTTGAGTTGCAATTCATTCGTTGAGTTGAAATTCATGTGTTGAATATTATTTGAATTTAAACAAATGGCTTTAGCGATAAAAATCACATTTTTATATATATACAAACTATATCGAGTATTCATGTGTTGAGTTGCAATTCATTCATTGAGTTGAAATTCATGTGTTGAATATTATTTGAATTTAAACAAATGGCTTTAGCGATAAAAATCACATTTTTTATATATATACAAACTATATAGAATATTCATGTGTTGAGTTACAATTCATTCGTTGAGTTGAAGTTCATGTGTTGAATGTTATCATCTTTTAAAAATAAATTGAATCGACAATGAAAACTATATTTTTATAGTGAATATGAAGAGTTAAAAATACACACGTGTCGAATAAATATTTTTGATGATAAAAATATTTCTTTTATCATGTATACGCTTTGTTAAAAATACACACGTGTCGAATAAATATTTTTGATGATAAAAATATTTCTTTTATCATGTATACGCTTAGTTAAAAATACACACGTGTTAAAATAAATAATAGTTTGCTAGAAATATTATTATTAGCTTTATTCTGCATATATATGCATGTGTTGAACAGGAAAAATGGATTAGCTGTAGAGTAAAGAAATTATTTGCGTGCCCGACAAATAGGTAAACCTTGATGAGTTGGCTGCGCAATTTTATTTATATATCAACTCCTGTGAATGCCATTGGATGCGGAGTGCTAGTTTTTCTGTGTGAAATAATAAATAACGCCATAGGATAGTAACAATTAATTTTGAACTACACTACATGGCATACTTCTTGATGATAGGCATACTTCATCATATTCCACATAAGCAATTGGAGCTTGTGTGACGAGGTGGAAGATTTACCATACAAGCAAGAGGCTTGTATGGCGATGACTATATATTACAGGTTGAACTGATGACTGATATGGACTATATAAATTATAAAGATAAATTGCCAGATTAATAAAAACCCCACACGGGTCTGGAGTTGACAATAATCACGTCGCTCTAGTTATTAGATACGGCACATGGACTATTTATTTCCACACGGAAACGGGGTGACGGGAATTAATTCTCTGGAGTGATTATCAGTACATGCTCCCCCGTAAACACCAGAATATATCACTATAAATATGTGAATGCTTTTTAGGATTTATTGGGTACCTAATACGGCCCAATAAATTTCCAAACCCCTCCCCGTACAAAGGAGGTTATGGCGAAATTTTTTGAAATATTAAGGCGTTAGTGAAATATTTGAAGTGAAAACGATAGTTGAAATAATGGAATGAACTATATTTATATATATAAATATAATTAAAAGGAATAGAGGCCGTGCAGTTCGCGTTTCGGAATCGTAATTTGAAACGATTAGTACGAGAAATCCGACCATCGGATTTTCCCGAAACCGCAACCGCTGGGTTCGCCTTGGAAATATCTTTCCAACGGCACCAACCTTGTAAAAATCCAACGGTTGGATTGTCCGGAATGTTTAATTCAAATTTGAAGAAAAACAGCGCCAGAATCGTTTATATTTATATATAAATATAAATATAATTAAATTAAATCGAATAACGATGCTGCAGTTCGAATTTTGAAACCGTAACTTCAAACGACTAGTGTGGAAGATCCGACCGTCGGATTCTCACAAAACTGGAACCGTTGGGTTCGCTTTGGGAATATCTTCCCACTGATATAGACTTTGTAGAAATCCAACGGTTAGATGTTCCGATATGTGTAAAACAAATTAGGAGAAAAACGGCGCCAGTGCCACGGCACGACCTGAAACGCCGTTTAATTAAATATGGCTATTTTTTTTAAATAAATAAAAATGGCGAAAAATCGTTATAAAATATTATAAGCAATTTGGATTGAAAATAAACCAATTGGGCTTGAATTGTTTGATATTTGATGGTTGTATGTGTTTGACACGAAAATAACACTAAATAACTGAAAGATGGATGTCGAATAATATAACCATAAAAAGAATCGATTTAAATTCTAATGACGTGAATTATTTGAAAAGGCCGAGCTAACCCTCATTTCAAATAATTTATCGAGCGATTCGAATTGGAAAATGCAAAGACGATTCAAGACCGACGATCTTCGTATCGGTTGGATGGGCGCTACTGAGGTTCCTAACCGGAGTAGCTACCGGAAGGGGACGGAAGTAGTAGCCGTCTGAACGTATGTGTTGATTGGACGGATATACGAGGAATTTGACACCTCCGGTTTCGTTCAGACCTAGAACGGACTTGTAAATGGACTGTGTGTCTGACATTGGATTTTGTTCTATACTGATTGATCTCTGTTAAATATATATCTGTTTGGCGGCGGAGAATTTATTCTTTTGCTTAACGCCCTTCTCTGAGACGTACGAGCTCAGAGTTATATATCGATGGAAATCAATCGTATGGAGTGGACTGCCTATGTGGCATGCCAAGATGCTGTGATCAAGGCTTCTGTTGCAAAGCAAAGTCTTGTGGATGATGATCAAAGCAAGGTCTACGTGGCCTAGCTTTGTGTATTTCGTAGATTCGCGAGCCTCACACCTCGGTATGAGTCTAAAACGGGATAAGGACCCAAGGAGAGCATGACGTTTCTTTCTAGCTATGGTGGTGTCAGTGACTTACCAGCCCTGACATTTATATCTATTTTTCACCTATGTGGTTGTTGGAATGCGAGGCGCCTCGATATAGGTCTGTAAGGACCGGGAAACGTGTGTTCAGGAATTGCCAATCCTCAAATGTAAGAGAGGACCGACCTTGGAGGATCCAGGGTTACCCAGAGTGAGTAGTCCTGAGGCATTTGCTAGAGTGTCTCGAAGCGCAGAGGAGCTTGCCCCTTGCCTCGACTCATGACGGAAATCCAATTTCCAATACGAGATAACGGACTTGATTGTAGAACTAGTATGGCGACATAGTATAGGGTAGCTATGCCGCCTATGATTGATTTTATGATGCTATTCGCTTTTGAAACATATATGCACTAGTAATAATATCAAATGATTTTGCTTTACACGTATCAAGCATATTTGGCTATTATAAGGTAAAACTCTATCCTCCGGCTTGCGTTGCATTATGTGATGGGACCTGAGTCTTATAATGGCTTCATTCTTTCAAAAAGCATTGCGTTGTTTTTAAAAGAATTTACTTTGTTTTAAATGCACTAGCAATCACTGGAGTAAACCCGTTCCGCGAAAGTGGCGTGGTCCTATATTTGCTATTACTATTGTTTAACTATTCAATAGATTCCTCATACCAGTCCCCATGACTGACTCGTTGTTTGTTTCACTTTGCAAACGCAGGTGCCCTTATTTTCACACGGGCAGCCTAGTACACAGGTGACAGGTTGTTTTGGCTCCGCACTGCTGCATAGGGTGCATTTTTGGCTCATGGCGAGGCTGACTTCACAGAGATGACTTTGACATTTTCCTCCATTACTGCTCTTATATTATGATTCCGCCACTGTCGATGCAGACTGATTTACTTTCCGTATTTCTCACTATATGTATATGTATTCCGCCTTCGGCGATGTAGACTGATACCCTTATTATGTCTCACTGCATGTATGTATTCCGCCTCTGGTGATGACGACTGATCCCCTTCCTTTTTTTTATTTACTAAGTTATATCCCATGTTATGCTATTATGATATTCCTACATGTTGTGATTCCGCTGTCATATCCATGTAAAATTATTCTATTTATTGTTTCTGCTATTATCTGTTCTCTGCTATGATGATTAATGTGTTATTTCCTAATGATTATCCTTAATACCGCCCCTCGGATTTTGGGATAGTCACAGTTGGTATCAGAGCTTTGGTTAACCTTAGTTCCGGGATCTAACACATTAAACACCTCGTCAGAATAGAATCAGTAGTGTTCTAATGCGAGTAGCTCATTAGAGATAGGATTAGCAATGTCCTAGAATGAGCTAAGCAGACTAGCAAAACAATTTGATTAGTACATCATCATTATCTTTCCTTGTATTCCCCTGCTTTATCATTTATGAAAATTATCAAATCTGCGAGCTTGACTCTTTTCTTGCTTATACAGTATTCTCTTAGATGGCTACACGAGCAGCATCAGCTAGAGGAGGCCGTGGAGGCCGAGGAGTGGCAGCAGGAGGACGGGGGAATATCCCCGTAGTGGTAGAAGGCCCTATTGTTTAGCCACCAACACTTGAGGACTTTGAGCTAGATAAAGTAGCGAAGAGGTACAGAAATCTTGGGGGAAAACCTTTTACTGGCACTGGTACAGTGACCGAGGCTATAGCTTGGTTGAAAACCTGTGAGAAAATCTTTGAAGGCATGGGTATGGGAACCAACAACAAAGCCCGACTTGGTATTTGGCTCCTTCAGGAGGAAGCAGAGCTGTGGTGGGATGCTATTACCTCAGAGGATGCAGCTGGTACTGTCAGAACTTGGGAGCAATTTAAAACTATGTTCAATGAGAAGTTTGTACCTGAACAAGCTCTAGAGAGGATGCGAGAGCAATTTGCTAATCTCCAGCAAGGAGATCTCTCTATTCAGGATTATCTAAATAAGTTCACCCAATTGTCGCGCTATGCTCCAGAGCTGATTAAGACCAACAAAGCAAAGAACAAGAAATTCATATTTGGGCTGAAGCGCAAGTACCACGATAGAGCTATGGGCAACATCAAACTCTCCTTTACAGAACTAGTGGAGATGGCTTGCAATTACGAAGACATGGATGAGAGGCATGCTAGCCAAGACCGCGCCAAAAGCCAAGCTGGAAATAAGCGCAAAGCCTCAATAGATCAACCCGAATCTAGCATTACCGCGGCCGCTACTCAGAAACCTGCAAAGATACCGAAAGGAAATTGCTACAACTGCGGGAAGCCAGGTCATTTTTCTAATGTGTGCAAAGTCCCGAGGAAGCCAAAGGCAAATGACTCAGCCGAATGCTACAACTTCCATAAGAAGGGGCACTATAGCAGGAACTGTCCTCTGAAGCAGAATGCTCAAGTGGCTCATGTCTATGACGGGAAGACCCCGCCAGCTACCACCGATGGATCAGGTAAACCCGATGTCTTGGGAGGTACCCTTACCATTAAAAATATTCCTGTTTCTGTACTTTTTGATACGGGTGCATCACGTAGCTTCATATCTAGTAACCTTGTTCACAAATTAAAATTGAAACGAAGAAAGCTTAAGGAACCAATTAAAGTCCGAAACCCGATAGGAAGTTCGGTTAGTCTCAGTATATACTGTAGGGTGCCTATCTCTTACTCTTTCTACAAGTTCTCTTTTGATTCGATTGTCATGGACCTTTCCGAATTTGATGTTATACTAGGGCTAGACTGGTTGACAAAATATAAGGCCAAAGTTAGATGTGCCGAAAGAATCGTTAAAGTCAAAACGAAGCTTGGACCTATATATATACCATGCCATGGCTCAGAAATAGATAGAACAAAATTTTGGTATTCTTTAGAAGTTATTCCCCCTTCGATAGAAAAGATACCGGTCGTTAAAAACTACGCGGATGTGTTTGAAGAAGTAGAAAACTTACCGCCGCAAAGAGAAATTGAATTTAGAATAGATCTAATTCCTAACGCCCGACCAGTAGTACATCCAATTAGAAGCATGGCCCCGAAAGAAAAAGAAGAGTTAGGTAGTCAAACCCGAGAATTACTTTGGAAAGGTCTGATCAGACCGAGCTTTTCAGCGTGGGGAGCAGCAGTAGTATTTGTCCTAAAATCAGACGGTACTCTAAGACTTTGTGTTGATTACCGAGATCTCAATAAACAAACACTGAAGAACAAATATCCTTTGCCCCGAATAGATGATCTGTTAGATCAATTAAATGGAGCAACAGTATTCTCCAGAATGGACCTAGCTACAGGTTTCCACCAATTGCGTATAGCCGAAGACTGTGTTCCTTTGACAGCCTTCAGGGGTCCCGATTTATTCTACGAATGGTTAGTAATGCCGTTCGGCTTGTGTAACGCTCCGGCATACTTCGTTGATCTCATGAACAGAGTGTTCCATGGTGTATTGAATAAATTTGTTCTGGTCTTCATCGATGACATCTTAATATACTCTAAGTCGGAAGACGAGCATGCAAAACATTTAGAACAAGTGTTGAAAATTCTAAGGAGAAATGTCTTGAAAGCTAAATTTTCTAAGTGTGTCTTCTGGCAGAATGAAGTTAAATTCCTAGGCCATGTCGTATCAAAAGAAGGAATTGATGTAGATCCAAGCAAAATTACAGCGATTCAGAACTGGAAACAACCTACTACACCTACTAAAGTTCGAAGTTTCCTTGGATTGGCTAGTTACTATCGGAAATTCGTTCAGGATTTTTCAAAAATATCAGGAGTATTGACAAAGCTTACAAAGAAGCATGAGAAATTCAAATGGACTCCCGAATGTGAAGAAGCTTTCCAGGAGCTGAAACTGAAGTTGACAACTGCTCCAGTATTGACAATAATAGAAGGCAACCAAGACTTGACTGTATGGACAGATGCTTCTATTAGAGAGCTAGGCGCAGTGTTAATGCAAAAAGGCCAAGTGATCGCTTATGCCAGCCGTCAGCTAAAGCCACATGAGAGAAACTATGCTACTCATGATCTTGAGTTATTAGCTATCGTGTTCGCTTTAAGAATCTGGAGGCATTATTTATTGGGCGAGAAGTTCGAACTGTTTACCGATCATCAATCCTTGAAATATCTGTTCACTCAGAAAGATCTAAACTTGAGACAACAGCGTTGGTTAGAATTCCTTGTAGCATACGATTTTGAAATTCTCTACACTCCAGGGAAAGCCAATGTTGTAGCAGATGCGCTCAGCAGAAAGAATGAAATCATCGCCAGTTTTGTCATCACGTCTTCATTAATAGACAGGATCTCGACCCTCCAGAAAGACGATGAATTTATTCAAAGAATCGGTCAGAGAGTCAAAGGAGGTGAATCCACAAGTTTTCGACTCGATGACAAAGGAGTTCTAAGATTAAAGGGCAGAATTTGCATCCCAAACCTTCCCGAGCTCAGAAGAGAAATACTTGATGAATGCCACAAGTCCAAATTAAGTATCCATCCCGGTGTGAGCAAAATGTATAACGATATCAAACGCACATTCTGGTGGAGGTCAATGAAAAGAGATATCTCATTATATGTTAGCAGATGCCCCACTTGTCAGCTAGTTAAGAGTGATCAGCAGAAATTGGCTGGATTATTACAACCATTGGAAATTCCAGGATGGAAGTGGGAACAAATCTCGATGGATTTCATCGATGGCTTGCCACGAACTAGAAAAGGAAACGACAGTATATGGGTAATCGTAGATCGCTTCACGAAGACTGCCCATTTCATACCTGTCCGATCCAACAGAACGGCTCAAAGTCTAGCACAGATTTACTTCAAAGAAATAGTTAAACTTCATGGAGTGCCGCTCAATATAGTCAGTGATAGAGATTCCCTATTTACTAGCAAATTCTGGGAAGCTTTCCAGGAAGAATTGGGAACCAAATTGAATCTAAGCACCGCTTATCACCCTCAGACAGATGGCCAAACTGAGCGGGTGAATAGAATTTTAGAAGATTTACTATGGGCTTGCGTTATCGATTTTGGAGGCTCATGGGAAGATCACTTACATTTAGCAGAATTCTCTTACAACAATAGCTATCAAGCAAGTTTGGGAATGTCTCCATTTGAAGCATTATACGGTAGACCGTGCAGATCTCCCGCATGTTGGGTAGAACTTGGCAACAGACTTGTGTTAGGGCCCGATATGATTCAAGAAGCATCGGATAAAGTCGATTTCATTAAGAAGAGATTGAAAACAGCGCAGAGCCGACAGAAAAGTTATGCTGATGCGAGAAGAAGGGATATATCGTTTGCCGTTGGCGATTTTGTTTATTTAAGAGTTTTTCCAATGCGAGGAGTAATCAGATTTGGCAAAACTGGGAAGTTGGCACCGAGATTTATTGGTCCCTTTCCTATACTTGAACGGATTGGAACTCTTGCATATAGGGTTTCATTACCTGATTGGTTGCCTGGTGTACATGATGTGTTCCGCGTATCTCAACTCAGAAAACATGTTCATGATCCCGATCTTGTTGTGGAAGAAGCAGCGCAACATGATATTGACATAACTCCAGAATTAGCACTCAAGAGAGAGCCATTAAAGATAGTTGGCAAAGAAACTAGAGAGCTAAGGAGGAAAAAGATTCATCTAGTCAAAGTGCAGTGGAGTAGTGATCCTAGAGACTGTACTTGGGAGACTGAGGAAAGCATTAAACAAGCCTATCCCAAATGCAGAGTGGACATCTCTGACTAACTCCGGTGCAAGGTATCCATATAGTACTTTGCATTTACATTTTATTTCCTGCTTAACTGTTATTTCCTTTTCGAGGACGAAAAGTTTTAAGTGGGGGAGATTGTAATAACCCGGAACAAGTGAACCAGTTTAAAATTTTTAAATTAGGTTATTACCAAAGAATTTGAATAGTTGAAATAGCATATTTCAATAAAATATAGATTTGGGTATAATATTGCAGTTTGAAATTTTGAATACAAACTTTGTCTGACTGTACCGGGTGGAAGATATAACGAATTTTAACGAAACTGAAAATATTTAAATCTGTTTATCAATACCTTTCTAACGAATCTGAAAAATCGAAATTTCATAACGGAAATCAAAAGTTATGGCCAAATGAATTTTCAGAAAGGTCGCTATATAGTATATATAGCCCTTGAAAATTGAGATTTTGCATACGACCTCGGAATTCGACGAAACCATTTTTGTTGGGTCCAGGATGTCAAATTATTGCTAAGTTTCAAATTTCATAATTTTTGAAGCTAGTATGTGAGCGGGGCAAAAGATAATGTGATTGGTCAAATTCTGTTAAAATGGGTCGACCTAAAAATGGCCGTTTTGCAAACGAGCTCAGAATTCGACGAAACTGGTTTTGTTAGGACCGTATCGTCAAAACAAAGCTAGATTTATTTTTCTGGAATTTTTCGATTCAGTTTGTGGCCCTGGCAAATTGAAATGTACATTTAAATTAAATATCGAATGTTTTATATTTTAATTTGAAAAATAACTGACTGTAACAGTCGAAATGGCCAACGAAACATATCCCATTGTGTCCGGAATGGGGGTATTTAGCTAGGGGCGACAGTCGTTGGGTTTAAAAAGGAGTCCGTTTGCAAAAACACTATTTAAAATTTCCTATAAAGCATGGACCAATAGGAATTTTTCATTAAAAAAAAAATCCGAAACCCTAGCCGCCAGAGACGATTTGGACGACGCACAGTGCTCGAATCTTCTCGTCGATATTGCCGCCGCCTCAGGCGATTTCACCGCCGCCGCCAGTTGAGACTTCTGACCGCCTTCGCCTCTTCTCCACATCCGACCAACCCACGACCCCAGCCATCGACCATCGGCGTCGGAAATTGTCGAAGAAGTCACAACCTTCAAGGCGCCGCCGCGACGAGCACAGGCCACCGAACCCTTCGCCACCACCGCCGATCTGGAGGTGCTTCGTAGCTCTTTGACGCAGCAAGGTCTGATCGAAGCATCAAGGTACGGATCGACTGAAAATTTGTGACCTAGTTTCGAAGTTTTAAAAAAACTTTACTGATGTAAATTCTGAAATGAAAATAACACTTTTAAGTGTTGCAAAACTTTGAAAAATAATATCTTTTTCGTTCTTTAACGAAATTTGATGAAACAGGAGACACCGTGACCGCAAGGAGGCTCTCTACATTCTAGAAGAAGCCGCGGATTTTTCTGACCTTCCTACGATTTTTAGCACTGCAATAACCAATGTGAGGAATCTAAACTATTTGTGTGAATGAAATCGCGTTGTATAAATTATATAAGCGAAGTGTAAATTATATACGCATTGTATACCTCATGTACATGTGTTGTATAAGTTATATTAGCGATGTATAAATTATACAAGCGTTGTTTGAAACATATATGCTTTGAGTTGTGATAAAATGCAAGTGAATTATTATATTATATATATATATACTCCCCTCGTCCACAGACCATGGACGATATTTATTGCTTGTGATTGACGTGATATTATATAGTATGACGAATGGTTGGAAATAATTGTTTGTGGTTGATATTATGGTTGAAAAATACCTTTGTGATTGAAAAATACCCACTTGTGGTTGAAACAAAATAGAATAGGATTGTGGAATTGAAAATAAAACATGTCGCCTGCGTGCGAACTAGATGCATGATCCCTATTGTCAAAAACCGCGAGGTTTTAAGGTAGAGCGAGGAGCCGTACTAGGGACGGTCCCGGTTTTAACTACCCTGCCGTTATGCTGCCGAAATTTTCTGAAATATTTATGTGTTAGAATAATTTTCATTCGTTGGAATAAATATATATATACAAACGATATAGAATATTCATGTGTTGAGTTGCAATTCATTCGTTGAGTTGAAATTCATGTGTTGAATATTATTTGAATTTAAACAAATGGCTTTAGCAATAAAAATCACATTTTTATATATATACAAACGATATAGAATATTCATGTGTTGAGTTGCAATTCATTCGTTGAGTTGAAATTCATGTGTTGAATATTATTTGAATTTAAACAAATGGCTTTAGCAATAAAAATCACATTTTTTATATATATACAAACTATATAGAATATTCATGTGTTGAGTTGCAATTCATTCGTTGAGTTGAAATTCATGTGTTGAATATTATTTGAATTTAAACAAATGGCTTTAGCAATAAAAATCACATTTTTATATATATACAAACGATATAGAATATTCATGTGTTGAGTTGCAATTCATTCGTTGAGTTGAAATTCATGTGTTGAATATTATTTGAATTTAAACAAATGGCTTTAGCAATAAAAACCACATTTTTATATATATACAAACGATATAGAATATTCATGTGTTGAGTTGCAATTCATTCGTTGAGTTGAAATTCATGTGTTGAATATTATTTGAATTTAAACAAATGGCTTTAGCGATAAAAATCACATTTTTATATATATACAAACTATATCGAGTATTCATGTGTTGAGTTGCAATTCATTCGTTGAGTTGAAATTCATGTGTTGAATATTATTTGAATTTAAACAAATGGCTTTAGCGATAAAAATAACATTTTTTATATATATACAAACTATATAGAATATTCATGTGTTGAGTTACAATTCATTCGTTGAGTTGAAGTTCATGTGTTGAATGTTATCATCTTTCAAAAATAAATTGAATCGACAATGAAAACTATATTTTATAGTGAATATGAAGAGTTAAAAATACACACGTGTCGAATAAATATTTTTGATGATAAAAATATTTCTTTTATCATGTATATGCTTAGTTAAAAATACACACGTGTCGAATAAATATTTTTGATGATAAAAATATTTCTTTTATCATGTATACGCTTAGTTAAAAATACACACGTCTTAAAATAAATAATAGTTTGCTAGAAATATTATTATTAGCTTTATTCTGCATATATATACATGTGTTGAACAGGAAAAATGGATTAGCTGTAGAGTAAAGAAATTATTTGCGTGCCCGACAAATAGGTAAACCTTGATGAGTTGGCTGCGCAATTTTATTTATATATCAACTCCTGTGAATGCCATTGGATGCGGAGTGCTGGTTTTTCTGTGTGAAATAATAAATAACGCCATAGGATAGTAACAATTAATTTTGAACTACACTACATGGCATACTTCTTGATGATAGGCATACTTCATCATATTCCACATAAGCAATTGGAGCTTGTGTGACGAGGTGGAAGATTTACCATACAAGCAAGAGGCTTGTATGGCGATGACTATATATTACAGGTTGAACTGATGACTGATATGGACTATATAAATTATAACGATAAATTGCCAGATTAATAAAAACCCCACACGGGACTGGAGTTGACAATAATCACGTCGCTCTAGTTATTAGATACGGCGCATGGACTATTTATTTCCACACGGAAACGGGGTGACGGGAATTTATTCTCTGGAGTGATTATCAGTACATGCTCCCCCGTAAACACCAGAATATATCACTATAAATATGTGAATGCTTTTTAGGATTTATTGGGTACATAATACGGCCCAATAAATTTCCAAACCCCTCCCCATACAAAGGAGGTTATGGCGAAATTTTTCGAAATATTAAGGCGCTAGTGAAATATTTGAAGTGAAAACGATAGTTGAAATAATGGAATGAACTATATTTATATATATATATAAATATAATTAAAAGGAATAGAGGCCGTGTAGTTCGCGTTTCGGAATCGTAATTTGAAACGATTAGTACGAGAAATCCGACCATCGGATTTTCCCGAAACCGCAACCGCTGGGTTCGCCTTGGAAATATCTTTCCAACGGCACCAACCTTGTAAAAATCCAACGGTTGGATTGTCCGGAATGTTTAATTCAAATCTGAAGAAAACAGCGCCAGAATCGTTTATATTTATATATAAATATAAATATAATTAAATTAAATCGAATAACGACGCTGCAGTTCGAATTTTGAAACCGTAACTTCAAACGACTAGTGTGGAAGATCCGACCGTCGGATTCTCACAAAACAAGAACCGTTGGGTTCGCTTTGGGAATATCTTCCCACTGATATAGACTTTGTAGAAATCCAACGGTTAGATGTTCCGATATGTGTAAAACAAATTAGGAGAAAAACGGCGCCAGTGCCACGGCACGACCTGAAACGCCGTTTAATTAAATATGGCTATTTTTTTTAAATAAATAAAAATGGCGAAAAATCGTTATAAAATATTATAAGCAATTTGGATTGAAAATAAACCAATTGGGCTTGAATTGTTTGATATTTGATGGTTGTATGTGTTTGACACGAAAATAACACTAAATAACTGAAAGATGGATGTCGAATAATATAACCATAAAAAGAATCGATTTAAATTCTAATGACGTGAATTATTTGAAAAGGCCGAGCTAACCCTCACTTCAAATAATTTATCGAGCGATTCGAATTGGAAAATGCAAAGACGATTCAAGACCGACGATCTTCGTATCGGTTGGATGGGCGCTACTGAGGTTCCTAACCGGAGTAGCTACCGGAAGGGGACGGAAGTAGTATCCGTCTGAACGTATGTGTTGATTGGACGGATATACGAGGAATTTGACGCCTCCGGTTTCGTTCAGACCCAGAACGGACTTGTAAATGGACTGTGTGTCTGACATTGGATTTTGTTCTATACTGATTGATCTCTGTTAAATATATATCTGTTTGGCGGCGGAGAATTTATTCTTTTGCTTAACGCCCTTCTCTGAGACGTACGAGCTCAGAGGTTATATATCGATGGAAATCAATCGTATGGAGTGGACTGCCTATGTGGCATGCCAAGATGCTGTGATCAAGGCTTCTGTTGCAAAGCAAAGTCTTGTGGATGATGATCAAAGCAAGGTCTACGTGGCCTAGCTTTGTGTATTTCGTAGATTCGCGAGCCTCACACCTCGGTATGAGTCTAAAACGGGATAAGGACCCAAGGAGAGCATGACGTTTCTTTCTAGCTATGGTGGTGTCAGTGACTTACCAGCCCTGACATTTATATCTATTTTACACCTATGTGGTTGTTGGAATGCGAGGCGCCTCGATATAGGTCTGTAAGGACCGGGAAACGTGTGTTCAGGAATTGCCAATCCTCAAACGTAAGAGAGGACCGGCCTTGGAGGATCCAGGGTTACCCAGAGTGCGTAATCCTGAGGCATTTGCTAGAGTGTCTCGAAGCAGAGAGGAGCTTTCCCCTTGCCTCGACTCATGACGGAAATCCAATTTCCAATACGAGATAACGGACTTGATTGTAGAACTAGTATGGCGACATAGTATATGGTAGCTATGCCGCCTATGATTGATATTTATGATGCTATTCGCTTTTGAAACATATATGCACTAGTAATAATATCAAATGATTTTGCTTTACACGTATCAAGCATATTTGGCTATTATAAGGTAAAACTCTATCCTCCGGCTTGCGTTGCATTGTGTGATGGGACCTGAGTCTTATAATGGCTTCATTCTTTCAAAAAGCATTGCGTTGTTTTTAAAAGAATTTACTTTGTTTTAAATGCACTAGCAATCACTGGAGTAAACCCGTTCCGCGAAAGTGGCGTGGTCCTATGATTTGCTATTACTATTGTTTAACTGTTCAATAGATTCCTCATACCAGTCCCCATGACTGACTCGTTGTTTGTTTCACTTTGCAAACACGGGTGCCCTTATTTTCACACGGGCAGCCTAGTACACAGGTGACAGGTTGTTTTGGCTCTGCACTGCAGCATAGGGTGCATTTTTGGCTCATGGCGAGGCTGACTTCACAGAGATGACTTTGACATTTTCCTCCATTACTGCTCTTATATTATGATTCCGCCACTGGCGATGCAGACTGATTTACTTTCCGTATTTCTCACTATATGTATATGTATTCCGCCTTCGGCGATGTAGACTGATACCCTTATTATGTCTCACTACATGTATGTATTCCGCCTCTGGCGATGATGACTGATCCCCTTCCTTTTTTTTATTTACTTAGTTATATCCCACGTTATGCTATTCTGATATTCCTACATGTTGTGATTCCGCTGTCATATCCATGTAAAATTATTCTATTTATTGTTTCAGCTATTATCTGTTCTCTGCTATGATGATTAATGTGTTATTTCCTAATGATTATCCTTAATACCGCCCCTCGGATTTTGGGATCGTCACAGCTTTGGCTTTGTTATAATACTACTCAAATCAGATTCCGGTGCTTCAGTTAAAAAGCCTAAAATTATGTTTGGTTGTGAACAAAGTGGTGAGTTGTGATGACCCCAAACCCCGTACTGACGGTGGCAAGGGTAATCTTTGGAATATAACACATAAACAGATAATAGCAGAACAGAATAAAATAAATACACCAGATAATGCACAATAGAATATATTGGATAAACGTAATCATCAGAGTTACACAGTATACAGGATCATACTTAGTACAAATACAGTTCAGCTATACATAAATGTCTACAGCGGAAACAAACATAATGTACAATAGGAGCTGAACAGCATAAAAAGAGATAAATAATAGAATCCACCTTCAGCTCCACCTATCCAGAAAGAGCCAGCTAAACCTGAATACAAGGCTGCCCGTGTAGAAAAGGGGCACCCGAGTTTGAAAGTGAAACAAACTACGAGTCAGTCATGGGACTGGTATGAGAAATCTACTCAACACACTCAAAATATGGCTAATCACAGGACCACGCCACTTTCGTGGAACGGGTTTACTCCATTGGATTGCCAGTGCTTTAAATCAAATCATTTTTTTAAACATCGCAATGCTTTTTATAAAAATGAAGCCATTATAAGACTCAGTTCCCATCACACAATGCAACGCAAACCGGAGGATAGAGTTTTTACCTTATAACGGCCAAAATATGCTTGATACAAATAAAACAAAAGCATTTGGTATTATCGCTAGTGTTTACAAGTTTGAAAACAATTTCGAATCATAACTATCAATCATAGACGACATTAATGCCCCATACCACTATGTCGCCATATATAGGTATACAATCAAAACCGCACTGTCATGTATTTGGAAATTGGATTTTCGTCATGAACCAAGGCAAAAGATAGTCCTTACCGAATTCGAGACGCTCTAGCCCGTGTCTCAGGAACAGCCGCAACTGCCCCTTGGATTGTCAGGGCCAGTCTACCGATGTGGATTATTATGCCTGAACAATGTTGGATCTAGATTAACCCTAGAGGGGGGGTGAATAGGGTTTATCACAGTTTTTAACTGAATTAAAATTCTAATAATAAATAGATCACAGGGTCAAGGTCATATCGCGAGTGGATGCTGGAGGCAATCGCAACAGTTTGTGGCATCAAGCAGTCATCTCATTCGTTGTTTTCGTTGTGGAGTTCTTGGACATCTTGCTAATAGATGTAGAACCCTTATTTCTGAAAATTCTGTTGAATCGAGGGCAATGGATTCCAATATGGTTAGAAATCAGTCTAATGATCTTGAGACATTATCAGGTACTATTAATTCCCCAATTACTTATGTTGATATGGTTAGAAGGAGCCCTACTTTCTCGGATTGGAATTCATTTATGTGCAAGAATGTTTATCATAATAAGAAGGATAGTGATAGAAGTTGTTTCAAATGTGGTGACCCTCTTCACTTTGCGAAAGATTGTCGTAATGGCAGTAAATGTTTTAACTGTGGAGGAACTGGTCACCGGAAGTCAAGCTGTCCAGTGAGACTTAGAGGGAAATCAGTACTCGAGCTAGTGCAATTCAACTGTTTGAGAATATGTGAGAACATAATTGCGCTATCGGATCTTTGTATTGCGGATCTTTCTGAAAATGGGAGCGAAGGGGCTTATTCGTTATTGTTGTTGGGATGGCACTTAGAAGGACTTATTGATGGAATCTTATGGAGCAAGAAGAAAGACAATAGTGTTGTCTTCCCCCCGCTGCCTCGACCGTTAGACAGGAAGGAGCATGCATATTATTTTTGTCTGATCTTTTGTAACACCCCATGTATTTTATAACTGTGAAATTCATAAATTAAACAATAAATAATTTTAAATCAAAGAATTAAGGGAAACGGGATACGCCATTGCGTTCGTCTCGGAATTCTGCTTGAGATAGAGTCTGAGTTTGCGTAAAATGGATATCGTATGAAGAAGTTATGGACGAACAAAGTTGGGCGAAAAACCGGAAAATGGGTCAGAATGCACTGGCGCACTTGGGAAGTGCGCCAGAACAAAAATGCACTGGCGCACTTGGGAAGTGCGCCAGCACATTTTTGACCTGGCGCACCTGCCAAGTGCGCCCAGGTCAAAAATGACCTGCTGGTCAGGTCTGGTCTAGTCCTGGCTGGCCAGGTCTGTGTTTGGTCGATTTTCAGAAGCTTGCTTTGTCATTAGGGCTAGGTGGCAGGCTCTAATTGGTCTCTCTTTCGAATGAATGGCTACGATCAATCCAAGCAACATCGATGGTCCTAATCAGTTCATAAACTCTATAAAAATGACCCTAGACTCTACCTAATCTATTCATTCAAAAATAAGAACGAGGCCATCATGCTGCAGAGGAGCGACTAGGAGTAGCCACCAATTTGAGAGAAGATTAGGAGGCAAATTCTAAAGCATAAAGCAACTTAAACAAATCAAATCAACAAGGAGTCGCATCTCCAAATTCCTGAATTGGAGAATTCGCCACACGATTGTAAGTAGAGTATTATTTTGGTATGAACAAATAACTGTGTTGGTTTGTATACTTGATTTGTGGTGATAAAGTAATTCATATTTGTGCGTTACTATGATTCTTATCGATTTGGAATATTGTATACGTTTGGATATTCTCAAATTATGTTATTCATTATAAAAACTACATGTTTGCGGTAGTTTTATACAAGTATACGTTTGGAATATTCGCAAATTATGTAATCCATGTTGAAGCTACATGTATGTAGTTGTTTAATTGAAATTCATGCAAGTTTGGGGTTTTGCTACTATGCCATCATAATGTATATTTTTATACAAAAATCATTTTGTGAGTAATTGGAGCGAATTTGGGTTATTATAATCCATATGAAATTATGTTGAAAATTTGGCATCATGATCTATGTATTAAGCCATACTTTTGTACTAGAAAACCTCTTTGTGAACTTATGAATATGACTAGGCTATGATTGATATTTTGCATAATTGAAAACCATGTTAGGTCTATATTGTTAACAAGAATTATATGATGACATATGTGGTACATAGCTAGGTTAGATTCAAAATCCCATTTGCAAGTTTGCATGACTAAAGTAAAAATCATGATTTCATGTTAGAAATATTTATGCCATAAGTATATGTGTGCCATTGTTATGTGAATAGATTTAGAATCATGATTAAGTTGGATTAATTCTAGTTGAATTATACTTTTGTATTAGTCACAAAAGTAAGCACCTTTGTAAACATGAGTAATCTTATAAACATGATTTGCTTATGTTTGACATTATGCCTAAATAAAATATAGGTTTATGTTGTAGTTAAGCCTATGTGTCAATAGTGATATTCTTAACTTAACTACAAGTTTACATGGTTTGATTCATGTCACTTATGCTTTATGACCAAAGTATATGTTACTACTATGCAAGTACACCAGTTTCTATTTTGTAGTTCCAACGTTATGTTGCAAGTTCATGCGTTCACATTCCCCTTTTTGTGTATGTAATCACGCTTTAAGCCTCCCCTCTTTCGCATGGCTAAGTTGGGCTTAAAAAGGCTAAGCCCAACATATATATAATAAACGGACGCATTAAACAGGGGAAAATAACGTTGGGTTAAATTTATTAATAAATGAAAAGATAAAGTAAAGGGGCCCAAATTCAAGAATGGGTTGGGCCCATGATTGGTGTAACCTTTACACCATTGATTTTTAATGGGCCGCAAATATTTACATATAAGAAAGTAAAGAAGAAAGACAAAATATGTAAATGTAGAAAATACGATATGTTTAACCCGAGGTTGGATTGAGTTGTGATGTAAACCTGCCCGGAACCGCCTGGCTGTCCAGTAGTCACAACAATACCTATCCAATGTGGGTGGTTAAACATGGAGCCCAATAAGGACCCGAGGTTAGACTGAGTTGTGGCGTAAGACTGCCCGGAACCAACCGGCAACAGGCAGCCACAACAATACCTGTCTAATGTGAGAGGTCAAGGCTTTAATAAGACAATTAAGGCTGAGTCAGGATTGTTAGGATTAAGTGAACTAAAGACTTAATCAAAATGGAACATGCTAAACTAAACAGACTGATTTGGGGGGTTAGGTTTATAAAACACTTAACCAACTTAGCATGTTGGCTAGAAATAGAAAACCTAGTAGCGGAGGACCCTTTTCGCAGTAACCCTACAAGGTATCACGATACCCTGAAACTAGGCAGGGTGGGGCACGATTACTGGGCTGATTGTAAGAGGTCAAATCGACGGCGGTGGTGCAGCAGTGTAGGTTCTAACGGGGTGCGGGCGTGCACACACTCCGGCGCAGAAAAATAAGGCACTGGGCACCAGTAGCATACCTGTGCATTCTAGGATTGTGTCGGGCCGCCACCATGGGACTTGATACACCCCATGGTGGGACCAGCACAGGTAACTACAACATCGGGGGCCGTAGGACACATGTAACTATGCGAGTAGGAGCCGATCATCATGAAATGGATCACTTCACCCAGATTATGGGGTGCCAGTTGGAAACTAGTTTATACGGGTTCAGAGATTGATATGGGGTACGATAGTATATTCGTCCCTAGACAACTTAACTAAGTTTATAGTACTTTCCCATTTCGAGTTTATACTTATCATACCCAGTTCTTTATTCATAGACTGAATAGTCCTAGACTTACTCAGGCTTTATGTCTGACTCTACTTTTCTTTCGTCTTCTTTTCTTCCGTTCCCTCCCAAGGTACACAGGGAGGGAATACCGCAGCTTGACCAGCCTTCACATCCAGCTTGAAGAGAAAGAATGTATTGCTTGGACCTTTTCGCTTTGAACTATGGCTTTGGACAACAACTATGGGGCTTTTGCAGTTTATTTATGTTTTCTTTATGCTTCTTTAAATGATGTAATCAAGACAGTTATGAAGATGTTATGTTTTGAAGTATTGTAAGACAATTATGGCATGTTGTTGAAACACGTATTTTCTTTATGAAATAAAAGTTGTTATTTTTCCGCTGTTTAAAAATATGTGTTCTTATACCTGTCTTGTATATCTGTGACTTATACTTATAAACCTCCACCAAAATTAGGGCATTCCCTTTGAGAGTGACTCTAACGGAGGTGGGGTGTTTCACTTGGTATCAGAGCATAGGTTTACCAGATAAGATAAAAAGTTCTGAAAATTTATTTTCAAAAAGGAAATTTAAAGAAGCATTTTTAAAAGAAAAATATTATTTTATTTTAAAAAAGGCAAAGTCTCCTCCAAAGCCATAGGAACTATCTCTTATCCTTCGTTTTGAATCTATCCTTTCTGTTTCAGCATGTCTGGAGACCTTACTCCCCAGCTGCTGACGCTTTCACTCCTCCTCCTCCACGTGAACCAGTAAGCGGAAGAGTCCCAGAGTAGGAAGACGAATAATAGTCAAACAAGAAAGGATCGTAACAGTAATAATAAGAAACGAGAAAAAAGGAAATGTAATTTTTGTGGTACGGAGGGGCACATAGCCAAGGATTATAGAAAGAGGAAAAGAAAGCAAGGAGAATGTTTTCATTGTGGGGGGACTGGACACATCAGCAAAGACTGTCCTGAGAAGACAGACTTTGAGAAGGGCGGGAAAGACAACAAGTCCCGAGAGAAGAGGGAGTGTAAATTCTGTGGCAAAGTGGGGCACTTAGTGAAAGATTTCCGGAAAAAGAAGGCCAAGATGAATGGTGGGTGCTTTTCTTGCGGTGAGACAGGCCACATGGCTAAGGACTGCCCAAAGAAACGAGGTATAAATACTTCTGTAGAAAGTGTAGTTTATCTTTATGATCACCCCGTTCGCACTTTATTTGATTCTGGCGCGTCACACTCCTTTATCTCGTCTGCTTTAGTTAGAATCTCTGCACCTAAAAACTAGTATGGTAGAGGACCCCTTAATTGTTTCAAACCCAATTGGGGGCCCAGCTCATTTGTCTATGATCTGTTTGGGATTGAAAAGTTCTATTCTAAGCGTAGAATTTCAATGTAGTGCCTTTGTTTTGGGCTTTTCGGGATATGGTTTGATTTTGGGCATGGATTGGCTATCCAGTAATGGGGCCATCCTTGATTGTGAGAAAAGGGTTGTTAGGCTCCTGACCCAGCTCGGTAACACTTTGGAAATTTCTTGTAATCCCTCGTATGCGGTTATGCTTAGTTATCTTGAATCGCTAGATGCCTTGGTTGAAAATTTGCAATCGGTTAGAGTGGTCCGGGAATATCCGGATGTCTTCGAAGAGGTGAAGGGCTTGCCTCCGAAGCGGGAGATAGACTTCCGCATATATCTCGTAGATAATGAAAAGCCTGTTGCGTTGCCCGTTAGACACATGGCTCCACGGGAAAGGTAAGGGCTCAGTAAACAGATTGAAGAGCTTCTAGAGAAGGGGTTCATTAGAAGGAGCATTTCAGAATGGGGCGCTCTAGTAGTGTTCGTCACTAAGGCAGAAGGTTCATTTCGCTTATGCATGAGTTGTGGAGAATCACCTTAGTAAGTACATTTGGCAACATGACTGGCATTTATTTCCAAGAGATAGTTCTGCTACGTGGAATACCTAATAGTAAGTGGACGAGATCTAAAATTCACTAGTGAATTTTGGAGAGCTTGCATGGAACCATGGGTACGCCGTCATGCTTGAGCCGAGTATACTAGAAGTAGAGTAAGTGAAAGAGGAACGAGAGGCAACAGTGAAATAGGTTCCAACTCATATTTTGGAAACAAGAATTAAGAAGCTACGAAATTGTGAAGTTAAAGACGGACAAAGCATAATGGAGTTAAGCTCAAGGAATGCGACTTAGAAGATTGAAGACTAGATTCGTGCATCATATCTCTTCTTAAGAGTATATCCTTGATCCCTCTCTTCCTGTAGAGCTTACTTGCATGCTATCTTTTGTGTATATCCTCTCGGTCCCATTCTCAATCCAATTTCTGTTGCAAACCCCATAGGGAGTATGACACACCTGTTAGTAACACATGTTGGGGCTCGAGGGTGTTCGTTGGTTTGACTAAAGTTTTTGGGTTTTATAGGATACGGGTTGGTCTTAGGAAGGGACTCCCTTGTGACCTAAAAGGAGTCCATCATGCTTAGTTTTCTAGAATCATATATAGGGGTTGGGTTGAGTAATTCTTTGGGTGTCAGTCTGATGTTGATTTCGGTCTTCGGGGCTGATGCTTAGAGAATTCTTCTCCTAGTCAATATATATGTGGCATAGATCTCCAGTTTTGACATTGCCTAATGGGCACCAAGTTTTTACTTGCTTCTATCATTCGAATATACCTTTAGATAGGAACAATTGGGAAAATGGCCTATAGATTAGAGCTACCCGAGAAACTGGCCGGAGTTCACAACGTTTTTCACGTTTCACATCTCCGAAAATGTCTACATGAGTCTGCTGAAGTGGTAGAGCCAAATATCCTAGAAGAAGCAGAGGTGGAACGCGAAGCAACCATAAGGAAAGTTCCAACCCGCATATTAGGAACGGAAGTGAAAAAGCTACGCAACCGCGAAGTCAAACTCGTCAAAGTTCAGTGGAGCGACGCCGAGGGAGACGCGACTTGGGAAACTGAAGCTAAAATACGCGCTGCCTACCCTTTTCTTTTCGAGGGCACATCCTTGATCTTTCTTTTTCCTTGAGTTGCGCTTTTATCCTTTTTTTTAGGTATATCTCCTCGACCCTATCTTTTAGGTAGAAACTCTTTGGATGAAAACATGTAATTGAAACATGTTATGGATGATGGTTGCAAGTGGTTGCAAGTGATTGCTAGTGGTTGCTCGTGGTTGCATATACACACACAATCTAGGTTTTAGATCGGCTCAGTCACTTCATATTGCATATGCATATATGTTTGCATTCGTATATGGTTGAACTTTAATGTGTTGTCATATGGATGTTGCATGTGTATGAATGATTGTGCACTCATGTAGAATCATGAATAGGGGGATTTGCATTCATAATGGATTCATAGCACTTACATAATTCGCATTAAGGAGGTCAACTGAATCAGTAGACCGCCTGATTTTGCATTAGATAAGTACATGTACACACACACTTCGCATATGATCATGAAGCATTAGAAGTCTTTTAAGGACAATGGATGCTCGTGTTTGATGGATGAGTAAATGGATGTTTGGACGTTAAGATGTACATTCTTCCTGAACTTGAAGATTTCGGGGACGAAATCCTTTTAAGTGGGGGAGAATGTAACACCCCATGTATTTTATAACTGTGAAATTCATAAATTAAACAATAAATAATTTTAAATCAAAGAATTAAGGGAAACGGGATACGCCATTGCGTTCGTCTCGGAATTCTGCTTGAGATAGAGTCTGAGTTTGCGTAAAACGGATATCGTATGAAGAAGTTATGGACGAACGAAGTTGGGCGAAAAACCGGAAAACGGGTCAGAATGCACTGGCGCACTTGGGAAGTGCGCCAGAACAAAAATGCACTGGCGCACTTGGGAAGTGCGCCAGCACATTTTTGACCTGGCGCACCTGCCAAGTGCGCCCAGGTCAAAAATGACCTGCTGGTCAGGTCTGGTCTAGTCCTGGCTGGCCAGGTCTGTGTTTGGTCGATTTTCAGAAGCTTGCTTTGTCATTAGGGCTAGGTGGCAGGCTCTAATTGGTCTCTCTTTCGAATGAATGGCTACGATCAATCCAAGCAACATCGATGGTCCTAATCAGTTCATAAACTCTATAAAAATGACCCTAGACTCTACCTAATCTATTCATTCAAAAATAAGAACGAGGCCATCATGCTGCAGAGGAGCGACTAGGAGTAGCCACCAATTTGAGAGAAGATTAGGAGGCAAATTCTAAAGCATAAAGCAACTTAAACAAATCAAATCAACAAGGAGTCGCATCTCCAAATTCCTGAATTGGAGAATTCGCCACACGATTGTAAGTAGAGTATTATTTTGGTATGAACAAATAACTGTGTTGGTTTGTATACTTGATTTGTGGTGATAAAGTAATTCAGATTTGTGCGTTACTATGATTCTTATCGATTTGGAATATTGTATACGTTTGGATATTCTCAAATTATGTTATTCATTATAAAAACTACATGTTTGCGGTAGTTTTATACAAGTATACGTTTGGAATATTCGCAAATTATGTAATCCATTTTGAAGCTACATGTATGTAGTTGTTTAATTGAAATTCATGCAAGTTTGGGGTTTTGCTACTATGCCATCATAATGTATATTTTTATACAAAAATCATTTTGTGAGTAATTGGAGCGAATTTGGGTTATTATAATCCATATGAAATTATGTTGAAAATTTGGCATCATGATCTATGTATTAAGCCATACTTTTGTACTAGAAAACCTCTTTGTGAACTTATGAATATGACTAGGCTATGATTGATATTTTGCATAATTGAAAACCATGTTAGGTCTATATTGTTAACAAGAATTATATGATGACATATGTGGTACATAGCTAGGTTAGATTCAAAATCCCATTTGCAAGTTTGCATGACTAAAGTAAAAATCATGATTTCATGTTAGAAATATTTATGCCATAAGTATATGTGTGCCATGGTTATGTGAATAGATTTAGAATCATGATTAAGTTGGATTAATTCTAGTTGAATTATACTTTTGTATTAGTCACAAAAGTAAGCACCTTTGTAAACATGAGTAATCTTATAAACATGATTTGCTTATGTTTGACATTATGCCTAAATAAAATATAGGTTTATGTTGTAGTTAAGCCTATGTGTCAATAGTGATATTCTTAACTTAACTACAAGTTTACATGGTTTGATTCATGTCACTTATGCTTTATGACCAAAGTATATGTTACTACTATGCAAGTACACCAGTTTCTATTTTGTAGTTCCAACGTTATGTTGCAAGTTCATGCGTTCACATTCCCCTTTTTGTGTATGTAATCACGCTTTAAGCCTCCCCTCTTTCGCATGGCTAAGTTGGGCTTAAAAAGGCTAAGCCTAACATATATATAATAAACGGACGCATTAAACGGGGGAAAATAACGTTGGGTTAAATTTATTAATAAATGAAAAGATAAAGTAAAGGGGCCCAAATTCAAGAATGGGTTGGGCCCATGATTGGTGTAACCTTTACACCATTGATTTTTAATGGGCCGCAAATATTTACATATAAGAAAGTAAAGAAGAAAGACAAAATATGTAAATGTAGAAAATACGAAATGTTTAACCCGAGGTTGGATTGAGCTGTGATGTAAACCTGCCCGGAACCGCCCGGCTGTCCAGTAGTCACAACAATACCTATCCAATGTGGGTGGTTAAACATGGAGCCTAATAAGGACCCGAGGTTAGACTGAGTTGTGGCGTAAGACTGCCCGGAACCAACCGGCAACAGGCAGCCACAACAATACCTGTCTAATGTGAGAGGTCAAGGCTTTAATAAGACAATTAAGGCTGAGTCAGGATTGTTAGGATTAAGTGAACTAAAGACTTAATCAAAATGGAACATGCTAAACTAAACAGACTGATTTGGGGGGTTAGGTTTATAAAACACTTAACCAACTTAGCATGTTGGCTAGAAATAGAAAACTTAGTAGCGGAGGACCCTTTTCGCAGTAACCCTACAAGGTATCACGATACCCTGAAACTAGGCAGGGTGGGGCACGATTACTGGGCTGATTGTAAGAGGTCAAATCGACGGCGGTGGTGCAGCAGTGTAGGTTCTAACGGGGTGCGGGCGTGCACACACTCCGGCGCAGAAAAATAAGGCACTGGGTACCAGTAGCATACCTGTGCATTCTAGGATTGTGTCGGGCCGCCACCATGGGACTTGATACACCCCATGGTGGGACCAGCACAGGTAACTACAACATCGGGGGCCGTAGGACACATGTAACTATGCGAGTAGGAGCCGATCATCATGAAATGGATCACTTCACCCAGATTATGGGGTGCCAGTTGGAAACTAGTTTATACGGGTTCAGAGATTGATATGGGGTACGATAGTATATTCGTCCCTAGACAACTTAACTAAGTTTATAGTACTTTCCCATTTCGAGTTTATACTTATCATACCCAGTTCTTTATTCATAGACTGAATAGTCCTAGACTTACTCAGGCTTTATGTCTGACTCTACTTTTCTTTCGTCTTCTTTTCTTCCGTTTCCCCCCCCCCCCCCTCCCAGGTACACATGGAGGGAATACCGCAGCTTGACCAGCCTTCACATCCAGCTTGAAGAGAAAGAATGTATTGCTTGGACCTTTTCGCTTTGAACTATGGCTTTGGACAACAACTATGGGGCTTTTGCAGTTTATTTATGTTTTCTTTATGCTTCTTTAAATGATGTAATCAAGACAGTTATGAAGATGTTATGTTTTGAAGTATTGTAAGACAATTATGGCATGTTGTTGAAACACGTATTTTCTTTATGAAATAAAAGTTGTTATTTTTCCGCTGTTTAAAAATATGTGTTCTTATACCTGTCTTGTATATCTGTGACTTATACTTATAAACCTCCACCAAAATTAGGGCATTCCCTTTGAGAGTGACTCTAACGGAGGTGGGGTGTTTCATCTTTCTTAAGTTTCGCAGATGGATTACGGATTCGAATTCAAGTAAAAAGAAGAAAGCTATCCTGATTTTGAATGAGTTGTTGAAACATTTGATGTTGTGAATACTGCTATAAATTGTGATAGTTTTTCAGGTGTATCTCAGAATTCGTATAATTGGGTTCATTCTGTTGTAAGACCTGACTTGCAGCTGGTTGACAAAACACAGTCAGATAATGTTAGGCAGAAAGGGCTGGTATTGACTGAAGATGCTGGGAGTTTCTGTGATGTACTGTTGGCGAATTCTGGTGAGTATGATTGGGAGCGAACTGATCCTATGCTCAATGATCCTGAGGTTTTGTTTTGTATGGGAATTGAGGTAAACACTCGGTTTACTGGATGTTGGGTAAGGAAGGGAATTTGGTTGGATGACTTGATGACTGGAGACGACCTGATAGACCTAAATGACTATAATGACGCTGATGAGGGAAGGCATATATCAGTCTCTTCTGATTTTGGGGTGGGGAACCTTTGGAAAGTGGCTGATGATATTGATCTTTCTAATAAATTCGATTGTTTAGACAATAATGAGGAGGAAGGTGACTCTTTTCAGGAAGTATCAGATTTTTCGATGCAAAATGTAGAGTTTTCTTGTTCCTCAGCAAAGAGAAAAGGTTTCAAAGTGGGTAAAGTAAAAGTTGGAAGACATGTTATCAGGAAATTTAAAGGTCGGGGAAGCATTGTGACTAGTTCATTCAAGAATAATGAAAGAATGAGTCATAATATCGCGGACATATGCAGTTTTGAAATGGACGAAGGGGATGTGCAGCAAATTGTTGGGTGGGGTAGGCAAATGTTGGGTGGAAATAGAGGGAGTAGTTGCATGAGAGGTTCTGACAATTATGGGCTTTCGGTTTTGTGGGATTGTGCTGCTAGTTTGTTGGTGATTAGCAAAATGGACGAGGGATTATTCTCTTTATTTATGAGACCAAGTCATGGCATATCTTCACTGGTGTATATAATGCCTAGTTTCGTGACTGTGGTTGCTTTTGATTCCAGTATAGTATGCAGTGAGGGATTGAGAGTATCTGGGGTTGATTCTTTTCAGAGTACAGAAGTTGTAACTCCTTCAGCTAGGAGGAGGAGACGCAGGAGAGGGCAACCCAGTTCAGGACTGATCCGGCGCAGTGTTAGGATCAGAAATGGCTCCTCGGCAGCTCAAGGTAAGTCCCCGAATCCAAATGCTAGTAGTAGTAGTTTGGATTTGGGCTCAGGTATGGATCCGATTTATGGAAGTGATTATACTCCTTTTGCTCTAGGGAGCTTGTCTACTAGTCAGTTATTTTAGTTAGCTAATGATACTGCTTTTGTCTTTTCTGATATTGAGTTGGATGCTGAGTATATTAGGAGTAGAGAACTAGAAAGGGTCTCTTCTTTACGTAGATGAGGATTGTTAGTTGGAATGTTAGGGGTCTAAATGATCCTAAAAAATGTGCTAAAGTTAGGTCTTTTTTTAGTGATTATCACATTGATATTGTATTGCTTCAAGAGACAAAAATTGAATGTCCTGATTTTAATTTTTATATTAGGTTAGGTGGATCCCTTTTCCGTAATTGGGCATGTTTACCATCAATCGGTACTGCCGGGGGTCTTATGATTGGTTGGAAAGATAACCAATTTAGACTTGTTAATGAGTATCCTAAATTACATTCCTTGCACATTATATTGGCATCTCTTTCTGATAATTCTTCTTTGGGTATCACCAATGTATATGGTCCTCACTCAAAGATTGAGAGGAGAGTATTGTGGGACGAATGTTCAAATTTTAGAAATCTTTCCCCCAATCAATGGATTATGGGGGGAGATTTCAATGTCACTAGGTTTTTAGGTGAGAGATCACCTCGTGAAGGTGATTTCTCTGATATGGAGGAATTTAATGACTTCATATTAGATAACAGTTTAATCGAGATTTCTTTGAATAATAGATCGTTCACTTGGTCGAATGTACATGACAGTCCCTCTTTTGCTTTATTAGATAGATTTTTTATTAGCTCTGAGGTTGAGGATAGATATTCGATCTGTAGAGTTAAGGGTTTACCTTTTTTACACTCAGATCATTGCCCTATCATCCTCACGTGTGAATCGAATATCTCTGTTAGTAGTAGTTTTAAATTCGAGAAGATGTGGTTACTTGATCCTAGTTTCACTAACCTTGTTGCTGTTAAGTGGAAATCCATGTTTTACTTTAATAATATATATAGTGGCAATAGTGCGAAGATCTTTGTTGCTAAGTTAGGTAAATTAAGATTTTTTTCTTAAACGTTGGAATAAATTTTTTTTGGTAGTGTTAATATTAAGAAGAATAAGATTATGTGTGACTTGTTAGATTTAGATAAAACTAGTGAATTTAGGATCCTTAATCCTAATGAGAAGGACAAATATTGTAACCTTAGACATGATCTTAAACAGATCTTAGAGAAAGAAGAGGTTATGTGGAGACAAAGGTCTCGTATTCAATGGATTAAGGAAGGCGATAATAACACGAATTTTTTTCATAGTGTGGCTAATAAGAGGAGACGTGACAATATGATTAATTCAATTTTTGTCAACAATGTGGAATTGACCCTTCAAAAAGATTTAAATGATGCTTTTACCAGTTACTATAAGCAGATTTTTGGTTCAAAGGTTAAAAGAAGAACTAATGTTAGATGGTACGATTTATATCCTTATGAATCTAGCGTTAATCTTGATACTTTAGATGAACCTTTTTCGGAGCAGGAGATTTGGAAGGCGATCAGTGATATGTCTAGTGACAAAGCGCCTGGGCCTGATGGTTTTTCAGTTAATTTTTATAAGCAATTTTGGGAAGTCCTAAAGTCTGATATTATTGACTTATTTAATGAATTTTATAGTGGTGAATTGCGTTTAGGTAGCTTTAACTTTGCAAATGTCATTCTTATTCACAAGAGAGAGAGAGAGCAAATTCTTTAAAGGATTTTAGGCCAATCTCGCTTATTAATGTTTATGTTAAGATCATTTCGAAGGTTCTAGCGAATTGGCTTAGTAGTAAGATGAACGACCTTATTGATTGCTCCCAAACTGCTTTTATTAATGGTAGAAATATAGTAGATGGAGTGGCAGCGGTGCAGGAGTTCATTAATGTTTGTTGTAAGAATAATATATCTTGTGCCATTTTGAAGTTAGACTTTGAGAAAGCTTTTGACTCTATTGATTGGGATTTTATCTGTGAATTATGTCTAGCTAGGGGTTTTAGTGTTAGATGGACCAATTGGATCTTACTATTGCTTAGAACTGGTTGTTCAAACATTGTTGTGAATGGGGTAGTGGGTAAGAAGATTCAATCCAAGAGGGGTCTTAGACAAGGAGACCCGTTATCGCCTTTTCTGTTTAATTTAGCGGTAGATGTCTTTACTAGAATTATTAAGAGAGCTGGGAGATTAGGTATCCTTGGTAGTGTTGGTAATGAGGTATTTAATAATGAATTATCGATACTTCAATTTGCTGATGATACATTATTGTTTTCTTCCCACTTACCTGAGCAAATTATTGCTCTAAAGTTTATTCTTTACTGTTTTGAGATGTTATCTGGTCTTAGAATCAATTTTGATAAAAGTGCTGTAATGGTTCTTAATGATTTTAACAATGTTGAGTATTTGGTAGCTAGTACTTTGAACTGTTCGTCTATGAAATTTCCTTTTGATTATATAGGTTTTAAGATAAGACCTTCAAAGCTTAAGAAGGAAGATTGGATAGTCATCATTGATAAGATTAGTAATAGATTATCTAGCTGGAATAATAGATTCCTGTCTAGAGCAGGTAGATTAGTTTTAGTTAATTCAGTTCCATCGGCGATTCCCTCGTATTGGATGGCTGTTCATCAATTTCCTAAATGGGTCATTGAGAAGATTGATAGGATTAGGCGGAATTATCTTTGGAATGGTGTTTCTAGTTGTAGAGGTTATAATTGTTTAGTTAATTGGGACATGTGTTGTAAATCTAAGTCAGATGGGGGACTGGGGATCATTAATCTTCATAATTTTAATTCAGCTTTACTCGCTAAATGGCTATGGAAATATAGATGTCCAGAAGTGAAGGCTTCTTGGAAGTCTATAGTTTCCAAATCATATTATTCAAGTGGGGAGTTTCTTATAGAAAATGGTGGTGGTTGGGATAATAGATTATCTCATTTTTGGAAGTCGGTTTTGAATTGTTTTGACTTATTTAACTTAGGATGTAAAGTGTTAGTTCATTCAGGAAATCTTACTTATTTTTGGCACGATGCTTGGATATCTATAGTGCCGCTAAAAGTTGAATTCAGTGATCTTTATAATATTATTAGTTTTAAGAATGCTTCTATTAAGGATGTTTACAAAGCAGATTTAGATCCTCCATGGGAGTTTTCCTTCGATAATATTTTAGAGGTAGATTTATTAAGACAATTGGCCCTGCTTAAAGCTAAGTTAGCATTGTATCACTTGGATGAAAGTGGAGATTCTATTAGCTGGGGTATAGATAAAAGTTTAGTTTACACTGTTAATTCGATGTATAGTTTTATTAACTTTTCTGGTATTTCATTTTATCCTTTTAAATTTCTTTGGAAGTCTAACTCTACACCTAAAGCAAAGTTCTTAATGTGGTTGATTATACATAAGAAGCTTAATACGATTGAGATGTTAAAAAAAAGAATATTATTTTTGATGTCAAATGCTGTTTTTGTAATATTGGAGAGGAGGATGTAGATCATTTATTTTACTCTTGTTATTTTACCCTCTCTATTTTCAACATGATTATTAGGATTTTTACTTTTGATTGTTTTGATTCCTTTAGTAGTAGTAGTGATTATTGGTACTGTCTTAGATTACGTTACAATTCCAGACAGAAATATATATTGGATTCTTTAATTTTCATAAGTTGGTTTATTTGGGCTGAGAGGAACCAGAGAATTTTTCATTCAGTTTCTGTTCCTAAGGAAAATTTAATCATCAACATAGTAAATTTCTGTTTGTTTTGGATGTCTGAGTCGCATTTTAAACTTTTTGGTGAAATTCAATTTAGACTCTTTTTGAGTAAGGTTAGATTAAATCTGAGTTTATTCATTCGTTTTAATAACTTTTTTAGAAGTAATAGACTTCGTCTGGGATGCTGATTTCTTTTTACCTGGATTGTCTCTTCCCCCTTGATGGTTTATTTTTTATGTCATTCTTCTTTTACATGTATATATGGATATATGTCTATATATATATATAGGCATATACTCATATATATGTGTAAGTTACTGATAATTTTGTTTCAGTTTTTCAGATTACAGGTTGTAGAGGAAATGGTGGAGCTATTGAGGTGGTTGCTTGGACTGACCATTTTTGATTTGTTTTGGTTGTATTAGTGTATGAGGAGTGGAGGTGTTGTATATTTTGGGGACTTGTTACTTCACTTGTTTTGCTCATAGTTTGTTATATGTAAGGAAATAGATATACTTCTTATCGGGTGGTGGCCTTGCCGGAATTCGATAACAAGTATGATGGGTGGTGGCCTTGCCGGAACTCATCTATCTATTATCCCTTACATTTTCTTTGTGAGCCTTTCGTCCGGTGATTGTATTTGGATTTTCGTATCACTTTATTATTATTATATATATGTGTGCTCTCTTCCTTTTGGAAGATCACGCATCTTTTGCTCAAAAAAAAAAAAAATAGATCACAGAAAATAGCAGAAACAGAAATGCAGGAAATAAATCACACACAGATATACCCAGCTTCGGCAAAACCCTGCCTACTGCTGCATTCCTAAGATTTCTACTAGGTGATAGAACATATCCCGCATACAAGACCATGTACACTCGCAAACCCTGCTCCTATTCTAACCCTATGCTCAAAATCCTAGACTGAACGATATCCCCTCGATCAGATTTCCCGTATTACAAACCCGTAACACATAACCCAGATTTTACAGACTCTGTCAACTGTCAGTCAACACCCTGACTGATTCCCTAGAATTTTACAGACTTCTAGAAACTGTTCGTTTGACGGTTTACAAAAACAAATTAAAATACAACAAAAAAATAAACAAGAAAAGCCCTATAATAAAAACAATTTAATTTCCCCTTTTAAATATAAGCTTGGCTTAGCCAAGTGAAACATAGGCTGGCCTCCTCCTATTCTTTAGCCTGATGCTTTTCTCTTTTGCTCTGGAGATTAAAAAAAATGGCGGCGCTGAAAATTGGGGATTAGGGTTTCTCAATCTTCAAATCACAGTCTTGAATTGCTGGAAAGATTGATTCACTGATGCTCAAACTCGTTTGTCTCTTTGCTTGGCGATTTGGAGAGTTTGCGATCGAAAAAGAATGTGAGTATCTTCAATTTGATTTTTTTTTTTTTTGGATTTTTTTTTTATTGTTGCTTGTTTCGATCTGCATTGTCAGTGATGATAGGTGTGTATAAATAGGGTAATTCGATCCCTAATTCACTCTGATTTCATATGAATGACTCGATCTGATTTTATTGCTTTCCCTCTTTTGGCTGGTTCCTTGATTGTTGCCTGCGTGATTTTGGCTTTGAAAAGCATGTGAAAATTGTTGCCTTTTGTTCTCCTTGAAATGATACTGTCGAGATTCAAAAGCAGGAAACAAAAAAAAATGTTTTCCCTGCGTGATATTTCTTACCAAAAACTGATTTGCCATTTCTGGAATCCCATGCACTGAATTGTTTTTCAAAAAATGTTTCTTGCCTTTACAACACTTTGTGCAAAAACTGGATCAATCTTGTATGCTTGAAAAACAGGAAAGAAATAAGTGATTCCTTTGCAGATCACATTGATTTCATTCTTGTAAAAAAAATGTTCCTTACTTGAACGAATTCATTTCTGGAAAACAATATTATCTTGCCTAAAAAGAAATTTCTTGCATGATTATATGTTGTCATGTATGCCCTTCATTAATTCTTGTTCATGTAGAAAAATATTTTCTTGCCAAATTTAATTCTTTGCAGAAAATTACTTGCTCAAATTTGGAGTGCTTTAAAACTTGCCAAACATTGTTTCCTTGCGAGATTACTAAATGAATCTTTCCCCAAATTGGTCACGTGCATTTCAAAAAATGGTTTGGTCATAAACTGGAAAGAGATATTCAATGAATTTCCAAATTTGATGAATTTAATGTTTTCCAAAAATCTTTCTCTTAGAATAAAGAAATGAATGTTAAGATTAAAAAAGGAAACAACAAATTTGTTTCCAATAGCTCCTTGCTTGATTTCTGGAAAACATATTAAGTTTGCCAATTTTTTTTTTTTTTTTTTACTCGAGATTGATTTGTGCTAATCTGAAATTAACACTAAGCACTTGCCAACATTGTAAAAAAAACTTGGAAACAATTTGTGTCCTTCAAAAACAGATTTGTTGCCAAGTTTTAATTTTGCTTAGTCACCACTGTATTGCCATTAGTTGCTGCCATGTTTGTCAAAATATATATTTGCATGTGTGTCTCCAAAACACATTCATGTGTGCTGGCCTGATCTGCACCATTGTGTACTTGCCTGGGTTAACCTGAATATGACTTTACTTGTACCTTCTATGATTTGTGGTCATGCAATGGCTTGTACATGTCATGCATATTCATTTGTTGTCTTGAGCACTTCAGTTTCATTTACTTCACATTTGTAAGAAGCTGCTTGTACACTTTGTAAATTGAACCACTAGCTTGATTCTTTTTGTACTCATGAAACATGTGACCATCTGAACTATGCTGAACCTTTGGCTTGACCATTTCTATGTCGAGCTCGCTTTGCTGATAAAAAAAATTAAATAAATGTTGAAGCTTGTTGCACCATGTTTGAACTTTGAGCTGTTTTGATCTTTCACTTGAATGTTTGCTGTGGCACTGAGTCGAGTTGGTCCTCGCGGCTGCTCCTCAGTTGCTCCCTACATTCTGATTGGCGAGGCAGTGCACACATGTATATTCATGCACGTGTGTACATGCATCCATCAGACGAGTTTTCCTGTCCCTGTACTATATATATACAAATTGACTAGACACAGATGAATCAGATCAAGTCATGAAAAATGATGAGAAACACACCAAAATTTTGAGGCAAATAAATTTTAAAAATAAAAATTTATATTCGCATGTGTACAGTTTTATTTCTATTGCAGTGTGTGTGTTTCTGTTTTATGTGACAGGTGAGCAAATGGTGACTGGACTGGCTGGAAGCTGTGAAAACTGGATTGACATAAGATAAAGAATACAAAGATAAAGAATGCAGAGTGTATATGAGTTAGTGAATTTATAAAAGTTTGTACAAATGAGTGTGTGAGTAAATCTGTAGTGAAGAGCAGTGTATGAGAAAAAAATGTGAAAAAGTATTGAAATACCGTGTGTTTTGCAAATAGTGGAGTTATAAATTTGTACTGTTTAAATGTTGAAATAAAATATTATATTTAAATAAAATACTATTTGAATTTCTAATTGTTGTGCAATAGTATTCATTTAAATATTAATATTATATTTCTGTTCTGAGATGTAGATATGAAACAGTATAGTAACAAACACATTTAAAATAATATACACTTGCTTGTTATCATCAAACAAAAATCATATAATTGTGTATACAACACCGTTATATACAACAATCTCCCCCTTTTGATGATGACAAACAAATGTTAAGATTTTGAATATAATAAATGCGTTTTCAGTAAACAACAAAACTCCCCCTATTTGAAAGCTCCCCCTAGAACAGAGACTCCCCCTATAACTGTGCATGAGTGAAATGAATAATAATGAATTTTCAAAATTAAAAATATTTATAAAATATTCACTCATAAATTTCATAAATTTTCAAAAATTAAAAATATTTATAAAATATTCACTCATAAATCAAAATCTCAACCCATTCTCCCCCTTTTGTTATCATCAAAAGGATATAAAATTTAAAATATAGATGAAAAATGACTAAAAAATGTAATTTCAGCATAAGAGGAAGAACAGTTATAAATCTCAATCAGTCAAACAAAAATCATAATATTCTGAGAACAGGTGGCATATTTCACATTGTAGAAAATGACGGATTTACGATGAATTTTATATAAAATGGAGAGAGTAAAAAAATGATTTTCAATTATTTTCCAATAAGATTTTTTATAAAAATAAAGCACAAAAACAGTGATGGATTTGGACTATAGTTAATAATTCAATTTAAGTGACAAAATCGAATAATCTCAAATCTCAATATCTATCAATCAACAAATCTTAATACGTCATATGATTTCAACACATTTCACAAATTAGAAAGAGGGATTAATAGGCTGGTTTTTTAAACACCAAGGAGATTTTCATATTAATTTTAATTTATAGCACATTATTTCCTTTTTCTTTTTATTTTATTTAAGAGCACACTGACCATGCATAACCAGAGCTTGGATTTTTAAATGAGGTCAGTCGCAGCTTAAATTATAAGTGTCTCATAACCATGCATAACCAGAGCTCGGATTTTTAAATGAGATTAGAGACACACTTATGTATTTATTATATATGTTTATTGTTTTCAGCTTCAAAAGAAAAACTCCTCTGTATGTAAAACCAATATGAATGATAGAAAAGTGGTAGGTACAGAAATGGACTTGTGAAATAAATTTCTAAATTAATTATATTATGAAATATGCTCGACTGTACTGGGATTATTGAAAATTTTCAATTATCACTAATTCTGAATAATAATAATGTAGTCCAATTTCTATCACAAGTATTACATTGTTTATTCAAGATGATTTTTTAAAAAAAAAATAAACTCTCCACATTAATATAAAAAAACATGATGGATGGCAGAATAACGGTAGATAAAGAAGGTGGTCGTGAAATAATCGCCAATTCAAAGATATTATAATAAATGTTCAACCAACATGAAAATCTAAATATATTCTCCTCTTGTTGTGAAACATACTGCAGTCACAATTCATCACAATTTCAAAATCTAATAATAATTTTGATGAATTATAAATACAGCTCAATTTGGGTATTGATTTCAATTTCTGAATGAATAAAAAGTAAATAATTTAAAATTGAAAATCAATTACAAGAGGAATATGAAGAGCTATACAGGACAAGAGGAGTTAAAATATATAAAACAACACTTCTGATACCAATTGGTGTCTCTATTAATGAGGATTGAAACAAGATACTGGAGACAAACAAGAATATCATAGACAAAAGAATTATAAGTACAAAGCTCAAGCAGACAAGATAACAGATTATGCACATGTATCAAAGCAGCAAACAGATGATACCAAAACAACCATTTTTCAAAACAGTATCAGAGCAGCACAAAGAATCGGTTTCAAAGCAGACTTGTCAAATAGATGGTCAGAAAAAATGATTCATGATCCAAGATTAAAAAATATTGTTTATTTTAAATCATTTGAAGGAATATGAAAATATCAGAATTTAATGAATCAATCACACCGGATTATAAATTTTTGATTCTAGATATGTGTGTGATTCAGTAAATCAATAATTTCAAATGATTTTAAACAAACAAATGTTTAAATCAAATAACCATGAAATAATAGAGAGATTTAAGACCATTTTTTCAAAGATTTTTTCAAAATTATTTCTGACATGCACAAGGAATTTTTCAGAATATTTACATCAAGTTTGAAGACATATTCATGATCCCAAAAAAAATTATTTATTTGAAATCACTAGAATAGATGTTGATCATGAGATACAATGAATCAATCACACAGAATTAATAATTTCAGATCTGAGAGGTGTGTGAGATTCAACATATCAGAAATTTCAAATGATCTCAAATAAACAAAGATCTAAACCAGATGATCATGAATAACAGTGAATATCAAGGTATAAGCAATGATTCAAGACAGATCAAAAATATCCAAGCCAATCTGAAAATCAATGAAATTATCACAACTGAGGAGTAGCAGTGTGCTGTAATGAGTATAATATTTCAAACTTTTCTAAAATGAATTAGAAGAAACTCAAAACAGCAGTGGTGTGTGAAACTTCATCAAATTTTCAGTTCTTCAGGAATTTAGAATTCTAATTAACAGTGTTCAAGATATTACAAGAATACATCAGCACTGTTATGAATTCAGCAATTAGAAAATAAACTTCAAAACAATTGCAGATATTTACAAATTTAAATTCAAGATCTGGAAATGATTAAAACGTTAGAGTTTCATACAAATGAAGTGAATTTCCATAAAATATGAATTCTACAATTGGAAGTTTTAGAAAGCACAATTTTTATTTTTTTTACAATGATATGACAGTGACAAACCAAACAGACAAAGAAAGATAAACAGATGAGATAAAGAAAATAAACAGAAGGGGTAGAAGGAGGAATACACAAAGAAAAAGAAAAATATTTACAAAGGTTGAGTTTAGAGGTTATACCTGAAATTGACGTGAGTAAATAAATCTCTAGCTCAACAAGCTTGGCCAAGGAACTCTGAAAGATACAGAAAATATACAACAGCTTGAAAACATCCTCTTTTCACCACAACAGTTCCTCAGCCATCCTTTGGTACCAATGAATTTATAGAATCGAGTGGTCTAACAAAATTAGTAAAACCACTCACAGTTGTGTTCACAGCTTTAGGTACCCAAACTTGTTTATATAACAATCCATCAGAATTTACCAAAGTACCTTTAGGGACCCAAATCTGTTTGAAATTAAATGAATTCACTGTATTTCTTTTTGGGGCCTGGAATGATTTAAATGGATTGTTATCAAACAAATTCACATCACGTTTATGATTTAAAAATCCTTTGAATTTATCAGAGTTCAAATTATCAAGTTGATTCTTTTGAAAGAAGTTTGAAGGATTTTTCAAATCATTTGAATTTTGTTTTTCAAAAACATTAATTTTCCCAAAGCCAAGACCACATTTATTTCCAACAGAAACTTGGTTTTGCAACAGCATATTCAACGATTTTTCCCCATTAGAAAATTTATCCAAAGTTGATTCTAATCGTTGAATTTTGGATTTTAGATCGCAATTTTCTTTTATTAAATTTGAGCAATTATTTATAGCGATCTTCTATTCAGCATTGGACTGTTTCAAAACCAAATTTTCAGTTTCAAGTAAATTTATTTTGGCTTGGGACTCAGCAATCTCAGACTCAAACTTAGTTTGCTTTTCAAATTCGGATTTTTCAAAATCTTTGAATTTTTCAATCTCCTTTTCAAAATCTTTCAAAATTGACTCACTTTTCAGCAAACTTTCTTTTTCAAAAAATTTATGTTTGGAATTAATACTATCCAACTCTTTTTGCAAAGCGTTATTTTTATGAATTAGCTCACCTTCGTGATTTTTCAAAATCAAAAACTCATTTTCAAACTTTCTAGAATTTTCATTAAGTTGAGCTAAATCAGTTTTCAAATTAAAACAATTCTTGCACTTAGAGTTTTCAATTTTAAATTTCAACATATTGTTATTGTAGGTTAACTCAGAATTTTCAGATTTCAAAGACTTGTTTTTCCGTTTGAGACGATCAACAGTTCTTGTTAAATTATTACAAAGAGATACCAAATCTTCATATGATAAGTCCCCATCGTCTGAATCGACATGAATAACTCCAGTTAAGCTCCGATCTGAATCTGAGTTGACAGTTGAGGGTTTTGAGAAGTTGTTGTCATTTCCATATCTTGTATTGAGAGCTGTCCAGATTTCCTGCGCAGTCAAACAATGGGAGATAAGACAGTATCGATCATCATCAAGATGTGAATATAAAATATGCGTAGCACGATTATTAAAACATATATCTATCATATCAAATCCATTAACAATAACATCCCAACATTTAAAATTGAAAGATTTCAAATAGGATTCCATTTCAGATTTCCAATTCAAAAAATCTGTACCATTAAAAATAGTTGGAATACGACTGGACTGACTCTCTAAGAACTGACAACTAGGATTACCCATGTCTCTAGAGTTAAAAATACCTGCTCTGATACCACTTGTTGGATCTAGATTAACCCTAGAGGGGGGGTGAATAGGGTATATCACAGTTATTACCTGAATTAAAATTCTAATAATAAATAGATCATAGAAAATAGCAGAAACATAAATGCAGGAAATAAATCACACACAGATATACCCAGCTTCGGCAAAACCCTGCCTACTGCTGCATTCCTAAGATTTCTACTAGGTGATAGAACAGATCCCGCATACAAGACCATGTACACTCGCAAACCCTGCTCCTATTCTAACCCTATGCTCAAAATCCTAGACTGAACGATATCCCCTCGATCAGATTTCCCATATTACAAACCCGTAACACGTAACCCAGATTTTACAGACTCTGTCAACTGTCAGTCAACACCCTGACTGATTCCCTAGAATTTTACAGACTTCTAGAAACTTTTCGTTTGACGGTTTTACAAAAACAAATTAAAATACAACAAAAAAATAAACAAGAAAAGCCCTATAATAAAAACAATTTAATTTCCCCTTTTAAATATAAGCTTGGCTTAGCCAAGTGAAACATAGGCCGGCCTCCTCCTATTCTTTAGCCTGATGCTTTTCTCTTTTGCTCTGGAGATTAAAAAAAATGGCGGCGCTGAAAATTGGGGATTAGGGTTTCTCAATCTTCAAATCACAGTCTTGAATTGTTGGAAAGATTGATTCACTGATGCTCAAACTCGTTTGTCTCTTTGCTTGGCGATTTGGAGAGTTTGCGATCGAAAAAGAATGTGAGTATCTTCAATTTGATTATTTTTTTGGATTTTTTTTGTTGTTGCTTGTTTCGATCTGCATTGCCAGTGATGATAGGTGTGTATAAATAGGGTAATTCGATCCCTAATTCACTCTGATTTCATATGAATGACTCGATCTGATTTTATTGCTTTCCCTCTTTTGGTTGGTTCCTTGATTGTTGCCTGCGTGATTTTGGCTTTGAAAAGCATGTGAAAATTGTTGCCTTTTGTTCTCCTTGAAATGATACCGTCGAGATTCAAAAGCAGGAAACAAAAAAAAATGTTTTCCCTGCGTGATATTTCTTACCAAAAACTGATTTGCCATTTCTGGAATCCCATACACTGAATTGTTTTTCAAAAAATGTTTCTTGCCTTTACAACACTTTGTGCAAAAACTGGATCAATCTTGTATGCTTGAAAAACAGGAAAGAAATAAGTGATTCCTTTGCAGATCACATTGATTTCATTCTTGTAAAAAAAAATGTTCCTTGCTTGAACGAATTCATTTCTGGAAAACAATATTATCTTGCCTAAAAAGAAATTTCTTGCATGATTATATGCTGTCATGTATGCCCTCCATTAATTCTTGTTCATGTAGAAAAATATTTTCTTGCCAAATTTAATTCTTTGCAGAAAATTACTTGCTCAAATTTGGAGTGCTTTAAAACTTGCCAAACATTGTTTCCTTGCGAGATTACTAAATGAATCTTTCTCCAAATTGGTCACGTGCATTTCAAAAAATGGTTTGGTCATAAACTGGAAAGAGATATTCAATGAATTTCCAAATTTGATGAATTTAATGTTTTCCAAAAATCTTTCTCTTAGAATAAAGAAATGAATGTTAAGATTAAAACAGGAAACAACAAATTTGTTTCCAATAGCTCCTTGCTTGATTTCTGGAAAACATATTAAGTTTGCCAATTTTTTATTTTTTTTACTCGAGATTGATTTGTGCTAATCTGAAATTAACACTAAGCACTTGCCAACATTGTAAAAAAACTTGGAAACAATTTGTGTCCTTCAAAAATAGATTTGTTGCCAAGTTTTAATTTTGCTTAGTCACCACTATATTGCCATTAGTTGATGCCATGTTTGTCAAAATATATATTTGCATGTGTGTCTCCAAAACACATTCATGTGTGCTGACCTGATCTGCACCATTGTGTACTTGCCTGGGTTAACCTGAATATGACTTTACTTGTACCTTCTATGATTTGTGGTCATGCAATGGCTTGTACATGTCATGCATATTCATTTGTTGTCTTGAGCACTTCAGTTTCATTTAATTCACATTTGTAAGAAGCTGCTTGTACACTTTGTAAATTGAACCACTAGCTTGATTCTTTTTGTACTCATGAAACATGTGACCATCTGAACTATGCTGAACCTTTGGCTTGACCATTTCTATGTCGAGCTCGCTTTGCTGATAAAAAAAAATTAAATAAATGTTGAAGCTTGTTGCACCATGTTTGAACTTTGAGATGTTTTGATCTTTCACTTGAATGTTTGCTGTGGCACTGAGTCGAGTTGGTCCTCGCGGCTGCTCCTCAGTTGCTCCCTACATTCTGATTGGCGAGGCAGTGCACACGTGTATATTCATGCACGTGTGTACATGCAGCCATCAGACGAGTTTTCCTGTCCCTGTACTATATATATACAAATTGACTAGACACAGATGAATCAGATCAAGTCATGAAAAACGATGAGAAACACACCAAAATTCTGAGGCAAATAAATTTTAAAAATAAAAATTTATATTCGCATGTGTACAGTTTTATTTCTATTGCAGTGTGTGTGTTTCTGTTTTATGTGACAGGTGAGCAGATGGTGACTGGACTGGCTGGAAGCTGTGAAAACTGGACTGACATAAGATAAAGAATACAAAGATAAAGAATGCAGAGTGTATATGAGTCAGTGAATGTATAAAAGTTTGTACAAATGAGTGTGTGAGTAAATCTGTAGTGAAGAGCAGTGTCTGAGAAAAAAATGTGAAAAAGTATTGAAATACCGTGTGTTGTGCAAATAGTGGAGTTATAAATTTGTACTGTTTAAATGTTGAAATAAAATATTATATTTAAATAAAATACTGTTTGAATTTCTAATTCTTGTGCAATAGTATTCATTTAAATATTAATATTATATTTCTGTTCTGAGATGTAGATATGAAACAGTATAGTAACAAACACATTTAAAATAATATACACTTGTTTGTTATCATCAAACAAAAATCATATAATTGTGTATACAACACCGTTATATACAACAAACAATGCGCTTCCCCACCCTTTGGGGCGTCATTGAGCCAACGAATGACTCCTTCGGTCCCGGATCGACCGATATATCTGAGGCGCCTCGCTATCCATCATCCACATAAGTAAAATGCCAGGCCGTGTAAAAACACTGACACAACTCCTAGCTAGAAAGAAACGCATGCCCTCCCTGAGGTCCTTCTCCCGTTTCTGTTTCATACCGGAGTGTGAGGCTTGCGAATTCACGTTATACACAAAGCTATGCCACACACGCGGTGCTTTGATCATCACCACAAGACTTTGCTTTTCAACAGAAGCCTTGATCATTTGCCACTTAGGCATGCCACACTAGCAATTCATGCCATGCGACTGATGTCCATCGATATACAACCTCTGAGCTCGTGCGTTTCAGAGAAGGGCGTTAAGAAAAAGAATAAATTCTCCGCCGCCAAACCGATGTATATTTAATAGAGATCAATCAACATAGAATAAAATCCAATGTCAGACACACAGTCCATTTACAAGTCCGTTCTGGGTCTGAACGAAACTGGAGGCACTATATACCTCGCATATCCATCGATCTCCACGTACGTCTGGACGATCACCACTTATTATCCATATTTCGGGATGCCTCCCAATCAGGACATAAGTTACCATCCAAACGAGGTGAAGATCGGTCTTCAACCCCCATCTTCATCTTCGGCTTCTTATCGCCGATTCAGTTATTCAAAATGGGATAAACCCGGTCTTTCTGAGCAACTCGCGTATATAATAAACAAGTGCAACACAAACATACATACGCATCATTTCAATTCATTAGTCACTAACCATCAATCAGTAAGAGAACGATTTCCCAAATATTAACCCGGAAGGCCGAAACCAACATCAGATCAACATCCAGGAAACCATTCGACTTAGCCAACCTTCAGTTAGTTTCTAAATTTCACATCCATATCGTTCATAATATTTTATAACGATTTATCGCTATTTTTATTTATTTTAAAATAGCCAATTTATTCAAAACGACGCTTCGGGCCATAACGCGGCCGTGACGCTGTTTTTCTTCAGATTTGATTTACACATATCTGACAATCTAACCGTTGGATCTTCACAAATTTTATATCATTAGAAAGATCTTTTCAAAATGAATCCAACGGTTCCAGTTTCGGGAAAATCCGACGGTCGGATCTCCCAGTACAATCGTTTGAAGTTTCGATTTCAATATACGAACTGCAGCGTCGTTATTCGATTCAATATAATTATATTTATATATATATAAATATAATCGATTCTGGCGCTGTTTTTCTTCAGATTTGAATTAAACATTCTAGACAATCCAACCATTGGATTTTTACAAAGTTGGTGCCGTTGGAAAGATAATTCCAAAGCGAACCCAACGGTTGCGATTTTAGGAAAATCCGATGGTCGGATCTCCCGCACTAATCGTTTGAAGTCACGGTTTCAAAATACGAACTACATCTTCGTTATTCGATATATTTCAATTCTATTTATATATATATATATATCGATTCTTTGATTTCAAAACTATATGATTTTCATACATTTGATAAAAATGATATTTTTATCTTACTGTCTTCTATTTCAACACTTCACTATTTTTAACAATTCATATATATAAAAAAATGTGATTTTTATTGTAAAACAATTTATTTCAAAACTCGACTATTTTATATAGTTAATATAGGTGATAAAAAAAGGATTTTTATTATAAAACAATTTATTTCAAAACCAGATTATTTTATATAGTTCATATTGATGATAAAAATGGGATTTTTATTATAAAACAATTCCTTTCAAAATATGAATACCATTCAACACATGAATTTCAATTCAACGGATGAATATCGATTCAACACATGAAGGTTTTCTATAGTTTATATATATATATAAAAAGGTGATTTTTATATTTAAAACACGAATACCATTCAACACATGAATTTCAATTCAACGAATGAATTTCGATTCAACGCATGAAGGTTTTCTATTCAACAGACGAATATAATTTCAACACAGGAAAATAATTCTAACACATGAATATTATTCAAAATTTCGGCAGCATAACGGCAGGGTAGTTAAAACCGGGACCGTCCCTAGTACGGCTCCTCGCTCTACCTTAAAGCCTCGCAGCTTTTGACAATGGGGAATCATGCATCTAGTTCGCACGCAGGCGGCATGTATATATTTTTTTTTCATTTCCACAAACTAATCCTATGTGGTTTCAACCAAATATTTCTCAACCACAAACGGGTATTTTTCAACCACAATCAATCAATTTCAATCAACCATTCGCTATCAATCAATTTTCACACCAATCACAGCCAATAAATATCGTCCATGGTTTGTGGACGAGGGGCGTATATATATATATATATATATATATATATAGTATTCCACTTCTATTTCAACACATATATAATTTTTACAACGCATATATAACTTATACATCGAACGTACAACTTATACAACGCTTATACAAGAGGTGTACAACGCTTATATAACTCATACATCGACTATATAATTTATACATCGTCGTTTTCCATATCGTTTATAAATTAGAAATCTAACCTTGGGTTCCACTCCACCAAAAATAGCAGAAGGCTCAAAAAATATGCGGTCTCTTCTAGAAGGTAGAAGACGTCCACACGAGTCCACTATCTCTTGTTTCACTGAATTTCGTCAACACATGAAAAAGATATGATTTTTCAAAGCTTGCAATGGTTTAAAGGTGTTAAAACAGTTGAAAATTATCATAGCCGTACCTTCAGCAAACTGTTCAAAACTAGGTTTGCATTTATATCGAAATCCGCGTAGCTATTCGTCGATCGGCCTTCGCAGCGTCGAAGGGGGAGGAGAGGCGCGCTGGCGCGACGTGGTGGGGTCCAGCTCGGTGGTCGGACGACGCGGTGGCGGCGGGTAGAAGTCTCGAACTTCCTGGCGTCGATTCTTTCAAACCACACAATGAAAAAATCCAAACTATATATGGATTTGAAGATCTTCTCGTGCTCTTCAAAATCTTCAACTGGAGGAGGGACTGATTTTGCTTGTAGGAGGCGCAAATGAGGAGAGATGGAAAGAATAACTTTCCGCCGTCGTTCTGGGTGCTATCGGGGAGAGAGAAAATGCAACGACCAATGATTTTTTTTTTATAAATTTTTAAAATGATATGAAAATCATATAGTTTTGAAATCGAAGAATCGATATATATATATATAAATAGAATTGAAATATATCGAATAATGAAGCTGTAGTTCGTATTTTCAAACCGTGATTTCAAACGATTAGTGCGGGAGATCTGACCATCAGATTTTCCTGAAATCGCAACCGTTGGGTTCGCTTTGGAAATATCTTTCCAACGGCACCAACTTTGTAAAAATCCAACGGTTGGATAGTCTGGAATGTTTAATTCAAATATGAAGAAAAACAGCGCCAGAATCGATTATATATATATAATTATATTGAATCGAATAACGATGCTGCAGTTCGTATTTTGAAATCGAAACTTCAAACGATTGTACCGGGAGATCCGACCGTCGGATTTTCCCAAAACTGGAACCGTTGGATTAGTTTTGAAAAGATCTTTCTAATGATATAAATTTTGTGAAGATCCAACGGTTAGATTTTCAGATATGTGTAAATCAAATCTGAAGAAAAACAACGCCATGGTCGCGTTATGGCCCGAAGAGTCATTTTGAATAAATTGGCTATTTTAAAATAAATAAAAATAGCGATAAATCGTTATAAAATATTATGAACGATATGGATGTGAAATTTAGAAACTAATTGAAGGTTGGCTAAGTCGAGTGGTTTCCTGGATGTTGATCTGATGTTGGTTTCGGCCTTTGGGGTTAATATTTGGGAAATCGTTCTCTTACTGATTGACGGTTAGTGACTAATGAATTGAAATGATGCGTATGTATGTTTGTGTTGCACTTGTTTATTATATACGCGAGTTGCTCAGAAAGACCGGGTTTATCCCATTCACTGAATCGGCGATAAGAAGCCGAAGATGAAGACAGGGGTTGAAGACCGATCTTCACCTCGTTTGGATGGCAACTGATGTCCTGATTGGGAGGCATCCCGAAATATGGATAATAAGTGGTGATCGTCCAGACGTACGTGGAGATCGATGGATATGCGAGGTATATAGTGCCTCCGGTTTCGTTCAGACCCAGAATGGACTTGTAAATGGACTGTGTGTCTGACATTGGATTTTATTCTGTGTTGATTGATCTCTATTAAATATACATCTGTTTGGCGACGGAGAATTTATTCTTTTGCTTAACGCCCTTCTTTGAAATGCACGAGCTCAGAGGTTGTAATATCGATGGACATCAGTCGCATGGCATGAATTGCTAGTGTGGCATGCCTAAGTGGCAAATGATCAAGGCTTCTGTTGAAAAGCAAAGTCTTGTGGTGATGATCAAAGCACCGCCTGTGTGGCGTAGCTTTGTGTATAACGTGAATTCGCGAGCCTCACACCCCGGTATGAACCAGAAACGGGAGAAGGACCTCAGGGAGGGCATGCATTTCTTTCTAGCTAGGAGTTGTGTCAGTGTTTTTACACGGCCTGACATTTTACTTATGTGGATGATGGATAGCGAGGCGCCTCGGATATATCGGTCGATCCGGGACCGAAGGAGTCATTCGTTGGCTCATTGACGCCCCATAGGGCGGGGAAGCGCATTGTTCAGGCATAATAATCCACATCGGTGGACCGACCCTGATAATCCAAGGGGCAGTTGCGGCTGTTCCTGAGACACGGGCTAGAGCGTCTCGAATTCGGTAAGGACTATCTTTTTCCTTGGTTCCTGACGGAAATCCAATTTCCAAATACGTGACTGTGCGGTTTTGATTGTATACCTATATATGGCGACATAGTGGTATGGGGCATTAATGCCGTCTATGATTGATAGTTATGATTTGAAATTGTTTTCAAAACTTGTAAACACTAGCGATAATACCAAATGCTTTTATTTTATTCGTATCAAGCATATTTTGGCCGTTATAAGGTAAAAACTCTATCCTCCGGTTTGCGTTGCATTGTGTGATGGGAACTGAGTCTTATAATGGCTTCATTTTTATAAAAAGCATTGCGCTGAGTTTCGAGTGCTTCTTTGTAAGCTTCGTTAAGTGACCAGAGATCTTCGAAAAGGTTTTAACGAACTTCCGGTAATAACTAGCCAATCCGAGAAAACTGCGGACTTCTGTAGGAGTACTGGGCTGTTTCCAATTTTGAATGGCAGTGATTTTACTTGGATCCACAACAATTCCTTCTTTTGATACGACATGGCCCAGAAATTTCACTTCATCTTGCCAGAATATGCATTTGGACAGTTTGGCTTTCAATACATTCCGTCTCAGAATTTCTAGAACCTGTTCCAGATGCTTTTCAGGTTCGGCCTTTGATTTAGAGAAGATTAGAATATCGTCAATAAAAACCAGAACAAATTTATTTAGGACTCATCTGAACACTCTATTCATCAAATCGACGAAGTATGCTGGAGCGTTACATAAGCCGAACGGCATTACTAACCACTCATAGAATAGGTATGGACCTCTGAATGCTGTCATAGGAACACATTCTTCGGCAATACGAAGCTGATGGAAGCCTGTAGCTAGGTCCATCCTTGAAAATACCTGTGCTCCATTCAGACGATCCAATAAGTCATCGATTCGCGGCAATGGATATTTATTCTTTATTGTCTGTTTGTTCAAATCACGATAATCCACACATAGCCGTAGAGTACCGTCAGATTTTGGGACAAACACCACTGCTGCTCCCCAATCAGAGAAACTAGGCTTGATCAGACCCTTCCATACTAGCTGTCGTGTTTGATTGTCTAATTCCTCTTTATCTTTCAAGGACATTCTTCGAATAGCGTGAACTACCGGCCTTGCATTCGGAATCAAAGCAATCTTGAAATCAATTTCCCTCTGCGGAGGTAAGCGAACAACTTCTTCAAACACATCCACGTAATTCTTGACGACAGGAATATCTTTTACTAGGTCGAGAATATTCTCTGTGACTTCAGAATCTGATTGGCCGGGAGGTTTTAAAAGGGGTTTTCTGACACGACCTCCAATCCAAACCCAACGACTGTCGTTAATCTTAACTTTAGCTCTTCAAAAGCCTCTTCACTTTTTGGCGTAAATCTTTCCAGGAAAATCACTTTGAATCTATCCCAGGTGATATCACCTTCTGGATTATCCTTAATAACTGAATCCCACCAGAACAAAGCTTCATCTTTGAGTGCCCAGGAGGCCAGTAATCTTTTCTGGTCATCCCTCAGCTTTAATCCTTCAAAGATTTTCTCCAGAAAGTGAAGAGGCATTTGAAGAGCTAAAGTTAAGATTAACGATAGTCGTTGGGTTTGGATTGGAGGTCGTGTCAGAAAACCACGTTGTGACGACCCCAAACCCCGTACTAACGGTGGCAAGGGTAATCTTTGGAATATAACACATAAACAGATAATAGCAGAACAGAAATAAATAAATACACCAGATAATGCACAATAGAATATACTGGATAAACGAACTCATCAGAGTTACACAGTATACAGGATCATACTTAGTACACATACAGTTCAGCTATACATAAATATCTACAGCGGAAAACAAACATAATGTACAATAGGAGCTGAACAGCATAAAAAGAGATAAATGATAGAATCCATCTTCAGCTCCAGCTATCCAGAAAGAGCCAGCTAAACCTGAAAAGAAGGCTGCCCATGTAGAAAAAGGGGCACCCGAGTTTGAAAGTGAAACAAACTACGAGTCAGTCATGGGACTGGTATGAGAAATCTACTCAACACATTTAAAATATGGCTAATCACAGGACCACGCCACTTTCGTGGAACGGGTTTACTCCATTGTATCGCCAGTGCTTTAAAACAAATAATTCTTTTAAATATTGCAATGCTTTTTATAAAAATGAAGCCATTATAAGACTCAGTTCCCATCACATAATGCAACGCAAACCGGAGGATAGAGTTTTACCTTATAATGGCCAAATATGCTTGATACGAATAAAACAAAAGCATTTGATATTATTACTAGTGTTTATATGTTTCAAAAACAATTTCAAATCATAACTATCAATCATAGACGACATGAGCGTCCCATGCCACTATGTCTCCAAATAAGTATACAATCAAAACCGCACAGTCACGTATTTGGAAATTGGATTTCCGTCATGAACCAAGGCAAAAGATAGTCCTTACCGACTTCGAGACGCTCTAGCCCGTGTCTCAGGGCCCAGACTCAGGTGGGCCCTTGGATCGTCAGGGTCGGTCCACCGATGTGGATTATTATGCCTGAACACTACGTTTCTCCGCCTTATGGGGCTTCAATGAGCCAACGAATGACTCCATCGGTCCCGGATCGACCGATATATCTGAGGCGCCTCGCTATCCATCATCCACATAAGTAAAATGTCAGGCCGTGTAAAAACACTGACACAACTCCTAGCTAGAAAGAAACGCATGTCCTCCCTGATGTCCTCTCCCGTTTCTGGTTCATACCGGGGTGTGAGGTTCGCGAATTCACGTTATACACAAAGCTACGCCACACAGGCGGGGCTTTGATCATCACCACAAGACTTTGCTTTTCAACAGAAGCCCTGATCGCTGCATCTTAGCGTGCCACACAGGCAATTCACACCGTGCAACTGATAGCTATCAATCACACAGAATAAATTCCAATGTCAGACACACTGTCCATTTGCAAGTCCGTTCTGGGTCTGAACGAAACCGGAGGCACTATATACCTCGCAAACCCTTCGACCTCCACGTACGTCTAGACGATCACCACTTATTATCCATATTTCGCGATGCCTCCCAATCAGGACATCGGTTACCGTCCAAACGAGGTGAAGATTTCCGGCCTTCAACCACCGTCTTCATCTTCGATTTCTTATCGTCGATTCAGTTATTCAGAATGGGATAAACCCGGTCTTTCTGAGCAACTTGCGTATATAATAGACACGTGCTACACAAACACGACATACACATTATTTCAATTCATTAGTCACTAACCGTAAATCAGTAAGAGAACGATTTCCCAAATGTTAACCCCGAAGGCCGAAACCAACATCAGATCAAAATCCAGGAAACCATTGGACTTAACCAACCTTCAGTTAGTTCCTAAATTTCACATCCATATCGTATTTTATAACGATTTATCGCTATTTTTATTTATTTTAAAATTGTAATAACCCAGAAATCTAGGCCAATTTAAAATTTTTATTTTGGCAATTTTAGCGAATTTTGATTATTTAAAATGAATTATTTCAAATAATAACGACGAGAAATTTATTTTGAATAGAATTCGAACGTATATATTATATAGATCGTCGTTAGAATATAAATAATTATTTTAAATTATAAAAGGAATTGGAAATGGCACGGTAGTTCGATAATTCGATTTCAAAGTTCAAATGAATGTACAGGATTCGAAATAAACCGGATTTTAGTGAAACCAAAAATAATAGAATCTATTTGAGGATATATTTCCAACGAACCCGGAAAATCAAAATTTCATAGCGGGAATCAAAAGATATGTCCAGTTGAAAATTCAGAATAGTCGCTATGGAATTTCGGCCCTTAAAAATGGAAATTTTGCAAACGACCTCGGATTTCGACGAAACCCCTTTTGTTGGATCCGGGATGTCAACTTATTGCTAGATGCCAATTTTCATAATTTTTCGAATCAATATGTGAGCGTGGCAAAGGAAAACGCATTTTGACCATTTCAGTTGAATTTAATCGACTGGAAAATTGCCATTTTTCAAACGGTCTCATAATTTGACAAAATTAGTTTTGTTAGAACCGTATCGTCAATACGAAGCTAGAAATAATTTTTCGGGAATTTTTAGAGACTGTATGTGGCCCCGACAAATTAAAATGTACGTTCAAATTTAAAATTGAATGTTTTATACTTTAATTTGAAGAATAACTAACTGTAACAGTCGAATTGGCTTACGAAACATATCCCATTGTGTTCGGAATGAGGGTATTTAGCTAGGGGCGACAGTCGTTGGGTCTGAAATGGGGTTCGGATGTGAAAAGAATTAATAAATGAATTAAATATAAATATATATATGGTGTAACCCTAACAATAAGGTCAAACTAATTTTCTCGGTCAACCCCAAATAAACACAGCCGCTACTACGAACGAATGGCGGAAATTGTTGTTTTCTTATTCTCAATCTTTCTTTCAATCCTCCAACGAATATCAGGAATGAATTAAACAAGTATAAAGAGAATCGAAGGGGCTTCATTTTAGTACGGGCGTGATGATTTTTGGATGAGTGAATTGGAGGAAAACCGGGCTCGAACTCATGCCGTTCAGGGTGGATCTCCGGCGTCGCTCGGCGATCGAACTGCTCAACGTCGGGGGGAGTAGGCGCGCGTCACGGAGGGGCTTCAGAGGCAGGTGGTTGATCGACGTCAAGGGCTTCGGATTGGGTGCGATTTCCAACCCTAGTTTTCAGCTATAGGGACCGACGAAGAGCTACTGTCTGAAGTGCGGTTCTTGTACACCACAAAACAAAGAAGAACGCGAGTTCCAGAGTATAAACAGTAAGCGTAATAGCATTGTTTTCAGTTTCATTTCTTTTTCGGTTTTATAAATAAATAAATATTGTTTTTAAATATAATAACATTGAAAAGAAGAAGTAAATTTTTATATATATTACAATAGAAGAAAAATGTAATTTTTATATATTAGGTGTTGTTTTTAAAAATATAGTCTTTGGCTTGATAATGAAAATATAATATATATTTTTTACATGAAAAGGTAATGTTTTTTTTTGAGTATGAAAATATAATATTTTTGAACATGAAGGGATAATATAAAAAAATAATTTTTATATATGAAGATGTTTTTATAAAATATTTATGAAGATGTTTTTATAAAATATATATAGCAATGTTTAGAAGATAACTTTGTTTTAGAAAAATACGAATATACTTTGTGTAGAAAAATACGAATATACTTTGTGTAGAAAAATACGAATATACTTTGTTTTGAAAATAAAAAGATCAGAATTTTGAAAATATATAGAAAGGTTAAAAATATAATTTTTATACTAGTGGCATATTAAAAATATGATTTTTATATAGTTATAATAGTAAAAATTCAATTTTTATATATGTAGTAAAAGCGGGCAACGAAAGTGACAAAAGGCGAGAACAGTGATGATTTCCTACATTTGAAGTGTCGTGGAGTTGGGATAGCTTTGGTGAGAACTTCTCACCTTTTAATTATTTTTTCTAGTTAAAAATATATACTAGGATGCAGACGGTGTTTAGTAGCACCCGACACCCGTCGTCCACAGACCATGGACGACTTGTATGCTTGTTTGTTTGATTTTGATGTGTAGTTGATTGTGTGATTTGAAATGAAATAAAACATTTATATAGTTGGAATAAAATATTTTATAGTGGAAGATATTTTATAGTTAAAAATAGAATTTTTAACGTGTATATGAAATGAAATAAAAATAAACAAATCGGATGATTTGTTTATATACACACATTTGACTGATATTGATTGGGACGATAAATTTTACACATCGCCCAACTGCACAAATAAAATCTGTGTTTGATTGTTTGAAACCCCACACGGGTATTGGGATGATATTTGACGTACACTAATCCCGATTGTTTAGTTGTATGTCGATCGATTGATTGACAGACTGTTATAAGCGTTAAATATTTATATTCGATGCTTATACAGTGTGGAATGCACTTTGGATGATGACTGATTATTCATCGTTGTTATTGTATACATGTGTTGTAGAAAATCCATATAATTAACATTATATGGTATTTGATTGGGCCTCATTCAATATTGGAAATAGAAATATTTGAAAAAGAAATATTTGAAATAGAAATATTTGGAAGAGAATATTTGAAAATAGAAATATATGAAGCCGTGTCGATTAGATTGACGCCATTTTGACATGAACGATATTTATATCGATTTTATTCATTTTATAATGAATATCGAAAGTGATTTCAAAATCTGGTATTTCGAAAAGAATTGAATTCAAATTTAAATTGAATAGAAATGAATTCGAATTTAAATTGAATAGAAAACGAATTCGAATTGAAATTGAATTGAATTGAAAACGAATTTGAATTGAATTTAATAGAAAACGAGTTTGAATTGAATTTAATAGAAAACGAATTCGAATTGAATTGAATTGAAAACGAATTTGAATTGAATTTAATAGAAAACGAATTCGAACTGAATTGAATTGAAAATGGATTTAAATTGAATAGAAAACGAATTCGAATTGAATTGAATTGAAAACGTATTTGAATTGAATTGAATAGAAAACGAATTCGAATTGAAATTGAATTGAATTGAAAACGAATTCGAATTGAATTTAATAGAAAACGAATTTGAATTGAATTTAATTGAAAATGAATTTGAATTGAATTTAATAGAAAACGAATTCTAAATGAATTGAATAGAAAACGAATTTGAATTGAATTGAAAACGAATTTGAATTGAATCGAATAGAAAACGAATCTGAATTGAATTGAATTCAATTGAAAAAGAATTGAAATCGATTTGAATTGAAATCAAATAGAAGTGAATGTAAAAAGAATTTATAAGGGAAAATTCAATTTTGATTTGAAATTGAATTTGAAATAAAGGTTGAAATTGTTTTTGAAACAAATTTGAAATGATTTATAAAATTCGTTTTAAAAAGGAAATTGACGAAATATAATATATATATATATATATATTATATATAATGGCCTGAATAGAACGCGCCGCGCCGCGGCAGTTCGTAAATTTCGACCATTGACTTCGAACGGACATTACAGGAGATCCGACCGTCGGATTCTCCTAAAACCAGAACCGTTGGGTTCGTATCGAAAAGAGTTTTCTAACGAATATTAGAAATTTGAAATCTAACGGTTGGATTTGGAGATACGTCCAAATCAAATTTGGAAAAGGTCGCTGTAAGTGCAGTTCGATGGCCGCTGTTGGAAATCGACTGTACGGGCCTTGATAAAATTATTAAAAATATCAATAATTTATGTAAAATCATAAGAAATGATTTGGAAAAAATTGGGATGAAAAACCTCATATTTGAAAAGATAAAAATGGATTTTTATCGAAATGAACTAGTTTTGAACTAAATTTAAAAACCCAATTATTTTTAAATAAATAAATTGGATTTGAAAAGGGTTTTAAATAATTGGAATTTCTAATATATGTGATTGGAATTGAATTAGAATTGATTTGTGGGTTTATCGTGAACGGTGTTTCAAATAACACTTGTTCTTTAACCCGATAACAAATAGAATGTGATTTGGGTTTATCGTGAATTGTGTTTTAAATAACATTAGTTCTTTAACCCAGTAAAAGGAGTTTTAATGAATCCGCAATTAGATTGAAATGTGAATTGATAATTTAAATTATCAAATTTGGAAAGTGAGCGAGAATGGAGTATTACCAGTTTTGCTCCAAAGCGATAGTTAAATCTTTAATTAGATTTGAACGTGAAATGGTAATTAATTTTACCGATAACACCGTGGTGTTAGATATGGAGTATTACCAGTTTTTTTCTTCATGGGATGAATAGGTTGGGATTGGGAAATAAAATAAATAATTACTTCGGTGTGGTTCGCTAATCTCGACTAGTTTGGAAAACCATAATCTGGTTTGAAATGATATCCAAAGGAAGATTAAAGGATAAATTTCAAAGAATTTATCTTTGATAAAATTAATGGGAACCTTTCCCTAAGAATATGAAATTTAGAAACTAGTTGTCGGTTAGTTAAGAAGAATGGTTTCCTGGATATTGATCTGATGTTGGTTTCGGCCTTCGGGGTTAATATTTGGGGAATTGTTCTCTTGCTAATTTACGGTTAGTGACTGATGAATTGGAATGAGGCGTATGTTGTGTTTGTGTAACATTTGTTTATAATATACGCGGGTTGTTCGGAAAGGCCGGGTTTGCACCCATTCTGAATGACCGATTCGACGATAAGTCGAAGATGATGACGGTGGTCGAAGACCAGAAGTCTTCACATCGTTTGGGAGATTACTGATGATCTTGATTGGGCGGTACACCCAAGATGAGGGAATCAGTTAGTGATCGTCCATACGTACTTGAATATCGATGAATATGCGAGGAAAGTGCCTCCGGTTTCGTTTAGACCCAGAACGGACTTGTAAATGGATGGTGTGTCTGACATTGTATTCCTTTATATTGTATTCGTTGATCTCTGCTAAATATATATCTGTTTGGCGGCGGAGAATTTATTCTCTTGCTTAACGCCCTTCTCTGAGACATACGAGCTCAGAGGTTATATATTGGCAGAAATCAGTGGTACGATATGGATTGATAGTGTGGCATGCTGAGATGCAGTGATCCAGACTTTTGTTGAAAAGCAAAGTTTGGTGGATGATGATCAAAGCGCAGCTTTAATATAGCATGGCTTTGTGTATAGCGTTGATTCGCGAGCCTCACACCCCGGTATGGTGGTAAACTGATGGTTTGATCAGTATGCTTTTTAGTGGATGGGCACCTTAGTGGTGTCGTGGATTCGGTCGACCGAGATGAGCTTAGTGCTCAGGGATAGAGTAAGCAGTGTTTTCTCTCGCTGGGACGTAAGCCGCGGTGATACTCTGGTCCCAAAAGTGCGGATGTGCATTACGGTGTTTTCTCTTGCTGGGACGTAAGACGTGGGGAATTTCACTACGCGATCGATCTTTCGAATCATGAGCCACCATGATGGAAATCCAACTTTCCAATACGTGTATTTCGGCTTTATTTGTAGAGCCTAGTATGGCGACATAGTGGGATGGGGCGCTTATGCCGTCTATGATTGATACTTATGATTTGAAGATGTTTTATACAATATGCACTTATAATAGTATCAAATGATTTGTTTAAACGTATCAAGCATTCTTGGCTATTATAAGGTAAAAACCCTATCCTCCGGCTTGCGTTGCATTGTGTGATGGGACCTGGGTCTTATAATAGCTACATTTTTCTTTATTTAGCATTGCGCTGTTGTTTTATGCACTGGTGTTCTTGGGAGGAAACCTGTTCCGTGTTATACGGCGTGGTCCCTTAATTTACCTAACTTTGAAAATAAAGATAAATAACCATTTTAGTTCTCACACCAGTCACATGACTGACCTGGAGTTTATTGTTTTAACCTAAACTTTGGGTGCCCTTATTTTCGACACGGGCAGCTAGTAGTTTTGGTTTTGCAGATTTATATTCACAGGATCCTGATTTACAGCTGGAACGATGCTCGGAGAGCTCTGTATTCGTGCATTACTTTCAGTTGTGTTTTATATTGTTTTTTCCGCTACTATGTAATCTATTGTAATCTCTGATATTTATCGAATGTAATTTATTCATTTATACTCTGTATATTCTTGTATTCTGATGAAATTGTTGTAATAATCAATGAAATGTTCTTCTGTCTGCGTTCTATTTTGTCGTGTTCTCAAAACAATCAGGCGTTTCGAAAGGTCTAGATCGGTTTAGCGACTGATTAGGATCGAGCGAAATTCCTTGTTGTCACAAAAATAGCCAATTTATTCAAACAACTCTTCGGGCCATAACGCGGCCATGGCGCTGTTTTTCTTCAGATTTAATTTACAAATATCTGAAAATCTAACCGTTGTATCTTCACAAAATTTACATCATTAGAAAGATCTTTTCAAAACGAATCCAACGGTTCCAGTTTCGGGAAAATCCGACGGTCGGATCTCCCGGTACAATCGTTTGAAGTTTTGATTTCAAAATACGAACTGCAGCATCGTTATTAGATTTAATATAATTATATTTATATATATATATATATATAATCGATTCTGGTGCTGTTTTTCTTCAGATTTGAATTAAACATTCTAGACAATCCAACCATTGGATTTTTACAAAGTTGGTGCCGTTGGAAAGATATTTCCAAAGCGAACCCAACGGTTGCGGTTTCGGGAAAATCCGATGGTCGGATCTCCCACACTAATCGTTTGAAATCACGGTTTCAAAACACGAACACCAATTCAAACCCAATGACTGTCGTCCCTAGCGTTTTACCCTCAATTAGGATTGAGCGAAATTCCTTACCGTTATAGTTGGTATCAGAGCTCTGGTTTACAGAGCTAGAGAACATGACACAGTAGAACCAAACGAAAGAATTCATCAGAAATTGGATTAGTAATATCCAATGAGAATGACTCATTAGAGATGGGATCAGTAGTATCCTAGAACGAGTGTGAAGAGTATATTTTTAAAATGAAAACCATTTTTTTTTTAAATTTAAATCGTATCATACGTATTTGACTATTTATTTTAAATTGATTTGGATAATCCAATATATAAAGATTTTGCATATACGCCTTGCAAGCGTGTATTCGAGGTTTTAATATACTGGGTAGATATAGAATCATACTCTAGTTGCCCAGGGACAATTCTGGTGATGGGGCCCCGTCGCCAGTACTTGTTTTCGAGTTTCGAAAGTGAGATTTCTATATATTTCCAATCGACTGGTGTGAGAACAAAACTTAACTGAAATTTACTGTTGGTGACTTGATACTGAAATCTGATTTTTTTTTAGTATATAAAAATCATATATATTTGAAAATCTAATCAACAAATTGATTGATGGCTATGATGTTTGATTATTGATTCAACTAATAAAAATACTGGAAGGATAAATAAAGTATAATCAAGATGATTATTAAGTGAAAAATAATGCAAATTCTCTTGACAAAAATCCTAAAAATATTATATAGGATATGGACGACTATGGCTTATCTCATACTGAATTCTGGATGACCCCGAAACAAGCGAGGAGAGCTCACCAGAAAGCAGAAAAAGAACGTGAGTTGAACTTAGGAACGTACGTGGGTATTTATTGCCGTATATGCAGAAAAGAAGGACATTATGCCGTTCGGTGCCCTGAGAGAAAGAAAAGAAGGGAGAAAATGATGAGAATGGACATAGTGTGTTTCAAATGCAAAGAGACGGGGTATTTCGTACATAAGTGTCCAAAGGTAAAGAAGAAACCCCCAAATCTAGGAAAGGAAAAGAAGTGCTTTCGATGCAAAGAAGTAGGGCATCTATCCCGAGATTGCCCGTTAAAGAAGGGTGATAAGAAATCCAAGGGAAAGGAGCTATCAACTTTGGAAATCATGCAAGAAGAAGGCACGACTTCCTAGAAAGCTGGGTTTTTATGTAATGAACTAGCGTTTTGGATATATGTATGTATGTATGATGCTTGTATGAACGTAATTATGCTTTTTGTTTTAAAATGTATTGGTATTGTATAATATAACTAAGGTAAGAAAAATGTTGAACCAAGTTGAATTTAGCACCAAACATCGAACTGTATTGAAAATTTATCGCATTTGCTTGCATATACATGTACTTACATTGAACAGTTCATAGCAAGGAGGCTACAGCAGAAGAATAAAATTGTTTGCCCGACAAAAAGGTACATGTTTACCATAATTTACTGTTTCGTTTGGGTGATGATGATTTTATGAGCCGATTGGCTAGCCGCTTAGCTTTTTCTTTTTCTTTTTGAGATCAGAGGGCCTGTATGGCAATTTCGGGATTTTCTCGGTGCTCCCAGTGCAGGGGAGGTTATGGCGAAATTTTTCGAAAATTTAGGGTGTTAGCCAAATTTTTGAAAAATTTGGAAAGTTCTTAGAAACTGAAAAGTTGAAGAACTTAAGCCGTAACGAAAATAATGAAAGTTGAGTTGATTTGTTAAACGACTTTCGGCTTCATTCCTTTTCGGGGACGAAAAGTTTTAAGTGGGGGAGATTGTAACAACCCGTAAAATCTGGGCCAGTTTAAATTTTTTATTTTGGCAATTTTAATGAATTTTGAATATTTAAAATGAATTATTTTAAATAATAATGACGAGAAAATTATTTTGGAAAGAATTAGAACGTATATATTTATTTGAATCGTCGTTAGAATATAAATAATTATTTTAAATTATAAAAGGAATTGAAAATGGCGCGGTAGTTCGATAATTTGATTTCAAAGTTCAAACGAATGTACCGGGTGCAAAATAAACCGGATTTTAGCGAAACCAAAAATATTAGAATCCATTTGAGAATATCTTTCCAACAAACCCTAAAAATAAAATTTTCATAGCGGGAATCAAAAGTTACTTCCAGTTGAAAATTCAGAATAGTCGCTATGGAATTCTGGCCCTTAAAAATGGAAATTTTGCAAATGACCTCGGTTTTCAACGAAACCATTTTTGTTGGATCCGCAGTGTGAAGTTATTGCTAGGTTTCAAATTTCATAATTTTCTGAATCAATATGTGAGCGTGGAAAAGGAAAACGTGTTTGACCAGTTTTAGTTGATTTTAATCGACTGGAAAATGGCCATTTTTCAAACGGTCTCAGAATTCGACGAAACTAGTTTTGTTAGGTTCGTATCGTCAATACGAAGCTAGAAAATATTATTTGGGAATTTTTAGAGTTAGTATGTAGCCCCGGCAAATTGAAATGCGCGTTCAAAATCAGTATATAGAGTTATATGTTGATTTTGACGAAAACTGATCGAAACGACCGAATCAGCTTACGATGCATATCCCATTGTGTTCGGAATGGGGGTAATTAGTCGACCCCAAACCCCGTACTGACGGCGACAAGGGTAATCTTTGGAATATAACACATAAACAGATAATAGCAGAACAGAATAAAATAAATACACCAGATAATGCACAATAGAATATACTGGATAAACGTAATCATCAGAGTTACACAGTATACAGGATCATACTTAGTACAAATACAGTTTGGCTATACATAAATGTCTACAGCGGAAACAAACATAATGTACAATAGGAGCTGAACAGCATAAAAGGAGATAAATAATAGAATCCATCTTCAGCTCCAGCTATCCAGAAAGAGCCAGCTAAACCTGAATACACGGTTGCCCGTGTAGAAAAGGGGCACCCGAGTTTGAAAGTGAAACAAACTACGAGTCAGTCATGGGACTGGTATGAGAAATCTACTCAACACACTCAAAATATGGCTAATCACAGGACCACGCCACTTTCGTGGAACGGGTTTACTCCATTGGATTGCCAATGCTTTAAAACAAATCATTATTTTAAACATCGCAATGCTTTTTATAAAAATGAAGCCATTATAAGACTCAGTATCCATCACACCATGCAACGCAAACCGGAGGATAGAGTTTTTACCTTATAACGGCCAAAATATGCTTGATACGAATAAAACAAAAGCATTTGGTATTATCGCTAGTGTTTACAAGTTTTAAAACAATTTCGAATCATAACTATCAATCATAGACGACATTAATGCCCCATACCACTATGTCGCCATATATAGGTATACAATCAAAACCGCACAGTCACGTATTTGGAAATTGGATTTCCGTCATGAACCAAGGCAAAAGATAGTCCTTACCGAATTCGAGACGCTCTAGCCCGTGTCTCAGGAACAGCCGCAACTGCCCCTTGGATCGTCAGGGCCGGTCCACCGATGTGGATTATTATGCCTGAACAATGCGCTTCCCCGCCCTATGGGGCGTCAATGAGCCAACGAATGACTCCTTCGGTCCCGGATCGACCGATATATCTGAGGCGCCTCGCTATCCATCATCCACATAAGTAAAATGTCAGGCCGTGTAAAAACACTGACACAACTCCTAGCTAGAAAGAAACGCATGCCCTCCCTGAGGTCCTTCTCCCGTTTCTGGTTCATACCGGGGTGTGAGGCTCGCGAATTCACGTTATGCACAAAGCTATGCCACACAGGCGCTGCTTTGATCATCACCACAAGACTTTGCTTTTCAACAGAGGCCTTGATCATTTGCCACTTAGGCATGCCACACTAGCAATTCATGCCATGCGACTGATGTCTATTTACAAGTCCGTTCTGGGTCTGAACGAAACCGGAGGCACTAGCCGTACCTTCAGCAAACTGTTCAAAACTAGGTTTGCATTTATCTCGAAATCCGCGTAGCTATTCGTCGATCATCATTCGCAGCATCGAAGGGGGAGGAGAGGCGCGCTGGCGCGACGTGGTGGGGTCCAGCTCGGTGGTCAGACGACGCGGTGGGTTGAAGTCTCGAACTTCCTGGCGTCGATACTTTCAAACCACACAATGAAAAAAATCCAAACTATATATGGATTTGAAGATCTTCTCGTGCTCTTCAAAATCTTCAACTGGAGGAGGGGCTGATTTTGCTTGTAGGAGGCGCAAATGAGGAGAGATGGAAAGAATAGCTTTCCGCCGTCGTTCTGGGTACAATCGGGGAGAGAGAAAATGCAACGACCAATGAATTTTTTTTATTTATAAATTTTAAAATCTCTAAAATACCCTCCTCCACACACGAACACCAATTCAAACCCAACGACTGTCGTCCCTAGCGTTGTACCCCCTTTCCGAACACAATGGGATATGTTTCGTAGGCCTATTCGATTGTTTCAGTCAGTTTTCATTCAGATTAAAATATAAAACATTCAATATTTGATTTGAACGTACATTTCAATTTGCCACGGCCACAAACTGATTCGAAAAATTCCAGAAAAATAAATCCAGCTATGTTTTGACGATACGGTCCCAACAAAAAAAGTTTCATCGAATTCTGAGACCGTTTGCAAAATGGCTCATTTCTGGTCGATACAATTTAACGGTAATTGACCAAAACACGTTTTCCTTTGCCACGCTCACATACTAGCTTCAAAAATTTTGACATTTGAAACCTAGCAATAACTTCACATCCCGGATCCAATAAAAGTGGTTTCGTCGAATTCCGAGGTCGTTTGCAAAATGGCCATTTTCACGGGCTATAAAATTTCCATAGCCACCTTTCAGAAAATTCATTTGGCCATAACTTTTGCTTTCCGCTATGAAACTTCGATTTTTCAGATTCGTTAGAAAGGTATTCACTAACAGATTTAAATATTTTTTGTTTCACTCAAATCCGTTTTGTTTTGCACCCGGTATAGTCAGTCAAAGTTTGAATTCAAATTTTGAAACTACCGCGCCATTTCAGGCCTTGTTTATAATTAGAATTAATTATATTCGTTTTCAAACGTCGATTCAAACTCACTTTTCATTGTTATTATTTAAAATATTTATTTTAAATATTTAAAATCCACTATTTTAGCCAATTTAAAATTTTTAAATTGGTTCAGATTTTCCGGGTCGTTACATGAGTACAAGAAGCGACAAGATAAAAGCCCGAAGAACCTGAGATTGACGGGTACCAAAAAGTGCAAATGTCCCTTTAAACTTAAAGGTGAAAAACTGCCGATTTTAGATAACTGGCGATTACATGTTGTTAATGGTGTTCATGATCATTCTGAATTGAAACATATGGAAGGTCATTCGTATATTGGTAGGCTAACGGAAGATGAGACGAAGTTAGTTGTTGATATCCATAGAAACTCGGTAAAACCAAAAGAAATATCGGCGACCATTAAAAGAAACAACCCTTCAGATTCTACCTCAATTATGACCATTTACAACGTAATCAAAGCGTTAAATACCGTTGGAGTAGAGACTTTTTGTTACCGATATTGTTGACGTCCGATCAGACGAAAATTATGGGTATAGATGTGTTGTCGCTTTGCTTGGTTTAGGAGAATCAAAGTGGGTTCAAATTAGGAAAGAGTTAATAAAAAAATTGCAATAAAATCAAAGTTTGTATGATCGCGTGTTCGTACAGGAAGGCAGAAGCACAACTCTTCTAATAAGTCTAATGCACGAAGATGAAGGATTTGCACCGATGGAAAAATGGATGTCAATGCCCGATGTTGGTTATATTATTGCAACTAAGTATAACATAGTCGTATTTAACATTAGTGAAAGACTTATGCTGACAAAACCTCCATTGAAAGGGAAGGTGCCTCCTCCATCACTGCGCATGGAAATGGGTATTGCTTTTGTTAATCAAGATCATTTTGTTCAGGTATATGTCTTTCACCTTTTTATAAATTAAATTACGGTTCATTTCTTTTTATAGTTCATGCCATCATAGGTAAAATTGGAGCCTAAGCACCCGGTTCCACCTATTTATGCAAAATAGTTTGCGGCTTGTGATGAAGATGCAAGTAGTTGGGCGCACATTTACGTTGATAGAAGACAAGCATAGGATGGTACAGATGCATATGCAGATTGGGAGCAAAGCTAACCGATTTTTTTTTAATTTAAATTCACACGTTGAAATCTTGGTCGATGTATTTGAAGTATGATGAATTGAATTGAATGAAAATATTTGGAGTTTGATTTATTTTTGGTCGATGTATTTCTGAAATGACAGGTAAGTGTATGGAAGTGTTTAAACTTTAGTCCATGTATTTGTTTCGCTTTCTGTAACAGCAACGCCCTGTAAAAACGAGGTACACAACATGACCATGTATGAATCAAACGTGTTTTTCTTCCTAACCATGGGTAAATACATCTAGGACAATCTTCGAACCTCGTAATACTTAAACGTGGTTCTCTCTATGACTAAGTTTTTACAGAGTGTTGTCAAATCCCGAAACAAAAAAAATTAATAATAAATTGTTTGTGAGGTAATTGAGAAAACCACGTATGTTACAATCGTGGTTTATTATGTTACCATGTTTTAATACTCCTAGGACAAAACCATTTCCTCAAAGAACTTATTTGTGGTTCTACTGATCTCATGTTTTTACAGAGCGTAGTATAATCCCGTAACCAAGAAATAATTTGGAAACTTATTGTTTGCGAGGTTAGTAAGTATACCACGTATGTGCTCAGCGTGGTTACTTAACCAACCACGTTTTATCACTACTAGGACTCTTTTCTTTCCTCGTACTACCATAATGTGGTTAGTGAGGATACCACGTTTTAACAGAGCGTGGGGGAAACAGAATGCTAAAAAAAAGACAGCAAAACAGCAAAACAAAGTAGAATGCAGAAATACATAATCAAATCAACCTGAAAAGCACATAACATTACTGTATAAGCCAGAACAAAATCCATATCAATAGCATAACATATAACGTAACCTGAAAAACACATAAGTGACAAACAAAATCCAAGCCACAAACTAATAAACAGACTCATGATACAAGCCAAAACAAATTCCATGTAATCCATTAACGTAGCAAACCATATTCATTACAAAATACATCATACAACCACAACCTTCCAAAATAAGAACCAAAGTCATTAAAGTAGCAAATCATTACATCCAATAAGGTAGCAAACCGTAACCACATCTAAAATACATGTTCGTCAAACTAAAACAAGAAAAAAAAATCTAAACATGAGGCGTGAAGCAGCGTCCAAGAACAACTCTAGCATTAGCAAGTCGAGGATTCTGTTCATTCAACAACTCATGTGTAATGTCCCAGGTTTTTCTGCCATTTACTGAGAATATTTAAATTTGTTTAAATATTATATTTGGAATATAATGGATTTTTAATAAAATTTATTTATTTAAAATAGAGTTCGAATATATATATTTATATATTAATTAAAACGAGCTCGAAACGTCGCGGTAGTTCGAAATTTTCGATTTGAACTTTAACTGAATATACAGGATCCGATATAAGATGAATTTCTGCGAAACAAGAGACATTGGAACCGAAGTGATGATAATTTTCATATGAAAGAGAAAAATCCAGATTCCGTATTATGAGTTGTTAGTTATGGCCAAATCAAATTTTAAAATAGTCGCTGTGAAATCATTTTTAAATTATAACGATTTAATTTAAATATAAAAGGATTTTGTATAAATGGAATATCATTTAAAAGCAGATATTTAGATGTTGAGTTTTGAACTCTATACTAATTGGAATTTGGAAATGATATTAATCTATTTTCATTAAACTAGCTATTTAAATTTAATTTATGTTGTGTTAAGATTATATAAGTTTTAATTTATAAACCAAACTAAAGCTTGGATACAAAAAAATCATAGACTATATTTTTCAATACAAAATTCTCTTTTTATATATGTATGTTTGTATATATATATAGATATTACCATCAACAATTCATTTGGTTCCGCAAACGAATGAAAACTTGAATACAGAGCATATTTATTCAACAAACACAATGAAAATAAAAGAATAAAATATATATAAAAAATTGATTGAACCAATGCAAAACTATGAACAGAAACATTCATTTTAAAATGCAACGTCAACTTGCCATGTCCTGTCAAGAAAAGCCAAATATATACACTGTAAAATTTCATACACAAAAGTTCACTGCCGAATGTTGTGAAAATGGAAACATAAAATCTATATTACAGTTCAAATCTCAGAATTTGAATATACAATACATAGCTGCACTAGCCTACCAACCTACACTCATGTGCAATAAAACCAATACCCATTTGAACACCTCAATCTTACTGTAAACACTAAAAAAATCCAACCAAAATCTCTGTTGATCCGTCACGGATCCATCAACAATACCATCACCAGTGCAACCTGAAAAAAAAAGAGAAAATCAATGGCTTAAGTAAGAATACTAGTATGAAAGGAGTACATCATATCTAAGAAATATACACAAATTCTATAGGACTAAATTAGTACAGCTATGGAAAGCAAAAATCAAATGAACAGAAAAAAGAGAGAAGACAATACATATTTTTACAGGCAGCTCAATGATCAAATCAAAACAGCTAGAAAATAGCTAGAACAACTATATACTTGTACAACTAAACAGCTAAGGAAAAGTACAATAGAAAGGAAAATAGATATGTATCTTTATACATGAGATACGGCTGAATAGAAAAGATCATGAACAGACTAAACAATATATATCTACGAACAAATATATTTATATACCAAATCAAAACAAAACAGTGATAAGATTCATATATCAAAATCAAACAGCTGATATATATGTATACAGAAATTTCATGTACGATTCACTGCTGAAATGGATTTCAAAATAGGAGTATAAGATCTAAAATATGGTTTCAAATCTTGGGATAGAAATCACAAGGCATAGCCCACCTAATCTATAAAGAAACAGTCGATTTATAGGAATAGCACATGGGAAAACCAACGCAAATCTTCACGCTTTACTCTTGAAATCATCCCGTTCGATCACAAAATCACATCGCTGATATAAGAGAGAAATATCACCTAAGGACTAGGCTCAGGTAAAAATCTAAACCTATGATTTACAGCTCGCTTTTTGACACAATGACATTGATCCTATCTAGATCATCTACTCGTATAAATATCCATATACGCACCACAATTCATTTCCCAGAACAAGTAGTAAAGAAGAAACGAATTCGAACCACTAAATAAAATCAAAACAAAAATAATTCCACAATAAAAAACAAAGGAAAATACATATCTGAGTTTGTAAATCAAGCTCTTCATCTCGGCATCAATTTCGAAGCATCTCATGACAGTTTGCTCAAACCGAAAAACTAGGGTTCGGCCATTCTTCATGGAAGCTTGGGTCTGGAGTCGTATGAAGTTTTTGTGGGTGTGGAGGGAGCTCTGTAATTTCTGGAAGGCGTAAGGGGCTAATCGACAGTGGTGGCATTAGAGTGGGTTGGAGATTTGACAGATCAACCTAAACTGGAAGGTGAGGGGGATGATAGAGCGTGTTTGCGTAGGGGGTGTGGTGCCGTTACACTCGAGTTTGACGAAGGGAAAGAGCAAGGAAGGAGGATTTGTCACCATGGAAGTTTCTGGTTGTGGAGGCGGCGTAGAACGATTTGGGAGAGTACGAAGGAGGGTTTTGAAGGATAGTAACGGGTTGGGGTAATCGGGCCAAGGAAGTAAAAACAAAGTAAGGCCCAAACATTTAAGTATATTAGTTAGTTTAATTTAAATTAAAAACTTATTAACTTATGAAGCTTATAACGAATCCGTACATGAACAGATTTACGTGCCGTCAGATTCGTTGGAATCATATCGGAAAGAACTACATTATGGTACAAGTGTGAACAGGCTAGGAGGCAGCTGGGATTTTCAGTTAAATTAAATACACGTTTAATTTAACTAAATTTAGTCATTATCTCGACAGATAGAAATAAGGTGAGTTAAACTCACTCAGTTCTCCCCATTTATATTTTATATAAATTGAGTCTCTATTTTGTGTGCTCTGGTTGCTGATGGGTTACTGTTTGCTAGTTATATATTTGTGGATTTAACCAATGGAATTAAATCGTTGTTTAATGTCAGTATTAAAAACAAATCGTTATTTAACGGGTTGATCCAATAAAGGTAACCTACCTTGTTGGTCACGTTTATAAAATAAACGTGTTTTAATGGTTTGAATTATTTAAACTGGTTGGATTGTTTTGTTTATTAATTGATGTTAAATGATCGTAATTTATTATTATCATATATGAACTGATCCGACAGGGTGATTGATTTAAGTATTCATTGTTGACTGAAATTTCAAAATCGGTACAGTTTAAACCAATGGGCGGCATTGGTTGAGTGTCTGGCAACATATGGCCTATAAAATATATTTACAACTGGAGATTGATTTGAAACATATTAATTTAAATAAAAGTTTATAAAAAGAAAAAATAAATAAGTGTTTTATTTAAGATTTGATTTATTATTAATTAATTTTACAAGGTCAACTTTGATGATAATCAGATTTATAAGTACGAGAATGAGGAATAAATCAGATGGTATTGTTTTAATAAGATTTTTAAAGGCAAAAATTAATAAAGGGATTAACTACGAAAGTAGTTAACGACCAAAGTAAGTTATTATTTTAATAATTTTGAGAAAATACTTTTTGGTTGAGATTCATTTTAAAAATACGCGAAATTGAAATAGACTCCAGTGGAATGGTGAAAGGGAACTACGAACGGGTTTTATATTTAAAACCCGAATTTGTATAATAAGGTTTAAAAGAGATTCTAAGCAAATGCGATAGCATAAAAAAGAAGGTTACTTGATTATTTGAGGTAAGTGAAAAGATATTTAGATCAAAAATATTATAATAAATCAGGGTTGTGTAAATGAGCTTTAATGTGTAAAAGTGTTAATTATACATTAAAGTTACTTAATAATGGATTAAGTAAAAAGAGAAGGGATTTAAAATAGATTTCAATGTAGGAATTGTCGAATGGGTTCGAAAAGGGATTAGAAAAAAAATGGAATTGGTTAAAGAAGTGGATCATGAGATTTTGTAACCAAATTCGAATTATAAAATGAGTTTGGTTAAAGAAGCAAAGTTAAAAGTGATGTTTTAGAAAGAAGATCTCTTAATAAGTGAATTAAGAACTAATGTTATATTCGAGAAAAAAATTCAAAAGGGAAGAAGGTTTATGAAACCGTACTTTTGAATAAAACAGTTAAATGGAATTGGCGTTGAGATTAGATGAGATATTGGTTTTATATTACAACTCGTATCTATCTTTAGATATGAACGTTGTTGATCAAGGTCTGAGAGGTAATTAAAATACCCCAACTTGAACGACTTCAGGATTATCTGAGGAGGATATTGGTTGTAAAGGTAAAGAGGAAAGTAAAAATAGACAAACTGAATATTATATAAGATTCCCTAAGTATTAAAAAGAGAATTTGTTAAAGTATAATCTTATGTTAAATAAGAAGCGAGAGAACGATAGTTTTAATATCGAGAAGATTTTAGAAGTTTGAATTTACATTTGTTTTATTTAAAAAGGCCAAGTGGTGCTGAATACTGAACCAGTAAACTCATTGGGTTATCATGATTAAAACATTGTTTATTATGATATTTAAATCACCGACTATCAAATTTGTCCAATACGATTGTTGGTTTGGAAAGGCCAAGATCAAATTTATATTCGAAAACCATTCCAACCAACAAATACGTGAAGATATTAGAGATGATCAAGATGGAGCATTGAAGACCGTGGATTTTCGTAAACGAAAGAACTACTAATAATCTCTGGTCTGCAGCCAGAGATGTACTGTGGTTCTGTCGTGGTCGGAATCTACAGATTGCAAGGACTTCTTGCTACTGATCCATGGGGTGATTCCTATATTGGATGCGGTAGGAGAGTACCTTCGGTTCATCCTGTTCCTGGATGACTTGTATGGACGGATGTCTGGCAGAGTATTTCCAAAGGGATCGCATACGTTGATTTCTTCAAATGTACCATAATTGGGTCGCTCCCAACCCGGTATTTTTGTGGACGTCAATTAGTGATATCTGGCGGATCTGACGATGTGGCATTCAAAGCGAATGGTGGCCAGGTGTTGTAAAGGAAATTCTGACCTCGAGCCTCACAACCAGGAAATGACAGAAATCGGGCAGGCAGCATGGTTATGTGGGTCGCTCCCATTAGGGTGTATAATCACCTATCTAGAGAAAATCCTTTTGCTTCTTTAATCTATATTTGATGTTGTCCCTTTTCGGGAAATGGTGGTTTGAGTCCAACCGTTGGTGATACACATTCGATACACTCAAGCGAAATGAGTGGTCGGTCATGTGAGGGTCGGGTTGTAAGACGTTCTTGTTGAACCCAGTGTATTCGCCTCTAGAGATACACTATCGGCAGGTGGTCCCATACCTTGTCATAGTCGGAATCCAATTTCCAATAAGCGCATGTGGTTTTGTTTGTATACTATATATGTAGAGCGTGAGATGCAAGCGTTCTACTAGATTCTATTTACTTGTATTTAGACATTATTATAATATCAGACAAGATACTAGTTTTAAAACTGTTTTGGGTTATCGTAAGGTAAAAACCGTCCGTATTTATGTGTGGATTTGGTCTTACGATTATCCTTTTCTTTTGAAAAGATTTTTAACTTTAAAATCATGTTGGATGATTTACCCTTAATACTGTGCGAGTTTACCTCACTCTGGTTCACCAGACTGACCCGTTTTTTTGTAAATGCTCAGGTTAGCCCGGGGTGTACAGGTTCAGGTTATCGAATACTGTGAAGAGACGAGCTGGAAGAGTCCAGATGTAATATAGCTACTATTCCACTGTGTGTTGTATATGGGAACAGATTATTATAACTGTCCCGTTGTGTGATGTACTCTGATATTGTAAGTATTTTTAAAGCTCTCAATAAAGTTATTTCTGTATTATATTTTGTTCCACTGCGATGTGAGACTCTATGTTGTGTTGGTTCTTCTTCTGCTTCTATTCTAATATTTCTTTCTTTCTTATCTCACCCTCTAATTTCTTTCTAATAACATTCCAGTGTTTTCGGTGTTTGGAAGGTCGGCATAAGTTACAGTAAAGGTATTTATGTCGATTTTCGAGGCCGAAAATCCATGGGTCGTTACAGTGGTATCAGATCTATTGGTTTAGTAATAACCTTGGCTCTGTGGGGTAACTCGATAGAGATTGGGTTAGAAACACCCTAGATCAAGATTAAGTGTATATATATGAGAGCGTATTTGTAACTTTTATATACAAATGTTTTGTATTGTGTTGTTAATCGGTTCAAGCGTTGGGAAGCGTTGAACTGTCAATGGATGCAGTATTATTTTGAAATGGGTAAATGAAATAATTTTACCCAAATTATATTTTTGTTTAGTAAAGAAATAATTTTATCAAATTATTGTAATATTAGTGTGTTTGATCGATTTGAATAGAATTCAAATCGGATTGCAAATTTGTATTGAAACCAAGTTTGTTGAGTGGAATTAAATTAAGAGTGATATTGAAATTTAATTAAATAAATTGGGAATTTGATGAGTAAATGATAATCGAATAGAAATTAACCGATTAATGTTCAAATATGTGATACCAAAGTAAAATATTAAATTTAGCATAAATTCAATCATTTTGAGTGAGACTGGTTGTGCATGGATGGTTGATTGGTATTGATTTGGTGTTAGATTGCTTGAATACAAATTCATCGACAGTTTAATAAAAAGATGAATTATAATTAAATTCTAGTATAGTCAATTGGAGTATAATCACATGCATTGAAGTTGAATAATTCCGTCCTATGTTGCAAATGGATATTTCATGCTTGATTTCAGGAATTATTTATTTATTATATTGAAATGTTTTTGATTTAAAATAAATTGGATTGGAAATTTAATGGATTTGTAACGTTCTTTCTTACCTTAGCAATTTCGAGGACGAAATTATTTTAGGGGGGAAGAATGTAATGTCCCAGGTTTTTGTGCCATTTAATGAGAATATTTAAATCTGTTTTAATATTATATTGGGAATATAATGGATTTTTAATCGAATTTATTTATTTAAAATAGAGTTCGAATATATATATTTATATATTAATTAAAACGAGCTCGAAACGTCGCGGTAGTTCGAAATTTTCGATTTGAACTTTAACTGAATATATATGATACGATATAAGTCGGATTTCTGCGAAACAAGAAACGTTGGAACCGAAGTTGTAATGACTCGGATTTTGTCGACTTTGGTTATCGCCATAAACTCAATGATGACTAACCAAACATCGAAAAATACAGGTCATTAATGAAAGAAATTAGAGGGTGAGGAAAGATAAGATAGAAACTTAGAATAGAAGAAGAAGAAGAACACAACATCAGAGTAACACGAACCTCACAGCGGAACGAATATCATATAATAGTTAATATATCCTTGAGATAAAATCAGTATATGTACACAATAACATTTTCAGAGTACAACACTTACAACACAGCGGAAATAAAATATAGTTATATGATCCTGAAGCCTCCTGCTCCAGCTCTTCCAGTATATCCGTAAATCCTGACTACTTGACTGCCCGTACAAAATTGGGCACCCAAGAGTTTAGGGAAAACAAAACAAATAAACTTCGGGTCAGTCATGGGACTGGTGTGAGTAAAACATTTTAAAACAGTTCGAACAAGTAAACGATATCTCATAAGACCACGCCGTATAACGGAACGGGTTTTTCCCTTATGAGAATCCAAATTATCTTTATATCAAAAACCTTTTGATATTATAATAATGTCTATCAACCACAATATAATAATCATATAGCAGAAACGCTTTCATCTCACGTTCTACATATATAGTATACAATCAAAACCGCAAGCACGTATTGGGTAATGGATTTCCAACTATGACAAGGTATGGAACCACCTTTCGCTAGTGTACCTCTAGAGAGGAATACACTGGGTTCAACAAGAACATCTTGCAACCCGGCCACACATGACCGACCACTTATTTCACTTGAGTGTATCAAATGTATATCACCAACAGTTGGGATCAGCAACCGTTTCCCGAATGGGACAGCATCAACAATAGATTTTTAGAAGTAAATGAAACTCTAGATCAGGTGATTATACACCCTACTTCGGAGCGACCGACTTAGCCATGCTGCCTGCTCGATTTCTATCATTTACCGGATGATGAGGCTAGAAGCTACGCTTTATCATCACATCAGATTCACTTCGAATGCCAAATCGTCAAATCCATCAAATCATCGATTGACGTCCTCAACCATACATTATGTATTAGCTAAAAGAAGTTTCCTTCTCCGCTTCCACTCTTGGTACGGTTGGAGAAATCAATATACGTGATCGTCTGGAAATACTCTGTCAGACTTCCGTCCATACAAGTCATCCAGGAACAGGATGAACCGAAGGTACTATTCAGTATATCCATCTTAGGCACGGTTATCTAAGACTTATACAATAGCCCTTGAAGTTTACTCCGTCTTCAATTATTTTTGGCATATACGATTCGCAACGCTTATGCCAATACAGAGTGGTTCTTTGGATAATAATCCAACCAGTCTCTCCATATTAACAACGTTAAAATGGTCAAAACTTTGATAGTCGGTGAGTTAACTATCAAATGAAAAAACGTGTGCAAACAACGATATTATTTCCAAATGGAAATACTATCAATCAATCATCAATTATATATATATATATATATATATGTATATATATATATATATATATATATTCATATTTCAAATTTCAATATTTGATTACGTTTCTGATTCTATTTGGAAAACATTCCAACTCTTCTTTACTTGGATTTAAATAGATGTTTAAATCAACATCGCGACGGCAACTCCAACCACTATACTTATTTACTAAATTCACTTAACCACTTTCTCTCTCGAACCTTAACCATTTCTAAATTAAAACGCAGTCAATCAAGTTGGGGTATAACTACCTCTCAGACCTTAACTGAACAACATTTCAAATCTCGATATAGGTTAAGTCCATCTTTTAACTCCTTAACACTTCCTTACGTAACTCTCCTTCGAATAATCTCTTATTCGGTAATTCTTTCCTTCGAATAAGGTATATTCGATAACTCTATTCAATTTTCTTTATTCGATTAACCCTTATCAATTAACTCTATTGGACTAATGCTATTGGATTAACTCTATTGGACTAACGCTATTTATTTACTCGTTTAACTTAACTCCTTTCGAATAAACTATATTCGATAACTCCTTTAACTCTATTCGAATAAACTATATTCGATTAACTCCTTTTACTTTATATTCGAATAAACTATATTCAATTAACTCATTTGCTTTAACTCTAATCGGTTAACTCCATCGAATAACTAAATTCGATAACTCTTTCGAATAACCAAATTCAATAATTTCTTTCGAATAAACTATATTCGATTACTCACTTCGATTAAACTAATCGATAACTCTTTTCGATTAAACTAAAATCGATAACTCCTTTCCTTTAACTCTATTTGAATAAATTAATATTCGATAACTCCATTTGGATAACTCTAGTTCGATTCACTCTAACTGATTTTCTCTAACTGGTTTAACTCTAACTGGTTTTCTAAATATTCCCTTTTTAATTCTACTTGTAAATGGTTTAACAAATATCTCCTATTTCCCTATATTTGTAAAGGTTTTACAAATATTCCTCTTTCTATTTGTCTGACAAATATTTTCCCTTTATATTTGTTTTTACAAATATCTTCCTTATCCTTGTTTTACAAATAATTTCCTTATTATTTTTTTACAAACAATTTCCTTTTTAATTCCTTTTCACAAATATTTATTTAACAAATAAATATTTCTTTTTATAAAATCTTTTGATTTTATAAATATTTCTTTTCAACATAACATTTGAAAATCTCCTTTACAACATTCCAGTATTTCTTATGGTATTTAACATACCATATAACAACGATAAATATCGTCCAAACACACATAACCAACAACAGATTATATATCACATCGTATATCACAATACATGAATCACAGTAAAATAAATGTTTTCCCTTCATTACAGATGTTAAACAATATATAGAACATCACTTTCAATTCCATATGATATATTCTGTTAAACAGAATCAATATAGAAATTCAACTAACTGACTAGCAGTTCAATCAAACAGTCAACACAAAGTCAATCAGCCAATATTTAACAGTTCTAAAAATACAACATGAAATTATAACTGTTCAGAGTTAGTGAGATTTACTCACATTTGCAGTTCATCGTTAAAGAACGATAAACTGTTATTTGATTTGAATCAAACAGTTTATTTCACCATAAATTCAAACGAGCTCCACTCCACTTCCAGTCAGTTCCGTTGGGTAGTGTTCGTCCATAAGATTCTAACGGATCTGACCGTTCGAAATTTTGATTCAGTATGACGAAGTTATTCGATTTACAAGTTCATACATTTTAAATTTCAAAACTTAGAATTTAAATAACAAGGGGATTTAACCTTTCAAAACTCTTGGCCCAAACGTTCAGGCCCATTTACCCTTCTTCCTCCCCAATTAATAACGCACGCTCCAGACGTTCACAGGCACCATTGCTCCAATTTCGATCCCTCCTTACTCCCACTTCTTCCCACGATAACTCAAACTAAAATACTCATTCAAATCTCCTTCGGAACCTCTACAAACTCATACCACAAACCCTGAACTCGAACACAGTTTCCTCGTCGCGACTATCAGCTCACGCTGGAAAACACGCGACAGAAACAGGTACGGAACCCCATGAAAATCCACATCGAGGTGCTAAACCACCTCATAAAACCGCAAGTATACATCAATTCGCCCAAAGCCTCATCAATATTCATCAAAACCCAACCCTAGATGCACCAACACCTCGCTGGAAAAAGAACCCAATGGAAAAAGTATGTCGAGCTCTTTAAAATTCACACAGACAGGAAGAGTACCTTCTCAGCAACTCAAATACACCAACTATAATTTTATTGATTTTTCCTTGAATTGTTCTTGATTTTAGAACTTTGATTTTTGTTTGAGGAAGCAATAACTGACGGCTCGGTTTGTCTGATGAAAGAATTAGGTTTAGATAGGATGGTGGACTATTTATAGGAAGTGTAAAATATCTAGATATTTATTTAGATATTTATTTGGTTGGATATTTATACTTTAATATTTGTTTTTTTGTATTTTAAAAATTCGTGTGATCACACACGATACCCAAAAATCACCAAACTGGACATGCAGCTACAGTTCGACATTACGGTCCCAACGAAACTAGTTTCGTCGAATTTCGATTCCATATGCTCATACAGCGTATTTTTAACCGTCAAAATACTGACTGTTCTTCACACTAAAATCCCGTACGGCCACATACTAACTTCAAAAATCACGAAAATTGAAATCTAGCAATAATTTGACATTACGAATCCAACAAAGTTGGTTTCGTCGAATTCTGAGGTCGTATGAAAAACTGGCTATTTTTAAAGCTCTGAATGACCCATTTAAATATATAAATATATTTAAATATAATTAAATTAAATATAAATAAATTTATATTATCGTATATACTCACAGTGGAATACCCTACAGCTCTAGAATATTCCTATATGAATTTCTAACTCGATATTCACTTCTGGGTCAACCCGATATTCGATTTATATTGAAATTCCTTTTTAAAATATAAATAATTCCTTTATAAATTATAAAGGAATTCCACAGCAACTTTTCTAAAATTTGATTTTGACGTAAATCAAAATCTACACGACAAAATCCCGATTTTTCTCTTCCACTAGAAAGATATACTCCACCAGCTCCACACGTTTCTTGTTTCACAGAAATCCGGCTTAAAACGAATCCTGTACATTCAGTTGAAGTTCAAATCGCCAAATAGCGAACTGCAGCGCCATTTCAAGCTCGATTTTAATTATAATATAATTATACGTTCAAACTGTCGTTTATATAATATATTCGTTATTCTAGTTCAATTCTAAACTGAATTAAATATCACAGATGATCCAGTTCACACCATATCGCCATTTTAGCCAATTCCGATTATTTCAGAATTAAATATATTATTTAGTTTATTATTTTAATTAAATATTCACCATTATTAAATTCCACGACCATTTAATTCACTATATCACTATTTATATAATTAAATAATTTAATTATAATACCTCTGCCAATGCGGGTCATTACAATCTTCCCCACTTAAAATAATTTCGTCCTTGAAATTGCTAAGGTAGAGAACGACCCTATCTACTGGTTAGAACATATTTGTTCACTTCTTAACTTTAGTTTCAACTGAATCAATTTAATTTAAATTATTAATTAATTCTTATCAACGAAAATTTTCAAAAATCCTGAAAATTTTCTAACTCCTTAACTCTTCGAAAAATTTCTCCAGCACCTCCTTTGTACTGGTCAATACGTCAAACTCCAACTCGCCTCTCTGGGCCATCTCCATCCCAAAAGAAAATCAAACAGCCAAGCGGCTTGCCAATTCGGCTCATAAATCTTATATCCAATAGAAATATAAACTTGTACCTTTAGTCGGTATATCATTATATCCTTTCCACCTGTTATCAATTCAGCGGATACAAGGGTCATCCCAATCAAATTTCAATCTGCTTTTATCCACAACACAACCATTCGCTTATATCCGAGCCAAATATCATTTCAACTCGAGTTTCTTCTCGATTCCCAACTCTTAACTCGATTATCACATTACACTTCAAATTTGAATCTCACAATCCAATTTGTCTTGATATCATTCTAATTCAATCTCAGTTACCACTTTACTGGCTTTACTTTAATTCAATTTTGCTTTCACAAATTTCTGTTAAATTTGTTGTTAATTCGAACAGTCTTTCCTTGGGAGTTTTTTTTAAACAGTTTACCCTTTTCAAAAATCAAATTTTCCTTTTGAACATGTCACTGAGCCCTTAATCGATATTCTAGTAGTTAAATCACTTCTCTATTTCTTTATCAATATTTGTTAACCAAATATTTTCAATAACCATATTGCCCTTTTATGTTATTTGGAAAACATTTCCGAATATTGCCTTCCTTTATTTTCTAAATTTTAGAAAATATATGCTATTTATAATTGGAAAATACTCCAATTACTTATCTCTTTTCCGATCTCGTTTATTTCTATACTTAGGAAATATTCTTTATTATATTTCCAAGCTTACACTTATTTGGGTTAAAACGGATGGTGTGTAAAACATCGTTACGACAACCCAAATACTATATTCAACTAACTCTAATTCAACATTGATCTTCGAGCCTGAAATCTTACTATTTATTTGTTAATAATGAAATCAATCAAGTTGGGGTATAACTACCTCTCAGACCATGACTGAATAACATTTACAACGTCAAAACAGATATGACTACTTACTCGAATAATCAATACCATACAACTACTTATTCACTTTTAAACACGTATACGCTTCCTCTTTCTATTCTTACTAGATTTTATTCTTAGTCTTCCTTTTTGATTTTACTATTCTATTTCTAAGTTCATTTCCTTATCGACTTCTATATATATATCGATACGTTGATTTCTAACTATCAAATTATCTTAAAAATATTCTAACTCCTGAAATTCCCGGAAAAATTCGCCATAACATTCTTTGTACCAGGAGCATCGGGATATTTCAAATAGCCTCCCATGGCCCTCACCAATCCAAAAGAAAAAGAAAAATCCAAGCGGCTAGCCGATATGGCGCATGAAATATCATATATGAATTAAATACATACCTTTTCGTCGAGCATTCTATTTACATACCTTCATACCTTATCCATACCTATCTCATGTATTTTTATACCTGCCCAATCTATTTTAACTATACCTGATTGTTTTAACTCAATTCGTTAATTAATTTGTTAACTAACTCTTTAGTCTATTTCACTTTTATATTTGAACATGACATGTTCAAATATATTTTAACTTGCTTATTAACTAATTTGAATCCAAATTTCAAATTTAATTTTATATTCAATTTCGAATATCCATTTACAAATCCAATTCACCTTTCAAAGTTCAACTTCAAATTCAAAACTCGATTAACTAATTCCTCTTCGACTTACTTAATTCTATCCAATTTCTATTCAAATTTTATATCACTTCTATTATTCAAATTCTATTATTCAAATTCTATATATCAAATTCTATAGTTTAAATTCCATTTGAATTCTGTATTCAAATTCTATATATTCAAATTCTATATCACTTCCATTGAATTTCATATATTCAAACTCCCTTTGAATTTCTATATTCAATTTCTATTTCAAACCTTCTTTATTCATTCTTTATTATAAATCCCATTTTGAAATTCAACACAACTTGTCTTTCCCAAAACAAATTCAAAACAGTATCTCTGGTAGTAATTCGTCACTTACAACTCGAAAATGAATACTGATGATGCAGCTGTCATCATCGGAATCTATTTTCCAGCGATTGAAGTGAGTTCAATACCATAAAACCATTTCTAAACATTTCCACTTTGAAATTCATTTCAAAATATAATTCACACTGCTTGTAAAACAATTTAAAATCTCTCAGGATCTTAAATTTTCCTTATTTTTAATCCAAATTCATTTACAAACACTTATCCAATTCTCCAGAATTTCAATTCAATTTCTGGTTTAAATTTCAGATTTAACTCATCTGATTTCACGTATTTCACTTATATGAATTCTGATTGGTTATTTACATAATCATTTAATTTATAATCTTACTCGATTATAGTAACAACCAATATATCCAATATATTATAATTTTGATATATATATCTTCTCCATATCAAGATATACCTTGGGTAAACTTATTTTAATTTACCCTTTTTTTTAAACATATCGTGTCGACCCATCGTATTCGAGTGTTTATAAACTCTTACCGATACAGTGGATCAAACTGATCGAGCAGAACTCATAAACAACTCAACCAATGAATCTCCACAATATAAAACAAATTTTTATATCAATAACAAATACGTTCACTCATATATTTACACTCAAACTCAATCTAGGGTATTACTAACCCTATCTCTACTGAGTCACGCCACAGAGCCAAGGGAATTCACTTAACTTAAGCTCTGATACCAACTGTAATGACCCGGGATTTTGTCGACTTTGGTTATCGCCATAAACTCAATGATCACTAACCAAACATCGAAAAATATCGGTTATTAATGAAAGAAATTAGAGGGTGAGGAAAGATAAGATAGAAACTTAGAATAGAAGAAGAAGAACACAACATCAGAGTAACACGAACCTCACAGCGGAACGAATAACATATAATAGATAATATATCCTTGAGGTAAAATCAGTATATGTACACAATAACATTTTCAGAGTACAACACTTACAACACAGCGAAAATAAGATATAGCTATATGATCCTGAAGTCACTTGCTCTAGCTCTTCCAGTATATCTGTAAATCCTGACTACTTGACTGCACGTACAAAATTGGGCACCCAAGAGTTTAGGGAAAACAAAACAAATAAACATCGGGTCAGTCATGGGACTGGTGTGAGTAAAACAGTTTAAAACAGTTTGAACAAGTAAACGATATCTCATAAGACCACGTCGTATAACGGAACGGGTTTTTCCCTTATGAGAATCCAAATTATCTTTATATCAAAAACCTTTTGATATTATAATAATGTCTATCAACCACAATATAATAATCATCTAGCAGAAACGCTTTCATCTCACGTTCTACATATATAGTATACAATCAAAACCGCAAGCACGTATTGGGTAATGGATTTCCAACTATGACAAGGTATGGAACTACCTTTCGCTAGTGTACCTCTAGAGAGGAATACACTGGGTTCAACAAGAACATCTTGCAACCCGGCCACACATGACCGACCACTCATTTCGCTTGAGTGTATCGAATGTATATCACCAACAGTTGGGATCAGCAACCGTTTCCCGAACGGGACAGCATCAACAATAGATTTTTAGAAGTAAATGAAACTCTAGATCAGGTGATTATACACCCTACTTCGGAGCGACCGACTTAGCCATGCTGCCTGCCCGATTTCTATCATTTACCGGATGATGAGGCTAGAAGCTACGCTTTATCATCACATCAGATTCAATTCGAATGCCACATCGTCAAATCCATCAAATCATCGATTGACGTCCTCAACCATACATTATGTGTTAGCTAAAAGAAGTTTCCTTCTCCGCTTCCACTCTTGGTATGGTTGGAGAAATCAATATACGTGATCGTCTGGAAATACTCTGTCAGACATCCGTCCATACAAGTCATCCAGGAACAGGATGAACCGAAGGTACTATTCAGTATATCCATCTTAGGCACTGTAATCTAAGACTTATACAATAGCCCTTGCACTTTACTCCGTCTTCAATTATCTTTGGCATATATGATTCGCAACGCTTATGCCAATACAGAGTGGTTCTTTGGATAATAATCCAACTGGTCTCTCCATATTAACAATGTTAAAATGGTCAAAACTTTGATAGTCGGTGAGTTAACTATCAAATGAAAACACTTGTGCAAACAACGATATTATTTCCAAATGGAAATACTATCAATCAATCATCAATCATATATATATATATCTATATATATATATATTCATATTTCAATATTCGATTATGTTTCTGATTCTATTTGGAAAACATTCCAACTCTTCTTTACTTGGATTTAAACAGATGTTTAAATCAACATCGCGACGACAACTACAACCACTATACTTATTTACTAAATTCACTTAACCTCTTTCTCTCTCGAACCTTAACCATTTCTAAATTAAAACGCAGTCAATCAAGTTGGGGTATAACTACCTCTCAGACGTTAACTGAACAACATTTTAAATCTCGATATAGGTTAAGTCCATCTTTTAACTCCTTAACACTTCCTTACGTAACTCTCCTTCGAATTATCTCTTATTCGATAATTCTTTCCTTCGAATAAGGTATATTCGATAACTCTATTCAATTTTCTTTATTCGATTAACCCTTATCAATTAACTCTATTGGACTAACGCTATTTGATTAAATCTATTGGACTAACGTTATTTATTTACTCGTTTCACTTAACTCCTTTCGAATAAACTATATTCGATAACTCCTTCAACTCTATTCGAATAAACTATATTCGATTAACTCCTTTTACTTTATATTCGAATACACTATATTCGATTAACTCATTTGCTTTAACTCTAATCGGTTAACTCCATCGAATAACTAAATTCGATAACTCCTTCGAATAACCAAATTCGATAATTCCTTTCGAATAAACTATATTCGATTACTCACTTCGATTAAACTAATCGATAACTATTTTCGATTAAACTAAAATCGATAACTCCTTTCCTTTAACTCTATTCGAATAAACTAATATTCGATAACTCCATTTGGATAACTCTAGTTCGATTTACTCTAACTGATTTTCTCTAACTGGTTTAACTCTAACCGGTTAACTCTAACTGGTTTAACTCTAACTGGTTTTCTAAATATTCCCTTTTTAATTCTACTTGTAAATGGTTTAACAAATATCTCCTGTTTCCCTATATTTGTAAAGGTTTTACAAATATTCCTCTTTCTATTTGTCTGACAAATATTTTCCCTTTATATTTGTTTTTACAAATATCTTCCTTATCCTTGTTTTACAAATAATTTCCTTATTATTTGTTTTACAAACAAATTCCTTTTTAATTCCTTTTCACAAATATTTATTTAACAAATAAATATTTCTTTTTATAAAATCTTTTGATTTTATAAATATTTCTTTTCAACATAACATTTGAAAATCTCCTTTACAATATTCCAGTATTTCTTATGGTATTTAACATACCATATAACAACGATAAATATCGTCCAAACACACATAATCAACAACAGATTGTATATCACATCGTATATCACAATATATGAATCACAGTAAAATAAATGTTTTCCCTGCATCACAGATGTTAAACAATATAGATAACATCACTTTCAGTTCCATATGATATATTCTATTAAACAGAATCAATATAGAAATTCAACTAACTGACTAGCAGTTCAATCAAACAGTCAACACATAGTCAATCAGCCAATATTTAACAGTTCTAAAAATACAACATGAAATTATAACTGTTCAGAGTTAGTGAGATTTACTCACATTTGCAGTTCATCGTTAAAGAACGATAAACTGTTATTTGATTTGAATCAAACAGTTTATTTCACCATAAATTCAAACGAGCTCCACTCCACTTCCAGTCAGTTCCGTCGGGTAGTGTCCGTCCATAAGATCCTAACGGATCTGACCGTTCGAAATTCTAATTCAGTATGACGAAGTTATTCGATTTACAAGTTCATACATTTTAAATTTCAAAACTTAGAATTTAAATAACAAAGGGCCTTAACCTTTCAAAATTCTTGGCCCAAACGTTCAGGCCCATTTACCCTTCTTCCTCCCCAATGAATAACGCACGCTTCGGACGTTCACAAGCACCATTGCTCCAACTTTGATCCCTCCTTACTCCCTCTTCTTCCCACGATAACTCAAACAAAAATACTCATTCAAATCTCCTTCGGAACCTCTACAAACTCATACCACAAACCCTGAACTCGAACACAGTTTCCTCGTCGCGACTATCAGCTCACGTTGGAAAACGTGCGACAGAAACAGGTACGAAACCCCACGAAAATCCACATCGAGGTGCTAAACCACCTCATAAAACCGCAAGTATACATCAATTCGCCCAAAGCCTCATCAATATTCATCAAAATCCAACCCTAAATGCACCAACACCTCACTGGAAAAAGAACCCAACGGAAAAGGTATGTCGAGCTCTTTAAAATTCACACAGACAGGAAGAGTATCTTCTCAGCAACTCAAATACACCAACTATGGATTTTATTGATTTTTCCTTGAATTGTTCTTGATTTTAGAACTTTGATTTTTGTTTGAGGAAGCAATAACTGACGGCTCGGTTTGTCTGATGAAAGAATTAGGTTTAGATATGATGGTGGACTATTTATAGGAAGTGTAAAATATCTAGATATTTATTTAGATATTTATTTGGTTGGATATTTATATTTTAATATTTGTTTTTTTTCTTTTAAAAATTCGTGTGATCACACACGATACCCTAAAATCACCAAACTGGACATGCAGCTACAGTTCGACATTACGGTCCCAACGAAACTAGTTTCGTCGAATTTCGACTCAATATGCTCACACAGCGTATTTTTAACCGTCAAAATACTGATTGTTCTTCACATTAAAAGCCCGTACGGCCACATACTGACTTCAAAAATCACGTAAATTGAAATCTAGCAATAATTTGACATTACGAATCCAACAAAGTTGGTTTCGTCGAATTCTAAGGTCGTATGAAAAACTGGCTATTTTTAAAGCTCTGAATGACCCATTTAAATATATAAATATATTTAAATATAAATAAATTAAATATAAATAAATTTATATTATCGTATATACTCACAGTGGAATACCCTACAGCTCTAGAATATTCCTATATGAATTTCTAACTCGATATTCACTTTTGGGTCAACCCGATATTCGATTTATATTGAAATTCCTTTTTAAAATATAAATAATTCCTTTATAAATTATAAAGGAATTCCACAGCGACTTTTCTAAAATTTGATTTGGACGTAAATCAAAATCTACACGACGATATCCCGATTTTTCTCTTCCACTAGAAAGATATACTCCACCAGCTCCACACGTTTCTTGTTTCATAGAAATCCGGCTTAAAACGAATCATGTACATTCAGTTAAAGTTCAAATTGCCAAATAGCGAACTGCAACGCCATTTCAAGCTCGATTTTAATTATAATATAATTATACGTTCAAACTATCGTTTATATAATATATTCGTTATTCTAATTCAATTCTAAACTGAATTAAATATCACAGATGATCCAGTTCACACCATATCGCCATTTCAGCCAATTCTCATTATTTCAGAATTAAATATATTATTTAATTTATTATTTTAATTAAATATTCACCATTATTAAATTCCACGACCATTTAATTCACTATATCACTATTTATATAATTAAATAAATAAATTATAATACCTCTGCCAATGCGGGTCATTACAGAAGTGATGATAATTTTCATATGAAAGAGAAAAATCCAGATTTCGTATTATGAATTGTTAATTATGGCCAAATCAAATTTTAAAATAGTCGTTGTGAAATCGTTTTTAAATTATAACGATTTATTTTAAATATAAAAGGATTTTATATAAATGGAATATCATTTAAAAGCAGAGATTTAGATGTTGAGTTTTCAACTCTATACTAATTGGAATTTGGAAATGATATTAATCTATTTTCATTAAACTAGCTATTTGAATTTAATTTATGTTGTGTTAAGATTATATAAGTTTTAATTTATAAACCAAAATAAAGCTTGGGTACAACAAAATCATAGACTATATTTTTCAATACAAAATTCTCTTTGTATATATGTATGTTTGTATATATATATAGATATTACCATCAACAATTCATTTGGTTCGGCAAACGAATGAAAACTTGAATACAGAGCATATTTGTTCAACAAACACAACGAAAATAAAAGAATAAAAAATATATAAAAAATTGTTTGAACCAATGCAAAACAATAAACAGAAACATTCATTTTAAAATGCTACGTCAACATGTCATGTCCTGTCAAGAAAAGAAAAATATATACACTGTAAAATTTCGTACACAAAAGTTCACTGCCGAATGTTGTGAAAATGGAAACATAAAATCTATATTACAGTTCAAATCTCAGAATTTGAATATACAATACATAGCTGCACTAGCCTACCAACCTACACTCATGTGCAATAAAACCAATACCCATTTGAACACCTCAATCTTACTGTAAACACAAAAAAATCCAACCAAAATCTCTGCTGATCCGTCATGGATCCATCAACAATACCATCACCAGTGCAACCTGGAAAAAAAAGATAAAATCAATGGCTTAAGTAAGAACACTAGTATGAAAGGAGTACATCATATCTAAGAAATATACACAAATTCTATAGGACTAAATTAGTACAGCTATGGAAAGCAAAAATCAAATGAACAGAAAAAAGAGAGATGACAATACATATTTTTACAGGCAGCTCAATGATCAAATCAAAACAGCTAGAAAATAGCTAGAACAACTATATACTTGTACAACTAAACAGCTAAGGAAAAGTACCATAGAAAGGAAAATAGATATGTATCTTTATACATGAGATACGGCTGAATAGAAAAGATCATGAACAGACTAAACAATATATATCTACGAACAAATATATTTATATACCGAATTAAAACAAAACAGTGATAAGATTCATATATCAAAATCAAACAGCTGATATATATGTATACAGAAATTTCATGTACGATTCACTGCTGAAATGGATTTCAAAATAGGAGTATAAGATCTAAAATATGGTTTCAAATCTTGGGATAGAAATCACAAGGCATAGCCCACCTAATCTATAAAGAAACAATCGATTTACAGGAATAACACATGGGAAAACCAACGCAAATCTTCACACTTTACTGTTGAAATCATCCCGTTCAATCACAAAATCACATCGCTGATATAAGTGAGAAATATCACCTAAGGACTAGGCTCAGGTAAAAATCTAAACCTATGATTTACAGTTTGATTTTTGGCACAATGACGTTGATCCTATCTGGATCATCTACTAGTATAAATATCCATATACGCACCACAATTCATTTCCCAGAACAAGCAGTAAAGAAGAAACGAATTCGAACCACTAAATAAAATCAAAACAAAAATAATTCCACAATCAAAAACAAAGTAAAATACGTATCTGAGTTTGTAATGCAAGCTCTTCATCTCGGCATCAATTTCGAAGCATCTCATGACAGTTTTGCTCAAACCGAAAAACTAGGGTTCGGCCATTCTTCATGGAAGCTTGGGTCTGGAGTCGTATGAAGTTGTTGTGGGTGTGGAGGGAGCTCTGTAATTTCTGAAAGGCATGAGGGGCTAATCGACAGTGGTGGCATTAGAGTGGGTTGGAGATTTGACAGATCGACCTAAGATGGAAGGTGAGGGGATGACAGAGCGTGTTTGCATAGGGGGTGTGGTGCCGTTACACTCGAGTTCGACGAAGGGAAAGAGCAAGGAAGGAGGATTTCTCACCATGGAAGTTTCTGGTTGTGGAGGCGGCGTAGAATGATTTGGGAGAGTACGAAGTAGGGTTTTGAAGGATAATAACGGGTTGGGGTAATCGGGCCAAGGAAGTAAAAACAAAGTAAGGCCCAAACTTTTAAGTATATTAGTTAGTTTAATTTAAATTAAAAACTTATTAACTTATGAAGCTTATAACGAATCCGTACGTGAACAAATTTACGTGCCATCAGATTCGTTGGAATCATATCGGAAATAACTACATTATGGTACGAGTGTGAACATGCTAGGGGGCAGCTGAGATTTTCAGTTAAATTAAACACACGTTTAATTTAACTAAATTCAGTCATTATCTCGACAGACAGAAATAAGGTGAGTTAAACTCACTCAGTTCTCCCCATTTATATTTTATATAAATTGGGTCTCTATTTTGTGTGCTCTGGTTGGTGATGGGTTACTGTTGGCTAGTTATATATTTGTGGATTTAACCAATGGAATTAAACCGTTGTTTAATATCAGCATTAAAAACAAATCGTTATTTAACGGGTTAATCCAATAAAGGTAACCAACCTTGTTGGTCACGTTTATAAAATAAACGTGTTTTAATGGATTGAATTATTTAAACTGGTTGGATAGTTTTGTTTATTAATTGATGTTAACTGATCGTTATTTATTATTATCATATATGAACTGATCCGATGGGGTGATTGATTTAAGTATTCATTGTTGACTGAAATTTCAAAATCGGTACAGTTTAAACCAATGGGCGGCATTGGTTGAGTGTTTGGCAACATATGGCCTATAAAATATATTTACAACTGGAGATTGATTTGAAACATATTATTTTAAATAAAAGTTTATAAAAAGAAAAAATAAATGTTTTATTTAAGATTTGATTTATTATTAATTAATTTTACAACGTCAACTCTGATGATAATCAGATTTATAAGTACGAGAATGAGGAATAAATCGGATGGTACTGTTTTAATAAGATTTTTAAAGGGAAAATTTAATAAAGGGATTAACTACGAAAGTAGTTAATGACCAAAGTAAGTTATTATTTTAATAATTTTGAGAAAATACTTTTTGGTTGAGATTCATTTTAAAAATACGCGAAATTGAAATAGACTCCAATGGAATGGTGAAAGGGAACTACGACCACGTTTTATATTTAAAACCCGAATTTGTATAACAAGGTTTAAAAGAGATTCTAAGCAAATGCGATAGCATAAAAAAGTAGGTTACTTAATTATTTGAGGAAAGCGAAAAATATTTAGATCAAAAAGATTATAATAAATCAGGGTTATGTAAATGAGCTTTAATGTGTAAAAGTGTTAATTATACATTAAAGTTACTTAATAATGGATTAAGTAAAAAGAGAAGGGATTTAAAAAAGATTTCAATGTAGGAATCGTCGAATGGGTTCAAAAAAGGGATTAGAAAAAAATGGAATTGGTTAAAGAAGTGGATCATGAGATTTTGTAACCAAATTCGAATTATAAAATGAGTTTGGTTAAAGAAGCAAAGTTAAAAGTGATGTTTTAGAAAGAAGATCTCTTAATAAGTGAATTAAGAACTAATGTTATATTCGAGAAAAAAAAATTCAAAAGGGAAGAAGGTTTAAGAAACCGTACTTTTGAATAAAACAGTTTAATGGAATTGGCGTTGAGATTAGATGAGATATTGGTTTTATATTACAAATCGTATCTATCTTTAGATATGAACGTTGTTGATCAAGGTCTGAGAGGTAATTAAAATGCCCCAACTTGAACGACTTCAGGATTATGTGAGGAGGATATTGGTTGTAAGGGTAAAGAGGAAAGTGAAAATAGACAAACTGAATATGATATAAGGTTCCCTAAGTATTAAAAAGAGAATTTGTTAAAGAATAATCTTATGTTAAATAAGAAGCGAGAGAACGATAGTTTTAATATCGAGAAGATTTTAGAAGTTTGAATTTACATTTGTTTTATTTAAAAGGCCAAGTGGTGCTGAATACTGAACCAGTAAACTCATTGGGTTGTCATGATTGAAACACTGTTTATTTTGACAGTTAAATCACCGACTATCAAATTTGTCCAATACGGTTGTTGGTTTGGAAAGGCCGGGATCGAATTCACATTCGAAAACCGTTCAAACCAACAAATACGTGAAGATATTAGAGATGATCAAGATGGAGCATTGAAGACCGTGGATTTTCGTAAACGAAAGAACTGCTAATAATCTCTGGTCTACAGCCAGGGATGTACTGTGGTTCTGTCGTGGTCGGAATCTACGGATTGCAAGGACTTCTCGCTACTGATCCATGGGGTGATTCCTATATTGGATGTGGTAGGAGAGTACCTTCGGTTCATCGTGTTCCTGGATGACTTGTATGGACGGATGTCAGACAGAGTATTTCCAAAGGGATCGCATACGTTGATTTCTTCAAACGTACCATAATTGGGTCGCTCCCAACCCGGTATTTTTGTTGACATCAATTAGTGATATCTGGCGGATCTAACGATGTGGCATTCAAAGCGAATGGTGGCCAGGTGTTGTAAAGGAAATTCTGACCTCGAGCCTCACAACCAGGAAATGACAGAAATCGGGCATGCAGCATGGCTATGTGGGTCGCTCCCATTAGGGTGTATAATCACCTATCTACAGAAAATCCTTTTGCTTCTTTAATCTATATTCGTTGTTGTCCCTTTTCGGGAAACGGTGGTTTGAGTCCAACCGTTGGTGATACACATTCGATACACTCAAGCGAAATGAGTGGTCGGTCATGTGAGGGCCGGGTTGCAAGACGTTCTTGTTGAACCCAGTGTATTCGCCTCTAGAGAAACACTATCGGCAGGTGGTCCCATACCTTGTCATAGTCGGTATCCAATTTCCAATAAGCGCCTGCGGTTTTGTTTGTATACTATGTACGTAGAGCGTGAGATGCAAGCATTCTACTGGATTCTATTTACTTGTATTTAGACATTATTATAATATCAGACAAGATACTAGTTTCGAAACTGTTTTGGGTTATCGTAAGGTAAAAACCGTCCGTATTTATGTGTGGATTTGGTCTTACGATTATCCTTTTCTTTTGAAAAGATTTTTAACTTTAAAATCATGTTGGATGATTTACCCTTAATACTGTGCGAGTTTACCTCACTCTGGTTCACCAGGCTGACCCGGTGTTTTGTAAATGCTTGGGTTAGCCCGGGGTGTACGGTTCAGGTTATCGAATACTGTGAAGAGACGAGCTGGAAGAGTCCAGATGTAATATAGCTACTATTCCGTTGTGTGTTGTATATGGGAATATATTATTATAACTGTCCCGTTGTGTGATGTACTCTGATATTGTAAGTATTTTTAAAGCTCTCAATAAAGTTATTTCTGTATTATATTTTGTTCCACTGCGATGTGAGACTCTATGTTGTGTTGGTTCTTCTTCTTCTATTCTAATATTTCTTTCTTTCTTATCTCACCCTCTAATTTCTTTCTAATAATGTTCCAGTGTTTTTGGTGTTTGGAAGGTCGGCATGAGTTACAGTAAAGGTATTTATGTCGATTTTCGAGGCCGAAAATCCCTAGGTCGTTACATCATGAACCTAATGAAGAGTCTGAAAAAAAGAAATTGAAATGAATAAAAACATAGTATGCAATGATAATACTCTGTAATCTAAAAATAAACATACCGAGTACAGTTGAGTGTAGGTGGCTGAAAATGTGGGGCTATAATAACTACATTATTAGGTAGGTGAAGTGGATTATGAACCCGCAACACACAATGTTCCCTATACCAGTCCATATAATCATCTGTGTAACTCAACATAGAATGATGGTGTGGTATTGATATACGCACTTCCGCTATCACATAATCGTATCAATTCTCCCATATACTCTCCAAAAATTGATAACGAACCCGAGTTAGAAGATGTGTCGTGACGGGCGTTTGATGCTACAGAAGGAATAGGGGCTGTCGGAATGTTCCGAACTCTGCCGAACTGTCGAAGTACTCTGTCAGGATGATACGACTCTACAATGTTCAAGCAGAGAATGCAACCACTATACCATGATATAGCATGGAAGGGATAATTGTGTCGTGCATAAATATGAGGATAAAAAATGACCTAGTCAAATATGAAATTCTAAATAAATATTTCTAATTGGATAATAACGCCGTTGATATTATTAACTATATAATAAATGAAGAAATTTACCTACTCAACCTCAATGTTCTCGAGGAATATACGTAGTTCAACTAGTGAAGCACCACAGTCCATAGACGGATTCCATCTAGAACTATAACGTCACAGAAACTTCGACAACTAAAATGTGGAATTAATTAAAGATTTAATTAATAATAATAAATTTTATATTATTCGAGCTAGAAATTTAAAATCAAATATATTGTTTTGAGTTGAATTAAATTCAATATTTAATTTAGAATGATTGATTGGAAATCCTTATTGGTGAATATTTGAATTGAATTGGTTGGTTACTTGAATTGGATATTGGAAGTCGATTGGAAAATATAAATGATCGAAGTTTAAAAATAAACATTACTGACGTTAAATGAATTGGAAATTTTATTTATTGAAATATATGGAAATTGGCTAGGATATGTGTGTATTCGTATGTGTAAAAGAAATTGAATTGGATGTTTCAAATTTGAAATTTAATGGAGTGTTAGTGAACAAACAGAATAAAATCGGTGAAGCGATAAATAGTTTAAAAATAAAATAAAGCCGTATACAAACAAATTCGAATTACAATAAAATTAATTTTATTGGATTCAGGACACCAAGATGTAGCGACACGTCAAATTTCGTTATGTTCAGAAGTTGTGTTGGCGGTACAAATTTGGAGCGTGATGTGTTAATTTGCGGCAGAATTAATATTTTATTTAATCACAAAAAAAACCTGCCCCAAATAATAATCACGCCGACCTACCCACTGTTATACGTAGTCTCCCTAAATGCCTACTATTTTACATCATGCTTATCCCTAATAGTTCCCTTTATAAAATCGCACCCTTCATTCCCCAATTTCTTCAGAGCTAAATCATTTCCTCTTTTTCAATTTAATGGCCGAACCATCTTCAACCAAATCGATTTTTCCACTTTGAAAACTGGTGTCCTCAAAATCGCCATGGCCTTTACCCTAAGTCGAAATCAAAACCCAACGCTCGTTGACTGTGATGACCCCAAACTTCCATGGAATGAAAGTAAGGAATAATCATTTGGAATACAACATAAATACAATAATACAAATCACAGATACAACATAGCATAGGAAATTCATAGAGTAACAACATCATAGCAGCGGAAATATAATGTCATCAACCACAGAAAGTCCACAGCCACAGAATTCTAAATTATTACATCAAGTTTGCAGAAAAAGAAATAAGTTCCAACTCCAATTTAACAACGTGAAATGAAACAAGTTTGATGTCTGGAATTAAAAAGAGAAAAATGCAATAGTAGCAAATGATAGATGTCCTCAAGCTCCAAGTCATCACCTCTCCACGAAAGCAAATCCAAGAAAGATAATAAGCAGCTCCAAAGAAAAGACTCCAAGCAAAGAATGAACCTGTTTACTTGGCTGCCCGTGTAGAAAGGAGGGCACCCGAGTTTGCAAAAAGGTGGAAAGAGACAACGGGTCAGTCGTGGGACTGGTGTGAGAATTCTTAACTAATTAATCACTATTAATAAGGCAAATCCAAAGACCACGCCGCTAACGCGGAATGGGTTTACTCTAATGGATTGTCGTGCATAATTTTAAAGTGTTAGAACAATTAATAAGTAAATCGTAAAACAATGCTATGCTTTTGAGAAAAATGGAATCACCATAAGACCCAGGTCCCATCACACAATGCAACACAAACCAGGGGATAGGGTTTTACCTTATGGTGATTAAACATGCTAAATACGGCAAATACGAGTTTAATATTATTATTAGTATATATGGAAAGCATTTCAAAGTAAATGTATCAATCCTAGGACACATAGATACCATAATACTATGCTTCCATACTAGTAATACAATCAAATCCGTAGGTTCGTATTGGAAGTTTGGATTTCCATCATGAGTCAAGGCTAGGGAGGAGCTCCTTACCGATTCGAGACACTCTAGCTAGTACCTCAGGATCCCCCGCAGTGAACCCTTGGATAGTTGCAGGGCCGGTCCACACATACAGCTTCATGGATTGGCAATTCCTGAACACACGTTTCCCGATCCTATAGGACTTATCGTCTGAGGCGCCTGTAACACCCCACTCCCGCTATGATCACTCACTAAGGGAATGCCATAACATCGGTGGAGTATTTTAAGTGAATATAGAACAGAAAAATTTCAACAAGACAGATATAAGTAATACTTGAAAATTTTAAAACATCATTTCATTGCAGCGGAAAGTAAAACATGTTTGGTTACATCACAAAACCATAATAAGAGTCAAGTACAAAATATCCATCCTGATAAATAAAAGTACATAATCCCAATACATGAACTGATAGCCATAAAAGAAAGGGTAAGATGAGCTCTACATCTATGGTCCAAGCTCCAAAAGAGAATAAAGCAGCCTGATCTAAGCCCACTCGTACTGGGCCCACTCCGATAACCTGAGGGTTGGGAAAAAGATAAAAACAACGGGGTCAGACATAAGTCTGAGTGAGTCCTATAACCCTAACAATACAATCATTAAAGTAACTAGGGTATGATATAAACAAGGTACGGTACCTTTGGGGATAATGACTACACTAAGTAGCCAACTAAACACAGGACGTACTAAGATAACCGAAAAGACGCATTTATCCACCCAAGGATAATTACTGGATTACACCACCCCAGATCTACCCACCCAAGGGTAATTCCTACACTGCACCACACCAGTCATTCCTAACTTAAAGTTTGATCCCACCCATGGACTTATAAAATTAACTTAATAGTTCTCGCGTACCCCTAGGTGACTAAGTAGACGCCACGGGGCCCTACAATCCACTAGGTGTACACACTACTCCCCATTCGATCGGCTCCCTAGCGTAGATACCCGTGCTGGCCCCACCGTGGGGTGTACCATTCCCCAGCGTGGCAACCTGATAAAACTAACGGTGCACGGCTTATATCTACACGATGCAACAACGTCTTATTTACCAGCCCGGGTCCACACACGCATATGAAACCCGTTGGTCATGCGTTGCCACCGCTAACCCATTTTGGCCTCTTATAGTCAAGCCCAATATGCGTGTCCCGTCACTCGACTAGAGTCGAGCCCACTAAGATACGTTTGGGATATTGGTTGAAATGGGCCCCCACAAGCTACCACCTAAGCTTGTTATTTTATCTAGTGTATCCCACTTAACCCCTTTTATAATCATGCCCATCTACATGTTAAGGTTTGGTTAAGTCATCTAATCATATATCAATTGCCACTTAAGGCACCCACTAGATTTCCATATGCCACCCAAAGCACTTACTTAACCCTTTACCCATGTTTAATTACATGTTCCTCTTTGGTTAAGTATTCTAATCGTATTTTCTATTGTCACCCAAGGCAACCCACTAGATTCCTCATGCCACCCAAGGCACCCACTTAACCCCTCATGTCCCTCTACATGCTAATATGGTTAAGTGTTTCTTAATTAATTAATTAAGATCATGACCTCATAAAGACCTCTCACATTAGACCGTCTTTTATGACTGCTGGATATGCCGGTTGGGTCCGGGCAGCCTTACGTCATAAAAAGGGTCTAACCTCGTGTCTTTACTTTAATCACGTATTTAATTTGTGCCTAAGACCTCTCACATTGGACTAACATTTGTAGCAACTGGTTAAGCCGGTTGGGTCCGGGCAGTTTTACGCTACAACTGAGTCCAACCTCGTGTCTTAGTCGATTAATTACACCTAATTAATCACCCTCATAATTTATATTAATTATCATGTTTATTTTAGGAATATGGGTACACCTAACTTAATAGGCAAATTCCCAACTCCAAAGTGTGGGTACACCTAACTTAATAGGCAAATTCCCAACACATAGTATGGGTACACCTAACTTAATAGGCAAATTCCCATACTATGTTCACTTATTTTATGTTATGCATAATTATATTAATTTCACACAATCTTATTAACATATGCATTTAATTAACCCCATCGTTCCCACGTAATTTCGTTCTCATGACATAACACATATAAAAGGTGTCAACTTGCATATGTATGAACATGTTTCAAAGGGGCCATCTTGCATATTAACAAACACATAACTTGCATATGAACTTGCATAACATGTCACATAACTTGCATATAATCTTGTATAACATGTCACATAACTTGCATATAATCTTGTATAACACGTCACATAACTTGTATAACATGTCACATAACTTGCATATGAACTTGCATAACATATTACATGACTTGCATATGAACTCATAAACTTGCATATGAACTTATAAACTTGCATATGATCTCATAAACTTGCATATGAACTTATAAACTTGCATATGATCTCATAAACTTGCATATGAACTTATAAACTTGCATATGATCTCATAAACTTGCATATGAACTTATAAACTTGCATGTGAACATGTATCATAACTTGCATATGAACTTGCATCATAACTTGCATATGAACTTGCGTCATAACTTGCATATGAACATGCATCATAACTTGCATATGAACTTGCATAACATGCCATACTTAGAGACAAACTTGCATATATTATGCATATCATAAAAAGAGACAAACTTGCATAAAACCAAACACTTAGCATGCATAAAACCAAATACTTAGCATGCATAAAACCACATACATAGCATGCATAAAACCAAATACTTAGCATGCATAAAACCAAATACTTAGCATGCATAAAACCACATACATAGCACGCATAAAACCAAATACTTAGCATGCATAAAACCAAATACATAACTTGCATAACATGTTACATATAGATTTGCATATAATCTCCCATATAGCTTGCATAACATGTTACATATGAATAAATGTTCAACATAGTGTTTTGCATCATAAAACATGGCATTAAACTTGCATATAGCATAAAACTTGCAAAACACATATCATACAAACTTGCATAAACACATTTATCCACAAACATAGCCATGTCTTATCACATCCTACCATAATCAATTTAACAATTGATTATTAAAGCTACAGGAACTCACCAAAACCAAGATTAGCAAACTTATGTAGTAGAACTAGTTGCTATACAAGAAGAAGATGATGATTAGAGGTTGATTAGCTTGCAACTTTCTTCATAAACTAGTGGAGGCTCCTCTCAAGTTTGATTTTGGCGGCATGGTGGCATCATTTCTATTTTTAGTATGAATTAGGGTAGTATTAGGGTGTATTTATAGATTAGGTGAGTGTTTTAGGCCCTTAGATTAACCCTAAATTAGATTAGGACCCTTAGATTTCGGAACCTTCCAGAAACCAGCCCTAAGACCAAGCCCAAACCCCAAACTGGTGCACCCAACCACAGAACTCTCTAGAAACTGTGCAGGTTTCCTGGCTCGGCACGGGCGCACTTCCCAAGTGCGCCAGTGTATTTTTGTACTGGCGCACTTCACAAGTGCGCCAGTGCATTTTTGTACTGGCGCACTTCACAAGTGCGCCAGTGCATTTCTGGCCTGTTTCGGGTTTTTCTGCCTAACTTCGTTCGTCCATATCTCTTTCATACGGTACCCGTTTTACGCAAACTCGGACTCTATTTCGCGTATTTTTCCGAGACGAACGCAATGACGCAGCCCGTTTCCCCTAATTCCCACATCTGGGATTAGTTATTCTTTAATTTGTGAATTTTAGCATTAACCGAAATTCGGGGTGTTACATTCTCTCCTCCTTAAAGGATTTCGTCCCCGAAATCTCTAAGCTAAGGAGAATGCATATCCTACCATCCAAACAACCATCTACTCAATCCATCAAACACGGGCATCCATTGTCCTTAAAACAGTTTCTAATGATGTATGAGCATATGCAAAAAGTGTGTGTATATGTTCCCTATCTAATGTATGAACATATGCAAACCATGATAGTGCCATGCATCCATTATGTATGCGAGAGAACCCTATCGACACATACAATATCTACATGAGTGCACAATCATTCACCAAAATGCATCATCCATATGATAACACAATCATTATACATCCATAAATATAGCTTCCTACACACAATTTTATGCAATATGAAGTGATTGAGCCGATCTAGTGCCTAATGTGTGTATACATGCATCCACGAGCAACCACTGGCAACCACTTGCATCCACATGCATCCATCAAACATAACATGTCTCAAACACATGTTTCAACCATAGATTTACCCTATCTAAAGGTCATAGGTACTAGCGAGAGGATATACTAAAGATAAGATAAGTACTAGACAAGCGATAAAGGAGAAGTTAAAAGACATACTCTCAAAAAGAAATGGGTACAAAGAACGCATCTTCGCTTCCGTCTCCCAAGTAGCATTGCCCTCGTCTTCTCCCCATTGCACTTTAACTAGCTGAACTTCTCTGTTCCTCAACTTCCTAGTTTCTGACCCAAGGATGCGAGTAGGAGCTCGTCGAATCGTCGCATCATGCTCTACCTCTACATCTCTAAGCAAGCTCGGCTCTACGACCTCTGCGGTCTCATGTAAGCACTTCCTCAAATGTGATATATGGAATACATCATGAACACCACTAAGTCTGTCGGGCAACTCCACCCTATATGCCATCCGTCCAATCCTTTCTTTAATAGGAAACGGCCCAACAAACCTCGGTGCTAACTTCCCAACGGACCCAAAGCGAACAACATTTCTCAACGGAGATACTCTGACAAAAACCATGTCCCCAACCTCAAACTCAAGATCCGTCCTTCTCTGATCCGCATAAGATTTCTGTCTATCTTGCGCTGCCTTCATCCTTCTTCGAATCAAATCAATCTTCTCTGAAGTCTCTCTAACCATATCCGGCCCAAGCAAGATCTTATCCGTAGATTCCCACCAACATGTAGGAGATCGATAAGGCCTTCCATAAAGAGCTTCGAAAGGTGCCATGCCAATACTAGACTGAAAGCTGTTATTGTATGCGAACTCCACCAAAGGAAGATGTTCTTCCCATGTACCTCCAAAATCCAAGATACAAAGCCTCAAGAGATCTTCTAAGATACGGTTCACCCTCTCGGTCTGACCGTCCGTCTGAGGATGATATGCGGTGCTCAAACACAACTGAGTCCCTACCGCCTCTTGCAAACTTCTCCAAAACTCACTAGTGAAGATAGGATCTCGATCACTCACAATGCTGGATGGTACGCCATACAATCTAACAATCTCTCTAACATAGACTGAAGCAAGCCATGGAGCGGTCCTCTTACTCTTCACGGGTATAAAATGGGCACTCTTGGTAAGTCTGTCTACCACAACCCAAATTCCCGTATTGCCCTTCCTCGATCTCGGTAATCCATCGAGACACTATCCCACTTCCATAGCGGAACTTCCAAATGGGTGAAGAAACCCATCGGGTTTCTTCTGCTCTGCTTTCATTTGCTAGCACACCAAGCATCTAGCGACATACTCGGCCACATCTTTCTCCGTACCGGCCCAGAAGAAAACTCTCTTCATGTCTTGGTACATCTTGTCCCTACCAGGATGAATGGTCATCTTCGACCGATGTGCATCATCAAGTATAGCCTTCCTCAGACCCTCGTCTTGCGGTACACAAAGTCTACCGTCTCTATGCAACCACCCCTTACCATCTAGGATGTACCTACTCAAATGGCCGGACGACTCCCCCCCCCCCTTATGAGCTTCTCTACTAACTCAACCAACTGTGGGTCGTCTCGCTGAGCCTCGCCAATCCGCCCCAAAAGAGTAGGCCTAACCTCCAAGGAGGCTAGCAAACCGGGTACAAAGTCAACGGAAGGTCTAAAGTCAAACATAGAAATAAACTCTAAGCTCCGCCATTCTACGAACAATGGACTCAAAGACAGCCTTTTTCCGCTTAAGGCGTCTGCCACCACGTTACCCTTGCCAGGGGTATACGCTATCTCAAACTCATAGGATGCTAAGAATTCCATCCACCTTTGTTGTCTTAAGACAATGCGCTCAAAGAGTCTCCAACACTTCCCTAAGATGTAGGGCATGCTTTTCTCCACTTCTAGAGAAAATCAGGATATTCTCCCATGCAAAATCATCACAACTATCCATCTCTCACGTAGACCACCCTAGTCGAGCTCGACATCCCCCAAATGCAAGCCCCAAAGGCCTAAACCAATATCAGACAAACACCCAAGGGATACCTCCTTCGAATTCAGACGACCTACGTGAGATGATACTAGTAAAAACGGCTGAATAATTAAGCCCTTGTCCAACTCTGGATGTCCTTGCCAGTCTCGCTCCAAAACCACCGTTTATCCCATAACGGGCTTTGCTCAACCTATTGAGCACATACGAAAACTTATTTCACTCCTAGAAAAGACCAAGATGTCATCCACCAAGATCATCACGAACTTATTTAGGTACTCCCTGAACACCCTTCTTATCAAATCAACAAAGTATGCGGAGGCGTTCGTCTAACCAAATGGCATCGCCAGCTACTCATAAAACCATCCGGAGTCCTAAAGGCAATCTTCTCTATACTATCCTCAGCCACCTTCGACTGACGAAACCCCGTGGCTGAGTCCAACTTGCGAAAATACTGAGGCGCCAACCAACTGATCAAAGAGATCATCAATCCTCGGCAATGGGTGTCTATTCTTCTTTATGAGTTTATTTAGTTCTCTTTAGCCTACACAAAGTCTGAGGGACCCATCCGCCTTCGTAGCAAAAACTACTGGAGCACCCCACTTCGATATACTTTGTCTTATGGACCCCTTCTCAAGCAACTCCCCTACTTGCTTATGGAGTTCCCTCCTCTCGCGAGGAGCTATGTGGCGCACTGGTAAAGATACAGGTTTGGCATTGTCTACCAGATATATTCAGAAGTCAATCTCCCGCTCCGGAGGTAAGCCCTTCACCTCCTCAAACACATCCGAGTATTCCCGGACCATTCTAACAGATCGCAAACTCTCGACCGACGTGTCAAGCGATTCTAGATAACTTAGCATAACAGATTCCATGGAATTACAAGAGATCTCGAGAGTGTTACCCCAGCGGGTCATAAGTCTAACAACTCTCCCTTCAAAATCAAGAACGGCACCCCTACTGGATAACCAGTCCATGCCCAAACTAACCCATAGCCCGTGAAGCCCAAAAAGCATCACATCCAAACTCAATGCTAAGTATAGAAACTTTCAAACCCAAACACATCATGGAGCCCCAATTGGGTTTGAAACAACTAAGGGATCATCTACCAAACTGGTGTCTAAGTGTAGTGACTCAACTAACAATGATGAGATAAACGAACTCGATGCGTCAGAATTAAATAAAGTTCGAACCGGATAATAAAGAAATCCTAATTCCAACCTAGACGGTCCTATCCCTATCTGGTACACTAGCCGCGAGGGAATACAACTACCCTCCAGGAGATTCCATACCTTGCCCATGCCCCTTTGGACAATCCTAATACGGTGTCCCATTCCTCTAAAAAGGATAACTACTCGCCTTCTTCTTCCCATTCTCCACTCGTAACCTCCCACCAATGAGGTTTCTTCCTTCATTAACCAAACAACTATTTGAGCCTTCCTCCCTTCGTCCATCCAATAGATACCTACCAGTCCTCCTCCTTCTTGAACCAACTTCTAATCTGACTAACGTCTAAGTCCCTTAAAGTGGTTTTCCATTCTTATCTATCTTAGAAAGGTCATCTATACGCGGAGGGGAAACTCAAAACGAGAGAGGAAGAGATTCAAAACGGAGAATTCGAAAGATATAGATATGGCTATTGGGGATTATGCTTTTCTTTCAAAAACTTTTCTCTTAAAAGACATGTTTTTGAAAATACTCCTTTCAAAAATATTCTTAGAAAATAGTTTTTCTAAAAATTTTATCTGTTCTGGTAACCTTAAGCTCTGATACCACGTGTAACACCCCACTCCCGCTATGATCACTCACTAAGGGAATGCCATAACATCGGTGGAGTATTTTAAGTGAATATAGAACAGAAAAATTTCAACAAGACAGATATAAGTAATACTTGAAAATTTTAAAACATCATTTCATTGCAGCGGAAAGTAAAACATGTTTGGTTACATCACAAAACCATAATAAGAGTCAAGTACAAAATATCCATCCTGATAAATAAAAGTACATAATCCCAATACATGAACTGATAGCCATAAAAGAAAGGGTAAGATGAGCTCTACATCTATGGTCCAAGCTCCAAAAGAGAATAAAGCAGCCTGATCTAAGCCCACTCGTACTGGGCCCACTCCGATAACCTGAGGGTTGGGAAAAAGATAAAAACAACGGGGTCAGACATAAGTCTGAGTGAGTCCTATAACCCTAACAATACAATCATTAAAGTAATTAGGGTATGATATAAACAAGGTACGGTACCTCTAGGGATAATGACTACACTAAGTAGCCAACTAAACACAGGACGTACTAAGATAACCGAAAAGACGCATTTATCCACCCAAGGATAATTACTGGATTACACCACCCCAGATCTACCCACCCAAGGGTAATTCCTACACTGCACCACACCAGTCATTCCTAACTTAAAGTTTGATCCCACCCATGGACTTATAAAATTAACTTAATAGTTCTCGCGTACCCCTAGGTGACTAAGTAGACGCCACGGGGCCCTACAATCCACTAGGTGTACACACTACTCCCCATTCGATCGGCTCCCTAACGTAGATACCCGTGCTGGCCCCACCGTGGGGTGTACCATTCCCCAGCGTGGCAACCTGATAAAACTAACGGTGCACGGCTTATATCTACACGATGCAACAACGTCTTATTTACCTGCCCGGGTCCACACACGCATATGAAACCCGTTGGTCATGCGTTGCCACCGCTAACCCATTTTGGCCTCTTATAGTCAAGCCCAATATGCGTGTCCCGTCACTCGACTAGAGTCGAGCCCACTAAGATACGTTTGGGATATTGGTTGAAATGGGCCCCCACAAGCTACCACCTAAGCTTGTTATTTTATCTAGTGTATCCCACTTAACCCCTTTTATAATCATGCCCATCTACATGTTAAGGTTTGGTTAAGTCATCTAATCATATATCAATTGCCACTTAAGGCACCCACTAGATTTCCATATGCCACCCAAAGCACTTACTTAACCCTTTACCCATGTTTAATTACATGTTCCTCTTTGGTTAAGTATTCTAATCGTATTTTCTATTGTCACCCAAGGCAACCCACTAGATTCCTCATGCCACCCAAGGCACCCACTTAACCCCTCATGTCCCTCTACATGCTAATATGGTTAAGTGTTTCTTAATTAATTAATTAAGATCATGACCTCATAAAGACCTCTCACATTAGACCGTCTTTTATGACTGCTGGATATGCCGGTTGGGTCCGGGCAGCCTTACGTCATAAAAAGGGTCTAACCTCGTGTCTTTACTTTAATCACGTATTTAATTTGTGCCTAAGACCTCTCACATTGGACTAACATTTGTAGCAACTGGTTAAGCCGGTTGGGTCCGGGCAGTTTTACGCTACAACTGAGTCCAACCTCGTGTCTTAGTCGATTAATTACACCTAATTAATCACCCTCATAATTTATATTAATTATCATGTTTATTTTAGGAATATGGGTACACCTAACTTAATAGGCAAATTCCCAACTCCAAAGTGTGGGTACACCTAACTTAATAGGCAAATTCCCAACACATAGTATGGGTACACCTAACTTAATAGGCAAATTCCCATACTATGTTCATTTATTTTATGTTATGCATAATTATATTAATTTCACACAATCTTATTAACATATGCATTTAATTAACCTCATCGTTCCCACGTAATTTCGTTCTCATGACATAACACATATAAAAGGTGTCAACTTGCATATGTATGAACATGTTTCAAAGGGGCCATCTTGCATATTAACAAACACATAACTTGCATATGAACTTGCATAACATGTCACATAACTTGCATATAATCTTGTATAACATGTCACATAACTTGCATATAATCTTGTATAACATGTCACATAACTTGCATATAATCTTGTATAACATGTCACATAACTTGCATATAATCTTGTATAACATGTCACATAACTTGCATATGAACTTGCATAACATATTACATGACTTGCATATGAACTCATAAACTTGCATATGAACTTATAAACTTGCATATGATCTCATAAACTTGCATATGAACTTATAAACTTGCATATGATCTCATAAACTTGCATATGAACTTATAAACTTGCATGTGAACATGTATCATAACTTGCATATGAACTTGCATCATAACTTGCATATGAACTTGCGTCATAACTTGCATATGAACATGCATCATAACTTGCATATGAACTTGCATAACATGCCATACTTAGAGACAAACTTGCATATATTATGCATATCATAAAAAGAGACAAACTTGCATAAAACCAAACACTTAGCATGCATAAAACCAAATACTTAGCATGCATAAAACCACATACATAGCATGCATAAAACCAAATACTTAGCATGCATAAAACCAAATACTTAGCATGCATAAAACCACATACATAGCATGCATAAAACCAAATACTTAGCATGCATAAAACCAAATACATAACTTGCATAACATGTTACATATAGATTTGCATATAATCTCCCATATAGCTTGCATAACATGTTACATATGAATAAATGTTCAACATAGTGTTTTGCATCATAAAACATGGCATTAAACTTGCATATAGCATAAAACTTGCAAAACACATATCATACAAACTTGCATAAACACATTTATCCACAAACATAGCCATGTCTTATCACATCCTACCATAATCAATTTAACAATTGATTATTAAAGCTATAGGAACTCACCAAAACCAAGATTAGCAAACTTATGTAGTAGAACTAGTTGCTATACAAGAAGAAGATGATGATTAGAGGTTGATTAGCTTGCAACTTTCTTCATAAACTAGTGGAGGATCCTCTCAAGTTTGATTTTGGCGGCATGGTGGCATCATTTCTATTTTTAGTATGAATTAGGGTAGTATTAGGGTGTATTTATAGATTAGGTGAGTGTTTTAGGCCCTTAGATTAACCCTAAATTAGATTAGGACCCTTAGATTTCGGAACCTTCCAGAAACCAGCCCTAAGACCAAGCCCAAACCCCAAACTGGTGCACCCAACCACAGAACTCTCTAGAAACTGTGCAGGTTTCCTGGCTCGGCACGGGCGCACTTCCCAAGTGCGCCAGTGTATTTTTGTACTGGCGCACTTCACAAGTGCGCCAGTGCATTTTTGTACTGGCGCACTTCACAAGTGCGCCAGTGCATTTCTGGCCTGTTTCGGGTTTTTCTGCCTAACTTCGTTCGTCCATATCTCTTTCATACGGTACCCGTTTTATGCAAACTCGGACTCTATTTCGCGTATTTTTCCGAGACGAACGCAATGACGCAGCCCGTTTCCCCTATTTCCCACATCTGGGATTAGTTATTCTTTAATTTGTGAATTTTAGCATTAACCGAAATTCGGGGTGTTACAGCGCCTCATTCCATCATCCACATAAGTAAAATGTCGGGCTGTGTTAAAGCCCAATCACCACTTCTAGCTAGAAAGAAACGTGCTGCTCTCCCTGCGTTCCCTTCTCCCGTTTTAGACTCCGCCGGTGTGTGAGGCTTGCGAAGTCACGCTATACACAAAGCTATGCCTAAACAGGCTATGCTTTGATCGTCCCACAAGGCCTGCTTTTCAACAAAGCCTTGATCATATGCATCTTAGCATGCCACATCGTCACTCCATATCGCATTACCAATCCTTTGCCGAAATATATAAAAGGGTGTTAAGCAAGAGAATAAATTCTCCGCCACCAAACATCCATACATTCGACAGAAGATTAATAACAAGATATTTAATGGAGTACGATGTCAGACACACAATCCATTTATTAGCTTATGCTCTGGGTCCGAGCGAAAACCAAATCCGTGAAATCAACACGTACGTTTGGGCAATGACCGTGACCCTTGAATTGAGAGCAAGTCAAATCAGGGCCTCGATCGTTGTCCATTCGAGGGAAGATTTACGGTCTTCATACGCCATCTTTATACTTCAATTAACGTCGTTTGATTATTTGGAATGAGAGAACTCGGACTTTCCAAATAATCCTCGTATATATATATATATATATATATATATATATATATATTTAAAATCCTTCGTACTTGCTGACATCATTTTATAATGATTACTTCCTATTTTAATTATTTAAAATAATTAAATTTTTATATAACGACGCCTTAAGTCAATGGGCGACTATGGCGCTGCATTCAACCAATTTTGTTTTTTTATATTTCTCGGAATCTAACCGTTGGATCTTAACGTAATATATATCGTTGGAAAGATTTTTCCAAGATGGTCCTAACGGTTTCAGTTTCAAGAAAATCCGACGGTCGGATCTTCTTGTATAGTCGTTTAAAGGTACGATTTCAAAACGCGAACTACCGCGCTCCATTCGTTTAATTTTAATTATATATATATATATATATATATATATATATATATATATAATCGTGATAACGTCGTTTGATTTAAACAACGCTCTAAAACCACTACCGGTCCTTATTAAATTTTAGTTCATTTGAAAATGAAGATAATATTACCGCATCCTAAATTCATTCTTTACTTACATTAAAAATGTGAATTCCATTCCTTTCATTTACATAAAAAAAATGTAAATTTAAATCCTATGCAAATTCCTATTTTCTATTTACATGTAAAAATGTAAATTTTAATACATTAAAAAATCCTACTTTTAAATTACATATAAAAATGTAGATTTCAACTTCAATGTACATTCTCATCTTAGTTACATAATAAAAATGTAACTTATATTTACAGTGTGAATCCTATTCTAAATTTACATATAAAAATGTAATTTTAATTACAATGCAAACTCTTCTTGTTATTTACATTGTAAAAATATGATTTTTAATTACAATGCAGACTCTACTTCTAATTTACATTGTAAAAATATGATTTTTAATTACAATGCAAACTCTACTTCTTATTTACATTGTAAAAATATGATTTTTAATTACAATGCAAACTCTACTTCTAATTTACATTGTAAAAATATGATTTTTAATTACAATGCAAACTCAACTTCTAATTTACATTGTAAAAATATGGTTTTTAATTACAATGCAAACTCTACTTCTTATTTACATTGTAAAAATATGATTTTTAATTACAATGCAAACTCTACTTCTAATTTACATTGTAAAAATATGATTTTTAATTACAATGCAAACTCTACTTCTTATTTACATTGTAAAAATTATGGTTTTTAATTACAATGCAAACTCTACTTCTTATTTACATTGTAAAAATATGATTTTTAATTACAATGCAAACTCTACTTCTAATTTACATTGTAAAAATATGATTTTTAATTACAATGCAAACTCTACTTCTTATTTACATTGTGAAAATATGATTTTTAATTACAACGCAAACTCTACTTCTTATTTACATTGTAAAAATATGATTTTTAATTACAATGCAAACTCTACTTCTAATTTACATTGTAAAAATATGATTTTTAATTACAATGCAAACTCTACTTCTAATTTACATTGTAAAAATATGGTTTTTAATTACAATGCAAACTCTACTTCTTATTTACGTTGTAAAAATATGGTTTTTAATTAAATGCAAACTCTACTTCTTATTTACATTGTAAAAATATGATTTTTAATAACAATGCAAACTCTACTTCTTATTTTCATTGTAAAAATATGATTTTTAATTACAATGCAAACTCTACTTCTTATTTACATTGTAAAAATATGGTTTTTATCATACGGTGTAATTTCCTATATAATTTACATATAAAAATGTAAATTTTAACATACGATGTAAATTCACATTTTAATTACATAGAAAAATGTAATTTTTATCATACGCCGTAATTTTCTATATAATTTACATATAAAAATGTAAATTTTAACACACGATGTAAATGCACATTTTAATTACATAGAAAAATGTAATTTTTATCATACGTCGTAATTTCCTATATAATTTACATATAAAAATGTAAATTTTAACATACGATGTAAATTCACATTTTAATTACATAGAAAAATGTAATTTTTATCATACGCCGTAATTTCCTACTTTTTATATCATATAAAAAAAGATGTAAACTTTATTACTATGTTGAATTGATAATCTCGATCAATTCAAATAAAAAGACAAATCTTTATTTTCTATGTTGAATTGATAATCTAGATCAATTCAAATAAAAAAACAAATCTTTATTTTCTATGTTGAATTGATAATCTAGATCAATTCAAGTAAAACAAAAGCACTAACATAACGATGGCAAACCATGTCTCTTTTATTATGAATCGATAAGTTTGATTAATTCAAAACATACAAAAGCGATAACATAAGAATGTGACAATCATATTTCTATTATTTTGAATTGATAAATTAGATCAATCCAAATCAACACAAGTGATTACATAAGAGGTGATAATCATACGGATCTAAACTATCCATCACAAACACATACCAACCATCATCAAATATGACAAAACAAAATAGATCTGTATCGTAAGCATGATATTTACCATTCAAACTTCACATAACGCTAGGATAATAATTAAATTAATTAAATTTAATTAAAAATAAATTCTCACATTGCTCGGGACTGAAATGAAGGTCCAAACTCGATCAGATCTCGTGTTCGAAGTCACAGCGATTTCGGATCTGAAAGATTTAAATTTGAAGTTCATATGTATAAATTAGAATGTAAAAACCCGTAACTTCCCCGTAAAGGAAAGCGCGGATAGTTCGAGAACAAGCCACAACAGAACGCATATAAAAGAACATTTCATTGTATATTACAACAATGCATCAGATTACAAGAATATACAGAGTATAAACGAATAAATATTACACAGAAATATCAGAGATTTAAATTACATTTAAATACATAGCAGCGGAAAATAATACAATACACAACTAGAAGAGATATACGGATACAAAGCTTTCCGGATATCGTTCCAGCTGTAAACCAGGATCCTGTGAATATAAATCTGCAAAACCAAAACTACTAGCTGCCCGTGTCAAAATAGGGGCACCCAGAGTTTAGGTTAAAACAATAAACTCCAGGTCAGTCATGTGACTGGTGTGAGAACTAAAACAGTTATTAATCTTTATTTTAAAGTTCGGTAAATCAAGGGACCACGCCGTATAACACGGAACGGGTTTCCTCCCAAGAACACCAGTGCATAAAACAACAGCGCAATGCTAAATAAAGAAAAATGAAGCTATTATAAGACCCAGGTCCTATCACACAATGCAACGCAAGCCGGGGGATAGGGTTTTCCCTTATAACAGCCAAAGAATGCTTGATACGTTTAAAACAAATCATTTGATACTATTATAAGTGCATAGTGTATAAAACAACTTCAAATCATAAGTATCAATCATAGGCGGCATGAATGACCCATACCACTATGTCGCCATATATAAGTTGACAATCAAAACCGCAAGACGTCGTATTGGAAGTTGGGTTATCATTTATGGTATGAACCGAGGCTAGGGGCAAGATCCTCACCGATTCGAGACAATCTAGCCTACCATGTCTCAGGATCAGAGCTCGAGTGACCCTTGGATCGTCAGGGCCGGTCCACCGATGTGGATTAAAATGCCTGAACACTACGTTTCCCCGCCCTTTGGGGCGCAAATGAGTCATCAAATGACTCCATCGGTTCGAGAATGACCGATCAATCCGAGGCGCCTCGCAACAGCAACAACCACATAAGTCAAACTCGTCAGGGCGTGTAAAACCACTGACGCCACTTTTAGCTAGAAAGAAACGCAAGTCCTCCCTGAGGTCCATCTCCCGTTTTTGGTTCATACCGGGTGTGAAACTCGCGAAGTAAACGTTACACAAAGCTACGCCACAAAGGCCGTGCTTTGATCATCACCACAAGACTTTGCTTTTCAACAGAAGCCTCGATCAATTGCCACTTAGGCATGCCACACAGGCAATTCACTCCATGCGATTGATATCCATCAATATATAACCCCTGAGCTCGTACGTCTCAGAGAAGGGCGTTAAGCAAGAGAATAAATTCTCCGCCGCCAAACGGATATATATTTAATAGAGATCAATCACACGGACTAAAATCCAATGTCAGACACACAGTCCATTTACAAGTCCGTTCTGGGTCTGAACGAAACCGGAGGCACCTAGTACCCCGCATATCCATTGATCTCCAAGTACGTCTGGACGATCACCAACTGTTTCCATCTTCTTGGGTGTACAGCCCAATCAAGATCATCAGTAATCACCCAAACGACGTGAAGACTTCCGGTCTTCGACCACCGTCTTCATCTTCGACTTATCGTCGTATCAGTTATTCAGAATGGGATAAACCCGGTCTTTCCGAATAACTCGCGTATATTTTAAATAAGTGTTACACAAACACAACATACGCCTCATTCCAATTCATCAGTCACTAACCGTAAATTAATCAAGAGAATAATTTCCCAAACCCAACCTATTCATCCCATGAAGTAAAACTGGTAGTACTTCATATATAACACCACGGTGTTATCGGTAAATTCAATTACCATTTCACGTTCAAATCTAATTAAAGATTTAACTATCGCCTGGAGCAAAACTGGTGATACTCCATTCTCTATCTTTTCAATCTAATTAAAGATTCATTAAAACTCCACTTAGTTTTAATCGTTAACTGGGTTAAAGAATCCGTGTCATTTAAAAACACGGTTCACGATAAACCCAAAGTCACATTCCATTGATTATCGGGTTAAAGAACGAGTGTTATTTAAAACACTGTTCACGATAAACCCAAAAATCAATATCAATTCAATTTCAATTAAATATTATTTAATTGGTACACTTCATTAAATCTAAATAAAAGATTTAATCTTTTCTCAACTGGGTTCAAGAACAGTGTTAGTGAAGACATCATTCACGACAAACCCAAATCACATTTGATATTAAATACAAGGCTCTGAATAGAAAATATATCGGCTTATATTCAATATCAAATTCTACGACCAACAAATATCGTATTGGAAATAACGATATATATATCTATATCTTTCAAATTCCCATAACAATATCTGTATCATCACGAAATCCAATATCGAAATATTCCGAAGACAATTTCGATTCAAATCCATTCCAAAATAATTATTGGAAATTCTGGTTATTTTTAAAACCCTTTTCAAATTCAATTTATTTATTTAAAAATAAATAGAATTATAGTTCTAGTTCAAAGCTAGTTCATTTCGATAAAAATCTATTTTTATCTTTTCAAATATGGAGTTTTTCATCCCAATCCTTTCTAAATCATTTCTTATGATTTTACACAAATTATTACTATTTTTAATAATTTTATCAAGGCCCGTACAGTCGATTTCCATCAATGGCCATCGAACTGCACTTACAGCGACCTTTTTCAAATTTGATTTGGACATAATTCCAAATCCAACCGTTAGATTTCTAATTTCTAATATTCGTTAGAAAGCTCTGTTCGATACGAACCCAACGGTTCCGGTTTCAGGAGAATCCGACGGTCGGATCTCCCGTAATATCCGTTCGAAGTCAATGGTCGAAATTCGCGAACTGCCGCGGCGCGGCGCGTTCTATTCAGGCCATTATATTATATATATAATATATATAATATATACTTCGTCGATTTCAATTTAAAACGTGCTTTATAAATCGTTTTTCAATTCATTTTCAAAGCGGTTTCAACTTCATATTCAATTTCAAACCAAAATTGAATATTCCCATATAAATTCGTTTTAAATCCATTTCAAATTGATTTTAATTCAAATTGATTTCTAATTCAATTTCAGTTCGATTTCAATTCGTTTTCATTTCTATTCACTTTCAATTTGAATTCATTTCAATTCATTTTCAATTTCAATTCGAATTCGTTTCTATTCAAATTCAATTTGAATTCATTTCGAAATCGTTTTCTATTCGATTCAATTCAAATTGGTTTCCTATTTGATTCAAATTCGTTATATATTCAATTGAAATAAAATTCGTTTTCTATTCAAACCAAATTCGTTTTCTATTCAATTCATTTCGAAATCGTTTTCAATTCAATTCATTTCGAAATCGTTTTCAATTCAATTCATTTCGAAATCGTTTTCAATTCAATTCACTTCGAAATCGTTTTCAATTCAATTCATTTCGAAATCGTTTTCAATTCAATTCATTTCAAAATGAATAAAATCGATATAAATATCATTCACGTCAAAAATGGCGTCAATCTAATCAACACGGCTTCATATATTTCTATTTTCAAATATTATATTTCAAATATTTCTTTTTCAAAATAGTTGTTATTATCAAAATATTTCGTTCAACACATGACTAATCTCAACGGATGAGTACTGTCAACACATGAACCTTTATTTTATATTGATAAAGATGTAAATTTTATTACTAAAATATTTCGTTCAACACATGACTAATCTCAACGGATGAGTACAGCCAACACATGAACCTTTATATTATAATATTCTTTATTTTCCCGATTGGAATGAGGCCCAATCAATTACCATATAAAGTTAATTATATGGATTTTCATACAACACATGTATATAATAGCAACGATAAATAATCAACCATCAACCAAAGTGCACTACACTGTATAAGCATCAAATATAGATATCTAACGCTTATAACAGCCTGTCAATCAATCGATCGACATATTTAATCAATCAGGATGAGTGAACTTCAAATTCCATCCCAACACCCGTGTGGGGTTTCAAACAATCAAACACAGATTTTATTTGTGCAGTTGGGCGATGTGTGAAATTTATCGACCCAATCAATATCAGTCAAATCAGTGTATATAAACAAATCGGTCGATTTGTTTATAGATATTTATTTATTCACATTCACGCTAAAAATTATATTTTTAACGATAAAACATTTTATCTCAACATATGAATTTCTATTCAATTCATTTATTAAATAAAATGATATTTTATTTTTCTAACATATTTTAGAAAATTTCGGCGGCATAACGGCACGATACTAGAAACGGGACGAGGCCTAGCCTTATCCCCGGTCTAGTGAAGGCCCACGCCATTCACACATCAATCAAATCCATTCATTTCACCACACAGTTCAATTTCAATCAAATGATCTAACTAATTTTTGCAATCAAACAAACAAGTCCATGGTCTTTGGACGATTGTGTCGGGTGCTACTAAGCACCGTCTGCATCCTAGTATATATATATAACTAGAAATAGAAATTGAAGAGTGAGAAATTCTCACCAATAGCTATCCAACTTCACGACACTTCATTTATAGAAATCTTCTCCGTTTTCGCCTCTTATCGCTTTCGTCGCCCGTAGCCACTACATATATAAAAATCGAATTTTTATTATGCTACTCAATATATAAAAATCGAATTTTTTCTTTGAAGTTCAATATATAAAAATCATATTTTTACTTTGATGTTCAATATATAAAAATCATATTTTTACTTCGATGTTCAATATATAAAAATCATATTTTTACTTCGTTAAAAGTTATATTTTCCATTCGCTAAAAATCATAACTTTTCCATTGATAAAAATTCCGCCTTTCCTTTGTTAAAAATCCATACTTTCCGACTATAAAAATCTATACTTTTCGATTATAAAAATCTATTCTTTTCGATTATAAAAATCTATTCTTTTCGATTATAACTAAAAATAGAACCATGTTTTTCATTAGCTAAAAATTATATATAAAAACCATTTCTTTATAACATAACTATATAAACAAAAATCATATTTTTTTCTCTATAGAAAAATCATACCTTTTCTGTTTCTGAACTGGAGCGTCGTCGGATTTCGTTTCGCGATGGGGAAGGGTCTTCGCGTCGAGCAGGAGGAGAGTGGGGCGAGGGTTCGGTGGTGGGGATCGGAGCTGAGGAGGCGACGATGATTTAGGGCGGCGGTGGAGTTCGACGTCGGCGTCGCGATTTGGGGAGGAGGGGTTCGACGGTTCACGAGGGAAAGATGGGGGGAGGGGTTGGTCGCCGTCGCGCTGGCGGCTTTGGGGAGGGGCACGGCGGTCCTCCGTCGCGGGCGGTGGTGAGGCGTCGGCCCTGGAGCTGGCGCCCTCGATTTCCCTTTTTTTTTTTCAATTCGATTTCGGGTTCTGTAGGGTGAGGGAAAGAAAGAGAGGGGTGAGGGCTTTTATGTGAAACTATATTATATTATATTTATTAATATCCATAAAGTTGACTTTTTATACGATCTCAGAACGAGACCCACCGCCTGTCGTCCATAGCGTATTACCCCCATTCCGAACACAATGGGCTATGTTTCGTAGGTTGATTCGATCGTTTGAATCAGTTTCCGTTGAATTTACATTTAAATCACTATATTGAATTTTAAACGTACATTTCAAATTACCGGGGTCACATACTAACTCTAAAAATTCCATAAAAATATTTTCTAGCTTCGTATTGACGATACGGTCCTAACAAAACTAGTTTCGTCGAATTCTGAGACCGTTTGAAAAATGGCCATTTTCCAGTCGATTAAAATCAACTGAAGATGGTCAATCGCGTTTTCCTTTGCCACGCTCACATATTGATTCGAAAAATTATGAAATTTGAAACCTAGCAATAACTTTACATCCCGGACCCAACAAAACTGGTTTCGTCGAAATCCGAGGTCATTTGCAAAATTTCCATTTTTAAGGGCCTGAATTCCATAGCGACTATTCAGAATTTTCAACTGGACATATCTTTTGATTCCCGCTATGAAATCTTGATTTTTCGGATTCGTTGGAAAGATATTCACGAATGGATCCTAATGTTTTTGGTTTCACTAAAATCCGGATTGTTTTGCACTCGGTACATTCAATTGAAGTTTGAAATCGAATTATCGAACTACCGCGCCATTTTCAATTCTATTTATAATTATTTATAAATATTTACATTCTAACGACGATCTATATAAATATATACGTTTGAATTATATTCAAAATAAATTTCTCGTCGATATTATTTAAAATAGTTCATTTTAAATAATCAAAATTCGCTAAAATTGTCAAAATAAAAATTTTAAACTGGCCCAGATTTTCGGGTTGTTACAATCTCCCCCACTTAAAACTTTTCGTCCCCGAAAAGGAACAAAGTCGAAAGTGGTTTGATTAATCAACTCTACGTTCGATCTGGCTTCCATTCTCCAACTTTTCAGTTTCTGAGAATTTTCAAATTCTTCAAAAATTTGGCTAACACCCTAAATTTTCGAAAAATTTCGCCATAACCTCCCCTGCAGTGTGAGCATCGGGAAATCTCAAATAGCTTCCTCGGTCCTTCAGATCTCAAAAAGAAAAAGAAAAAGCCAATAGGCTCATAAAATCATCATCACCCAAACAAAACAGTAAATTATGTAGTAAACATGTACCTATTTGTCGGGCAAACAAATTTTATTCTCTGCTCTAGCCTCCTTGCTATGACCTGTTCAATGTAAGTATATGTATATGCATGCATTTGCAACCAAATTTTCAATATAATTCAATATGTGATTCAATTAGGCTAAATGGCTAAAAATCATCAACCAAATAAACAAACAACACAATCATCAATCAATTAGTGGATTAGAGTTTTCAAATTGATAACTTTGATACATAGTCAAAAATCAGATTTTTGATGCCAAATCACAACAATAGGCCCTATCTAATTTTGGTTCTCACACCAGTCAATAGGAAATATATAGATATCACACCTTCGAAACACGAATACCAATTCTGATGATGTTCGAACTATCATCAGAATCATCTCCGGGCGACTAGAGTGTGATTCTATATCTATCCAGTATATTAAAACTTCAAATACACGTTTGCAAGGCGTATATGCAAAATCTTTATATACTGGACTGTCCTTATCAATATGAAATAAATAATCAAATACGAATAGTTGATTTAGATTTTCAAAACAAAAATTATTTTCATTTTAAAAAATATACTCTTCACACTCGTCCTAGGATACTACTGATCCTATCTCTAACGAGTCATTCTCATTGGATTTTACTAATCCAATATCTGATGAATTCTTTCGTATGGTTCTAATGTGCCTTGTTCTCTAGCTTTGTAAACCAAAGCTCTGATACCAACTGTAAAAACCCGTAACTTCCCCGTAAAGGAAAGCGCGGATAGTTCGAGAACAAGCCACAACAGAACGCATATAAAAGAACATTTCATTGTATATTACAACAATGCATCAGATTATAAGAATATACAGAGTATAAACGAATAAATATTACACAGAAATATCAGAGATTTAAATTACATTTAAATATATAGCAGCGGAAAATAATACAATACACAACTAGAAGAGATATACGGATACAAAGCTTTCCGGATATCGTTCCAGCTGTAAACCAGGATCCTGTGAATATAAATCTGCAAAACCAAAACTACTAGCTGCCCGTGTCAAAATAGGGGCACCCATAGTTTAGGTTAAAACAATAAACTCCAGGTTAGTCATGTGACTGGTGTGAGAACTAAAACAATTATTAATCTTTTTTTTAAAGTTCGGTAAATCAAGGGACCACGCCGTATAACACGGAACGGGTTTCCTCCCAAGAACACCAGTGCATAAAACAACAGCGCAATGCTAAATAAAGAAAAATGAAGCTATTATAAGACCCAGGTCCTATCACACAATGCAACGCAAGCCGGGGGAAAGGGTTTTCCCTTATAACAGCCAAAGAATGCTTGATACGTTTAAAACAAATCATTTGATACTATTATAAGTGCATAGTGTATAAAACAACTTCAAATCATAAGTATCAATCATAGGCGGCATGAATGACCCATACCACTATGTCGCCATATATAAGTTTACAATCAAAACCGCAAGACGTCGTATTGGAAGTTGGGTTATCATTTATGGTATGAACCGAGGCTAGGGGCAAGATCCTCACTGATTCGAGACAATCTAGCCTACCATGTCTCAGGATCAGAGCTCGAGTGACCCTTGGATCGTCAGGGCCGGTCCACCGATGTGGATTAAAATGCCTGAACACTACGTTTCCCCGCCCTTTGGGGCGCAAATGAGCCATCAAATGACTCCATCGGTTCGAGAACGACCGATCAATCCGAGGCGCCTCGCAACAGCAACAACCACATAAGTCAAACTCATCAGGGCGTGTAAAACCACTGACGCCACTTTTAGCTAGAAAGAAACGCAAGTCCTCCCTGAGGTCCATCTCCCGTTTTTGGTTCATACCGGGTGTGAAACTCGTGAAGTAAACATTACACAAAGCTACGCCACAAAGGCCGTGCTTTGATCATCACCACAAGACTTTGCTTTTCAACAGAAGCCTCGATCAATTGCCACTTAGGCATGCCACACAGGCAATTCACTCCATGCGATTGATATCCATCAATATATAACCCCTGAGCTCGTACGTCTCAGAGAAGGGCGTTAAGCAAGAGAATAAATTCTCCGCCGCCAAACAGATATATATTTAATAGAGATCAATCACACGGACTAAAATCCAATGTCAGACACACAGTCCATTTACAAGTCCGTTCTGGGTCTGAACGAAACCGGAGGCACCTAGTACCCCGCATATCCATTGATCTTCAAGTACGTCTGGACGATCACCAACTGTTTCCATCTTCTTGGGTGTACAGCCCAATCAAGATCATCAGTAATCACCCAAACGACGTGAAGACTTCCGGTCTTCGACCACCGTCTTCATCTTCGACTTATCGTCGTATCAGTTATTCAGAATGGGATAAACCTGGTCTTTCCGAATAACTCGCGTATATTTTAAATAAGTGTTACACAAACACAACATACACCTCATTCCAATTCATCAATCACTAACCGTAAATTAATCAAGAGAATAATTTCCCAAACCCAACCTATTCATCCCATGAAGTAAAACTGGTAGTACTTCATATATAACACCACGGTGTTATCGGTAAATTCAATTACCATTTCACGTTCAAATCTAATTAAAGATTTAACTATCGCCTGGAGCAAAACTGGTGATACTCCATTCTCTATCTTTTCAATCTAATTAAAGATTCATTAAAACTCCACTTAGTTTTAATCGTTAACTGGGTTAAAGAATCCGTGTCATTTAAAAACACGGTTCACGATAAACCCAAAGTCACATTCCATTGATTATCGGGTTAAAGAACGAGTGTTATTTAAAACACTGTTCACGATAAACCCAAAAATCAATATCAATTCAATTTCAATTAAATATTATTTAATTGGTACACTTCATTAAATCTAAATAAAAGATTTAATCTTTTCTCAACTGGGTTCAAGAACAGTGTTAGTGAAGACATCATTCACGACAAACCCAAATCTCATTTGATATTAAATACAAGGCTCTGAATAGAAAATATATCGGCTTATATTCAATATCAAATTCTACAACCAACAAATATCGTATTGGAAATAACGATATATATATCTATATCTTTCAAATTCCCATAACAATATCTGTATCATCACGAAATCCAATATCGAAATATTCCGAAGACAATTTCGATTCAAATCCATTCCAATATAATTATTGGAAATTCTGGTTATTTTTAAAACCCTTTTCAAATTCAATTTATTTATTTAAAAATAAATAAAATTATAGTTCTAGTTCAAAGCTAGTTCATTTCGATAAAAATCTATTTTTATCTTTTCAAATATGGAGTTTTTCATCCCAATCCTTTCTAAATCATTTCTTATGATTTTACACAAATTATTACTATTTTTAATAATTTTATCAAGGCCCGTACAGTCGATTTCCATCAATGGCCATCGAACTGCACTTACAGCGACCTTTTTCAAATTTGATTTGGACATAATTCCAAATCCAACCGTTAGATTTCTAATTTCTAATATTCGTTAAAAAGCTCTTTTCGATACGAACCCAACGGTTCCGGTTTCAGGAGAATCCGACGGTCGGATCTCCCGTAATATCCGTTCGAAGTCAATGGTCGAAATTCGCGAACTGCCGCGGCGCGGCGCGTTCTATTCAGGCCATTATATTATATATATAATATATATAATATATACTTCGTCGATTTCAATTCAAAACGTGCTTTATAAATTGTTTTTCAATTCATTTTCAAAGCGGTTTCAACTTCATATTCAATTTCAAACCAAAATTGAATATTCCCATATAAATTCGTTTTAAATCCATTTCAAATCGATTTTAATTCAAATTGATTTCTAATTCAATTTCAGTTCGATTTCAATTCGTTTTCATTTCTATTCACTTTCAATTTGAATTCATTTCAATTCATTTTCAATTTCAATTCGAATTCGTTTCTATTCAAATTCAATTTGAATTCATTTCGAAATCGTTTTCTATTCGATTCAATTCAAATTGGTTTCCTATTTGATTCAAATTCGTTATATATTCAATTGAAATAAAATTCGTTTTCTATTCAAACCAATTTCGTTTTCTATTCAATTCATTTCGAAATCGTTTTCAATTCAATTCATTTCGAAATCGTTTTCAATTCAATTCACTTCGAAATCGTTTTCAATTCAATTCACTTCGAAATCGTTTTCAATTCAATTCATTTCGAAATCGTTTTCAATTCAATTCATTTCAAAATGAATAAAATCGATATAAATATCGTTCACGTCAAAAATGGCGTCAATCTAATCAACACGACTTCATATATTTCTATTTTCAAATATTCTATTTCAAATATTTCTTTTTCAAAATAGTTGTTATTATCAAAATATTTCGTTCAACACATGACTAATCTCAACGGATGAGTACTGTCAACACATGAACCTTTATTTTATATTGATAAAGATGTAAATTTTATTACTAAAATATTTCGTTCAACACATGACTAATCTCAACGGATGAGTACATCCAACACATGAACCTTTATATTATAATATTCTTTATTTTCCCGATTGGAATGAGGCCCAATCAATTACCATATAAAGTTAATTATATGGATTTTCATACAACACATGTATATAATAGCAACGATAAATAATCAACCATCAACCAAAGTGCACTACACTGTATAAGCATCAAATATAGATATCTAACGCTTATAACAGCCTGTCAATCAATCGATCGACATATTTAATCAATCAGGATGAGTGAACTTCAAATTCCATCCCAACACCCGTGTGGGGTTTCAAACAATCAAACACAGATTTTATTTGTGCAGTTGGGCGATGTGTGAAATTTATCGACCCAATCAATATCAGTCAAATCAGTGTATATAAACAAATCGGTCGATTTGTTTATAGATATTTATTTATTCACATTCACGCTAAAAATTATATTTTTAACGATAAAACATTTTATCTCAACATATGAATTTCTATTCAATTCATTTATTAAATAAAATGATATTTTATTTTTCTAACATATTTTAGAAAATTTCGGCGGCATAACGGCACGATACTAGAAACGGGACGAGGCCTAGCCTTATCCCCGGTCTAGTGAAGGCCCACGCCATTCACACATCAATCAAATCCATTCATTTCACCACACAGTTCAATTTCAATCAAATGATCTAACTAATTTTTGCAATCAAACAAACAAGTCCATGGTCTGTGGACGATTGTGTCGGGTGCTACTAAGCACCGTCTGCATCCTAGTATATATATATAACTAGAAATAGAAATTGAAGAGTGAGAAATTCTCACCAATAGCTATCCAACTTCACGATACTTCATTTATAGAAATCTTCTCCGTTTTCGCCTCTTATCGCTTTCGTCGCCCGTAGCCACTACATATATAAAAATCGAATTTTTATTATGCTACTCAATATATAAAAATCGAATTTTTTCTTTGAAGTTCAATATATAAAAATCATATTTTTACTTCGATGTTCAATATATAAAAATCATATTTTTACTTCGATGTTCAATATATAAAAATCATATTTTTACTTCGTTAAAAGTTATATTTTCCATTCGCTAAAAATCATACCTTTTCCATTGATAAAAATTCCGCCTTTCCTTTGTTAAAAATCCATACTTTCCGACTATAAAAATCTATACTTTTCGATTATAAAAATCTATTCTTTTCGATTATAAAAATCTATTCTTTTCGATTATAAAAATTTATTATTTTCGATTATAACTAAAAATAGAACCATGTTTTTCATTAGCTAAAAATTATATATAAAAACCATTTCTTTATAACATAACTATATAAACAAAAAACATATTTTTTTCTCTATAGAAAAATCGTACCTTTTCTGTTTCTGAACTGGAGCGTCGTCGGATTTCGTTTCGCGATGGGGAAGGGTCTTCGCGTCGAGCAGGAGGAGAGTGGGGCGAGGGTTCGGTGGTGGGGATCGGAGCTGAGGAGGCGACGATGATTTAGGGCGGCGGTGGAGTTCGACGTCGGCGTCGCGATTTGGGGAGGAGGGGTTCGACGGTTCACGAGGGAAAGATGGGGGGAGGGGTTGGTCGCCGTCGCGCTGGCGGCTTTGGGGAGGGGCACGGCGGTCCTCCGTCGCGGGCGGTGGTGAGGCGTCGGCCCTGGAGCTGGCGCCCTCGATTTCCCTTTTTTTTTTTCAATTCGATTTCGGGTTCTGTAGGGTGAGGGAAAGAAAGAGAGGGGTGAGGGCTTTTATGTGAAACTATATTATATTATATTTATTAATATCCATAAAGTTGACTTTTTATACGATCTCAGAACGAGACCCACCGCCTGTCGTCCATAGCGTATTACTCCCATTCCGAACACAATGGGCTATGTTTCGTAGGTTGATTCGATCGTTTGAATCAGTTTCCGTTGAATTTACATTTAAATCACTATATTGAATTTTAAACGTACATTTCAAATTACCGGGGTCACATACTAACTCTAAAAATTCCATAAAAATATTTTCTAGCTTCGTATTGACGATACGGTCCTAACAAAACTAGTTTCGTCGAATTCTGAGACCGTTTGAAAAATGGCCATTTTCCAGTCGATTAAAATCAACTGAAGATGGTCAATCGCGTTTTCCTTTGCCACGCTCACATATTGATTCGAAAAATTATGAAATTTGAAACCTAGCAATAACTTTACATCCCGGACCCAACAAAACTGGTTTCGTCGAAATCCGAGGTCGTTTGCAAAATTTCCATTTTTAAGGGCCTGAATTCCATAGCGACTATTCAGAATTTTCAACTGGACATATCTTTTGATTCCCGCTATGAAATCTTGATTTTTCGGATTCGTTGGAAAGATATTCACGAATGGATCCTAATGTTTTTGGTTTCACTAAAATCCGGATTGTTTTGCACCCGGTACATTCAATTGAAGTTTGAAATCGAATTATCGAACTACCGCGCCATTTTCAATTCTATTTATAATTATTTATAAATATTTACATTCTAACGACGATCTATATAAATATATACGTTTGAATTATATTCAAAATAAATTTCTCGTCGATATTATTTAAAATAGTTCATTTTAAATAATCAAAATTCGCTAAAATTGTCAAAATAAAAATTTTAAACTGGCCCAGATTTTCGGGTTGTTACATAGAAACTGACTTTTTACAACTGCAGTTGCCTCATCTAAAAGCGTGGCAAATTCTGAAATGAAATTTCATACCTAAAGCGTTCAAAACTTTGATTTGTGATTTTGTGAGCTGTAGTTAACGGTTTTGGGTGCCGTTTGTTGGAGATTGGAGAGCTACGGAAGGGGAATCGGCGCCGGGATGGGGGGAGGGTGCGCACGCCTGTGGTGGGGCCGAGGGGGGTGCGACGGCGGCGGCTTTGGGTGGATGGTGCGGCGGCTACAGTTGATGAGAGGTGATGATTTTGGTATGGAATCGAAGAGTTCGGAATTCTCTTCGAAACGTGTATTTGTATGAAGATTTTCGTTGAGAAACGAGGGAGAAATCAGAGAATGAAAATTTGAAGAGTAATGGGTTTTGTGCAGCTTCGAAATGAGGAAGAAGAAGACGTACAAAGAGGCCCGTATTTATACTAGTATGTAGACGTATTTTCTTTTTTATTTTTAATTAATTAAATCCAAAATTAGGGTTTTTCCGTCCGTTCACCAAACGGAGCCCAACAACTGTCGAACAATAGGTTTTGACGTCTTCTGAATGCAATGGCGCTAGTGCCGAGGTCTAATTCTGAAGTTTACAGTATGTTTTCTTTATTTTCAAATTAATTCTTTAATATTAAATTCGAACGTACTTTCTAATTTTACCGGGATCACATACGAAGTCAGAAAAATCCGGAAAAATTATTTTTGGCTTTCTTATGATGATACGGTCCTAACAAAATTTATTTTGTCGAATTCTGAGACTATTTGAAAAATGGCTATTTTTCAGTCAATTAATTTTGACCGAAATTGACAAAACACGATTTCTTTTGCCACGCTCACATACTAGCTTCAAAAATCATGAAATTTGAAACCTAGCAATAATTTTACATCCTGGATCCAACAAAAGTGGTTTCGTCGAATTCCGAGGTCGTATGCAAAATGTCTATTTTCAAGGGCGATATATTTTCTATAGCGACCTTTCTGAAAATTCATTTGGCCATAACTTTTGATTCCCGCTATGAAACTTCGATTTTTCAGATTCGTTAGAAAGATATTCATTAACAGATCTATATATTTTTAGTTTCACCAAAATCCGGTTTATTCTGCATCCTGTGTGGTCAGTCAAAGTTCAGGTTTGACTTTTCCAACTACCGTCCTTTTTCTAATTCCTTTTGAAATTAAATTAAATATATTCGCATTAAATTCAGTCAAAATAAATTTCTAGTCATTTTTATTTAAAATAATTCATTTCAACTATTTAAACACCTTTAAAATCTCTAAAATAAAAATTTAAAATTGGCCCCAAATTCCGGGTTGTTACAATCTCCCCCGCTTGAGAACTTTTCGTCCTCGAAAAGAAAAAGGGAAGAATAGAAGGGTAGGAACCAATACAGAGAATGTGAAATATTTTTAAGCGTACCTCAAAATAAAATCTAATCGGAGATATCCACTCTGCATTTGGGATAAGCTTGTTTGATACTCTCCTCGGTTTCGATAGTATTTTGCCTTCTTCTAGCTCTAGCAGCAGCGGTACTCATTTCTAGTTAGTTCTGTACGATCTAGGAAAGAGTAAGAACAACTATAATGGTGATTTGAAGAAATGATAAAGATAAAAGGACGGATGAAATGGTGATGATAGAATGACTGACTATTATGTATTCACATGAAATGTTCGCCATAGAATATTGTGGTTCTATGTAAACGAATTATCATAAATATGTTATATACCAAAGCTAAGTTTAACCAAAGCTCTGATACCAACTGTGATGACCCCAAACTTCCATGGAATGAAAGTAAGGAATAATCATTTGGAATACAACATAAATACAATAATACAAATCACAGATACAACATAGCATAGGAAATTCATAGAGTAACAACATCATAGCAGCGGAAATATAATGTCATCAACCACAGAAAGTCCACAGTCACAGAATTCTAAATTATCACATCAAGTTTGCAGAAAAAGAAATAAGTTCCTACTCCAATTTAACAACGTGAAATGAAACAAGTTTGATGTTTGGAATTAAAAAGAGAAAATGCAATAGTAGCAAATGATAGATGTCCTCAAGCTCCAAGTCATCACCTCTCCACGAAAGCAAATCTAAGAAAGATAATAAGCAGCTCCAAAGAAAAGACTCCAAGTAAAGAATGAACCTGTTTACTTGGTTGCCCGTGTAGAAAGGAGGGCTCCTGAGTTTGCAAAAAGGTGGAAAGAGACAACGGGTCATTCGTGGGACTGGTGTGAGAATTCTTAACTAATTAATCACTATTAATAAGGCAAATCCAAAGACCACGCCGCTAACGCGGAACGGGTTTACTCTAATGGATTGCCGTGCATAATTTTAAAGTGTCAGAACAAATAATAAGTAAATCGTAAAACAACGCTATGCTTTTGAGAAAAATGGAATCACCATAAGACCCAGGTCCCATCACACAATGCAACACAAACCAGAGGATAGGGTTTTACCTTATGGTGATTAAACATGCTAAATACGGCAAATACGAATTTAATATTATTATTAGTATATATGGAAAACATTTCAAAGTAAATGTATCAATCCTAGGACACATAGATACCATAATACTATGCTTCCATACTGGTAATACAATCAAATTCGTAGGTTCGTATTGGAAGTTTGGATTTCCATCATGAGTCAAGGCTAGGGAGGAGCTCCTTACCGATTCGAGACACTCTAGCTAGTACCTCAGGATCCCCCGTAGTGAACCCTTGGATAGCTGCAGGGCAGGTCCACATATACAGCTTCGTGGATTGGCAATTCCTGAACACACGTTTCCCGATCCTATAGGACCTATCATCCGAGGCGCCTTATTCCATCATCCACATAAGTAAAATGTCGGGACGTGTTAAAGCCCAATCACCACTTCTAGCTAGAAAGAAACGTGCTGCTCTCCCTGCGTTCCCTTCTCCCGTTTTAGACTCCGCCGGTGTGTGAGGCTTGCGAAGTCACGCTATACACAAAGCTATGCCTAAACAGGCTATGCTTTGATCGTCCCACAAGGCCTGCTTTTCAACAAAGCCTTGATCATATGCATCTTAGCATGCCACATCGTCACTCCATATCGCACTACCAATCCTTTGCCGAAATATATGAAAGGGTGTTAAGCAAGAGAATAAATTCTCCGCCACCAAACATCCATACATTCGACAGAAGATTAATAACAAGATATTTAATGGAGTACGATGTCAGATACACAATCCATTTATTAGCTTATGCTCTGGGTCCGAGCGAAAACCAAATCCGTGAAATCAACACGTACGTTTGGGCAATGACCGTGACCCTTGAATTGGGAGCAAGTCAAATTAGGGCCTCGATCGTTGTCCATTCGAGGGAAGATTTACGGTCTTCATACGCCATCTTTATACTTCAATTAACGTCGTTTGATTATTTGGAATGAGAGAACTCGGACTTTCCAAATAATCCTCGTATATATATGTAATAACCCGAAAATATGGGCCAGTTTAAAATTTTTATTTTGGCAATTTTAGCGAATTTTGAACATTTAAAATGAATTATTTTAAATAATATCGACGAGAAATTTATTTTGAATAGAATTCGAACGTATATATTATATAGATCGTCATTAGAATATAAATATTTATTTATATTTATAAAAGGAATTGAAAATGGCGCGGTAGTTCGATAATTCGATTTCAAACTTCAATTGAACATACCGGGTGCAAAATAAACCGAATTTTAGTGAAACCGAAAATAATGGAATCTAATTGGGAATATATATCTTTCCAACGAATCCGAAAAATCAAGATTCCATAGCGGGAATAAAAAGATATGTCCAGTTGAAAATTCTGAATAGTCGCTATGGAATTCAGGCCCTTAAAAATGGAAATTTTGCAAACGACCTCGGATTTCGACGAAACCACTTTTGTTGGATCCGTGATGTCAAGTTATTGCTAGGTTTCAAATTTCATAATTTTTCGAATCAATATGTGAGCGTGGCAAAGGAAAACGCGTTTGACCAGTTTTAGTTGATTTTAATCGACTGGAAATTGGCCATTTTTCAAACGGTCTCAGAATTCGACGAAACTAGTTTTGTTAGGACCGTATCGTCAATACGAAGCTAGAAAATATTTTTCGGGAATTTTTAGAGTTAGTATGTGACCCCGGTGAATTGAAATGCGCGTTCAAATTCAATATATAGAGTTATATTTTGATTTTGACGAAAACTGATCGAAACGATCGAATCAGCTTACGATACATATCCCATTGTGTTCGGAATGGGGGTAATTAGCTATGGACGACAAGCGGTGGGTCTCGTTTCGAGGTCAAAATAAAAAGTTGCTTTGTGAAAAATAAAATGAATTGAATATAAAATATATATAGCCCCCCCTTTGTTCTCCCCCAAATCATTTCAGAAGAAAAAAAAAACGGATCCAGGAAACGCGCCGCACCCCCCTCCTCCTACCGCGACGCACCCCCCTCCTCCTCCTGCTGCGACGCACCCCCCCTCTGCTGCTGTCGATCGCGACGTTCCCCCCCACCCCTCTGCTGCTGTCGATCGCGACGTACCCCCCCTTTTTTCCTGTCGCCGCCCCTCTTCTTCTTCTCCACCTCGCCTCCGCCCCCCCCCCCCCCATCCAGCTCCGCCGCCAAACAGAAACCCCCCCTCTCTCTGCAAATCACTGTGAGTTCCTATTGTATTTTATTTTATTTTTATTATTTAGTTAAGTGTAATTAGAAATAGGATTTTTAATTTGAAAAGATTATAATTTTTAGGATGACAAAGTTATGAGATATTCTTTAAGTAAAAAGGCGATTTTTAACCATATGAAAGCGAAGATATAGGAAGGTTAAAAATACGTTTTTATATATTGAATAGCAAAGTAAAAATACGATTTTTATATATTGAATAGCAAAGTAAAAAATTCGATTTTTATATATTGAATAGCGAAGTAAAAATTCGATTTTTATATATTGAATAGCAAAGTAAAAATTCGATTTTTATATATTGAATAGCAAAGTAAAAATTCGATTTTTATATATTGAATAGCAAAGTAAAAATTCGATTTTTATATATTGAATAGCAAAGTAAAAATTCGATTTTTATATATTGAATAGCAAAGTAAAAATTCGATTTTTATATATTGAATAGCGAAGTAAAAATTCGATTTTTATATATTGAATAGCAAAGTAAAAATTTAATTTTTATATATTGAATAGCGAAGTAAAAAATCAATTTTTATATATTGAATAGCGAAGTAAAAAATGTGATTTTTATATATGTAGTGGCTACGGGCAACGAAAGTGACAAGAGGCAAGAACGGCGAAGATTTCTACCTAAGAAGAGTCGTGGGATTGGATTAGCTAATCGGTGAGAATTTCTCACTCTTTAATTTAATTTTCTAGTTGAAATATATACTAGGATGCAGACGGTGTTTAGTAGCACCCGACACCCGTCGTCCACAGACCATGGACGGCTTGTATGCTTGTTTGTTTGATTTTGATGTGTAGTTGATTGTGTGTTGTGATGTGAAATGAAATAAAATATTTACATAGTTAAAAATATTTTATAGTTAAAAATAGAATTTTTAACGTGTATATGTGTTAGATCAAAATTTGGACCTAACACCCAAATTGTTCTGATTTGTAAAGAATTATAACTGGAGAATGAAGGAAAAGCAGAAAACACACAGAATTTATAGTGGTTCGGCGTTAATGAGCCTACGTCCACTTTATATGTTATCGATTATACTTTTAATGCTAGTACAATCAATGATTTCTCTCAAACTCACTCTTACAATTGTGATTTCTCTCAGTAATCTCGTAATAAAACTGACAAGAAATAGTGGTATGACAGTAATGGTGGAATCAGTGCTCAATACTGCCAAAAGATCCTGAAAAATGTCAAGCTCTGGGCTATTTATAGCTGATTTTGTCAGGCGGATCGCGGTCACATATGGCACGGATCCCGAGAATATCGGATCGTATCGCAGCTTGATGAAGAATTAGTCAAATTAGCCATTGTGGACAGGTGTCGCGATCCCCTTAAATATCGGATCGAGCAAGGAGGAGGAATTGGTCAAAGTGACAGTTGGGGACACGTGTCGCTGGATCCGTGCATCTCGGATCGCCGAAGACTAGCTCATGCTTGAACAGGTCAAAGGCTTCGCTGTGCGTCGGGGAATCGGATCGGTCCGTGCAGGGTAATGGTGTAAGTACGGATCGGGTCGTGTAGAGGTAGTCGGATCGCTGATGCAATGGGGCGATCCGATGGGGGGGCGATCCGAGAGGGGCGACCCTATGGTGCGATCCGATCCTTCATGGACTTAAGGAACGTAGTTTCATACTTTCTTCTTGTGAGTGAACCTTGGTGGCTTGGTCAAAAAGCTAGCCAACATTTTGCCCCCTCGAAGTATGTTTTATCGATGATGGAACATGCTTCGAAACTATAGAGATATTTTTCATAAAGAGATGCAAATCAATGGTAGCGTCTATTCGAAAGACCATATCCTTTACGGAAAGTTGTCCCTTTGCTCGCTATAAATATCAGATAAATCTTTAATTGTTTCCCTGTTTATTGGACAATTCTTTTCTGGGATCTTTTAGAGTCTTCAACATCGAATCTACCAGGTACTTTTTTGGAATTTTCTGCGATCATTTCTGAATTTTCATTCCTGTCAGTCATTTATCGGCTCGGATCGCATGTGCAAGTCACGGTCCGTTGGCAAGTCGTTCGCCTCGTCCTTTGGTGAGCATTTGGGCCTCTTCGTGGAACGAGGCGGGCTTTTCTTCGAGACGTCGTGGGCTTTTGGTTCGTGGCCCGCCTATTTTCACGGATCGAATAAGACAAAAAGGGGGAGACTAACGGTCGCCCCTTAGCCTATATAAATCGGACCCCCTCTCCACTTTCTTCTTTCTTCTCGCTTTTGTATCGCGCCGCCAGCTCGATCGAGGAAAAACCCTAGTTTCGATTTCCAAATTCCTACCCAATTTCGAACTTTAAAAAGGTAATTAAACGACTTCTCTTTAGTTTCTACCGTGTTCGCACTGGTTTAGAGAGTAGAGACAGCGAAGTTTTGTAGGATTTGGTGATGGTAAACATGAACGTGCCCGGTTCGGTTCCATGGGCTTAAGGGTGGAGTGGAGAGTTGAGGAAGAAGGAAGGGATGACCAGGACGGTTCGTGGGTAGAAGCTTCGACTCGGGTCGCGGTAATGGTGAAAGCAACGAGAGGAGTGGGAGAGCAGTCTTGGATCGGGACGAGGTAGCAGGAGCGGGTCGGACCGGGTCGTGAAAAGTCACTGGTTCACGAGGGAATAGGAGGAAGTGGATCGCGGTTGGCACTCACGATCCGGATGGGTTTCACGAATCGATGATGTTTTCCACGAGACGATGCCATGAGCTCATAGCGGCTTCACGATCTGGAGATATGTGCAACCCCAATGAGAGCGATCCGAACGAGTGCGATCTGTCCGTCTCGCTACCCGAATAAATGCGATCTGGATGAGTGCGATCCGCTACGTGTATCACGATCCGATCATACCTCTCTTGTGAATTGAGTCCTCAACCCACGATCCAAACACACATTTTTTAACTTCAAGCAATACACTGTTATCACAAGAATCTGAACAGTTAGGTTTAGAGCCTTGATGTTGGACTTTCTGGACTGGACGACAACATAATTGGACTGCATAATTTGACTGCATATCTTGATGATCTTGTTGACTTTTAAGTTTTTTCTTTGATGCACGCACAGGCATACACTTACACTTGCACACACAGGGGAAAAAGGGCAATTATATTCTTATATCTCATGTTTACTCGCCTAAACAGTAATGTCGGATAATCACTCCCCTTCAAGATCTAACACAGAGACGGATCCCGAGGTGTCTGAGCACCATAACCCTGAGGTCCCTCCAACTAACCCAAGGGGCGAGGATTCTGGATCCGAATATGAGGCAACGGAATCGGATCCATCTGAAAGTACTTCACTTGACGAGGAGTCAGAGGTAGATGGCCGAGCTCTCGACGAAGTCCCCGGTGCCGTAGAAATAGAGAAATTCACAGACTCTCTAGCTTCCAAGCTCGACGACATAAAGCTTAAGAGAATTTGCTTGAGATATGGGATTCCCTAGGAAGATGTGAGGACACCCGGCGGCGAAGATAGACCTCACTTAGCTCCGGAAGGATATATGACAGTCAACCGACTCATGTGCTGGGTAGGAGCTATTCCTCCGTTTCCTCCAATCGTGATTGAGACCTTAAAATGATTGGGTATCGCTCCGATGCATCTCCATCCCAATGCCTATGCAGCTCTATACACTTTGTATATCGCATACGCGGAAATCCTACATACCGAGCTTACATTTAAAGATTTAAAATTCTTTTATCTTTTCAAGCACCGCTCCTCGGCAACCCCAAATTTCTCTTTCTTCGAATCGGTAGCGAATAGGAAGGTTCTGTATAACAGGTACAGCAACATAGGGGATCCCAAGGCCGATTGGTTCTATATAAAGAGACAGGCTGGATGCTCAAGAAGATGGCTTAAATCAAGTAAACTTTAATCTTTTGACTGAATATCTTGCTTAAGAAATCGAAGCATTAACATCCCCTTTTTTTTTTAAGCAGATCACGTATTTCCCAAGACGGACGGCTTGGTATACAATAATCGATTGTCTATTCTTCTACAAAGCAGATCCAATTTTCTAAGGATCAAGAAGTGCATTACTGACAAGAGTCTTCACAAGCATCGCCTTTTGGATATAAGGTTTGGACTTGGTGCAGGCGGTAAACCCTACAAATACATGCCCCCAACAGAGGGAGAAGGAACATCACGGGCAGTAGAAAAAACTAAATTCCGTAAGAGTCCTTCCCCGATAATCATCCAAGACGACGAGGACCTAAACATATATGGAGGAGATGAGGCCCGTGGTGACAAGTCTAAGGAAATCCCAGTTTCTCCGGGGGGTTTCCCTCAAGGACTTCTCTTCCGATCGAACCTGCTGCTCCCGATGATTTGACAGAAGAACAGCTATTTAAAGAGCTGAGCAAAATTCGTTTGCCTGATGATGTATACACATAGGGGGACTTTGAAGGGGAGCCATTTTTCCCTGCTTCTGAGGAAACCACCGTTCCAATTGGAGGACAAGAAACTACTCGGATGAGCCTGACTTCAGGCCCGGGTCTGTTAGGGGGAATTATATGGGACGCACAAATCACACACACTGCCTGACCCCACACTTTTATATCAACAGTATTCAAGGTTTTAATATGCTCTTTTTTCTTTTGCAGGAAAGATGTCTCGCAGGCGGTCTTATTCTTATCGCTCTCTTCGTGAAGGTACACCCAGTCTTCACCCAAATCCTGAGCATTCTCGCGGCCTTTCTCACAAGCCTACTTCTTCGCAATCCCGGTCTCCACCAAAATCGACCTCTGGCAAGCTTCCCAGTTATTCGGTGCCTCCTACAGGGGAAAACAACTTCCTAAAGAGCTAACCCCTCCGAAGAGTGTACCCTCTCATAGCAGGTCATCGAAAAGACACTACGAGCCTAAAGATAAAAGCAAGGATCCAATCAAGGATTCTGAGAAAGAGAAAAGCGACATTGTCCCTTCCAACCAGTAAGACTTGGTTGCCCCCGGGTCATGAGATTACATCCATGGTCCCGAGATTCAGGCTAAGCTGGAAAAGTTGCGAGAACAATTCCCTAACATCTTCTTCGAAAGGATGACGTTTGTTCCAGCCTTGGAACCAGTCCCTAGGAACTGGGATTCTGAAGTCATTGGGCACATTCGCCATGTAGCCAGGCAGTATGAAGTGATGAAGAAACATGCCGTTAATCTTTCAGAAGTCATCCGAACGCTTGAGATGGAAGCACTTAGATCCAATGTGAAGATAAATAACAATGAAAGGGCTAGAACAAAGATGGAGAAGGACTTGGAAGACGCTCAATCCCAACTTGCCCTAGCGCGGAGAGATGCTGAAAATTATAAGACTGAATTGGAGAACGCTAAGAAACGCTTTCATTCTGAACTTAACTCAAATAGTCAAGAGAAAATGGCCTTAAAGAAGGAGGTAGAAGATCTTAAAATGGCCAATATTGAGTTGAAGACGGCGCAGGGCCATTTTGAAGCTGAGAGAGCTGCTTGGGAGGAAGAAAAAGCAAGTCTGAGAGAAAGTCTAGCTTTGGCTGAAGCGGAGAAGGTAATTTTAAATGATCAAGTCGCGGATGCAGAGAGGCGTGCGGCTCTCGCCGAAAAGAATGTAGAAAGTGCCATTGAGATGGCTACTGCTTCTAACAACAAACTCCTCGAGAGAGAAAAGGATATCGAAGGGTTTGAAGAGATGATATTTGATTTCCTCGGCCACGTCCTTAAAACCCGTAACATCTCGTGGATCCCGGACTACCACGTTACTTTAGCCAACTTATGGGATGCCATTGTCGAGGGTGAGAAGCAGAGATTAGGAGTTGAAGAGATTGACGAAGATGAGCTGATGAAGACCATTCTGAGGGATAACGAGCCCAAGGATCTGGCAGAAGGCCGTCGTCTAATTAAAGAAGAAATGGAGAAAGAGAGGGCCCTGACTAAGGGCAAAAACAAGATTGACGAAGGTTCGAGCTCAGCTGTTGAGCCCAAAGCCTCCGGAGTTGAGGAATACCATCCTGATGATCCATTAATTCCTTTGGGCCTAACTCCTGTGGTTGTCGGAGCTTCTTCAGCTAGCCTAGATGGGGGATCAGTGGAAGGTATCTCCCTTTTTTCCCCACAATTTGTCAAAGCAATTGTGAATTGTCGTCGTCTGGTAGAGCAACCAATCGAATTAATAACATGTGTTACCCATAATATAGGTGGCGAGCCCGTCGACAAGGATGTCGAGAAGAGGACATAAGCAGAGAAGATTTTCGTCTCTCCTAGCGCCGGCGTTGATATACCGAAGCAGGCTGAGGGTACAATAGCAGAGAAGGGCGTCCTAGCACCCAGTGCTGATGCTCCCAAGGATGATGAAACCATCGAGGCCTTGAAAGATATGGATGGGCGCCATGTAGAGGATGAGGAGGATATCATTAGTACCAAAGAGACCGAAGACGATGACGACGAAACTTTAGCTAAAAGAAAAGCTAGACAGGAAAAGGAGCTGGCTTTAAAGAGGGTGGGACAAGAGCCTTTGAACGTAGCTCCTATCTCGGAGTTTAATCCCAAAACTGGGATGGTTCTGAAACTCCAGCCCAAATCCATCAGCAAACAGCTTCATTTTGCGAATCCTGATGATTTCCCAGCTTCCTTGACTGATAAAAGAAAGAGAAAGGAGGTGGAGGAGGAGTCTTCTGATGAGTCGGACGTTCCTCTTATAGACAAATGGAAAAGAAAGAAGGGTGATCAATCCGAAACTGACAAGGCGAAGCTGGAGAAGCAGAAACATGAGAAGAAGTCCAAGCGTAAATAGGATATTGTCGCTTGTCTACATTTTGTCTTTAGGCTTCCCACTGGCCAGAAAATGTAATTATGAGACTGGCCCTTATTTTGTCTTAGGTTGTTTTTCACTTTGTAGGCTTGCACTTTATAAATGAAAGTTTATCTCTTTTGCATCATCGTGTACCTACATTTAATAAACTTTTCATGCTTAGTCGTAAATCATCTGATTATAACTACAAATCAGTCAAGCAATAGAAGGAAAAATTTAAAAATTTCCGTGCTATATCAAGGTTCATGTGTATATGTATATGGCCCCTAATCAATTGTTAACGTAGCGCCTGACTAGGGCTTATTAAGGATTGATTAGCGTTGTTTGCACGTTGCCCCCTATTTCTAAATATGGGGGACTTAGAAAATTTAGTAAGATAGTTGTCCTTATGGTGCTGAGTTTCTGGCATCTTTCTCAGTGCTTAATCATAGACTCTCTTATATTCTCCTAGCGGTCGCCGAGGTTAGAGTTTGAATTCAGCAGTTCAGTCGCTCCCCGATCCTTCAGCGGGGCAAGAGCTCTTTCTCAGCGCTCAGCCGGAAATGCTTTTATACTCTCTCTCTCTGTTCTGGAGAGTTAGAGTTCGAGCTCAGCAGTTCAATCGCTCCCCGATCCTTCAGCGGGGCAAGAGCTCTTTCTCAGCGCTCAGTCGGAGATGCTTTTATACTCTCTCTCTGTTCTGGAGAGTTAGAGTTCGAGCTCAGCAGTTCAATCGCTCCCCGATCCTTCAACGGGGCAAGAGCTCTTTCTCAGCGCTCAGTCGGAGACGCTTTTATACTCTCTCTCTGCTCTGGAGAGTTAGAGTTCGATCTCAGCAGTTCAATCGCTCTCCGATCCTTCAGCGGGGCAGGAGCTCTTTCTCAGCGCTCAATCGGAGACGCTTTTATACTCTCTCTCTGCTCTGGAGAGTTAGAGTTCGAGCTCAGCAGTTCAATCGCTCCCCGATCCTTCAGCGGGGCAGGAGCTCTTTCTCAGCGCTCAATCGGAGACGCTTTTATACTCTCTCTCTGCTCTGGAGAGTTAGAGTTTGAGCTCAGCAGTTCAATCGCTCCCCGATCCTTCAGCGGGGCAGGAGCTCTTTCTCAGCGCTCAATCGGAGACGCTTTTATACTCTCCTGGCAGTCGCCGAGGTTAGAGTTCCGTCAAGGCGGTTCCGATCATGGTACACCGCCATGACTTACGGACATCGCCTTCATGTCCGTTATGCTCTCTCTCTCGGCTCTGGAGAGTTAGAGCGCTATTAAAGATATGATTCACTTTATCGCACCCTCAGAGTTTTGACTGGTGATTGCATTCCATTCTGATGGAAGGCACCTATAATTATACGCTTCTGTGATCGTTGCATGATTCACAGCAATTTCCATAAAAATAGAAAGGCAGATAAATAATAGTGCAATAAAGGTAAACGACACACAATATTTTTATAGTGGTTCGATTGAATCATGACCTACGTCCACTTTATAATTTTTTGCTTAAGAAATCGGACTATTCTAGGCAAGTCGTGCCTTGTACATGGTCCTTAATAAAGCAAAAGAACAGATCTGACATCTTTACGTTAGGTACGGCCGTAAATGTTGGGCATTCCACACTCTGGGGATTTCCTTTCCATCTACGGTTGCTAGCTTGAAGGTTCCATTATCAAGCTTGCACAGAATAGAGTACGGTCCTTCCCACTTCGCGCCCATACGAGTTGGGGCTAGAAAGACACGCTTCAGAACCAAGTCTCTGGGTTCAAAGGTTCGGACTCGAACCTTTTTGTTGTAGTATCGGGTGACCTGTTGCTTGCATCTCAAGGCACGCAGGTCTGCTTCGTCCCTCTTTTCTTCGATCATATCCAGGGATTCAAGGAGCAATTCGTTATTAGTCATCGGATCGTAATAAGTCACTCGGTGAGAAGGTACTTTTATTTCAACCGGGATGACTGCTTCTGCTCCAAAAGCAAGGGAGAAGGGGGTATGGCCTGTTGCCGATTTATACGTTGTCCTGTAGGCCCATAGTGCTAAGGGTAATTCATCAACCCACATGGCTCTGGCCCGTTTCAGTCCTCTTTTCAGAATGGACTTAATCACTTTATTCGCCGCTTCGACCAGTCCGTTCGATTGCGGGTGCGCCACAGAGGTGTACCGTTTCTCGATGTGGTATTTCTGGTAGAAGTCTCTGAATTCAGTGCTATCGAACTGAGTTCCGTTGTCAGTTACAACAATCTTTGGAATCCTGTAATGGCGCGTTTTGTAAGGTATAATAATTAAGTTATTTAGTTATTTAAATAACGAATATTTTTATAAACGATAGTTGAACGTATAATTATAATTTTATTATAATTAAAATCGAGCTTGAAATGGCGCTGCAGTTCGCGATTTGGCGATTCGAACTTCAACTGAATGTACAGGATTCGTTTTAAGTCGGATTTCTGTGAAACAAGAAACGTGTGGAGCTGGTGGAGTATATCTTTCTAATGGAAGAGAAAAATCGGGATTTCATCGTGTAGATTTTGAGTTATGTCCAAATCAAATTTCAGAAAAGTCGCTGTGGAATTCCTTTATAATTTGCGACGCTTTATATACGTTATAAATCAATTTTTCGATACGAACTAAATATCGGGATAATCTGGAGTCTGGAAATCTAGTCATAAAATCTGAGGTGATATTCTGGAGCCGGACGACATTGTATATGGATATATACGATAATATTAATTTATTAATATTTAATTTAATAATATTTAAATATATTTATATATTTAAATGGGTCATCCAGAGCTTTAAAAATACGCAGTTTGATCAGACGAAGTCAGAATTCGACGAAACTAATTTTGTTGGATCCGGAATGTCGAATACTGGTTAGAGTACCAGTTTGGTGATTTTTGGATATCATATATGGCCGTACGTGATTTTTGACTGAGAAACAGACGAGAAATCGACCTTTAAAAATATGCAGTTTGAACATACGGAGTCGGAATTCGACGAAACCAGTTTCGTTGGGACCGTAATGTTGAACTCTAGCTACATGTCCAGTTTGGTGATTTTTAGGTATCGTATGTAACCACTGTGATTTTTAGAAGACGAATACGAGGAGAAAATCATTTAAATAAAATAGAAAATAAACAAATAAAATATCCTCCCCATTTTCTTTGGATCCACAACAGGCCACACAGGCTCCTTTCTCAACCACAAGTACCACCAACCACAATTAACCTATATAAACCGCATAAACCATTCACAGCAAGAACTTTACCACAAAGAAAAATCCAAAACAATTCATCCAAAATGTTATAAATCATCAAACTAGTGCATTTGGATTCCCAGCATGTTTCTCTCTGACCTAACATCAGTATTGTGGGGTTCGACAGTTCTTTATGTCGATGGAAGAAGTGGAGCGACACCTAGGGCATCAGAAAATCGCTGATGGGAGCGGAATTGGGTTGAGAGAAGGGTAGCGTGATGATCAGGAGGTCGTGGCGCTTCGATTTAGGGTGTATTGGTGGGGTTCGGTTCAGATGGACGTCGATGGGTGTACAGGAGGTGGCGGCATCGGCCTTTGCTTCATGACGTCGAGTTCGAAGGCGAGGGCATAGTTGGGTGCGGATTTTGGTGCTGAGGCCAAGGGTGGAGGCGGCGCCGACGATTGATGGACGGAGGAGGGAGCACGGCCGGTCAAACGGGGGGGTCAACGTTGGGATTGGTTCGGTTTTCTTTTTCGGGAGTGGAGAGATATTTTGAGGAAGAAAGGAGTAAAGGGGTCGGGTACAGGCTTTTAAGGCATGTAGTGGGCCGAGATTTATATGGGTGAGGCCCATTCTTAAGTAAACCATTAAGTTTTATTTAAATAAATAGTTTATTAACTTGTATCATGCGTATCTTGGTCATACGACATCAGAATAAAAAACCGTAAGTTGCGTTGGGATCGTATGGACGGGAGCAACACAATGAGACTGACCGGGAGTGAATCCGAAGCCGTTACAATTTATGGCGAATTAAATTGTCCAATCTGAATCAAGCGACAATTATCGTCATTGACGATGATCGTCCAACTGTGAGTAAAACTCACCAACTCTATACAGTTCTATTTTTACAACGTGTTCTTAGAACTGTTAATTATCTGTTGTTTGACTGTGTGTTGACTGTTGATTGAACTGCTAGTCAGTTAGTAGAAATTATATATATATATATACATATTTACGTATATATTTATATATATAAACCACCAAATAGTTATATGTTGATTCTGTTTATCAGAATATTTTACTGGTGTTGTCTAACATCTGTGGATGCAGGGAAACAGGTTGGAGGAATCCGACTGGATTCCTCAACATTTATTTTACCGTTTTCATATATTGTGATATATGATGTGTTATGAAATCTGTTATTGATTTCATATGTTTGAATGATACCGATCATTGTTATACGACACGTTAAACACCGTAGGTGATACTAGAATGTTAAAAAGGGAATTTTCAATGTTTATATTGAAAATAAATCTTATTTATAAATCGATAGGATTTTATAAAATGAAAACATTTATTTATTTAGGAAATAAATAAAGGAACATTTATTTAGATTATAAATAAATGGAATAAAGGAATATTTATTTAGGGAATAAATAAAGGAACACTTGTTGGGAAAATAAATAGAATTATACAAGGATAGATTTAAACACGTGCTTCGCACACGGTATAACACGATATAGATTTAAATGAGATATTAAATAGGAAATCTGTTTTAAACAGATAAATTGAAGTAGATTAATTTATAAATAATGTTTTATAAATTAAATAAATTATTTATCGTTGATAAATGGAATATATATAAGTCTGGACTTATATAGAGAAGTAGAAACGTTATTAAAAGGACATTTATAAAGTGAAGAACCGTTACTAAAAGTAAATCTTTATAAATGGATAAACGTTGTAAAAAGGAAATCTTTATCAATGGATAAACGTTGTAAAAAGGAAATCTTTTGAAATGAATAAACACATTAGAGTGATTCGAATTACTTATTCGAATAGAGTTAAACAAGTAATTTGTTAGGTTAACCAAAGCAAGTTAGTCGAGTTAATCAAAGTAATTGGTTAAGTTAACCAAAGCAAACTAGTTAAGTTAAACTAAGTGGTTAATCAAAGTGAATTAGTTAAGTTAACTAAGTGGTTAATCAAAGTAAATTAGTTGATTTAAACTAAGTGAATCGGCTAGAGTTAATCAACGTGAATTAGCTAAGTTAAACTAAGTGGATTAGTTCAGTTAATCGAGACGAGTTAACCAGTTAGGTTAAACCAGTTAGAGTTAACCAGTTAGAGGTGACCAGTTAGAGTTGACCAGTTAGAGTTAACAAGTTAGAGTTGACCAGTTAGAGTTGACCAGTTAGAGTTGACCAGTTAGAGTTATCCAAGTGGAGTTAATCGAGTAGAGTTGCCGAATATCACGTAGTCGAAGTAGAGTTATCGAATATAGTGTATTCGAGAGAAGAGTTATCAAATATAGTTTATTCGAGTGGAGAAATCAAATGTTATTCATTTGAGAAGAGTTATCGAATATAGTTTATTCGAGTGGAGAAATCAAATGTTATTCATTTGAGAAGAGTTATCGAATATTATTTATACGATGAGGAGTTATCGAATATTGGTTATTCGGAGTTAGTTAATCCGAAGGAGTTATTCGAAGTTAGTTAATCCGAAGGAGTTATTCGAAGTTAGTTAATCCGAAGGAGTTATTCGAAGTTAGTTAATCCAAAGGAGTTATTCGATGAGTTAATCCGAAGGAGTTATTCGAAGTTAGTTAATCCGAAGGAGTTATTCGAAGTTAGTTAATCCGAAGGAGTTATTCGAAGTTAGTTAATCCGAAGGAGTTATTCGAAGTTAGTCAATCCGAAGGAGTTATTCGAAGTTAGTTAATCCGAAGGAGTTATTCGAAGTTAGTTAATCCGAAGGAGTTATTCGAAGTTAGTTAATCCGAAGGAGTTATTCGAAGTTAGTTAATCCAAAGGAGTTATTCGAAGAGTTCATCGAATATAGTTATTCGAAAGAAGGTGTTAATCGAATATTGTTATTCGAGTAAAGTTAAAAGAGTTAATCGAATTTAGTTATTCGAAATGAGTTATTCGAATTAGATATTTGAATAGAGTTAAACACATTAGAGTGATTCAAATTACTCATTCAAATAGAGTTAAACACGTAAGAGTAAATTGAATATTAGTTATTCAATTAGAGTTAAATCGAATTTAGTTATTCGAAAGGAGTTAATCAATTTGAGTTAAGTTAATCGATTTGAATTAAGTTGAATCGAAATGGAGTAAATCGATTAGAATTAAGTTAATCGAGTTAGAGTAAATCGAATATTGGTTATTCGAAGGTAAGTTATTCGAATTAATTATTCGAAGGAGTTAATCAAATGAGTTGATCCAAAGGAGTTAGTCGAATATTAGTTATTCGAATAGAGTTAAAGGAGTTATCGATTTTAGTTTGATCGAAAGGGGTTATCGATTAGTAAATCGAAAGGAGATTTTCGAATATAGCATATTCGAAAGAAAGAGATCGAATATTGTTTATTCGAAAGAGAGAGATTTCGAATATGAGTTATTCGAAGAGAGATAATCGAATATAGTTATTCGAAGAAGAGTTAATCAAATAGAGATTACTCGAAAGAGAGTTATACGTCGAATTCGATTATAGCGAATTCGGGAAAGTACTATTTACTTTCCAGGGTTTAAATCAAGATTTAGTTATTGATTTAGAAATTAGGTGTCTGTTAAATTATTCGAGTTAGGAGATAAAGTTATAATTAAGATTAGATATTGCAGAAGTAGGAATTATAACGTTATAGTTATAACCAAACGCTGTCATATAAGAAGTGGATTCGTAACCTGAATCTGAGAATTTGCGTAAACAGATGATTGTAAAAAGTGAGTGATGAGCTTCATCTATTTCACAGTAAAGGACGTTGTTCAATTAAGGTCTGAGAGGTAAGTATACCCCAACTTGATTGACTTCAGAATTGACAAAGGAATAGTTGTGGTTCGATAGAAAAGGTTGATTTGAAATATAGTTAAGTAATAAGCGATTAATGGATTAAGCGAAACGATGTTTTATACAACGTTCATTGAGAATCCGTAAATGAGTTTTGGAAATGTTTTCCAAATATAGTCAGATATGTTTTCTAAACATTGAAAATGAAATGTTTTCATGATAAGAATTTAAGAAATAGAGTTAAGCAAATTCAGAAACTAACTGGAGAGGGTAAGTTGAACGGTTTCCTAAGTGACGATCTGATGTTGGTTTTAACCTTCCGGATTGATGCTTAGAGAATTGTTCTCATACTAGTTACAGTTAGGGACTGATAGTTGCGAAATAATAGTAATGTGAAAATAAGCTATGGAAATGTTTTCCAATGATTAATAACATATATTTTCTAAAGATATGAAATAAGGAAATATGAACATATGATGATTGACCGATCGAATTTCCATTTGGAAATAAGATCGTTGTTTGTACACCGACATGTTTTCATTTGATAGTTGAATCACAGACTATCAAAGTTTTTTTCCATTTTAACGTTGTTATTATGGAGAGACCGGTTGGATTATTATCCAAAGAACCACTCTGTATTGGCATAAGCGTTGCGAGCAATATATGCCAAAGATAAATTGAAGACGGAGTAAAGTGCAAGGGCTATTGTATAAGTCTTCGATAACAGTGACTAAGATGGATATACTGAATAGTGCCTTCGGTTTGTCCAGTCCCAGGACAACGTATATGGAAGAAGGTCTGACAGAGTATATCCAATGGATCGCGTAAGTTGATCTGTTCAAACGTATTCACGTTTGGTGGCGGAGGAATTCGTTTCTCTTAGCTGTATACCCGTGTTATTTTTGGATAAGTCAATTTGTGATTTGGCGGGTATGACAATGTGGCATTCAAAGTGAATGATGACCAGATGTTCTGAAGATAGACGTAGCTTCTAGCCTCACACCAGGAAGTAACAAAAGTTGGGCTAGGCAGCATGGCTAGTTGGGTCATCCCCAAGCAGGGTGTATTGTCACCGATCTAGGGAATATCCATATTTATACTTCTTTTTGATTCTGTATCTTCGGATGACGGTTTGATGGCCTATAACCGTGGTGGCAATATATTCGCGACACTCAAGCTAATGAGTGAGCGGTCATGTGTGGCCGGGTTGCAAGACGTTCTTGTTGAACCCTGAGTGTATCACCTCTAGAGTACACTATTCAGAAGGTGCTCCCATACCTTGTCTGTTGGAATCCATTCTCCGATAAGCGCCCTGCGGTTTATGATTTTATACTATGTATGTAGAACGTGAGATGCAAGCGTTTCTGCTAGTTGATATCTATTTGTACATAGACATTATTATAATATCAAAAGGTTTTTGATATAAAGATATTTGGATTCTCATAAGGGAAAAACCCGTTCCGTTATGCGGCGTGGTCTTATGAGATATCGTTTACTTGTTCATATACATGTTTAAATTGTTTTACTCATACCAGTCCCATGACTGACCCGGAGTTTGCTTTGTTGTTTTCCCTAAACTCTTGGGTGCCTAAATTTGTACGGGCAGTCAAGTAGTTGGGATTTACAGATATACTTGGAGAGCTTGGAGCAGGAGACTTCAAGATTCTATAGCTATAGTTATTTCCGCTGTGTTGTAAGTGTTGTACTCTGATAAGTGCTATTGTATATATATAACTGTTTACTTCAAAGTTATGTTATATATTATATGTTATTCGTTCCGCTGTGAGATTCGTGTTACTCTGATGATTCTGATGTTCTTCTTCTTCTTCTATTCTATTAGTTCTATCTTTTCTTTCTCACCTTCTAAATTCTTTCACTAACGTCTCGGAATTTCCGACTCTCGAGGAGTCGGAAATTTCCAGCCGTTACAGTTGGTATCAGAGCTTAAGTTAAGAATTACTTGGCTCTGTGGCGTGACTCGGTAGAGATAGGGTTAGTAATACCCTAGACTGAGATTGAGTGTATATATACGAGTGCGTATTTGTATTTGATATAAAAATAGTTTTATATTGTGGAGACTCATTGGTTGAATGGCTTATGAATTCTGGTCGATCAGTTTTGATCCACTGTATCGATAAGGGTTACTAAACACTCGAATACGATGAACCGACATGGTATGTTTTGAAAGAGGGTAAATGAAATAATTTTTCCAAAATATATTTGTTTATAGAAGAAATATATATCTTGAAATTATTATAGTATATTGATTGTGTTGGTTGTTATTATAATCGAATAAGATTATAAAAGGGTGAAATGGTTATAAATGACCAATCAGAATTCATATGAATGTAATATATGAAATAGTTTGAATTAAATATGAATTTAAATCAGAATTTGGAATTTAAAATAAGGAAATTTTAAGTTCCTGGGAGATTTTGAAATGTTTTCAAGCAGTGTGAAAAATATTTGAAATATATTTCAAAATGAAAAGGTTTAAAATGATTTTGAAAAGAAATATACTATTAAACTCACTTGTATGACTGGAAAATAATTTCGAGGATGGATCGATACATCGTCGGTGTAATTTTCGAGTTTCTAAGTGGCGGATTACTACCAATGGTTTTGTTTTCAAATGGTGTTGAGGAAAACAAGTTGTTTAGAAATTCAAAAGTTTTGAATTGGTGTTAGGATTTGAAATTGATTTGAAATAAAACCCAGGAATTTAAATCTTGAAATTTAAAATTTAACTTGTTAAGTTAAATGAATCAAGATGGTAAAAACAAATAAGTAGATTTAAAATTTAACTTGAACCAAGTTAAATAAATCGGGATTTGGTTAGAGAATAATCTGGATTGGAATTAAGTTGACGGGTTAAGAGTTTGGAATGTAACGTTGGTTTGAAATTGAATTAGACTCGGGTATAAACAAATGGTTGGATTTATGGATAAAAACAGATTGGAGAATTTGTTGAGATGACATTAGTATATGTTGGGTTGATAACAGGTGAGAGTGATAAAGTTGATATGCCCGACAAAAAGGTACAAGTTCATATTTGATATAAGCATGAGATTTATGAGCCGAATTGGCAAGCCGCTTGGCTGTTTGATTTTCTTTTGGGTTGGAGAAGGCCTAGAGAGGCGAGTTGTGGTTTTACCGATAGGGCTGTACAAAGGAGGTTATGGCGAAATTTTCCGAAAATTAAAAGGGTTAGAAAATTTTCAGAATTTTTGAAAATTTTAGTTAGTCGGAAGAATAAATATTTCAATCGATATTAATTGGTTCGGTTGAAATCAGAAATAAGGGGTAAACCAATCTTAGGAGTTCCAATATATAGGGTCATCCTCTAACTTAGCAATTTCGAGGACGAAATTATTTTAAGTGGGGAAGTCTGTAATGGCGCGTTTTGTAAGGTATAATAATTAAGTTATTTAGTTATTTAAATAACGAATATTTTTATAAACGATAGTTGAACGTATAATTATAATTTTATTATAATTAAAATCGAGCTTGAAATGGCGCTGCAGTTCGCGATTTGGCGATTCGAACTTCAACTGAATGTACAGGATTCGTTTTAAGTCGGATTTCTGTGAAACAAGAAACGTGTGGAGCTGGTGGAGTATATCTTTCTAATGGAAGAGAAAAATCGGGATTTCATCGTGTAGATTTTGAGTTATGTCCAAATCAAATTTCAGAAAAGTCGCTGTGGAATTCCTTTATAATTTGCGACGCTTTATATACGTTATAAATCGATTTTTCGATACGAACTAAATATCGGGATAATCTGGAGTCTGGAAATCTAGTCATAAAATCTGAGGTGATATTCTGGAGCCGGACGACATTGTATATGGATATATACGATAATATTAATTTATTAATATTTAATTTAATAATATTTAAATATATTTATATATTTAAATGGGTCATCCAGAGCTTTAAAAATACGCAGTTTGATCAGACGAAGTCAGAATTCGACGAAACTAATTTTGTTGGATCCGGAATGTCGAATACTGGTTAGAGTACCAGTTTGGTGATTTTTGGATATCATATATGGCCGTACGTGATTTTTGACTGAGAAACAGACGAGAAATCGACCTTTAAAAATATGCAGTTTGAACATACGGAGTCGGAATTCGACGAAACCAGTTTCGTTGGGACCGTAATGTTGAACTCTAGCTACATGTCCAGTTTGGTGATTTTTAGGTATCGTATGTAACCACTGTGATTTTTAGAAGACGAATACGAGGAGAAAATCATTTAAATAAAATAGAAAATAAACAAATAAAATATCCTCCCCATTTTCTTTGGATCCACAACAGGCCACACAGGCTCCTTTCTCAACCACAAGTACCACCAACCACAATTAACCTATATAAACCGCATAAACCATTCACAGCAAGAACTTTACCACAAAGAAAAATCCAAAACAATTCATCCAAAATGTTATAAATCATCAAACTAGTGCATTTGGATTCCCAGCATGTTTCTCTCTGACCTAACATCAGTATTGTGGGGTTCGACAGTTCTTTATGTCGATGGAAGAAGTGGAGCGACACCTAGGGCATCAGAAAATCGCTGATGGGAGCGGAATTGGGTTGAGAGAAGGGTAGCGTGATGATCAGGAGGTCGTGGCGCTTCGATTTAGGGTGTATTGGTGGGGTTCGGTTCAGATGGACGTCGATGGGTGTACAGGAGGTGGCGGCATCGGCCTTTGCTTCATGACGTCGAGTTCGAAGGCGAGGGCATAGTTGGGTGCGGATTTTGGTGCTGAGGCCAAGGGTGGAGGCGGCGCCGACGATTGATGGACGGAGGAGGGAGCACGGCCGGTCAAACGGGGGGGTCAACGTTGGGATTGGTTCGGTTTTCTTTTTCTGGAGTGGAGAGATATTTTGAGGAAGAAAGGAGTAAAGGGGTCGGGTACAGGCTTTTAAGGCATGTAGTGGGCCGAGATTTATATGGGTGAGGCCCATTCTTAAGTAAACCATTAAGTTTTATTTAAATAAATAGTTTATTAACTTGTATCATGCGTATCTTGGTCATACGACATCAGAATAAAAAACCGTAAGTTGCGTTGGGATCGTATGGACGGGAGCAACACAATGAGACTGACCGGGAGTGAATCCGAAGCCGTTACAATTTATGGCGAATTAAATTGTCCAATCTGAATCAAGCGACAATTATCGTCATTGACGATGATCGTCCAACTGTGAGTAAAACTCACCAACTCTATACAGTTCTATTTTTACAACGTGTTCTTAGAACTGTTAATTATCTGTTGTTTGACTGTGTGTTGACTGTTGATTGAACTGCTAGTCAGTTAGTAGAAATTATATATATATATATATATATATATATATATTTACGTATATATTTATATATATAAACCAACAAATAGTTATATGTTGATTCTGTTTATCAGAATATTTTACTGGTGTTGTCTAACATCTGTGGATGCAGGGAAACAGGTTGGAGGAATCCGACTGGATTCCTCAACATTTATTTTACCGTTTTCATATATTGTGATATATGATGTGTTATGAAATCTGTTATTGATTTCATATGTTTGAATGATACCGATCATTGTTATACGACACGTTAAACACCGTAGGTGATACTAGAATGTTAAAAAGGGAATTTTCAATGTTTATATTGAAAATAAATCTTATTTATAAATCGATAGGATTTTATAAAATGAAAACATTTATTTATTTAGGAAATAAATAAAGGAACATTTATTTAGATTATAAATAAATGGAATAAAGGAATATTTATTTAGGGAATAAATAAAGGAACACTTGTTGGGAAAATAAATAGAATTATACAAGGATAGATTTAAACACGTGCTTCGCACACGGTATAACACGATATAGATTTAAATGAGATATTAAATAGGAAATCTGTTTTAAACAGATAAATTGAAGTAGATTAATTTATAAATAATGTTTTATAAATTAAATAAATTATTTATCGTTGATAAATGGAATATATATAAGTCTGGACTTATATAGAGAAGTAGAAACGTTATTAAAAGGACATTTATAAAGTGAAGAACCGTTACTAAAAGTAAATCTTTATAAATGGATAAACGTTGTAAAAAGGAAATCTTTATCAATGGATAAACGTTGTAAAAAGGAAATCTTTTGAAATGAATAAACACATTAGAGTGATTCGAATTACTTATTCGAATAGAGTTAAACAAGTAATTTGTTAGGTTAACCAAAGCAAGTTAGTCGAGTTAATCAAAGTAATTGGTTAAGTTAACCAAAGCAAACTAGTTAAGTTAAACTAAGTGGTTAATCAAAGTGAATTAGTTAAGTTAACTAAGTGGTTAATCAAAGTAAATTAGTTGATTTAAACTAAGTGAATCGGCTAGAGTTAATCAACGTGAATTAGCTAAGTTAAACTAAGTGGATTAGTTCAGTTAATCGAGACGAGTTAACTAGTTAGGTTAAACCAGTTAGAGTTAACCAGTTAGAGGTGACCAGTTAGAGTTGACCAGTTAGAGTTAACCAGTTAGAGTTGACCAGTTAGAGTTGACCAGTTAGAGTTGACCAGTTAGAGTTATCCAAGTGGAGTTAATCGAGTAGAGTTGCCGAATTTCACGTAGTCGAAGTAGAGTTATCGAATATAGTGTATTCGAGAGAAGAGTTATCAAATATAGTTTATTCGAGTGGAGAAATCAAATGTTATTCATTTGAGAAGAGTTATCGAATATAGTTTATTCGAGTGGAGAAATCAAATGTTATTCATTTGAGAAGAGTTATCGAATATTATTTATACGATGAGGAGTTATCGAATATTGGTTATTCGGAGTTAGTTAATCCGAAGGAGTTATTCGAAGTTAGTTAATCCGAAGGAGTTATTCGAAGTTAGTTAATCCGAAGGAGTTATTCGAAGTTAGTTAATCCAAAGGAGTTATTCGATGAGTTAATCCGAAGGAGTTATTCGAAGTTAGTTAATCCGAAGGAGTTATTCGAAGTTAGTTAATCCGAAGGAGTTATTCGAAGTTAGTTAATCCGAAGGAGTTATTCGAAGTTAGTTAATCCGAAGGAGTTATTCGAAGTTAGTTAATCCGAAGGAGTTATTCGAAGTTAGTTAATCCGAAGGAGTTATTCGAAGTTAGTTAATCCGAAGGAGTTATTCGAAGTTAGTTAATCCAAAGGAGTTATTCGAAGTTAGTTAATCCAAAGGAGTTAGTCGAAGAGTTCATCGAATATAGTTATTCGAAAGAAGGTGTTAATCGAATATTGTTATTCGAGTAAAGTTAAAAGAGTTAATCGAATTTAGTTATTCGAAATGAGTTATTCGAATTAGATATTTGAATAGAGTTAAACACATTAGAGTGATTCAAATTACTCATTCAAATAGAGTTAAACACGTAAGAGTAAATTGAATATTAGTTATTCAATTAGAGTTAAATCGAATTTAGTTATTCGAAAGGAGTTAATCAATTTGAGTTAAGTTAATCGATTTGAATTAAGTTGAATCGAAATGGAGTAAATCGATTAGAATTAAGTTAATCGAGTTAGAGTAAATCGAATATTGGTTATTCGAAGGTAAGTTATTCGAATTAATTATTCGAAGGAGTTAATCAAATGAGTTGATCCAAAGGAGTTAGTCGAATATTAGTTATTCGAATAGAGTTAAAGGAGTTATCGATTTTAGTTTGATCGAAAGGGGTTATCGATTAGTAAATCGAAAGGAGATTTTCGAATATAGCATATTCGAAAGAAAGAGATCGAATATTGTTTATTCGAAAGAGAGAGATTTCGAATATGAGTTATTCGAAGAGAGATAATCGAATATAGTTATTCGAAGAAGAGTTAATCAAATAGAGATTACTCGAAAGAGAGTTATACGTCGAATTCGATTATAGCGAATTCGGGAAAGTACTATTTACTTTCCAGGGTTTAAATCAAGATTTAGTTATTGATTTAGAAATTAGGTGTCTGTTAAATTATTCGAGTTAGGAGATAAAGTTATAATTAAGATTAGATATTGCAGAAGTAGGAATTATAACGTTATAGTTATAATCAAACGCTGTCATATAAGAAGTGGATTCGTAACCTGAATCTGAGAATTTGCGTAAACAGATGATTGTAAAAAGTTAGTGATGAGCTTCATCTATTTCACAGTAAAGGACGTTGTTCAATTAAGGTCTGAGAGGTAAGTATACCCCAACTTGATTGACTTCAGAATTGACAAAGGAATAGTTGTGGTTCGATAGAAAAGGTTGATTTGAAATATAGTTAAGTAATAAGCGATTAATGGATTAAGCGAAACGATGTTTTATACAACGTTCATTGAGAATCCGTAAATGAGTTTTGGAAATGTTTTCCAAATATAGTCAGATATGTTTTCTAAACATTGAAAATGAAATGTTTTCATGATAAGAATTTAAGAAATAGAGTTAAGCAAATTCAGAAACTAACTGGAGAGGGTAAGTTGAACGGTTTCCTAAGTGACGATCTGATGTTGGTTTCAACCTTCCGGATTGATGCTTAGAGAATTGTTCTCATACTAGTTACAGTTAGGGACTGATAGTTGCGAAATAATAGTAATGTGAAAATAAGCTATGGAAATGTTTTCCAATGATTAATAACATATATTTTCTAAAGATATGAAATAAGGAAATATGAACATATGATGATTGACCGATCGAATTTCCATTTGGAAATAAGATCGTTGTTTGTACACCGACATGTTTTCATTTGATAGTTGAATCACAGACTATCAAAGTTTTTTTCCATTTTAACGTTGTTATTATGGAGAGACCGGTTGGATTATTATCCAAAGAACCACTCTGTATTGGCATAAGCGTTGCGAGCAATATATGCCAAAGATAAATTGAAGACGGAGTAAAGTGCAAGGGCTATTGTATAAGTCTTCGATAACAGTGACTAAGATGGATATACTGAATAGTGCCTTCGGTTTGTCCAGTCCCAGGACAACGTATATGGAAGAAGGTCTGACAGAGTATATCCAATGGATCGCGTAAGTTGATCTGTTCAAACGTATTCACGTTTGGTGGCGGAGGAATTCGTTTCTCTTAGCTGTGTACCCGTGTTATTTTTGGATAAGTCAATTTGTGATTTGGCGGGTATGACAATGTGGCATTCAAAGTGAATGATGACCAGATGTTCTGAAGATAGACGTAGCTTCTAGCCTCACACCAGGAAGTAACAAAAGTTGGGCTAGGCAGCATGGCTAGTTGGGTCATCCCCAAGCAGGGTGTATTGTCACCGATCTAGGGAATATCCATATTTATACTTCTTTTTGATTCTGTATCTTCGGATGACGGTTTGATGGCCTATAACCGTGGTGGCAATATATTCGCGACACTCAAGCTAATGAGTGAGCGGTCATGTGTGACCGGGTTGCAAGACGTTCTTGTTGAACCCTGAGTGTATCACCTCTAGAGTACACTATTCAGAAGGTGCTCCCATACCTTGTCTGTTGGAATCCATTCTCCGATAAGCGCCCTGCGGTTTATGATTTTATACTATGTATGTAGAACGTGAGATGCAAGCGTTTCTGCTAGTTGATATCTATTTGTACATAGACATTATTATAATATCAAAAGGTTTTTGATATAAAGATATTTGGATTCTCATAAGGGAAAAACCCGTTCCGTTATGCGGCGTGGTCTTATGAGATATCGTTTACTTGTTCATATACATGTTTAAATTGTTTTACTCATACCAGTCCCATGACTGACCCGGAGTTTGCTTTGTTGTTTTCCCTAAACTCTTGGGTGCCTAAATTTGTACGGGCAGTCAAGTAGTTGGGATTTACAGATATACTTGGAGAGCTTGGAGCAGGAGACTTCAAGATTCTATAGCTATAGTTATTTCCGCTGTGTTGTAAGTGTTGTACTCTGATAAGTGCTATTGTATATATATAACTGTTTACTTCAAAGTTATGTTATATATTATATGTTATTCGTTCCACTGTGAGATTCGTGTTACTCTGATGATTCTGATGTTCTTCTTCTTCTTCTATTCTATTAGTTCTATCTTTTCTTTCTCACCTTCTAAATTCTTTCACTAACGTCTCGGAATTTCCGACTCTCGAGGAGTCGGAAATTTCCAGCCGTTACACATCCCAAATCGACAGATGATGTTTCTAACGACGAAATTGATCACTCGTTTGGTTGTGATTGTAGTCAGTGGCTCAGCCTTGACCCACTTAGTGAAATAATCTACGGCTACAATAGCGAACTTCGCTCTGCCCTTAGCTATGGGGAGACTTCCGATGATATCAATTCCCCACATAGCGAAAGGCCATGGGCTCGTCATCGTTTTTAACTGATTAGGAGGTGCTCTAGGTATCTTTGAAAATCTCTGGCATGCATCACACCGTCGTGCGTGTTTCGCCGCATCTTTGTTTATGGTAGGCCAGAAATAACCATGCCGCAACACCTTTCTCGCCAATGTTTGCCCTCCAGTGTGATCGCCGCATTCACCTTCATGTACCTCCTGCAGCACACGCTTGATGTCGTCATGAGCTATACACCGGAAAAGGGGCATTGAAAATCCCTGTCTGTAAAGAACTCTGCCTTGCAGAACGTATCGGGCAGCTTTACGAATTACTTTACGCCTCTCGCTTTTCTTGGTCGGAAGCGTTCCATTCATCAAGAAATTCATTAGAGGGGTCATCCATGACTCCCTTTCTGGTTCTGTCTCTAGTACCGAATCAATTTCCATCTGATCTATACTAGGAGAATGAAGTACTTCGATTGGGGCTAGCCCGGTCTCTTCAAGATCGTCGGAGCTAGCCATCTTTGCCAACTTATCCGCCTGTTGATTCTCTGACCACGGAATATGAGATATGCTGAAATGATCGAAGCCATTCAGCAATTCCTTCGCTTTCTTCAAGTATAAAATCAATCTTGCGCTTTTGGCTTGGAATTTTCCAGTAACCTGGTTCACAACTAACTTGGAGTCACAAAATATGTCTAGCTTTGTGATTTCCAACTCCTTTGCGATCCTTAGCCCGGCTATCAGGGCTTCATATTCAGAGTCGTTGTTAGTGGCGTGAAACTCCATCCGGATAGCATAGGATATCAGCCGTTTCTCTGGAGTTTCAAGCACTACTCCAGCGCCGGATCTCTTGTCGTTCCTAGCGCCATCAGTATACAATCTCCAGGCACTGGGGTCGAGAAGTAATTTTGAGGGGTCAACCTCTTCGTTTGCTATATCTTCCTCCGGGACAGTAAACTCTGCTATGAAGTCGGCTATCACTTGCCCCCGTATTGACCGCCGGGGCTGAAAGTTCAGATCAAATTGACTTAACTCAATGTTCCATTTGAGTAATCTTCCAGACGCCTATGGTCTCTGTAGAACTTGCTTGAGTGGATGATCAGTGTATACGGTAATGGGATGAGCCTGAAAATAATGTCGAAGCTTTCTAGAGGCAATCAGCAAACTGTACGCCAATTTTTCTATCCTTGGATAATTACGCTCTGCTGCCGTCAATTTTTTGCTCACGTAATACACTGGTCTTTGAACTTTATCTTCTTCTCTTACCAATGCTGAGCTGATCGCGTGGGACGACACTGCCAAGTACACGAATAAGTCCTCGTGATCCAACGGCTTAGATAATATTGGAGATTTCTCTAGGTGTCTCAGCAAGTTCTGAAACGCTTCTATGCAGTCGGGCGTCCATTTGAAGTGGCGTTTTCCTCGCTTTATCAATTCGAAGAATGGGATGCATTTGTCCATAGCCCTGGAAATAAATCCGCTTAATGTGGCTACTTTCCCTGCAAGGCTTTGCACATCTTTAATCTGCCTAGGTTCCTGAATGTCTCTAATTGCTGCGATCTGGTCTGGATTAATCTCAATCCCACGAGAACTGACGATGAATCCTAAGAATTTTCCGGAGGCAACTCCGAATGAACATTTTGTTGGGTTGAGTTTCATCCCGTACTTTCGAAGAATGCCAAACATCTCTGTAGTGTGATTGGAGGATTGCCTGGACTTAACCAACATGTCGTCGACGTATACTTCCATTGTTTTCCCAATCTGGGTATAGAACATTCTGTTCACTAACCGTTGATATGTAGCGCCTGCATTCCTCAAGCCAAAGGGCATTACCACATAGCGGTATAACCCCAGATCCGTAATAAAGCTAGTGTGCTCTTGATCTGGAACGTGCATTGGAATCTGGTTATATCCTGAATAAGCATCCATAAAGGAGAGAAGTTCATGACCCTCCGTTGAGTCCATCAACTGATCGATCCTGGGTAACGGAAAACTGTCTTTCGGGTAGGCTTTATTCAAATCCGAGAAATCGATACATGTTCGCCACTTCCCGTTGGCCTTCTTTACCAGAACTGGATTTGAAATCCAGTCTGGGTAGATTGAGTCTCTGATAAATCCATTACTCTTTAGCTTTCCAACTTCTTCTTTCAAGGCTGCGGACCACTCTGGGCCCAGCATTCGCCTTTTTTGTTTTACCGGAGGATGTTTAGGGTTAATGCTTAATGAATGGATCATGATTGATGGAGATATCCCGCACATGTCTGCGTGGGTCCAAGCAAATACATCCAAATTATTTTTTAAGAAATTCGTCAGTTCTTTAGCCAAATTCGAATTTAACTGGGATCCAATTTTAAGGACCTTCGCTGGGTCACTATTACCGATCGGTACATCCACAGTCGTCTCGTTGGGAGTCGCCATTCTGCCCCCAGGTTCTTTGTCCTCTCTGGGATCTATATCCTCGGGCAATTCTCTGGGCGACTCTCCTACGGTTATTCTCTTTAATTGCTATAAGGTTTCCGCCCTTGCGGGGGGAGAAGCGCCCTTGGTTTCTATGTCCCCTCCATTGCGGAGTAGCTTTAGCTCTGCAACATAACATGCTCGTGCGGCAACCTGATCTCCTCTGACAATACCAACACCAGCTTCCGTAGGAAACTTCAATAATAAGCACCAGGGGGCTATACAGGCTCTAAACTTTGCGAGGGCCGGTCGGCCCAAGAAGGCATTATAGGGTGATTCAATATCCAAAACCACGAAGGGAAGGATCCTCACTCTCTGGCGTTCTCCTTCCCCAAGCGTAACTGGTAGCTCTACATAACCCATTGGAGCGGTAGATGCTCCGTTCAATCCACAGATCCATCCCTGACAGGGCTTCAAGTCTTTTATCTCGAGATTCATCTGGTCGAATGTCTTTTTGAAAAGAATGTTGACGGAACTCCCGTTATCCACCAAGACTTTATGAACAGTGGCCGGGCCAATAGGTACTGTGATTACAAATGGATCTTCAGTCGGAGCATGGACTCCAATGCTTTCTCGTTCGCGGAAAACAACATCGTCGGACATCATCTTTTGTTGCTTTACCGGGACGTTGTCCTCAGGGTTGCTACACTCCCCTACCTCAAGGTGTTGCTTGGATGCATTGACATACTGATCCAATGCCTTGGAACCGTGTCCGGCGAGATAAAGCCCTCCGATTACGGTATTGATAACAAGGTCCTTTCCCTTTTGCTGGGCAGTTGGCCTGACAGCAGGTTGATTCTGGTTCTGATTTCGGGCCTGTACGGCTTGCCCCCTGTCTCTGGATGTCACTCTGTATTCATCCAATTTTCCTTCTCGGAGAAGCCTCTCGACTACATCTCTTAGGTGACGGCATTCATTTGTCGAATGGCCATGAATCTGATGAAAGAGACAAAACTTCCCCGTTTCACGTTCTTTCTCCGTCGACTCTCTGGGAGGATGCCTTTTATTTTGGAGGACGTTGTACGAATCCATGAAGATATTCTCCAAAGTATCGTTTATTGGTGTATAACTCTCAAAAGACCTGGGACGAGTCCTTCTCTGGGAGTCGTTCCCTCGATTCCTCTTCCGGTTGTCGCCATTACTGTTATTATCATTGTTTCCTGACTGACGACCACCCTGATTCCGATTTCCGACATTAACCTCGACCTTCCCCGAGCTGTCTCCTGTCTGCTTAATGGCGACATTGCTCTGGATTTCCTCTTTATCGGCCGTTTTTGCCTTTCGGTTAGCATATACTTCCTCTCGGCGTAAGTGTACGTTAGCTTTTTCGTAGAATAATTCTCTAGTATGGGGTGGCTTGCCGGCCAGATATCTCCCAAATTCGGTGTCTTTATCTACCCCATCAATTAGGGCTGCCACAACAGTTGGCTCATGAGGATCTTTGACTTCAGTAGCGGCCAGGTTGAAACGGTCTACATACACCCTCAAACTCTCGCCTGGTCGTTGCTTGACAAGGAATAAGTCAATCACACTCTTCGTCTTTTGTGCATAGATGCGGAACTGTTCCACGAACCTTTCACTCAACTCCCTGAAGCTGGAAATTGATCTTGCTGGTAAGCGAGTAAACCATAATAATGCTACATCCTCTAGGAATATGGGAAATGCTTTGCACTTGACATCATCAGAAGCTGCGGCAGCGGTCATTGACCAAGAATATCTCATCAGATGTTGGACGGGATCAGATCTACCTGCGTAACGGTTCATCTGCGGCATGTTGAAGCGCCTCGGGAACGTCGCATCTAAAATGTCATCAGTGAAAGGGGTGTGACTACGGTCAATTCCCCAATCTTCATTCCGTTGTCCACGGCTATCTGCCAGAATTTGATGGATCATGGCTGCAACATTTGCACTGGTCAGCGGAGGTTCAAGGTCAGCGCTTCTTACTCGGTGGGGTTCTCTAATCTCTCTTCCAGGAGCGGTCACGAAATTCGGGGATCGGATTGGGCTTCGCTGCCCCCTGTTACCATGAGCATTTATACGGCGACGGGGCTGAGGTAGTCTGTTCTGTGCAGGGCTGGCCACACCTCAAGCTCTGGGAGTTGTGGCGTGATCGTTCACATTGCGGTTTGAGGGCCCTGCACCCAGTGCCTCTTCTTCCCGTGATGGCAGGGTTCCAAATCGAAGCTGCTCTATATTTTCAGGCCTCTCATATGGTCGCCGCGGAGGTCTCGGCGATTCCTCTGACGAAGAAGAGTATTCTGGGGTGAGCGGACGAACTGGGGGCGTCCTTTGCCTTGCGAGATCATTAAGCCTTCTATCCATAGCAGTCAAGTTCTGTCGTAGAACGGAGCTCTCCTGCCTTTGAGCAGCCAATTCATCCAACAGCCTCTCCCACATTTCGGAAAAGCGAGCGAGATCCCCCTCAGTAATGGGAGCAGAAGGGTCATATTGATCATCATCATTTTCTCTTATGCGCAAAGAGCTTGAACCAGGTCGAGCGGAGGGGCCAGGATGGTAGGAGCGAGCCATAGGCTCCTTTCCAGGTCGGGTTGTAGTCTGGTCATCAATTTGGATCGCTGTGGATCGAGGTTGGTGGCTCGCAGCGCCCCCCTGGGATCGGTTCGTGGTCACGGTATGCGGAGGATTCGGGGCGTTATCACGGGATCGAGTAACAACCCCTCCAGCTTCGCGGTTCACAGCGCCACCCTCAAGTCGGATCGTGGCACCTAGATTGCTTCGGGTCGCCCCCCTGTCCTCGCGATCCGTGACCCCCTCAACAACCTGCTCGTGTGCACTTTCACCAACCATTTCATTCGCGACTTCATTCGCTTGCGAAGCTCGCACTTCCTTAGACTTCTTTCCAGCCATGATATCAAATGTCGCAGGAATCTTCGGAAATCTGAACAGTGAAGTTTTGGGACTGTTTTCTTCGGACTTTCAAATCCAAATAGTAGAATAGCAATCCGATAGGTTGAGAATTCGTTTCTCAGTGAAAGAACCAAAATGTTAGATCAAAATTTGGACCTAACACCCAAATTGTTCTGATTTGTAAAGAATTATAACTGGAGAATGAAGGAAAAGCAGAAAACACACAGAATTTATAGTGGTTCGGCGTTAACGAGCCTACGTCCACTTTATATGTTATCGATTATACTTTTAATGCTAGTACAATCAATGATTTCTCTCAAACTCACTCTTACAATTGTGATTTCTCTCAGTAATCTCGTAATAAAACTGACAAGAAATAGTGGTATGACAGTAATGGTGGAATCAGTGCTCAATACTGCTAAAAGATCCTGAAAAATGCCAAGCTCTGGGCTATTTATAGATGATTTTGTCAGGCGGATCGCGGTCACACGTGGCACGGATCCCGAGAATATCGGATCGTATCGCAGCTTGATGAAGAATTAGTCAAATTAGCCGTTGTGGACAGGTGTTCCGATCCCCTTAAATATCGGATCGAGCAAGGAGGAGGAATTGGTCAAAGTGACAGTTGGGGACACGTGTCGCTGGATCCGTGCATCTCGGATCGCCGAAGACTAGCTCTTGCTTGAACAGGTCAGAGGCTTCGCTGTGCATCGGGGAATCGGATCGGTCCATGCAGGGTAATGGTGTAAGTACGGATCGGGCCGTGTAGAGGTAGTCGGATCGCTGATGCTATGGGGCGATCCGATGGGGGGGCGATCCGAGAGGGGTGACCCTATGGTGCGATCCGATCCTTCATGGACTTAAGGAACGTAGTTTCATACTTTCTTCTTGTGAGTGAACCTTGGTGGCTTGGTCAAAAAGCTAGCCAACAATATGAAAGGAAATAAAAATAAAACAAATCGAACGATTTGTTTATATACACACATTTGACTGATATTGATTGGGACGATAAATTTTACACATCGCCCAACAGCACAAATAAAATCTGTGTTTGATTGTTTGAAACCCCACACAGGTATTGGGATGATATTTGACGTACACTAATCCCGATTGTTTAGTTGTATGCTGATCGATTGATTGACAGACTGTTATAAGCGTTGAATATTTATATTTGATGCTTATACAGTGTAGAATGCAATTTGGATGATGGTTGATTATTCATTGTTGTTATTGTATACATGTGTTGTAGAAAATCCATATAATTAACATTATATGGTAATTGATTGGGCCTCATTCCATATTTGAAAAAGAAATATTTGAAATAGAAATATTTTAAATAGAATATTTGAAAATAAGAATATATGAAGCCGTGTTGATTAGATTGACGCCATTTTGACGTGAACGATATTTATATCGATTTTATTCATTTTATAATGAATATCGAAAGTGATTTCAGTATCTGATATTTTAAAAAGAAATGAATTCGAATTGAAATTGAATAGAAATGAATTCGAATTGAAATTGAATAGAAATGATTTCAAATTGAAATTAAATTGAAATTGAATAGAAATGATTTCGAATTGAAATTGAATAGAAATGAATTCGAATTGGAATTGAATAGAAATGAATTCGAATTGAAATTGAATTGAATTGAAAAGGAAATGAATTCGAATTGAAATTGAATAGAAATGAATTCAAATTGAAATTGAATAGAAATGAATTCGAATTGAAGTTGAATTGAATTGAAAAGGAACTGAAATTGAATATGAAGTTGAAACCATTTTGAAAATGAATTTAAAACGATTTATAAAGCATGTTTTGAATTGAAATCGACGAAGTATATATTATATATATAATATAATGGCCTAAATAAAACGCGCCGCGCCGCGGCAGTTCGCGAATTTCGACCATTGACTTCGAATGGATATTGCGGGAGATCCGACCGTCGGATTCTCCTAAAACCGGAACCGTTGGGTTCGTATCGGAAAGAGCTTCCTAATGAATATTAGAAATTTGAAATCTAACGGTTGGATTTGGAATTATGTCCAAATCAAATTTGGAAAAGGTCGTTGTAAGTGCAGTTCGATGGCCGTTGATGGAAATCAACTGTACGGGCCTTGATAAAATTATTAAAATTAGTAATAATTTGTGAAAAATCATAAGAAATGATTTGGGAAGAATTGGGATGAAAAACTCCATATTTGAAAAGATAAAAATAGATTTTTATCGAAATGAACTAGTTTTGAACTAGAATAGTAATTTATTTATTTTTAAAATAAATAAAGTGGATTTGAAATGGTTTTGAAATATAACCAGAATTTCCAATAATTGAATTGGAATGGATTTGAATCGAAATTGTCTTCGGAATATTTCGATGTTGGATTTCGTGATTATACAGATGTTGTTATGGAAATTTGAAAGATATAGATATATATATATATATATATATATATATATCGTTATTTCCAATACGATATTTGTTGGTCGTAGAATTGGATATTGAATATAAGCCGATATATTTTCTATTCAGAGCCTTGTATTTAATATCAAATGTGATTTGGGTTTATCTTGAATGGTGTCTTGACTAACACTGTTCTTGAACCCAGTTGAGAAAAGATTGAATCTTTTTATTTAGATTTAATGAAGTGTAACAATTAAATGATATTTAATTGGAATTGAATTGATATTGATTTTTAGGTTTATCGTGGATAGTGTTTTAAATAACACTCGTTCTTTAACCCGATAATTAATGGAATGTGATTTTGGGTTTATCGTGAACCGTGTTTTAAATGACACTGATTCTTTAACCCAGTTAACGATTAAAACTAAGTGGAGTTTTAATGAATCTTTAATTAGATTGAAAAGGTGTTAGAATGGAGTATCACTAGTTTTGCTCCAGGCAATAGTTAAATCTTTAATTAGATTTAAACGTGAAATGGTAATTGTAATAACCCGGAAAATCTGGGCCAGTTTAAAATTTTTATTTTGGCAATTTTAGCGAATTTTGATTATTTAAAATGAATTATTTTAAATAAAATCGACGAGAAATTTATTTTGAATATAATTTGAACGTATATATTTATACGCGTCGTCGTTAGAATATAAATATTTATATATAATTATAAATAGAATTGAAAATGGCGCGGTAGTTCGATAATTCGATTTCAAACTTCAATTGAATGTGCCGGGTGCTAAACAATCCGGATTTTAGTGAAACCAAAAATGATAGGATCTAATTGATAATATCTTTCCAACGAATCCGAATAATCGAGGTTTCATAGCGGGAATCAAAAGATATGTCCAGTTGAAAATTCTGAATAGTCGCTATGGAATTCAGGCCCTTAAAAATGGGCATTTTGCAAATGACCTCGGATTTCGACGAAACCAGTTTTGTTGGGTCCGTGATGTCAAGTTATTGCTAGGTTTCAAATTTCATAATTTTTCGAATCAATATGTGAGCGTGGAAAAGGAAAATGCGTTTGACCATTTTCAGTGGATTTTAATCGACTGGAAATTGGCCATTTTTCTAACGGTCTCGGAATTCAACGAAATTAGTTTTGTTAGGACCCTATCGTCAATACGAAGCTAGGAAATATTTTTCGGGAATTTTTCTAGTTAGTATGTGACCCCGGTAATTTGAAATGTACGTTTAAAATACAATATAGTGATTTAAATGTAAATTCAACGGAAACTGATCAAAGCGATCGAATTGGCTTGCGATACATATCCCATTGTGTTCGAAATGGGGGTGATACGCTAGGGACGATAGTCGGCGGGTTCGATTTAGAGTTCGAATGGAAAGGGTATTTTATGGAATTCGAAAATTAAAAAAATAAATTAATAAATAATTATATAACTCCCTCACCCCCTCTACCTTCTCTCTCCCTCCCCTTTCCACTCCAGATCGGAAAAAAAAAAAAACCGACGACGTCGGTGATCCACCATCGCCCTCCGACAGAACGCGCCACCACCGGAGGCTTTCCCCCTCCTCAACGCGCCGCGGTGACCTCTTCCCCATCTCCTCCTTTCCCTCCGACGTGAGCAAACCTCAAACCCCTCGAATCCCTAAAAACCCGACGCCGCCAGCTCTTGTGGGCCCCGACATCGCCTGCTCCACCTTCTGCACCACCGCCTCCCCGTCCCCTCTCTCCACGTCCATCGAAGAAAACCGCGCCCTAGCACTCAATGGAACCCCTAATCGAAGACCGACGCCACCACAGCCAACACTCCGACCACCGCACCACCCTACGACCTTCCAGCACCCCCTGCGCCGCCCTACCCGCCACCAACAGCCCCGGTTCGGACTGAACCCCTCCTCCGTCAAAGAAAAGTGAGTTTTAATTTTAATTTTTAATTTTAATTATTCATGTAATTGAAATAGGGATGTATAGGTAATTAAAGTTGCGATTTTTACTTATGGAAAGTTACGATCTTTATGCTAAGGTAAAGTTCATGTCTTTATAGCGATAAAAGTTGTGATTTTTAAGTGTTTAGGAATATGATTTTTAGGTGTATAGGAATAAAATTTTCCTTGTATGAAGTAGCGAATAAAAACGGGATTTTTATCATATAGGTAGCAAATTAAAAATATGATTTTTATATTTTTTAAAGTATTAAAAATATAATCTTTATTAAGTAGAAGATGTAAAAATATGATTTTTGGTTAGGTAGAGAATTAAAAATATAATTTTTACATGATAGGAATACTAAAAATATCATCTTTATATGTGTAGAAAAATAAAAATGAGATTTTTTAAAAGGTGAAATCTTTATTTTAGGAAAGGTGAAATCTTTATTTTAGGAAAGGTGAAATCTTTATTTTAGAGAAGGCGAAATTTTTATATGGAAAATAGCGTGATAAAAATATAATTTTTATCTATATAACATAGTAGTAAAAATTCGATTTTTATATATTGAATAACGGAATAAAAATTCGATTTTTAAATGTAGGAAGCGATTATAAAAATATGATTTTTAAATTGAAAGTGAATAAATAAAAATGTGATTTTTATTTTAAAGACATCAAAATATAAAAATTGTGTGATTTTTATATATGTAGTGGCTACGGGCAACGAAGATGACGAAGATGCGATAGCGATGAAGATTTCTATCAATGAAGTGCCGTGGAGCTAGGATAGCTATCTGTGAGAATTTCTCACCTTTCAATTTCTTTTCTAGCTACATATATATACTAGGATGCAGACGGTGCTTAGTAGCACCTGACACAATCGTCCACAGACCATGGACTTGTTTGTTTGGTTGCATAGATTAGTTTGATGATTTGATTTGAATTTGGTTGTTTGGTGAATATGATTGATGTGTGAACGGCGTGGGCCTTCACTAGACCGGGGATAAGGCTAGGCCTCGTCCCGTTTCTAGTATCGTGCCGTTATGCCGCTGAAATTTTCTAAAATAAGTTAGAAAAATAAAAATATCATTTTATTTAAAGAATGAACTGAATAGAAATTCATATGTTGGAATAAAATGTTTTGTCGTTAAAAATATAATTTTGAACGTGAATGTGAATAAATAAATATTCATTTACAAACCAGACAGTTTGTTTATGTACACCTATTTGAAGGACATTGATTGGGTCGATAAATTTTACACATCGCCCAACTGCACAAATAAAATCTGTGTTTGATTGTTTGAAACCCCACATGGGTGTTGGGATGAAATTTGAAGTTCACTCATCCTGATTGATTAAATATGTCGATCGATTGATTGACAGGCTGTTATAAGCGTTAGATATCTATATTTGACGCTTATACAGTGTAGTGCACTTTGGTTGATGGTTGATTATTTTTCAATGCTATTATATGTGTGTAATGTATGAAAATCCATATAATTAACTTTATATGGTAATTTATTGGGCCTCATTCCAATTTGAAAAATAAAGAATATTATAAAATAAAAAGTTCACGTGTTGACAGTACTCATCCATTGAGATTGGTCATGTGTTGAACGAAATATTTTAGTAATAAAATTTACATCTTTATCGATATAAAATAAAAGTTCATGTGTTGACAGTACTCATCCATTGAGATTGGTCATGTGTTGAACGAAATATTTTGATAATAACAACTATTTTGAAAAAGAAATATTTGAAATAGAATATTTGAAAATAGAAATTTATGAAGCCGTGTTGATTAGATTGACGCCATTTTGACGTAATCGATAATTATATCGATTTTAAACGATTTCGAAATGAATTGAATTGAAAACGATTTCGAAATGAATTGAATTGAAAACGATTTCGAAATGAATTGAATATATAACGATTTCGAAATGAATTGAATTGAAAACGATTTCGAAATGAATTGAATATATAACGATTTCGAAATGAATTGAATTGAAAACGATTTCGAAATGAATTGAATTGAAAACGATTTCGAAATGAATTGAATTGAAAACGATTTCGAAATGAATTGAATTGAAAACGATTTCGAAATGAATTGAATATATAACGATTTCGAAATGAATTGAATTGAAAACGATTTCGAAATGAATTGAATTGAAAACGATTTCGAAATGAATTGAATTGAAAACGATTTCGAAATGAATTGAATATATAACGATTTCGAAATGAATTGAATTGAAAACGATTTCGAAATGAATTGAATTGAAAACGATTTCGAAATGAATTGAATTGAAAACGATTTCGAAATGAATTGAATTGAAAACGATTTCGAAATGAATTGAATTGAAAACGATTTCGAAATGAATTGAATTGAAAACGATTTCGAAATGAATTGAATATATAACGATTTCGAAATGAATTGAATTGAAAACGATTTCGAAATGAATTGAATTGAAAACGATTTCGAAATGAATTGAATTGAAAACGATTTCGAAATGAATTGAATTGAAAACGATTTCGAAATGAATTGAATTGAAAACGATTTCGAAATGAATTGAATTGAAAACGATTTCGAAATGAATTGAAAGTGAATTGAAATGAATTCAAATTGAATAGAAATTTGAATTGAGTAGAAATGAATTTTAAAACGAATTTATAAAGAAGAATTCAATTTTGATTTGAATTGAAAAGGAAGATGAAATTGCTTTTGAAACGAATTTAAAACTATTCATATAATTCGTTTTAAATAGAAATCGATGAAATATATATTATATATATTATATATATAATATAACGGCCTGAATAGAACGCGCCGCGCCGCGGCAGTTCGTGAATTTCGACCATTTATTTCAAACGGACATTACGGGAGATCCGACCGTCGGATTCTCCTAAAACCAGAACCGTTGGGTTCGTATCGAAAAGAGCTTTCTAACGAATGTTAGAAATTTGAAATCTAACGGTTGGATTTGGAGATACGTCCAAATCAAATTCGAAAAAGGTCGCTGTAAGTGCAGTTCGATGGCCGTTGATGGAAATCGACTGTACGGGCCTTGATAAAATTATTAAAAATAGTAATAATTTGTGTAAAATCATAAGAAATGATTTAGAAAGAATTGGGATGAAAAACTCCATATTTGAAAAGATAAAAATAGATTTTTATCGAAATGAACTAGTTTTGAACTAGAATTATAATTCTATTTATTTTTAAATAAATAAATTGAATTTGAAATGGTTTTGAAAATAACCAAAATTTCCAATGATTGCATTGGAATGGATTTGAATCGAAATTGTCTTCGGAATATTTCGATGTTGGATTTCGTGATTATACAAATGTTGTTATGGAAATTTGAAAGATATATATATATATATCGTTATTTCCAATGCGATATTTGTTAGTCGTAGAATTTGATATTGAATATAAGCCGATATATTTTCTATTCAGAGCCTTATATTGAATATCAAATGTGATTTGAGTTTGTCGTGAATGGTGTCTTCACTAACACTGTTCTTAAACCCAGTTGAGAAAAGATTAAATCTTTTTATTTAGATTTAATGAAGTGTACCAATTAAATAATATTTAATTGGAATTGAATTGATATTGATTTTTGGGTTTATCGTGAACAGTGTTTTAAACAACACTCGTTCTTTAACCCGATAATTAATGAATGTGATTTTGGGTTTATCGTGAACCGTGTTTAAAATGACACTGATTCTTTAACCCAGTCGAAGATTAAAACTAAGTGGAGTTTTAATGAATCTTTAATTAGATTGAAATGATCGAGAATGGAGTATCACCAGTTTTGCTCCAGGCGATAGTTAAATCTTTAATTAGATTTGAACGTGAAATGGTAATTGAATTTATCGATAACACCGTGGTGTTAGATATGAAGTACTACCAGTTTTACTTCATGGGATGAATAGGTTGGGATTGGGAAATAAAATAAATAATTACTTCGTTACGGTTCGCTAATCTCGACTAGTTGGAAAAACCATAATTTGGTTTTAAATGACATCCAAAGGAAGATTACCGGATAAATTTTAAAGAATTTATCTTGGATAAAATTAATGGGAACCTTTCCCTAAGAATGTGGAATTTAGGAACTAGCTGTAGGTTGGCTAAGAAGAATGGTTTCCCGGGTATTGATCTGATGTTGGTTTCGGCCTTCGGGGTTAATGTTTGGGAAATTTTTCTCTTGCTAATTTGCGGTTAGTGACTAATGAATTGGAATGAGGCGTATGTTGTATTTGTGTAACATTTGTTTTAATATACGCGGGTTGTTCGGAAAGTCCGGGTTTACACCCATTCTGAATAACCGATTCGACGATATGTCGAAGATGAAGACGGTGGTTGAAGACCGGAAGTCTTCACATCGTTTGGGTAATTACTGACAATCCTGATTGGGCTGTACACCCAAGAGGATGGAAATAGTTGGTGGTCGTCCAGACGTACCTGGAGATGGATGGATATGCGAGGAAAGTGCCTCCGGTTTCGTTCAGACCCAGAACGGACTTGTAAATGGATTGTGTGTCTGACATTGGATTTTATTCTGTGTTGATTGATTTCTATTAAATATACATCTGTTTGGCGGCGGAGAATTTATTCTTTTGCTTAACGCCCTTCTCTGAGACGTATGAGCTCAGAGGTTGTATATCGATGGACATCAGTCGCATGGCATGAATTGCCTGTGTGGCATGCTGAGTTGCATGGATCAAGGCTTCTGTTGAAAAGCAAAGTCTTGTGGTTGATGATCAAAGCACGCCTACGTGGCAGCTTTGTGTATAACGTGAATTCGCGAGCCTCACACCTCAGTATGAGTCAAAAACGGGATACGAACTGCAGGGAGAGCATGACGTTTCTTTCTAGCTTTGGTGGTGTCAGTGACTTACCAGCCCTGACATATATATACTTTTCACCTTTGTGGTTGTTGGACGAGGCACCTCGATTATAGGTCTATAAGGACCGGGAAACGTGTGTTCAGGAATAAATAATCCTCTAACGTAAGTGAGGACCGGCCCTGAAGCATCCAGGGGTTGCCCAGAGTGCGTAGCCCTGGGACATTTGCTAGAGTGTCTCGAACGCGGAGAGGAGCTTGCCCCTTGCCTCGACTCATGATGGAAATCCAATTTCCAATACGTGTATTGCGATTTTAATTGTAGAGCCTAGTATGGCGACATAGTAGCATGGGATGCTATGCCGTCTATGATTTATATTTATGATTGAAATTGTTTTGATACTATACACTTATTATAGTATCAAATGATTTGTTTTAAACGTACCAAGCATGTTTGGCTATTATAAGGGAAAACCCTATCCTCCGGCTTGCGTTGCATTGTGTGATGGGACCTGGGTCTTATAATAGCTTCATTTTTCGAAAAAGCATTGCGTTGTTTATTCTATGCACTGGTATTCTTGGGAGGAAACCCGTTCCGTGTTATACGGCGTGGTCCCTTGAATTACCCTCTTTTAAAGTAAAGCTTTAATAACTGTTTTAGTTCTCACACCAGTCACATGACTGACCTGGAGTTTATTGTTTTAACCTAAACTCTGGGTGCCCCTATTTTCGACACGGGCAGCTAGTAGTTTTGGTTTTGCAGATTTATATTCACAGGATCTTGGTTTGCAGCTGGAATGATATCCAGAAAGCTCTGTATCCGTATATCACCTTCAGTTGTGCTTTGTATTATTTTCCGCTGCTATGTAATTCATTGTAATCTCTGATATTTATCGAATGTAATTTATTCATTCATACTCTGTATATTCTTGTATCTGATCGAATTGTTGTAATAGCAGTGCAATGTTCTTCTGTTTGTGTTATGATTTGTCCTGTTCTCAAACGATCAGGGGTTTCGAACAGTCTAGATCGGTTTAACGATTGATTCGGATCGAGCGAAATTCCAGGCCGTCACATTTGGTATCAGAGCTTTGGTTTACAGAGCTCGAGAACAAGACACATTAGAACCATACGAAAGAATTCATCAGATATTGGATTAGTAATATCCAATTAGAATGACTCGTTTGAGATAGGATCAGTAGTATCCTAGAACGAGTGTGAAGAGTATATTTATCAAATGAAAACAATTTTGTTTTGAAAATTTAAACCATTTTAAACGTATTTGATTATTTATTTATTTAGAATATGGACAATCTAATATATAAAGATTTTGCATATACGCGTCATGAACGTATATTCGAAGTTTTAATATATTAGATAGATATAGGATCACACTCTAGTCGCCCGGACCTGATTCTGATGATTGACGCGTCATCATTAGTAATTAGTTTCGTGTTTCAAAGGTGTGCTTTCTATATGTTTCCATTAGACTGGTGTGAGAACCAAAACTAATATAGATAGAACACTTTGTTGTGAATTGGCATCAAAAACAAGATTTTCTGTATATGTATCAAACTTATGAATTTGAAACTCTAATCCACAAATTGATTGATGTTTGTGTTGTTTGTCTATTTGTTTGCTAATTTTTAACCATTTATGCCTAATAGCATCAAATACTGAATTGTATTGGAAATTGGTCGCATTCGCTTGCATATACATATACTTACACTGAACAGGTCATAGCAAGGAGGCTAGAGCCGAAGAATAAAATTTGTTTGCCCGACAAATAGGTACATGTTTACTACATAATTTACTGTTTTGTTTGGGTGATGATGATTTTATGAGCCTATTGGCTAGCCGCTTGGCTTTTTCTTTTTCTTTTTGAGATTAGAAGGAACGGGGAAGCTATTTGAAATTCCCCGATGCTCCCGGTGCAGGGGAGGTTATGGCGAAATTTTTCGAAAATTTAGGGTGTTAGCCAAATTTTTGAAAATTTGAAAATTCTCAGAAACTGAAAAGTTGGAGAATGGAAGCCAGATCGAACGAAGAGCTGATTAATCAAACCACTTTCGGCTTTGTTCCTTTTCGGGGACGAAAAGTTTTAAGTGGGGGAGATTGTAATAACCCGGAAAATCTGGGCCAGTTTAAAATTTTTATTTTGGCAATTTTAGCGAATTTTGATTATTTAAAATGAATTATTTTAAATAAAATCGACGAGAAATTTATTTTGAATATAATTTGAACGTATATATTTATACGCGTCGTCGTTAGAATATAAATATTTATATATAATTATAAATAGAATTGAAAATGGCGCGGTAGTTCGATAATTCGATTTCAAACTTCAATTGAATGTGCCGGGTGCAAAACAATCTGGATTTTAGTGAAACCAAAAATGATAGGATCTAATTGATAATATCTTTCCAACGAATCCGAATAATCGAGGTTTCATAGCGGGAATCAAAAGATATGTCCAGTTGAAAATTCTGAATAGTCGCTATGGAATTCAGGCCCTTAAAAATGGGCATTTTGCAAATGACCTTGGATTTCGACAAAACAAGTTTTGTTGGTTCCATGATGTCAAGTTATTGCTAGGTTTCAAATTTCATAATTTTTCGAATCAATATGTGAGCGTGGCAAAGGAAAATGAGTTTGACCATTTTCAGTGGATTTTAATCGACTGGAAATTGGCCATTTTTCTAACGGTCTCGGAATTCAACGAAATTAGTTTTGTTAGGATCCTATCGTCAATAAGAAGCTAGGAAATATTTTTCGGGAATTTTTCTAGTTAGTATGTGACCCCGGTAATTTGAAATGTACGTTTAAAATACAATATAGTGATTTAAATGTAAATTCAACGGAAACTGATCAAAGCGATCGAATTGGCTTGCGATACATATCCCATTGTGTTCGGAATGGGGGTAATACGCTAGGGACGATAGTCGGCGGGTTCGATTTAGAGTTCGAATGGAAAGGGTATTTTATGGAATTCGAAAATTAAAAAAATAAATTAATAAATAATTATATAACTCCCTCACCCCCTCTACCTTCTCTCTCCCTCCCCTTTTCACTCCAGATCGAAAAAAAAACCGACGACGTCGGTGATCCACCATCGCCCTCCGACAGAACGCGCCACCACCGGAGGCTTTCCCCCTCCTCAACGCGCCGCGGTGACCTCTTCCCCATCTCCTCCTTTCCCTCCGACGTGAGCAAACCTCAAACCCCTCGAATCCCTAAAAACCCGACGCCGCCAGCTCTTGTGGGCCCCGACATCGCCTGCTCCACCTTCTGCACCACCACCTCCGCCTCCCCGTCCCCTCTCTCCACGTCCATCGAAGAAAACCGCGCCCTAGCACTCAATGGAACCCCTAATCGAAGACCGACGCCACCACAGCCAAAACTCCGACCACCGCACCACCCTACGACCTTCCAGCACCCCCTGCGCCGCCCTACCCGCCACCAACAGCCCCGGTTCGGACTGAACCCCTCCTCCGTCAAAGAAAAGTGAGTTTTAATTTTAATTTTTAATTTTAATTATTCATGTAATTGAAATAGGGATGTATAGGTAATTAAAGTTGCGATTTTTACTTATGGAAAGTTACGATCTTTATGCTAAGGTAAAGTTCATGTCTTTATAGCGATAAAAGTTGTGATTTTTAAGTGTTTAGGAATATGATTTTTAGGTGTATAGGAATAAAATTTTCCTTGTATGAAGTAGCGAATAAAAACGGGATTTTTATCATATAGGTAGCAAATTAAAAATATGATTTTTATATTTTTTAAAGTATTAAAAATATAATCTTTATTAAGTAGAAGATGTAAAAATATGATTTTTGGTTAGGTAGAGAATTAAAAATATAATTTTTACATGATAGGAATACTAAAAATATCATCTTTATATGTGTAGAAAAATAAAAATGAGATTTTTTAAAAGGTGAAATCTTTATTTTAGGAAAGGTGAAATCTTTATTTTAGGAAAGGTGAAATCTTTATTTTAGAAAAGGCGAAATTTTTATATGGAAAATAGCGTGATAAAAATATAATTTTTATCTATATAACATAGTAGTAAAAATTCGATTTTTATATATTGAATAACGGAATAAAAATTCGATTTTTAAATGTAGGAAGTGATTATAAAAATATGATTTTTAAATTGAAAGTGAATAAATAAAAATGTGATTTTTATTTTAAAGACATCAAAATATAAAAATTGTGTGATTTTTATATATGTAGTGGCTACGGGCAACGAAGATGACGAAGATGCGATAGCGATGAAGATTTCTATCAATGAAGTGCCGTGGAGCTAGGATAGCTATCTGTGAGAATTTCTCACCTTTCAATTTCTTTTCTAGCTACATATATATACTAGGATGCAGACGGTGCTTAGTAGCACCCGACACAATCGTCCACAGACCATGGACTTGTTTGTTTGGTTGCATAGATTAGTTTGATGATTTGATTTGAATTTGGTTGTTTGGTGAATATGATTGATGTGTGAACGGCGTGGGCCTTCACTAGACCGGGGATAAGGCTAGGCCTCGTCCCGTTTCTAGTATCGTGCCGTTAGGCCGCTGAAATTTTCTAAAATAAGTTAGAAAAATAAAAATATCATTTTATTTAAAGAATGAACTGAATAGAAATTCATATGTTGGAATAAAATGTTTTGTCATTAAAAATATAATTTTGAACGTGAATGTGAATAAATAAATATTCATTTACAAACCAGACGGTTTGTTTATGTACACCTATTTGAAGGACATTGATTGGGTCGATAAATTTTACACATCGCCCAACTGCACAAATAAAATCTGTGTTTGATTGTTTGAAACCCCACACGGGTGTTGGGATGAAATTTGAAGTTCACTCATCCTGATTGATTAAATATGTCGATTGGTTGATTGACAGGCTGTTATAAGCGTTAGATATCTATATTTGACGCTTATACAGTGTAGTGCACTTTGGTTGATGGTTGATTATTTTTCAATGCTATTATATGTGTGTAATGTATGAAAATCCATATAATTAACTTTATATGGTAATTTATTGGGCCTCATTCCAATTTGAAAAATAAAGAATATTATAAAATAAAAAGTTCATGTGTTGACAGTACTCATCCATTGAGATTGGTCATGTGTTGAACGAAATATTTTAGTAATAAAATTTACATCTTTATCGATATAAAATAAAAGTTCATGTGTTGACAGTACTCATCCATTGAGATTGGTCATGTGTTGAACGAAATATTTTGATAATAACAACTATTTTGAAAAAGAAATATTTGAAATAGAATATTTGAAAATAGAAATTTATGAAGCCGTGTTGATTAGATTGACGCCATTTTGACGTAATCGATATTTATATCGATTTTAAACGATTTCGAAATGAATTGAATTGAAAACGATTTCGAAATGAATTGAATTGAAAATGATTTCGAAATGAATTGAATATATAACGATTTCGAAATGAATTGAATTGAAAACGATTTTGAAATGAATTGAATTGAAAACGATTTCGAAATGAATTGAATTGAAAACGATTTCGAAATGAATTGAATTGAAAACGATTTCGAAATGAATTGAATATATAACGATTTCGAAATGAATTGAATTGAAAACGATTTCGAAATGAATTGAATTGAAAACGATTTCGAAATGAATTGAATTGAAAACGATTTCGAAATGAATTGAATATATAACGATTTCGAAATGAATTGAATTGAAAACGATTTCGAAATGAATTGAATTGAAAACGATTTCGAAATGAATTGAATTGAAAACGATTTCGAAATGAATTGAATTGAAAACGATTTCGAAATGAATTGAATTGAAAACGATTTCGAAATGAATTGAATTGAAAACGATTTCGAAATGAATTGAATATATAACGATTTCGAAATGAATTGAATTGAAAACGATTTCGAAATGAATTGAATTGAAAACGATTTCGAAATGAATTGAATTGAAAACGATTTCGAAATGAATTGAATTGAAAATGATTTCGAAATGAATTGAATTGAAAACGATTTCGAAATGAATTGAATTGAAAACGATTTCGAAATGAATTGAATTGAAAACGATTTCGAAATGAATTGAAAGTGAATTGAAATGAATTCAAATTGAATAGAAATTTGAATTGAGTAGAAATGAATTTTAAAACGAATTTATAAAGAAGAATTCAATTTTGATTTGAATTGAAAAGGAAGATGAAATTGCTTTTGAAACGAATTTAAAACTATTCATATAATTCGTTTTAAATAGAAATCGACGAAATATATATTATATATATAATATAACGGCCTGAATAGAACGCGCCGCGCCGCGGCAGTTCGTGAATTTCGACCATTTATTTCAAACGGACATTACGGGAGATCCGACCGTCGGATTCTCCTAAAACCGGAACCGTTGGGTTCGTATCGAAAAGAGCTTTCTAACGAATGTTAGAAATTTGAAATCTAACGGTTGGATTTGGAGATACGTCCAAATCAAATTCGAAAAAGGTCGCTGTAAGTGCAGTTCGATGGCCAAAATCATAAGAAATGATTTAGAAAGAATTGGGATGAAAAACTCCATATTTGAAAAGATAAAAATAGATTTTTATCGAAATGAACTAGTTTTGAACTAGAATTATAATTCTATTTATTTTTAAATAAATAAATTGAATTTGAAATGGTTTTGAAAATAACCAAAATTTCCAATGATTGCATTGGAATGGATTTGAATCGAAATTGTCTTCGGAATATTTCGATGTTGGATTTCGTGATTATACAAATGTTGTTATGGAAATTTGAAAGATATATATATATATCGTTATTTCCAATGCGATATTTGTTAGTCGTAGAATTTGATATTGAATATAAGCCGATATATTTTCTATTCAGAGCCTTATATTGAATATCAAATGTGATTTGAGTTTGTCGTGAATGGTGTCTTCACTAACACTGTTCTTAAACCCAGTTGAGAAAAGATTAAATCTTTTTATTTAGATTTAATGAAGTGTACCAATTAAATAATATTTAATTGGAATTGAATTGATATTGATTTTTGGGTTTATCGTGAACAGTGTTTTAAACAACACTCGTTCTTTAACCCGATAATTAATGAATGTGATTTTGGGTTTATCGTGAACCGTGTTTTAAATGACACTGATTCTTTAACCCAGTCGAAGATTAAAACTAAGTGGAGTTTTAATGAATCTTTAATTAGATTGAAATGATCGAGAATGGAGTATCACCAGTTTTGCTCTAGGCGATATTTAAATCTTTAATTAGATTTGAACGTGAAATGGTAATTGAATTTACCGATAACACCGTGGTGTTAGATATGAAGTACTACCAGTTTTACTTCATGGGATGAATAGGTTGGGATTGGGAAATAAAATAAATAATTACTTCGTTACGGTTCGCTAATCTCGACTAGTTGGAAAAACCATAATTTGGTTTTAAATGACATCCAAAGGAAGATTACAGGATAAATTTTAAAGAATTTATCTTGGATAAAATTAATGGGAACCTTTCCCTAAGAATGTGGAATTTAGAAACTAGCTGTAGGTTGGCTAAGAAGAATGGTTTCCCGGGTATTGATCTGATGTTGGTTTCGGCCTTCGGGGTTAATGTTTGGGAAATTTTTCTCTTGCTAATTTGCGGTTAGTGACTAATGAATTGGAATGAGGCGTATGTTGTGTTTGTGTAACATTTGTTTTAATATACGCGGGTTGTTCGGAAAGTCCGGGTTTACACCCATTCTGAATAACCGATTCGACGATATGTCGAAGATGAAGACGGTGGTTGAAGACCGGAAGTCTTCACATCGTTTGGGTAATTACTGACAATCCTGATTGGGTTGTACACCCAAGAGGATGGAAATAGTTGGTGGTCGTCAAGACGTACCTGGAGATGGATGGATATGCGAGGAAAGTGCCTCCGGTTTCGTTCAGACCCAGAACGGACTTGTAAATGGATTGTGTGTCTGACATTGGATTTTATTCTTTGTTGATTGATTTCTATTAAATATACATCTGTTTGGTGGCGGAGAATTTATTCTTTTGCTTAACGCCCTTCTCTGAGACGTACGAGCTCAGAGGTTGTATATCGATGGACATCAGTCGCATGGCATGAATTGCCTGTGTGGCATGCTGAGTTGCATGGATCAAGGCTTCTGTTGAAAAGCAAAGTCTTGTGGTTGATGATCAAAGCACGCCTACGTGGCAGCTTTGTGTATAACGTGAATTCGCGAGCCTCACACCTCGGTATGAGTCAAATACGGGATACGAACTGCAGGGAGAGCATGACGTTTCTTTCTAGCTTTGGTGGTGTCAGTGACTTACCAGCCCTGACATATATATACTTTTCACCTTTGTGGTTGTTGGACGAGGCGCCTCGATTATAGGTCTGTAAGGACCGGGAAACGTGTGTTCAGGAATAAATAATCCTCTAACGTAAGTGAGGACCGGCCCTGAAGCATCCAGGGGTTGCCCAGAGTGCGTAGCCCTGGGACATTTGCTAGAGTGTCTCGAACGCGGAGAGGAGCTTGCCCCTTGCCTCGACTCATGATGGAAATCCAATTTCCAATACGTGTATTGCGATTTTAATTGTAGAGCCTAGTATGGCGACATAGTAGCATGGGATGCTATGCCGTCTATGATTTATATTTATGATTGAAATTGTTTTGACACTATACACTTATTATAGTATCAAATGATTTGTTTTAAACGTACCAAGCATGTTTGGCTATTATAAGGGAAAACCCTATCCTCCGTCTTGCGTTGCATTGTGTGATGGGACCTGGGTCTTATAATAGCTTCATTTTTCGAAAAAGCATTGCGTTGTTTATTCTATGCACTGGTATTCTTGGGAGGAAACCCGTTCCGTGTTATACGGCGTGGTCCCTTGAATTACCCTCTTTTAAAGTAAAGCTTTAATAACTGTTTTAGTTCTCACACCAGTCACATGACTGACCTGGAGTTTATTGTTTTAACCTAAACTCTGGGTGCCCCTATTTTCGACACGGGCAGCTAGTAGTTTTGGTTTTGTAGATTTATATTCACAGGATCCTGGTTTGCAGCTGGAATGATATCCGGAAAGCTCTGTATCTGTATATCACCTTCAGTTGTGCTTTGTATTATTTTCCGCTGCTATGTAATTCATTGTAATCTCTGATATTTATCGAATGTAATTTATTCATTCATACTCTGTATATTCTTGTATCTGATGGAATTGTTGTAATAGTAGTGAAATGTTCTTCTGTTTGTGTTCTGATTTGTCCTGTTCTCAAACGATCAGGGGTTTCGAACGGTCTAGATCGGTTTAACGATTGATTCGGATCGAGCGAAATTCCAGGTCGTCACAGTAATTGAATTTACCGATAACACCGTGGTGTTAGATATGAAGTATTACCAGTTTTACTTCATAGGATGAATAGGTTGGGATTGGGGAATAAAATAAATGATTACTCCGGTGTGGTTCGCTAATTCCGACTAGTTTGAATTAATATTCAAAAGAAGATTAAAGAATAAATTTAAAAGAGTTTATCTTTGATAAAATTAATGAAAACCTTTCCCAAAGAATATTCTGAATTGGAATGAGGCGTATGTCGTGTTTGTGTAACACTTGTTTAATATATACGCGAGTTATTCAAAAAGACCGGGTTTATCCCATTCTGAATAACTGTTTCGACGTGGTGTCGAAGATGAAGACGGTGGTTGAAGACCGGAAGTCTTCACCTCGTTTGGGCGATTACTGATGATCTTGATTGGGCTGTACACCCAAGATGAGGGAATCAGTTGGTGATCGTCCAGACGTACTTGGAGATCGATGGATATGCGGGGTACTAGGTGCCTCCAGTTTCGTTCAGACCCAGAACGAACTTGTAAATGGACTGTGTGTCTGACATTGGATTTTAGTCTGTGTGATTGATTTCTATTAAATATATATCTGTTTGGCGGAGGAGAATTTATTATCTTGCTTAACGCCCTTCTCTGAGACGTACGAGCTCAGGGGTTATATACTGATGGATATCAATCGCATGGAGTGAATTGCCTGTGTGGCATGCCTACGTGGCAATTGATCAAGGCTTCTATTGAAAAGCAAAGTCTTGTGGTTGATGATCAAAGCACCGCCTGTGTGGCATAGCTTTGTGTAACGTGAATTCGTGAGCCTCACCCCCCGGTTGTGAACCAAAAACGGGAGAGGACATCAGGGAGGGCATGCGTTTCTTTCTAGCAAGGGTGGTGTCAGTGACCTACCATCCCTGACATTTATATACTTTTCACCTGTGTGGTTGTTGCTGTTGCGAGGCGCCTCGGTTATATCGGTTTCGGCCGATGCATTCTGGCCGGCAGACGGACCAGACTTACGCCCCAAAGGGCGGAGAAACGCAGTGTTCAGGAATTAAGTTTAACCCACATCGGTGGACCGGCCCTGTCGCTCCAAGGGTCACTCGAGCTCTGATCCTGAGACATGGGCTAGATTGTCTCGAATCGGTAGAGGACGATCCCTGGCCTCGGTTCATAGATGGAAATCCAATTTCCAAATACGTGACATTTGCGGTTTTAATTGTAGAGCCTAGTATGGCGACATGATATATGGTACCCATGCCGCCTATGATTGATACTTATGATTTGAAGTTGTTTTATACACTATGCACTTATAATAGTATCAAATGATTTGTTTTAAACGTATCAAGCATTCTTGGCTATTATAAGGTAAAAACCCTATCCTCCGGCTTGCGTTGCATTGTGTGATGGGAACTGGGTCTTATAATAGCTTTATTGTTCTTTATTTAGCATTGCACTGTTGTTTTATGCACTGGTATTCTTGGGAGGAAACCCGTTCCGTGTTATACGGCGTGGTCCCTTGATTTACCTAACTTTAAAAATAAAGATTAATAACTGTTTTAGTTCTCACACCAGTCACATGACTGACCTGGAGTTTATTGTTTAACCTAAACTCTGGGTGACCTTATTTTGACACGGGCAGCTAGTAGTTTTGGTTTTGCAGATTTATATTCACAGGATCCTGGTTTACAGCTGGAATGATATCCGGAAAGCTTTGTATCCGTATATCTCTTCTAGTTGTGTATTGTATTATTTTCCGCTGCGATGTATTTAAATGTAATTTAAATCTCTGATATTTCTGTGTAATATTCATTTATACTCTGTATATTCTTGTATTCTGTTGTATTGTTGTAATATACAATGAAATGTTCTCCCGTCTGCGTTCTGTTTGTGGCTTGTTCTCGAACTATCCGCTCTTTCCTTTACGGGGAAGTTACGGGTCTTCACAATATATATATATATATATATATATATATATATATATATATATATATTTAAAATCCTTCGTACTTGCTGACATCATTTTATAATGATTACTTCCTATTTTAATTATTTAAAATAATTAAATTTTTATATAACGACGCCTTAAGTCAATGGGTGACTACGACGCTGCATTCAACCAATTTAAATTTTTACATTTCTCAGAATCTAACCATTGGATCTTAACGTAATATATATCGTTGGAAAGATTTTTCCAAGACGGTCCTAACGGTTTCAGTTTCAAGAAAATCCGACGGTCGAATCTTCTTGTATAATCGTTTAAAGGTACGATTTCAAAACGCGAACTACCGCGCTCCATTCGTTTAATTTTAATTATATATACATATATATATATACATATATATATATATAATTGTTTAATCGTGATAACGTCGTTTGATTTAAACAACGCTCTAAAACCACTACCGGTCGTTATTAAATTTTAGTTCATTTGAAAATGAAGATAATATTACCGCATCCTAAATTCATTCTTTACTTACATTAAAAATGTGAATTCCATTCCTTTCATTTACATAAAAAAATGTAAATTTAAATCCTATGCAAATTCCTATTTTCTATTTACATGTAAAAATGTAAATTTTAATACATTGCAAAATCCTACTTTTAAATTGCATATAAAAATGTAGATTTCAACTTCAATGTACATTCTCATCTTAGTTACATAATAAAAATGTAACTTATATTTACAGTGTGAATCCTATTCTAAATTTACATATAAAAATGTAATTTTAATTAAATTTAATTAAAAATAAATTCTTACATTGCTCGGGACTGAAATGAAGGTCCAAACTCGATCAGATCTCGTGTTCGAAGTCACGGCGATTTCGGATCTGAAAGATTTAAGTTTGAAGTTCATATGTATAAATTAGAAACTGACTTTTTACAACTGCAGTTGCCACATCTAAAAGCGTGGCAAATTCTGAAATGAAATTTCATACCTAAAGCGTTCAAAACTTTGATTTGTGATTTCGTGAGCTGTAGTTAACGGTTTTGGGTGCCGTTTGTTGGAGATTGGAGAGCTACGGAAGGGGAATCGGTGCCAGGAAGGGGAGAGGGTGTGCACGCCTGTGGTGGGGCCGAGGGGGGGGTGCGACTACGGCGGCTGTAACACCCCACCTCCGTTAAGGTCACTCACAAAGGGAATGCCTTAGCTTTGGTGGAGCATTTTAGTAAACAGAACAGAAACTTACAAGACAGATAAAAACAGTACTTGAAAATTTTTAACTTTATTACAACGGAAACAGAAATTAATATGGTTACATCCTTTCAATTTCAGAATTCAAGTACAAAATATCAGTCTTGTACAAAAGCCTTCAAAATGCATGGTTTAAAATCATAATCCCCATGGAACGGAAGCTATACAGAGCCAAGCCATACTTTAAGCACTTCAAGCAAAGAGAAATCCGGGTCAAGCTAAAGTATTTCCCTCCTTGGATAACCTGGGGGGGAAACGGAAGAAAGGAGGCGAAACAACAAGGGTCAGACAAAAAGTCTGGCAAGTCCAGTGACTTTCAGCATATGAACAGATAATAATAATATGATATGAACATAAAACTGGATGTGAGATAACTATAACAGGTGTAGCAGGTATAACAGAAAAACAGAATGATATAAACTATTGTTTACACTTCTCTGCACTAATACTAGTATAGTAGAATTAGGTGTCACCCTAATGTCTAAATTGAAGCAGGAACGGGTACAGAATACTTTAACAGAAACAGAATGCTAATAATGGGCCTTTACTACCCGATCAGAAACAGACAGAAGAAGAAACGCATTTATCCCTATGGAAACAGAATGTGGAATTAGGTGTACACTAGTAATGGGCCTTTACCACCCGAACAGACGGTACCACACAGAAACAGACAGGTGTTACCACCCAACAGAAACAGATGGTACCAACAGAAACAGACAGAACTAAGCGTACCCTAAAACCCTACCCCAAGCGATCGGCTCCCTAATACATAAATATCATGTGTCGGCCCCACAGTAGGGTGTATCACTCCCTAAAGTGACAACCAATTGGCACAGACCTATTTACAGATGTCACGGCATCTTACATCCTCAGAGGCAGACCGGGATCCATGCACGCACATGACCCGGTTGGAACGCACCATCAACACCCCTCGCCATTATCAGAATGAACCACTTATAATTAGTTCAGTAAGCATGCCCGGACCCTACCTACTGTTGGGTCAAAGTTTTGATACCAGAAAGGGTTACTGACTAATATGGGTCCCAAACAACAGATGACACAAGTAATTCCCCTCCTAACCTTGTGTCCCCAGACTAACAGATTTCAGATTAACTTGTTTACAAGTTCAGACATACAGAATTCAGATTTACTAATTCACAAATTAAGTTAACAAGTTTTCAGACTAACAGGTCAGATGTACAGATTTTTCAGATTTGTCTAACTTTGTATTGGGCCTACAGATTCATGACGGGTTTTACTACATCTATTAATCCCTTTGGTTTAACCCTATTTCCCCAATACGTTTTAGACGTCATTCTTATCTTAGATTTTGCATTAATTAATTATTAATGCACAGACCTCTCACATTAGGTCGGTAGCTTGTGGCCGCTGGATATGCCGGGCGGTTCCGGGCAGACTTCTGCCACAAGCCAGACCTAACCTCGTGTCTTACGCATGTTATGACTAACTTCTCACATTAGAACCTATTGTTTGCGGCCACTGGATGTGCCGGGAGGTTCCGGGCAGATTTACGCCGCAAACTCATTCTAACCTCGAGTTAGCCATGTTTATCTTTGCGGCCAATTAATTAATAATTTACCGTTTATGCGCACGCCCAATAAATATGCCAATTCAGATTATATCAATAACAGGATGATTATATCAACATAGCAGATAACAGATTTTATATGACTTAACGGATTTTACAGATTTAGCAACTTAGCAGATTTTGGCATATAACAGGTTAGGCATTTCAACCGACAAATTTAACAGATTAGGCATTTCAATCTAATTAGCAGTCTAGGCAATATAACAAAACTAGTAGTTTTAGGCAACTTGACAAATTAGCAGATTTAGCAAATTTAATATTTCTAAAAGTTCTATTTACATGCCTTGCCCAATCATAAATTGGCCTAAATTCATATGCCTACATAATTGTCATGATTCACAACATATACTCCATGTTTGCATAAGCGCAGAATATGGACATAATTTGCCATATAACATATGTTCCAATTTTTGTTAAACTAGCATCTTACAGCAGATTCACATATAAATTATACCAAATATAACCATTAATTTCAATGCATGCCATATATCCAAAAATCCCTATTTAGGTGTAATCACAATAATAGATATCCTAATTAATGTAAATCTTTAAATCATATCTTCTAAAAATCATATCTTGACTTTTATATGCATTTTGTCCAAAGTCTCAAATCATATGTAATCTTACAATGGTTCCTCTTTTCTTCTATCATAGAATATGCATAGATCCAAATCTAGTTTACAACATATGCCCATTAATTACAGTTCTAAATTACAACATAACTATGCATACAACATGCATAAATTATATGTTCATAGTCAAATTTATGCATATGTCCAATATATTTTATGCCTCAGACCTAAAGTCATACATTCAATTTAGTCTTGTCAAATTTCGCATCATTCATTATTTAACCCAAAATTTTCGTTCATACGTTCATCTCTTATGAGATTAGGCACAGGCTCGTGGTAGCCTGGCTATAAAAACAGAAAAGAAGAAAAGGGATACAGAACAGTCACAGAAAAACAAATCTGACAGAAGAGAATATATATACAATCTCAGATTCAGAATTAAAAACATATCAAAATTATAATTAACGTTTATAGCGGAAAATAACTGTACTTGCCTTGATTGGATTAAAGAAAGAACTTTAACTTGTTGTAGAATCTTTGCAGAAACTTTAATCTCTAGTTTGAATTGAGTTGCCTAGGCTGATGTTGATTATCTTCTAGTTTTAATTCCAGCAGAGCAGAGACGCCATTTTTATTTTTTTATTAGAAGAAGAGAGCAATGGAGGCTAGAGAATTGTGTAAGAAACCTAGGTAGAGTCTAGGGTCATTTTTATAGGGGTTATGAACTGATTAGGACCATTGATGTTGCTTGGTTTGATCGTAGCCATTCATCCTAAAGAGAGACCAATTAGAGCCTGCCACCTAGCCCTAATGACAAAGCAGACCACAGAAAATCGACCAACATAGAATAGGCCAGCCAGGGTGGACTGGGTTCGACCTGGGTCTGGACCAGGTCGACAGCCCTGTCGACAGCCCTGTCGACCTGGTTAGACCAGGTCGACAGCCCAGTCGACCTGGGTGTCTTAGGCGGGAGTTTTCCCGCCTTGGCCAATTGGGCCCGGTTTTTAATTTTAAACTTGATTCAGAAACTTCCGGAGGCTATATCTTCTTCATACGGACTCCGTTTTTCGAAAACTCGAACTCTATTTCGCGTATTTTTCCGAGACGAACGCAATGGCGTATCCCGTTTCCCTTAGTTCTTTGATTTCAAATTAATTATACTTTAATTTGTTAATTCCACAGTTATAGAATACACGGGGTGTTACATTCTCCCCCACTTAAAAGGATTTCGTCCCCGAAATCTTCAAGTTAAGAAGAATGTGTCCTACCATCCAATCACCCATCTACTCAACCATCATCCACAAGCATCCATTGTCCTTAGAAAACTTCTAATGTTGTATGAACATATGCAAAAGTGTGTGTATATGTTCCTTATCTAATGCAAAGATCAGGCGGTCTACTGATTCAGTTGACCTCCTTAATGCGAATTATGTCAGTGCCATGAGTCCAACATGTATGCAATAGAATTCTGATGATATATATTATTTCTATATGAGTGCACAACCATTCACTCAAATGCAACATCCATGTGCTGAATCAACCAATTTGCATCCACAAGAATTGAAAAATGCTCACCCATCCATATGCAGTATGAGAGTGTTTTCGAGCCGATCTAGTGCCTAGTGTGTGTATATGCATCCACGGGCAACCACTAGCAACCACTTGCATCCACTTGCAATCATCAAACATAACATGTCTCAAACACATGTTTACACCCATTAGTTTCTACCTAAAGTTCAAATATTCGATCGATAGGATACAGTCGAATGATGGAAGCGAGTATAGATAGAACGAAAATTTGGTTCCCATTAGACATGGGTCCTAAGTATCGGCCCCAAAGACCGAAACCAATATCAAATTGACACCCCACGAAAACTCAGAATGTATGCATCATACTTGACGCCTAACACAGATATCCCTCAAACCCCAGTCTCAAACAGATGATCCATAACCCTTATGGGTCTGAGTTTATAGCGGAATTCAGAAATAATACTAGCATTAAAGTGCAGAGTATCGATTACAAAATCAAAATACCAAAATCAGAAAAAGTCACAATCAGATAAAGAAATTAAACCTACTATAGAAATTTTCCTATTTCTATCCTAGCCACTAGCCTCAAGAGTGTTCGCCTGCCCTCCTTGTCCTCGTCTCTTCAGGCAGTCCCTAGTGAAGTGTCCCATCTCCCCACAGTTGAAGCAAGCGCCCTTCCTTTTTCTGCAATCCTTGTTCAGATGAGTTGAGCTCCCACAAGTAAAGAACTTTTTCCCCTTCTTATCTTCAGACTTCTCATCTTTCTTTTGTGTTTCCTTTTTGGGCCCCGCTTTCTTATTCTGTGGTTCTTCCTTCTTTGTCTCTTTCGGGCCCTTGTCTTCCTCGTGCAGTAGTGCCATATCCACCAATTTCTCGTAAGTTGCTCCCATGGGTACATGGGTCATGGCTAGGCTGTGCAGTGGCTCATTCAATCCTTTAACAAAGCGGAGAGCCTTTTTATGCTGAGTGTTGACTAAATCCAATCCGAATCTTGCTAGTTGGTTGAACCGGTTCACGTATTCCTTGACCGTCATACTTCCTTGCTTAAGAGACAAGAACTTTTCCAATTGTAAACTTCGTTCAGCTTGCGAGAGGAATTTTGTCTCAAACCTTGTTCTGAAATCCATCCATGTCTCGACCGGCCTCTCGGCGTTAGTGACTTCCAACCAGTAGGAAGCTTCGTCTTTGAGCAGCCATACTGCCAACTGTACCTTCTGCCTATCGTCCACCTCGAAGATAACGAACAGATCCTCAGTTTCTTTGAGCCAATTCCTTGCTTCTACGAATGATTCAGTTCCTTTGAAATCCTTCCCACCCATGGCCCTAAAATCTCTACAGATTTTTGAGAAAGCAATTGCACGAGGAGGGGGTGGAGGAGGGGGATCATTTGCTGGACCTGCAGCGGCGGTCCTAGCCTCAAGATATTGACGAAACCAACCGGGTACATGAACACCCTCTGGTATCTCAGATGCTTCAGACATGCTGGAACGAAAAAGGAAAGGTTCAATACAAAAAGGACTGAAAGAAAGATATATGGCTCTTGGGGATCATGTTTTTCAAAATAAGCTTTATTTTTGAAAATACTTCCTTTCCAAAACCTTTTTGAAAATAGTTTTCAAAAACTTTACCCAATCTGGTAACCTTCAGCTCTGATACCAAGTGTAACACCCCACCTCCGTTAAGGTCACTCACAAAGGGAATGCCTTAGCTTTGGTGGAGCATTTTAGTAAACAGAACAGAAACTTACAAGACAGATAAAAACAGTACTTGAAATTTTTTAACTTTATTACAACGGAAACAGAAATTAATATGGTTACATCCTTTCAATTTCAGAATTCAAGTACAAAATATCAGTCTTGTACAAAAGCCTTCAAAATGCATGGTTTAAAATAATAATCCCCATGGAACGGAAGCTATACAGAGCCAAGCCATACTTTAAGCACTTCAAGCAAAGAGAAATCCGGGTCAAGCTAAAGTATTTCCCTCCTTGGATAACCTGGGGGGGGAAACGGAAGAAAGGAGGCGAAACAACAAGGGTCAGACAAAAAGTCTGGCAAGTCCAGTGACTTTCAGCATATGAACAGATAATAATAATATGATATGAACATAAAACTGGTGTGAGATAACTATAACAGGTGTAGCAGGTATAACAGAAAAACAGAATGATATAAACTATTGTTTACACTTCTCTGCACTAATACTAGTATAGTAGAATTAGGTGTCACCCTAATGTCTAAATTGAAGCAGGAACGGGTACAGAATACTTTAACAGAAACAGAATGCTAATAATGGGCCTTTACTACCCGATCAGAAACAGACAGAAGAAGAAACACATTTATCCCTATGGAAACAGAATGTGGAATTAGGTGTACACTAGTAATGGGCCTTTACCACCCGAACAGACGGTACCACACAGAAACAGACAGGTGTTACCACCCAACAGAAACAGATGGTACCAACAGAAACAAACAGAACTAAGCGTACCCTAAAACCCTACCCCAAGCGATCGGCTCCCTAATACATAAATATCCTGTGTCGGCCCCACAGTAGGGTGTATCACTCCCTAAAGTGACAACCAATTGGCACAGACCTATTTACAGATGTCACGGCGTCTTACATCCTCAGAGGCAGACCGGGATCCATGCACGCACATGACCCGGTTGGAACGCACCATCAACACCCCTCGCCATTATCAGAATGAACCACTTATAATTAGTTCAGTAAGCGTGCCCGGACCCTACCTACTGTTGGGTCAAAGTTTTGATACCAGAAAGGGTTACTGACTAATATGGGTCCCAAACAACAGATGACACAAGTAATTCCCCTCCTAACCTTGTGTCCCCAGACTAACAGATTTCAGATTAACTTGTTTACAAGTTCAGACATACAGAATTCAGATTTACTAATTCACAAATTAAGTTAACAAGTTTTCAGACTAACAGGTCAGATGTACAGATTTTTCAGATTTGTCTAACTTTGTATTGGGCCTACAGATTCATGGACGGGTTTTACTACATCTATTAATCCCTTTGGTTTAACCCTATTTCCCCAATACGTTTTAGACGTCATTCTTATCTTAGATTTTGCATTAATTAATTATTAATGCACAGACCTCTCACATTAGGTCGGTAGCTTGTGGCCGCTGGATATGCCGGGCGGTTCCGGGCAGACTTCTGCCACAAGCCAGACCTAACCTCGTGTCTTACGCATGTTATGACTAACTTCTCACATTAGAACCTATTGTTTGCGGCCACTAGATGTGCCGGGCGGTTCCGGGCAGATTTACGCCGCAAACTCATTCTAACCTCGAGTTAGCCATGTTTATCTTTGCGGCCAATTAATTAATAATTTACCGTTTATGCGCACGCCCAATAAATATGCCAATTCAGATTATATCAATAACAGGATGATTATATCAACATAGCAGATAACAGATTTTATATGACTTAACGGATTTTACAGATTTAGCAACTTAGCAGATTTTGGCATATAACAGGTTAGGCATTTCAACCGACAAATTTAACAGATTAGGCATTTCAATCTAATTAGCAGTCTAGGCAATATAACAAAACTAGTAGTTTTAGGCAACTTGACAAATTAGCAGATTTAGCAAATTTAATATTTCTAAAAGTTCTATTTACATGCCTTGCCCAATCATAAATTGGCCTAAATTCATATGCCTACATAATTGTCATGATTCACAACATATACTCCATGTTTGCATAAGCGCAGAATATGGACATAATTTGCCATATAACATATGTTCCAATTTTTGTTAAACTAGCATCTTACAACAGATTCACATATAAATTATACCAAATATAACCATTAATTTCAATGCATGCCATATATCCAAAAATCCCTATTTAGGTGTAATCACAATAATAGATATCCTAATTAATGTAAATCTTTAAATCATATCTTCTAAAAATCATATCTTGACTTTTATATGCATTTTGTCCAAAGTCTCAAATCATATGTAATCTTACAATGGTTCCTTTTTTCTTCTATCATAGAATATGCATAGATCCAAATCTAGTTTACAACATATGCTCATTAATTACAGTTCTAAATTACAACATAACTATGCATACAACATGCATAAATTATATGTTCATAGTCAAATTTATGCATATGTCCAATATATTTTATGCCTCAGACCTAAAGTCATACATTCAATTTAGTCTTGTCAAATTTCGCATCATTCATTATTTAACCCAAAATTTTCGTTCATACGTTCATCTCTTATGAGATTAGGCACAGGCTCGTGGTAGCCTGGCTATAAAAACAGAAAAGAAGAAAAGGGATACAGAACAGTCACAGAAAAACAAATCTGACAGAAGAGAATATATATACAATCTCAGATTCAGAATTAAAAACATATCAAAATTATAATTAACGTTTATAGCGGAAAATAACTGTACTTGCCTTGATTGGATTAAAGAAAGAACTTTAACTTGTTGTAGAATCTTTGCAGAAACTTTAATCTCTAGTTTGAATTGAGTTGCCTAGGCTGATGTTGATTATCTTCTAGTTTTAATTCCAGCAGAGCAGAGACGCCATTTTTATTTTTTTATTAGAAGAAGAGAGCAATGGAGGCTAGAGAATTGTGTAAGAAACCTAGGTAGAGTCTAGGGTCATTTTTATAGGGGTTATGAACTGATTAGGACCATTGATGTTGCTTGGTTTGATCGTAGCCATTCATCCTAAAGAGAGACCAATTAGAGCCTGCCACCTAGCCCTAATGACAAAGCAGACCACAGAAAATCGACCAACATAGAATAGGCCAGCCAGGGTGGACTGGGTTCGACCTGGGTCTGGACCAGGTCGACAGCCCTGTCGACAGCCCTGTCGACCTGGTTAGACCAGGTCGACAGCCCAGTCGACCTGGGTGTCTTAGGCGGGAGTTTTCCCGCCTTGGCCAATTGGGCCCAGTTTTTAATTTTAAACTTGATTCAGAAACTTCCGGAGGCTATATCTTCTTCATACGGACTCCGTTTTTCGAAAACTCGGACTCTATTTCGCGTATTTTTCCGAGACGAACGCAATAGCGTATCCCGTTTCCCTTAGTTCTTTGATTTCAAATTAATTATACTTTAATTTGTTAATTCCACAGTTATAGAATACACGGGGTGTTACAGCGGCTTTGGGTGGATGGTACGGCGGCTACAATTGATGAGAGGTAATGATTTGGGTATGGAATCGAAGAGCTCGGAATTCTCTTCGAAACGTGTATTTGTATGAAGATTTTCGTTGAGAAACGAGGGAGAAATCAGAGAATGAAAATTTGAAGAGTAATGGGTTTTGTGCGGCTTCGAAATGAGGAAGAAGAAGACGTACAGAGAGGCCCGTATTTATACTAGTATGTAGACGTATTTTCTTTTTTATTTTTAATTAATTAAATCCAAAATTAGGGTTTTTCCGTCCGATCACCAAACGGAGCCCAATGCCGAGGTCTAATTCTGAAGTTTACAGTATGTTTTCTTTATTTTCAAATTAATTCTTTAATATTAAATTCAAACGTACTTTCTAGTTTTACCGGGGTCACATACGAAGTCAGAAAAATACAAAAAAATTATTTTTGGCTTTCTTATGACGATACGGTCCTAAAAAAATTTATTTCGTCGAATTCTGAGACTGTTTGAAAAATGGCTATTTTTCAGTCAATTAATTTTGACCGAAATTGACAAAACACAGTTTCTTTTGCCACGCTCACATACTTGCTTAAAAAATAATGAAATTTGAAACCTAGCAATAATTTTACATCCCGGATCCAACAAAAGTGGTTTCGTCGAATTCCGAGGTCGTATGCAAAATGTCTATTTTCAAGGGCGATATATTTTCTATAGCGACCTTTCTGAAAATTCATTTGGCCATAACTTTTGATTCCCGCTATGAAACTTCGATTTTTCAGATTCGTTAGAAAGATATTCATTAACAGATCTAAATATTTTTAGTTTTACCAAAATCCGGTTTATTCTGCATCCTGTGTGGTCAGTCAAAGTTCAGGTTTGACTTTTCCAACTACCGTCCTTTTTCTAATTCCTTTTGTAATTAAATTAAATATATTCACATTAAATTCAGTCAAAATAAATTTCTAGTCATTTTTATTTAAAATAATTCATTTCAACTATTTAAACACCTTTAAAATATCTAAAATGAAAATTTAAAATTGGCCTCAAATTCCGGGTTGTTACATTGACCTCTTCGCTTTCGAGCCTTGCTTGTTGTAATCAGCGATGGCCACCATCGTCGAAGACCGCAAGTCATCGCCTTTCATTGAGTTCCAGTACCTAATCCATCTCCAGCACCTTCTTTGCTAATCTAAGGTGAGTTTTACCTCACGATGGATTCTAGTTCAACTATATAACATCAGAAAATAAATGATTTTCTATATTGTCCTGTATGCTTGCTGAGTACCCATTTGTTTGCAGTATTTCATTTTGTGCTTGTGTCTACTTGAAATTTGAGGCCTTACCTAAACTCTTGAATCTGATAATTTGGCTTTGTTTTCGACGGCTATGAAATGTATTAACTTTGTTACTTGGATTGAACCACATGTATAAGAAACAATGATATTATGCTGGGCTTTTCAGTTTTCCAGTTTATAATACAAGGTTGAAATTTTTGTTTAAATAAGATAATGATATTGAACTATCATATGTTTTTCTCACGAAGTAGTGAGGTTGAAAAGATAAAGGAGAGGGTAAGCTAGTTGAAAAGATAAAGAAAGGGTAAGGTAAGTATAATAGTTACATTGCAATTAAAATCATTTTGAACTTTTCAATGTAAGACTGTCCTAGGTTTCCTGTTTTGCATCTACCATTTCATGTCTCATGTATTCACTGTATTTTGCAAAAATAATAATTCAACATCCATTTTTATTCGCACACGTCTATCCGATGTTGGTTATGATTATTTGTTGAAAGCTGAACACACACTTGTTTGTTTAGCCACAAAAATGTCGATACTTACACTGGTTAATCATTATATATACACACACACATGAACATTATGTTTTTGTTATGATCTGAAATCCTGGAAAGAGCTTAACAAAATTTGAACACATTTGATCTTATATATATGTCAGTTTGGCGTATTCACGTGCATACAAAGTTGCCTGATATGTATACCAGTCCATCATGAAAACTAAAGTTGTGTATATGGGAATATATGTTGTTCTTTTAAATAATTTGGACTAGTATATATGTTTGCTAAAATTAGAGAAGAATGCCTTGCCATTTCAGTAGTTGAATTATACCTAATTATGTCTTATCTCACGTGGCCATTTTGATACTACCTGTAGTGTCTAATATTTGATTTATGCACACCTGTATACGTGTGGCATTGCACCCAGCATTCCCCGTGCACTTGAAATATTGATTTCCTGTAACTCAAATATACTTGCTATGTCATGTAAACTTGCTATGCCCTTTGAAATTGATTTCCTGTAACTCAAATATACTTGCTATGTCATGTAAACTTTCTATGCCCTTTGAAATTGATTTCCTGTAACTCAAATATATTTGCTATTCTCAACCTAAATGGTCAACATGTGATGTTTTGTCTGGCATGACCTTTAATTAATTCAGTTAAGGGACACCTCTATACATAAGAATGGGCCTATTCTGAAATTTGGAAGGTATCATTAGTTCACAAATTTTTATGACATACTGAACTTCACCTTGGCATAGCCTACTGCCTAAAATATTAAACCAAAACATGTATTTGTAAACATCTGCCTTGAGAAAATTACATTGATAGACTACACGCATTCAAGTAAAAAGCCTTGTGCCACTGGGATTTGTTTTCATTAGATCATCAAAATATCTGAAATATTTTGTCCTATATTGTCTAACTTGACATATATCAAAACACATGCGCCCTTTATACTTGATATGCCTGGAGTATATGCATGCTCATAATTAAACATCTATGTATGTTGCCATTGTTTAACTGGTTTTGTTTCCTTGCTGCACACTTGAGATGCATGTTTCAGTACACATGGTTGATGGATTACCTGAAGTATGCCCAGAACCTGTTCTACTGAACCCTTCAGGAGTATGCATAAATTTATACGCTGAACTTAAATGCTCCCATTTTGATGAATTGTGTCTTTGTTGTGAAACTCCCTGGCGCATAAAGGTCCTAAATACTTGTTATTTGATCTTATGTTAAACCCGAATTATCTATATGTCACCTATGTACTACCTACTTAGTTTACAAGTGTATGCGGTACATGAAAATTTACTGTTGTTATCCATTGTTCGACATTTTGGATATCTTCTCCAAATTTGTAATATGTTGTTGCCTAACCTAGGCGGCCTTGTACTCCTATACTTGCCCTCGATATATCCAGGTTCTGTAATGCTGGGGCAGTACACACGTGTACCTATATACGTTTGTATGTGCAGGCTTCCAGGACTATCCGTCCCTTACTTAAAAACTGATACGCATAGATGTTACACTTGATACTCGGATATTTACGTATATATATAAATTCATATGTTATTCTATTTATGTCCGTCCAAAGTTGCTATGCTCGGAGTAAATAAATTGTTTGGATTAACTATTTATTTCAGTTTCTATTGAAGTTAATTTACTTGAACTATGATTTAATCCTGACTCGAGCGTTTTATGTTTTTGCATGGAACGCTCGGGTCAGACCTGAGCAGTACAGATTTAAAGATTACATCTCAGGATTCGAAGATTAGTGAAGCTGAGGAATTCCGAAGATGCGCACTCTGAAGATTCCAAACCAGTAAATATTCTTATTGTATTCAACTGTATTTAAATTCCGCTGTATAGAAATATGTATCAAAAATTCTAATTTATAAATAAAAGATTTATTCTGTTGTTCAATAATGTGTTATTTGTTTGTTCTGTGTTGATTCTGTTTTTAAACTCTGTAAGCTAAATAGTGATGCGCCGATTTGAACTTTTAAGTTGGTTTAATTACCGATTTGAAGTGGTCAAATAAGCAGGACGTTATAAGAACCACGTGATAAATTCTCATAGTATAGTTTTGTTAATGGATGAAAGTAGTGGAAATGCTCAAAAATCCACGACTCTAGCAAACAAAGAAATCCAGCAATTTGTTTCACACCCATACGAGTTGCTAATCCAAGTTGTCTTTAGAGAAAGGCTAGTGTTGCTGATCCCCATGAGTATGTGTTGAAAAGGTCCAAGTTTTTAAGTGGCTCTAGAAGGGAAATGTGCACATGAGTCTTGCTTTTATCAGCAAACAACGTGTTGCCAAGCAATTATAACAAATACGGGCGAGCAACACGCCTAATAGCTCGATCGGTCCACTCATCGCTCACTTCTTCAAACACTTCATATAACGTAGACAAGCTTAGCTTATAACCAACCTGGTCATTCATTTCCATCCTAGCTACTTCTTTAGATATTCCAAGATATTTAGAAACAAAGCTAACTGCTTGCTCCATGTCGTATGACGTGCTCTGTATCGGTTTGCTTCAATTGGAATGTGTAATAGAGATGCGACATCATCAATGGTAATTGTCATCTTACCGAAGGCCAAATGGAAAGTATTAGTCTCTGGATACCAACGTTCTACAAAAGCCGAAATCAAATACTTGTTGACACTCTTATAGCAAGTGCTAACAATGGGATATAATCCGGACATCTCACTAAAGACTTTAAATTTAGAAGCGTTATCCGGAATTTTCCACTCCGACACCTATTGAGCATGATTAACTCATGTAAGCAGTCCTCGTTCCAACACGAAGTACATTTGTAATTTAAAAATTGAAGTAATTAAAATTCAATTACTTATAATTAGTAGCTACGTACTTAATCAAGCCATATCATGGAAGCAACATGCGTATCGAACTCTTTAATCACGTCTTCGATTCTTGGTCCTCCTTTCTCATTGATATCTTCTTCATCTTCACCCGCTTATTCTTCTTCGTCATCACTTTGTGAACCAACTCCATGTTGCCCGACCACCTGGTCTCCCTCTTCCTCACTTTGTTGCTCCGCTTCTTCTTGTTGACCTTCACTTTGACGTACTACAATTCTACCATGTTCCTCGGTTTCATCAACCTGCTCATCAGCCCTATCCAAATTCATGTCCGAACTTGTGCCTTCGGCTGCCTTCTGCTTTCTCCTTTTTCTTTCAGAAGCATTCATTCGTTTACGAGGAGGCATCTACAAAAAATAAGTAGTTAGATAAGATTCATTGTCCTATTTTCTTCTTCTTTAAAATTTCAGGTCACAACACATACATAACATGTGGTAAGATAACAAACCACGAATTAAAGTTTCGAGGATGACATGTCTTCCTCATATATCTTTCACGTGGTTACTATGTTTCCCACGTAAGACTTATTCGTGGTAAACTGCAAATTTAAATTACCCACGTATAGCTTTTACGTTGAAAATCATATAACAATGAAGACATTCAACGTGGATAAAATAAATTCCTCATATAAATCAACCGTGGTTATACTTTGTTCCACGTATTTGCTCATCGTGGTAACCTAGCCTTTCAAAAAAAATCCAAACCCATCGCAGAAAGAAAAATTGTTCGAAATCAGTGATTGTTTCTGAAATCAAACCAATTGCAGTACGTGAACTTATTCACAACGCAAGAATACCATATTTTCGATCAAATTAAGTAACCCAAACAACAATACTCAAGCCCTAACTTCAATTCACAACTTTTCAGAAATTATAAATCGTGTTTACCTTGATTTTCTCTGTTTGATCGAGGTTCTGGAGCGCGATTTGCCTTCAAATTTAGTTGCATTGGAATGCCTAAAACCCCAGAAATGATCTGAAATGAATTGCGTTGAGGAGTTAAGCGAATGGGAGGGGTAGTGTTGGAAAAGTAGGGGGCTACTTACTAATTGTTTGGGGATTTTTTTTTGAGAGGGGAGGGGCTACTACCTAAAAGGGGGGTTGGAATAAAATTAGCCTTACTCTTTTTACTCCTTCGGCAGCAAAAAATATAAAATTTTCATTTTTACCATCTTATTATGATATTTTATAAGTTGCAGGAGAAATTTTATAATTCCTATTGTCTTTTGAAGGACATAAATGTCATTACCAAGGTTCGAGAATCCAGCCGGCACGCCAGAATTCCGACCATTTCGGTCCGGTTTCGGCGATGACCAGGCCAAAAGTCGGTCAGAAACCCGGTTCAAATACTGTAAGTGAATAAAACACATAAAATGCAATTCATCTCAGTAAATATCCGTGAGAAGAGAGGAGAAATGGGGAGATGGAGCATAGCTGGAAGGAGAAAGAGAGCGGCTTCTAGAAGGAGAAAGAAAGCGTCTTCTAGAAGGAGAAAGAGAGCAGCTTCTGGAATTCCAGAGAAAGAAAGCGACTTCTTCCTGAGCATCGTATGGTCAAAAATTACATCTAGGGTTTTAAGTTAAACGTGCTGAAAGGGCCGAAGATAAGGTATATTAAAAGGGCTGAAATGACTATAGATTAAGAAGACTATAGATTATAGGTTGCTAATCAGATGAGTGTATTAGTAATAAAGCTTTGGGCTCTCATTGTTATGCAAGGCATTATGGGCTATTATTATGTTTGGCAAGGCATTATGGGCTATTATTATTAATAAAGCTTTGGACTATCATCATTGAGTTAGGATTATGGGCTACTAATTAAAATAATAATAATGACCAAAGCGCAAAACAAAAAAGCGGAATTCTAAATCTTGATTAGTAATACATATTAAATTTGCGTATTTATAAAAAACTATGCCGAAATTATCAAACCGAAATTTTCGGAATAGGACCGAATTTTTAAATTTTTTACGTGATCGGAAGTGAACTGGATTTTTAAATTTTTTAAGTGACCGGAACGGAATCGGAAACCGGAATTTCTAACCTTGGTCATTACCTTTTCTTTTGGTTGGTATATCACCGATTATTTTTAACATGTTTATTGCATTGTTCTAAGGCTATTTTGTTGTTTGATTATTCCATTAGCTACTTTCTAGGATTTTAACAGAATGTGAACATTAAATTTAATCATTAAGTTGTTGCTCCGTTTTTTCCTTTATTTACTGTACAATATCAGGTTAGGGTTCATGATACCGGTACTCATGTCTTCCTCCTTCTTTCATGTTTGCTTACTTTTTCTTCTACAAATTCATGCATACGAGTTGTGTAGAATATATGGTATATATTGCTAGCTACTATGGTTAAAACCGTAAAAAAAAAGAAAAATTAGGATGTTATTTTGGGTGTGTTAGGAACAAATTTCCAGCTTGTTAGGACCTTGTTTCCTTTCTTTCTCTACATTACTTGATTTGCTATATCTGAAAGTTTATCACTTATACATAAAAAAGATTCTCACCAATTAGTATTTAATTGAGGATACAAACAGTCATGTTACAATTTATTAGTCGGTTTGTGAAAGTTTTAATTTTCCATTTTGAACTTTTTGTGCTTGGTTTTACTTTCCATAATTTTAGTATTGGCTGCAGTTTCCACCATTTATTCTTTCCTTTGTAAAAACTAGTATAACCGTATAACGGTGGAAAAACCGACTTTGTAATACTATATAATTGATAAAAAAAATTATTTTGTTGTAATTCCTTTAATTATTTGAAGCTACATTCAATTGACAATATATAAAAAGAAAATTACATATACTATCTGAAATAATTATTTTAACCAACAATGCAAACATAGAGATTAAATAAACAAACAAATATTTACGAAAAAAGTCCAAGAAAAAGGTCCAAAAAATTAATGACTTAAATTATTTCATAAAAATAGAAATTATGAAACATATTAACATACCAAATTTTCGTTTGGTGCCCAGTCAGATACAAGATATAGAATAATGGAAGTACACATTTGCCATACATTGCACACATCCTGATAATGGTTTCTGTTTGGGCTACTTGTTATGCAATGGGATGCACGTGTTCTAAATGTTGCTTGACAAGTTTGTACAGTACAAAAAGTCTTTGTGATTAACTGAATAGCTAATCCGAGATACATTTATATTGCATGCTATACGAAATGATTTCAGTACCATGAAGTATGTTTTTTGATGCTATATCAACTAAACAAAATGGCAAACCGGGAATGCTTTATATTATACTCTTCGCTCTTAGGGCTGTTATGGTAATGGTAAATTTACCAGTACCGTACCAACATCAAGTGATTGGTAAAAAAAATTGAGCCAGTTTGGTTTACCAATGTTATCGGTATGGTAACGGTAAATTTACCATTGTTAACGGTAAATATAGCGGTAAAAAAAAGTTAAAACTAGTGGTAACGGTAAATTTACCAATCATATTAGACCTATTTTTCACTGTAAGACCAAACTTTAACCATAGACACTTTTAACGATACGTCGTGGTTTCTAAGAAAATTTTGCAGTATTATTTATGATGATGATTCTTTTTAAGTTTTGTTAGGCTCAAAGTTTGAGATTACTAATATATTATCTCATATTATTGTAAATAAGCTGTGATGGATTAAGAAATACTTAGATGTCAACTAAAACATGTCGTAATACTAATATAAATATCATAAAGTAATGATTAAAAAAACAAGATAATTGCTTCTTCTTTTTTAAATTTAGTGCAACAAAATTGAATGTTTGTTGTACTGGTAAATTTCCCATTACCAGCCAACGGTATACCAGTTTATCGGTATACCAATGAATATTTTACCATTGGTAATGGTAAATTATCGGTAGCTATTTTTGAATTACCAGTAGTACTGGTACGGTAATGATTATCATGTATTAGTAGCGGTTACCATTACCATAACAGCCTTATCACTCTTATGCTAAACTAACAAAACAATGAGAAAATAATATATTTTATTCATGACGAGCGTCACGTCACGCGCTCCGCGCATGATCACGGCACACGCTCCGCGCGTGGATTGTTATTGACTCATTATTCAACAGGCAGCGCATACAAAATAAAGTTTTAAAAAGAAAAAAAATTCTAAGATCAATGGTATAAATCTAAGATCAATGCAAGTTCAATCTATGCTCAGAGTTTGTGAGTAATTTTAACATTCATCATCATGAAACAACAAGAACAACATATAATTAGAGTGTCAAATGTTCACAATCTCAATTGCTTCTTTCGGACAAATGTGGCTTTTGGTCCTTAATGACAATCAATCAAGAGGAGTATTTCTTAATCCTCAAAGATATCAATATATATATGGAACCAATTCCAATTAAAGAAAAAAAGATATGAAGAAATCTTTTTGTGAGCCAGTAGAAGAAGATACTGCAGCTCCAGCCATCCTTTTTGACTCCTTAAGTGAGTAGATGGAAGTATTTGCTTCTTTCGGCCTAGTCCATCGCTGTTTTTGAAATCTGGAAAATCAAATGTCCGATGTAGAAGGAAAGAGAAGCCCCTAGAATTTTTGCTGGAAACAAAAAAAAGGGCATCAGGCAAAAATCCAAACAACAATGAAGCTTCAGCTTCAAAAATCATGGCGTAAGACAAACATTTTGACGGTATAAAGTATATCATCAAGGTATGAAAAGTACCTGAGTTATTGTGGTAGGTGCTGCAGTACTAATTTGAATAAGAAAAATATTTGTAAATATGACACTACATATGTTTATATATAATAACATACCAAAAGAAAAGTTTTTATGGCGTACGCAATCTAACCTGAAGCTTGAAACCATAACAGCAGTAGGCAAGAGAAGTGAACAATAAAGATTAGTGAAAATGAAGAGAGAAGCGGGGATTGCAATTGGTATTTAAAGGGTGATAAGATATTCTATTGTGCTATTTTTGTGGAGATTTGAGTACCCGAGAAAAAGTCAAAAAAATAAATATCTCCTTATTTTTGTGGGGATTCAGCCAACCTTCCTTTATTAGCATATTTTGAAGATTTTGTTTAATTTGACTGAATTTTCTTTATTTTCGTGGAGAACATGGAAATGGACAATGAAGGAAATTAAATGCTTTCCATTTTAATTTCACAATGCTAATACATCAAATCCTAAATACAATTTAATAACTATCCATATACATTTTATAAGGTATTAAATCAGACTTGGTTAATAAACAACAAAACCTAGCATGTATTTCAAATCTTTAATTCAAGTAAACTGAATAAATGAAAAATTACTTAATTTATTGCGAGAAAAAATAGGAAATATATTGAGATAAAGGGCATATTTGAAAATGCTTATTTAAAATCAGCATATAAGTCAATTTCCTTTATTTTTGTGGATAATGTGGAAATGGACAATGAAGGAAACTAAATGCTTTCCATTTTAATTTGAAAATGCTAATACGTCAAATCCTAAATATAATTTAATAATTGTCCATATACGTTTTATAAGTTATTAAATTAGATTTGATTAATATAAAAATGCACAAGGAAACCTAGCATGTATTTCAAATTTTTGATTCAAGTAACCTGAATAAATGGAATTTTTTTAATTTATTGCGAGAAAAATTAGGAAATAGATTGAGATAAAGGGCATATATGAAAATTCTTACTTAAAATTAGCATATACGTCAAATCCTAAATACAAATAGCTCGGCATATACAATTCAATGATTGGCCATATATGTTTTATAAGGTATTAAATCTGATTTGATTAATAACAAAATGCACAACAAAACTCATAATGTATTTCAAATCTTTAATTCAGGTAAACTGAATAAATGAAATTTTTTCTTAATTTATTGCGAGAAAAAATAGAAAATAGATTAAGATAAAAGGGCATATTTGAAAAAACTTATTTAAAACCATAATATACATCAAATCCTAAATACAAATAACTCAGCGTATACAATTTAATAATTGTCCATATGCGTTTTATAAGGTATTAAATCTGATTTTTTTAATAAAAAATGCATTACAAAACCCAACATGTATTTCAAATCTTTAATTCAAGTAAATTGAATAAATGCAAAATTTTCTTAATTTATTGCAAGAAAAATAGGAAATAGCAACTAAAATGAGAAGCGATTAAAATTTGCAATTAAAGCCTATTTAGAGATCCTCTTTTTGAGCAATATTAAAGAGGTAATTTGAATTTGTTGAAAAGGTTTATTAAATCCTAATTTAAGTGACATTAAATGCCTAATTTATTGGGGATATTAGGTTAAATAATAATTTTGTACATTTAAAAGCTTATACGTAAGGGTATTTTGGGAAGTTCACGGTTGGACCAAAACTTTGTGCTCCCAAGAGAATTATTAATAAAGATGTAAGTTTACAAATACGCGCTTAAAGAAAATCAGTTTTTCATTGACTGTCCTACACACTTCCGAAGAATAAAAGATGCATTAAGGCAACATTACACTGACTAATGGTCTTAAATAGATCAAACAATGTCTCCACTTCACTTACGCTGACTAATGAAATAGTGCAGGTGGGAAGAATTACTGGACCAAAAAACTACCATGTTAAATATGTTATCTAATTCATTTTGGATATTCCAAATATAACATTTACCTTTCAAGATATGATGGTACGCACAACTGGCTTGGTTGTTCCTCAAATAACAAGTTGTCACTAGCTACACATTTAGCTGCATTCATTAACAAAACTACTCCACCTTCAACTGCCCATACACAATAATTGTAATAACCCGGAAATCCGAGCCAATTTAAAATTTTTAAATTGGCAATTTTAGCGAATTTTGAATATTTAAAATGATTTATTTTAAATAATAACGACGAGAAATTTATTTTGAATAGAATTCGAACGTATATATTTATTTGAATCGTCATTAGAATATAAATATTTTATTTTGAATATAAAAGGAATTGAAAATGGCGCGGTAGTTCGAAAATTCGATTTCAAACGAATGTACATGATTCAAAATAAACCGGATTTTAGTGAAACCAAAAATATTAGAATCTATTGGAGAATATCTTTCCAACGAATCCGAAAAATTGAAATTTCATAGCGGGGATAAAAAGTTATGCCCATTTGAAAATTCAGAATAGTCGCAATGGAATTCTGGCCCTTCAAAATGGAAATTTTGCAAACGATCTTCGTTTTCGACGAAACCACTTTTGTTGGATCCGGGATGTCAAGTTATTGCTAGATTCCAAAATTTGTAATTTTCTGAATCAATATGTGAGCGTGGCAAAGGAAAACGTGTTTTGTCAGTTTTAGTCAATTTCAATCGACCAGAAAATGGCCATTTTTCAAAGATCTCGGAATTTGACGAAATTAGTTTGGTTAGGACCGTATCGTCAATACGAAACTAGAAAATATTTTTCGGGAATTTTTAGAGCCCGTATGTGGCCCTAGTAAATTGAAATGTACGTTTGAATTGAATATATATATATATTTATATTTATATTTTAATTTAAACGGAAACTGATCGTAACGTTCGAATTGGCTTGTGAATCATATCCTGTTGTGTTCGGAATGGGGATAATATGCTAGGGGCGACAGTCGGCGGGTTCGAATTGGAGTTCAAATTAGAAAGTGACTTTTCTTTGGAAAAATTTAAAATAAAATAATATATAAATTATTATATGCCCTCCCCTTTGTTACCCTCTCTCTCTTCCACCCGTTGACTCAGCTAAAAGAAAAAAAAACACGACGCAGATGGGGGCGACAATTCGCCGCCGCTGCCGCCCATCTGAGGCGCCACACCTCCGGCGCACTTCCTCCCACTAGACCGCGCAGCCATCCCTCTCCCATCCTCTCGCGTTCTCTCTCAATTAAACCCCCATCCCGATCCAAGTCCAAACCCTAGAAACCTGAGAACCAACCACCGCGCCGCTTGCTTTCGTCGCCCCCACTTCCGACTGGCCGACGCCCAGCAACCCAGTCCGACCCCTTGAACCCCTCCTTTCCTCCGTTCTCTCTCTTCCTACCTCCTTAAAACCCGTAGACACCCAAAATCAGCCCAACCTCACCAAGGTGGCCCACTGTCGACCCACCCGAGCTTCCCCTGAACACCAACGAGCTCTCCGACGATTTAAACGCTATAAATGGATGTAAGCTCTTCGATTCTTAAAGTGATTTTTATAACTAGGAAGAAGTGATTTTTTTTAACTAGGAAGATGTGATTTTTATAACTAGAAAGATACAATTTTTATAATTAGAAAAGTGCAATTTTTATAACTAGAAAGAAGTGATTTTTATAAATAGAAAGATTTGATTTTTCTGAAGTAAAAGATTTGTTACTTTTGAAATGTAAAAGGTATGATTTTTATTCGTAGATATATTAGATTTTATCGGTATAAAGATTAGATTTTTATCAATATAAAGTATAGATATTTATATATATTGTAGCGAAATAAAAATTCGATTTTTATATGAGTAGCGGATTAAAAATAGAATTTTTATATACTAGAGAATATAAAAATGTGATTTTTATATATGTAGTGAATACGGACGAGGAAAGTGACAAAAGGCGAGACACGATGAAGATTTCTTGCATATGAAGAGTCGCGGTGAATTGGTTTAGCTAGTCGGTGAGAACTCCTCACTTTTATTTCTATTTCTAGTTTGAAATATATACTAGGATGCAGACGGTGCTTAGCAGCATCTGACATCCGTCGTCCACAGACCATGGATGACTTGTTTGTTTGATTTCTGTGTAGTGAAATTTGATAATGTGATGTGGAATGAAATAAAATATATATTCATGTGTTGAAATAAAATATATATTCATGTGTTGAAATAAAATATATATTCACATGTTGAAATAAAATATATATTCATGTGTTGAAATAAAAATCTGTGTTTGTTGATTTGAAACCCCACACGGGTGTTGGGATGATATTTGATGTACACTAATCCCGATTGTTTAGTTGTATGTCAATCGATGGGTTGACAGACTGTGTAAGCGTTAATTATTTATATTTAATGCTTATGCAGTTGTGTGGTGCACCCTGGATGATGGTTGATGATTTATCGTTGCTATTATATACATGTGTTGTAAGGAATCCATATAATTAACGTTATATGGTAATTGATTGGGTCTCATTCCAATTGGGAAAAATAGGAGTATTATAAAAGAAAATTCATGTGTTGAATAGAATAAAAATTCATGTGTTGAATAGAATAAAAATTCATGTGTTGAATAGAATAAATATTCATGTGTTGAATAGAATAAATATTCATGTGTTGAATAAAAATATATATCCATGTGTTGAAGAAAATATTCATTTGTTGAATAGAATAACGAAGTTATTGAAATATATAAAGTCGTGTTAGTTAGATATGCGCCATTTTGACGCGAACGATATTTATATCGATTATATTCGTTTTTGTAATGATTATAGAAAAGGAAGTGATTTCAAAATATAACGTTTTGAAAATATTATCATTTGTATATCGATGATATAGAATATTCAATTTTGATTAGAAATTGAATATGAAGTTGAAATCGTTTTGAAAACGAATTTTAAACGATTTATAAAATACGTTTTGAAAGGAAATCAACGATATATATATATATATATTATATAATGCCCTGAATAGAACGCGCTGCGCAGCGGCAGTTCGCGAATTTCGACCATTGACTTTGAATGGATATTACGGGAGATCCGACCGTCGGATTCTCTTAAAACTGGAACCGTTGGGTTCGTATCGAAAAGAGCTTTCTAACGTATATTAGAGATTTCAAATCTAACAGTTGGAATTGGAATTATGTCCAAATCAAATTTGGAAAAGGTCGATGTAAGTGCAGTTCGATGGCCATTGATGGAAATCGACTGTACGGCCTTGATAAAATTATTAAAAATTGTAATAATTTGTGTAAAATCATAAGAAATGATTTGGAAAGAATTAGGATGAAAAATTCCATATTTGAAAAGATAAAAATAGATTGTTATCGAAATGAACTAGTTTTGAACAAGAATTATAATCCATTTATTTTTGAAATAAACAAACTGGATTTAAAAGGGTTTTAAAAGTAACCAGGATTTCCAATAATTGAATTGGGATGGATTTTAATCGAAATTGTCTTTGGAATATTTCGATGTTGGATTTCGTGATTATACAAATATTGTTATGGAAATTTGAAAGATATATTTATATCGTTATTTCCAATACGATATTTGTTGGTCGTAGAATTTGATATTGAATATATGCCGATATATTTTCTATTCAGAGCCTTGTATTTAATATCAAATGGGATTTGGGCTTGTCATAAATGGTGTCTTCATTAACACGGTTCTTAAACCCAGTTGAGAAAAAGATTAAATCTTTTTATTTAGATTTAATGAAGTATACCAATTAATGGGATTTGAATGGAATAGAATGTGATTTTGGGTTTATCGTGAACCGCGTTTTAAATGACATTGGTTCCTTAACCAAGTTAAAGACCAGATATGATTTCCCAAATTAAACAATCATTAATATTGATTTTTGGGAAGATTAAAACCAAGTGGAGTTTTAATAAATCTTTAATTATATTGAAATAATCGAGAATGGAGTATCACCAGTTTTGCTCCAGGCGATAGTTAAATCTTTAATTAGATTTGAAAGTGAAATGGTAATTGAATTTACTGATAACACCGTGGTGTTAGATATGAAGTATGACCAGTTTTACTTCATGGGATGAATAGGTTGAGATTGGGAAATAAAATAAATGATTACTTCGGTGTGGTTCGCTAATCCCAACTAATTTGAATTGATATTCAAAAGAAGATTAAAGAATAAATTTAAAGAATTTATCTTTGATAAAATTAATGGGAACCTTACCCAAAGTATAAGAATATTTGAATAAAAGATTATTCTGAATTGGAATGAGGCGGATGTTGTGTTTGTGTAACACTTATTTATTATATACGCGAGTTATTCAGAAAGACAGAGTTTATCCCATTCTGAATAGCTGATTCGACGATGTGTCGAGGATGAAGACGGTGATCGAAGACCGGAGGTCTTCACATCGTTTGGGTGATTACTGATGATCTAGATTGGGTTGTACACCCAAGAGGAGGGAATCAGTTGGTGATCGTCCAGACGTACTTGGAGATCGATGGAAATGCGAGGTACAAGGTGCCTCCGGTTTCGTTCAGACCCAGAACGAACTTGTAAATGGACTGTGTGTCTGACATTGGATTTTATTCTGTGTGATTGATTTCTATTAAATATATATATCTATTTGGCGGCGGAGAATTTATTCTCTTGCTTAACGCCCTTCTCTGAGATGTACGAGCTTAGGGGTTATATATTGATAGATATCAATCGCATGGAGTGAATTGCCTGTGTGGCATGCCTAAGTGGTAAATGATCAAGGCTTCTGTTGAAAAGCAAAGTCTTAAGATTGATGATCAAAGCACGATCTGTGTGGCATAGCTTTGTGTAGCGTTGATTCGCGAGCTTCACACCCCAGTTGTGAACCAAAAACGGGAGAGGACCTCAAGGAGGGCATGCGTTTCCTTCTAGCTAGGGTGGTGTCAGTGACCTACCAGCCCTGACATTTATATTATTTTCACCTGTGTGGTTGTTGCTGTTGCGAGGCGCCTCAGATATATCGGTGACTGTGTGGAGCCGATGGAGCTACTGGGCTCATTTACGCCCCAAAGGGCAGGGAAACGCAGTGTTCAGGCATTTTAATCCACATTGGTGGACCGACCCTGACGATCCAAGGGCTTGACTGAGTACTTGTCCTGAGGCTCGGGCTAGAGAGTCTCGAATCGGTGAGGACTATCTTTTGCCTCGGTTCACAGATAGAAACCCAACTTCCAATACGTGACATTTGCGGTTTTGATTGTAGAGCCTAGTATGGCGACATGATATATGGTACACATGTCGTCTATGATTGATACTTATGATTTGAAGTTGTTTTATGCACTATGCACTTATAATAGTATCAAATGATTTGCTTTAAACGTACCAAGCATGTTTGGCTACTATAAGGGAAAACCCTATCCCCCGACTTGCGTTGCATTGTGTGATAGGATCTGGGTCTTATAATAGCTTCATTTTTCCAAAAACCATTGTGCTGTTTTGTTATATGCACTGGTATTCTTGGAAGGAAACCCGTTCTGTGTTATACGGCGTGGTCCCTTGATATATCTGATTTAAAGTAAAGTTTTAAATAATTGCTTTAGTTCTCACACCAGTCACATGACTGACCTGAAGTTTATTGTTTTAACTTAAACTCTCGGTGCCCTTATTTTGACACGGGCAGCTAGTAGTTTTGGTTTTGCAGATTTATATTCACAGGATCCTGATTTACCGCTGAAGCGATATTCGGAAAGCTTTGTATCCGTGTATCTGTTTTCAGTTGTGCATTGTATTGTTTTTCCGTTGCGATGTATTTAAATGTAATTTAAATCTCTGATATTTTCTTTGTAATATTTATTCATACTCTGTATATTCTTGTATTCTGGTGGAATTGTTGTAATAAGCAATGAAATGTTCTTCTATTTGCGTTCCAATTTGTTGTGTTCTCAAAACAATCAGGGGTTTCGAACGGCCTTGATCGGTTTAGCGATCGATTCGGATCGAGCGAAATTCCTTTTCGTCACAGTGGCATCAAAAATCTAATTTTTTGACAATGTGTCAAAGTTATGTGATTGAAACGTTAATCAACTAATTGATTGATGGTTGTGTTGATTGATTATTGTTTGATTAATTAAATGTTGAACCTTTAGCCATATTGAACCAAATATTGAGTTATATTGAAAATTAGTCGCATTTGCATGCATATACATGTACTTACATTGAACAGGTCATAGCAAGGAGGCTAAAGCAGAAGAATAAAATTGTTTGCCCGACAAATAGGTACATGCTTACAAATTTATTGGGTTTTTGATGATTTTATGAGCCGATTGGCTAACCGCTTGGCTGTTTCTTTTTCTTTTTGGATTGGTAAGGGCCATGGGAGGCTATTTGAAATATCCCAAACCTCCCGGTGCGGGGGAGGATATGGAGAAATTTTTCGGAAATTTAGGGTGTTAGCCAAATTTTTGAAAAATTTGAAAAGTTCTTAGAAACTGAAAAGTTGAAGAACTTAAGCCGTAAAGAAAATAATGAAAGTTGAGTTGATTAGTTAAACAACTTTCGGCTTCGTTCCTTTTCGGGGACGAAAAGTTTTAAGTGGGGGAGATTGTAATAACCCGGAAATTCGAGCCAATTTAAAAATTTTAAATTGGCAATTTTAGCGAATTTTGAATATTTAAAATGATTTATTTTAAATAATAACGACGAGAAATTTATTTTGAATAGAATTCAAACGTGTATATTTATTTGAATCGTCGTTAGAATATAAATATTTTATTTTAAATATAAAAGGAATTGAAAATAGCGCGGTCGTTCGAAAATTCGATTTCAAATTTCAAATGAATGTACAGGATTCAAAATAAACCGGATTTTAGCGAAACCAAAAATATTAGAATCTATTGGAGAATATCTTTCCAACGAATCCGAAAAATTGAAATTTCATAGCGAGAATAAAAAGTTATGCCTAGCTGAAAATTCATAATAGTCGCTATGGAATTATGGCCCTTATAAATGGAAATTTTGCAAACGACCTTCATTTTCGGCGAAACTACTTTTGTTGGATCCGGGATGTCAAGTTATTGCTAGATTCCAAAATTCGTAATTTTCTGAATCAATATGTGAGCGTGGCAAAGGAAAACGTGTTTTGTCAGTTTTAGTTAACTTCGATCGACCAGAAAATGACCATTTTTCAAACGGTCTCAGAATTTGACAAAATTAGTTTTGTTAGGACAGTATCGTCAATACGAAGCTAGAAAATAATTTTCGGGAATTTTTAGAGCCCGTATGTGGCCCCAGTAAATTGAAATGTACATTTAAATTGAATATATATAGATTTATATTTTAATTTAAACGAAAACTGATCGTAACGTTCGAATTGGCTTGTGAAACATATCCCGTTGTGTTTGGAATGGGGGTAATACGCTAGGGGCGACAGTCGGCGGGTTCGAATTAGAGTTCAAATTAGAAAGTGACTTTTCTTTGGAAAAATTTAAAATAAAATAATATATAAATTATTATATGCCCTCCCCTTTATTACCCTCTCTCTCTTCCACCCATTGACTCCGTTAAAAGGAAAAAAAACACGACACAGAGGGGGGGGGGGCGATTCGCCGCCGCCGCCCATCAGAGGCGCCACACCTCCGGCGCCGCTTCCTCCCACCAGACCGCGTACCCATCCCTCTCCCCTCCTCTCGCGTTCTCTCTTGCTTAAACCCCCATCCCGATCCAAGCCCCAACCCTAGAAACCCGAGACCCAACCACCGCGCCGCTTGCTATCGCCGCCCCCACCTCCGACTGGTCGACGCCCAGCTACCCAGTCCGACCCCTTGAACCCTTCCTTTCCTCCGTTCTCTCTCTTCCTACCTCCTTAAAACCCGCAGACACCCAAAATCAGCCCGACCTCGCCAATGTGGTCCGCTGCCGACCCACCCGAGCTTCCCCTGAACACCAGCGAGCTCTCCGACGATTTAAACGCTATAAATGGATGTAAGTTCTTCGATTCTTAAAGTGATTTTTATAACTAGGAAGAAGTGATTTTTATAACTAGGAAGAAGTGATTTTTATAACTAGAAAGATGCAATTTTTATAATTAGAAAGATGCAATTTTTGTAACTAGAAAGAAGTGATTTTTATAAATAGAAAGATTTGATTTTTCTGAAGTAAAAGATTTGTTTCTTTTGAAATGTAAAAGGTATGATTTTTATTCGTAGATAGATTAGATTTTATCGGTATAAAGATTAGATTTTTATCAATATAAAGTATAGATATTTATATATGTTGTAGCGAAATAAAAATTCAATTTTTATAAGAGTAGCAGATTAAAAATAGAATTTTTATATACTGTAGAATATAAAAATGTGATTTTTATATATGTAGTGAATACGGACGAGGAAAGTGACAAAAGGCGAGACATGATGAAGATTTCCTACATATGAAGAGTCGCGGTGAATTGGTTTAGCTAGTCGGTGAGAACTCCTCACTTTTATTTCTATTTCTAGTTTGAAATATATACTAGGATGCAGACGGTGCTTAGCAGCACCTGACACCCGTCGTCCACAGACCATGGATGACTTGTTTGTTTGATTTCTGTGTAGTGAAATTTGATGGTGTGATGTGGAATGAAATAATATATATATATATCCATGTGTTGAAATAAAATATATATTCATGTGTTGAAATAAAATATATATTCACGTGTTGAAATAAAATATATATTCACGTGTTGAAATAAAATATATATTCATGTGTTGAAATAAAAATCTGTGTTTGTTGATTTGAAACCCCACACGGGTGTTCAGATGATATTTGATGTACACTAATCCCGATTGTTTAGTTGTATGTCAATCGATGGGTTGACAGACTGTGTAAGCGTTAATTATTTATATTTAATGCTTATGCAGTTGTGTGGTGCACCCTGGATGATGGTTGATGATTTATCATTGCTATTATTTACATGTGTTGTAGGGAATCCATATAATTAACGTTCTATGGTAATTGATTGGGCCTCATTCCATTTGGGAAAAATAGGAGTATTATAAAAGAAAATTCATGTGTTGAATAAAATAAAAATTTATGTGTTGAATAGAATAAAAATTCATGTGTTGAATAAAAATATATATCCATGTGTTGAAGAAAATATTCATTTATTGAATAGAATAACGAAGTTATTGAAATATATAAAGCCGTGTTAGTTAGATATGCGCCACTTTGACGCGAACGATATTTATATCGATTATATTCGTTTTTATAATGATTATAGAAAAGGAAGTGATTTCAAAATATAACGTTTTGAAAATATTATCATTTGTATATCGATGATATAGAATATTCAATTTTGATTAGAAATTGAATATGAAGTTGAAATCGTTTTGAAAATGAATTTTAAACGATTTATAAAATACGTTTTGAAAGGAAATCGATGAAATATATAATATAATATATATATATATATTATATATATAATGGCCTGGATAGAACGCGTCGCGCAGCGGCAATTCGCAAATTTCGACCATTGACTTTGAATGGATATTACGGAAGAACCGACCGTCGGATTCTCCAAAAATCGCAACCGTTGGGTTCGTATCGAAAAGAGCTTTCTAACGTATATTAGAGATTTGAAATCTAACGGTTGGATTTGAAATTACATCCAAATCAAATTTGGAAATGGTCGTTGTAAGTGCAGTTCGATGGCCATTGATGGAAATCGACTGTATAGGCCTTGATAAAATTATTAAAAATAGAAATTATTTGTGAAAAATCATAAGAAATGATTTAGAAAGAATTGGGATGAAAATTTCCATATTTGAAAAGATAAAAATAGTTTTTTATCGAAATGAACTAGTTTTGAACTAGAATTATAATCCATTTATTTTTGAAATAAATAAATTGGATTTAAAAGGGTTTTAAAAGTAATCAGGATTTCCAATAATTGAATTGGGATGGATTTTAATCGAAATTGTCTTTGGAATATTTCGATGTTGGATTTCGTGATTACAGATATTGTTATGAAAATTTGAAAGATATATTTATATCGTTATTTCCAATACGATATTTGTTGGTCGTAGAATTTGATATTGAATATAAGCCGATATATTTTCTATTCAGAGCCATGTATTTTATATCAAATGGGATTTGGGCTTGTCGTGAATGGTGTCTTCATTAACACTGTTCTTAAACCCAGTTGAGAAAAATGTTAAATCTTTTTATTTAGATTTAATGAAGTATACCAATTAAATGGGATTTAATTGGAATTGAATAGAATGTGATTTTGGGTTTATCGTGAACCGTGTTTTAAATGACATTGGCTCTATAACCTAGTTAAAGACTGGATATGATTTCCCAAGTTAAACAATTATTAACATTGATTTTTGGGAAGATTAAAACCAAGTGGAGTTTTAATAAATCTTTAATTAGATTGAAATAATCGAGAATGGAGTATCACCAGTTTTGCTCTAGGCGATAGTTAAATCTTTAATTAGATTTGAACATGAAATGGTAATTGAATTTACTTATAACACCGGGGTATTAGATATGAAGTATAACCAGTTTTACTTCATGGGATGAGTAGGTTGGGATTGGGAAATAAAATAAATGATTACTTCGGTGTGGTTCGCTAATCCCAACTAATTTGAATTGATATTCAAAAGAAGATTAAATAATAAATTTAAAGAATTTATCTTTGATAAAATTAATGGGAACCTTTCCCAAGTATAAGAATATTTGAATAAAAGAATATTCTGAATTGGAATGAGGCGTATGTTGTGTTTGTGTAACACTTGTTTATTATATACGCGAGTTATTCAGAAAGACCGGGTTCGTCCCATTCTGAATAGCTGATTCGACAATGTGTCGAGGATGAAGACAGTGGTCGAAGACCAGAGGTCTTCACATCGTTTGGGTGATTACTGATGATCTTGATTGGGCTGTACACCCAAGAGGAGGGAATCAATTGGTGATCGTCCAGACGTACTTGGAGATCGTTGGATATGCGAGGTACAAGGTGCCTCCGGTTTCGTTCAGACCCAGAACGAACTTGTAAATGGACTGTGTGTCTGACATTGGATTTTATTCTGTGTGATTGATTTTTATTAAATATATATCTGTTTGGCGATGGAGAATTTATTCTCTTGCTTAACGCCCTTCCCTGAGACGTACGAGCTCAGAGGTTATATATTGATGAATATCAATCGCATGAAGTGAATTGCATGCGTGGCATGCCTAAGTGGCAAATGATCAAGGCTTATGTTCAAAAGCAAAGTCTTGTGGTTGATGATCGAAGCACGACCTGTGTGGCATAGCTTTGTGTAGCGTTAATTCGCGAGCCTCAAACCCCAGTTGTGAACCAGAAACAAGAGAGGACCTCAGGGAGGGCATGCGTTTCCTTCTAGCTAGGGTGGCGTCAGTGACCTACCAGCCCTGACATTTATATTATTTTCACCTGTGTGGTTGTTGCTGTTGCGAGGCGCCTCAGATTTATCGGTGACTATGTGGAGCCGATGGAGCCATTGGGCTCCTTTACGCCCCAAAGGGCGGGGAAACGCAGTATTCAGGCATTTTAATCCACATCGGTGGACCGGCCCTGACGATCCAAGGGCTTGACTGAGTACTTGTCCTAAGGCTCGGGAAAGAGAATCTTGACTCGGTGAGGACTATCTTTTGCCTCGGTTCACAGATGGAAACCCAACTTCCAATACGTGACATTTGTTGTTTTGATTGTAGAGCCTAGTATGGAGACATGATATATGGTACCCGTGCCGTCTATGATTGATACTTATGATTTGAAGTTGTTTTGTGCACTATGCACTTATAATAGTATCAAATGATTTGCTTTAAACGTACCAAGCATGTTTGGCTATTATAAGGGAAACCCCTATCCCCCGGCTTGCGTTGCATTGTGTGATAGGATCTAGGTCTTATAATAGCTTCATTTTTCCAAAAAATATTGTGCTGTTTTGTTATATGCACTGGAATTCTTGGAAGGAAAACCGTTCCGTGTTATACGGCGTGGTCCCTTGATATATCTGATTTAAAGTAAAGTTTTAAATAATTGCTTTAGTTCTCACACCAGTCACATGACTGACCTGGAGTTTATTGTTTTAACTTAAACTCTCGGTGCCCTTATTTTCACACGGACAGCTAGTAGTTTTGGTTTTGCAGATTTATATTCACAGGATCCTGATTTACCGCTGAAGCGATACTCGGAAAGCTTTGTATCCGTGTATCTGTTTTCAGTTGTGCATTGTATTGTTTTTCTGCTGCGATGTATTTAAATGTAATTTAAATCTCTGATATTTTCTGTGTAATATTTATTCATACTCTGTATATTGTTGTATTCTGGTGGAATTGTTGTAATAATCAATGAAATGTTCTTCTGTTTGCGTTCCAATTTGTCGTGCTCTCAAAACAATTAGGGGTTTCAAACGGTCTTGATCGCTTTAGCGTTCGATTCGGATTGAGCGAAATTCCTTTTTGCCACAATAACAGTGCACACACCACATCAAATACCTCAGTCCAACCATAATTACCATAATCCCAGTCTTGTCTATCTTCTGGGGCTGGGATTTGGGTTCGGAACTACTTTTCTCAAGTGCCTTGCTTCAGCCGCAGCTATGTAAAGTTCTATTTGTCAATCAATTTCAAATATATATCCAGCAAAGATTCAAATTAGTTGCCGTTCAAATAAATAAGCTTTATTGTTGTAGATACTTGTTAATATTAGACCAAACAAACTGAAAGACGAACATGTTAACCTCCCTTTTGATACCTTATATTTTCTTGAGTCTTCCTTCAGTTGTATTCTCTTTGCTGAGGTGATTTCCAAGTTCTTACCATGTTGTATTAATATATAAACCTTTCACACATGGTTTCGGAAAAAGAAAAAAAAACTGGTTTTCCTTTTCTTACGTAGAGGATATTAGGATTGTCTCGCATGTTCTTAAGGAGGAATGATGGTTTGGATACAACAGTCCCACATCACGGAATATATTGAAGGAATTGTATACAAATATGAGCTGAAATGCACGTAACATAAGGTATTTCTTTTGTTACATGGGAGTTGTGTGCCAGCTCATATGCGTGCAAGGAAGGAGGGCTTTGTTCCGACCGTCGTTACATAACACTGGGATCAGAGCCGAAGGTTACGGACTGGGCCATGCAGAAAAGGCAGTGCTCTCAAAAGATACTCGTAGAATGCGAGTCAAGTGGGAGACTGTTAGGATTGTCTCGCATGTTCTTAAGGAGGAATGATGGTTTGGATACAATAGTCTCACATCACGGAATATATTGAAGGAATTGTGTACAAATATGAGCTGGTAGGATTCCTTTTGTTATATGTGAGTTGTGTGTCAGCTCATATGCGTGCAAGGAAGGAGAGCTTTATTCCGACCGTCGTTACGTAACAGAGGAGACGTAGGCAAATTGATTGCTTTTGTTGTTGTAGTTTTGCGCCTTTTCTTCCCTCGTCATTTCCCAGGTTTGAATTCAGTCTATGTAAATATACATCCTAAAGTTAAATTATATCTTTCTAAATTGAATTATATTTGACAAACCTTGGGTGATATGAGTACTGAATTTAGATGACAAATGAATTCATAGATTGGTTGGAAATGCCTGGGTCATTGATTCCTCTACTGGTTGTATCCCATTTACTTAACAACCCTGAAAATCACAACAGAAAAGGAATCGCTCGAAACTGCTAGGAGACCTTGGAGATGCTCCTTGAAGAAACCACTTAAATTTACTTCTGTATCACAAATCTCTTCAATTCAAAGTTCCTTCGAACTATATAAAGACTTGTATCATCGATACATCTCCATACGTCTAAATTTACTTCTGTTTCAGTCACAGTAACCAGTCAGGCTTCAGCTATTGATGCTTTCATCTCCTCCCTCACCGATTCTTCTCAGAAGTTAGTCGTTGGTCTTGACTGTGAATGGAACTCAAACGAACCAAACACAAAGGTTTAAAACTTATATGGTTGATAATCTGAATGGCAACAAAAACACATTTCTGTATTCACAAATCATATTGTTTAGGTGCTGATAAAAGCAAATCATGCCAAAAACCTACACGAATATCCGACAAACCTTAACACAGATGCCACACCCAATACATAGCTCCTCTGAATCATTTTGTACAAAAATCTAACATTAATACAAAGGAAAAACTCCCCCCGCTTTGATTGAACTTTCGGTGTCCAACTCCAACAGATCTAGTAGTTTGAGCAACTCTCAGTTATCATGCCTTTTCCTACTGTGATTCTGTGTTCTACTCCTCCAACCTCCCCTAAACATATACTGATCATATCTTTACATTAAACATTGCTTGCCATCACGACTATCTATATGAGCCCATACGAGCTGATGATGTAGAGGTCACCCTCGCCAAAACTCTTTGCCATATATTCTCTACCTCATTGTTTTTATGCTCTCAATGTACCCTCTCACCTCTTATATCAATTTGTATATAAAATTACAGTAGTAATCAAGTAAAATTAAAACAAATCGTACATCTTTACAACACAGAATCACATATTTATCTTCAGTAATCAATTCGAGAATCCTCTTTATCTTGAAGATTCATCTCAATTCAGAAAAATAATCGATCCAATTAAATTTAGATCTGAAAACAACAAAATTGAAGGAATTAAAAAAAAAAAAAAAAAAAAAAAAAAAACTGTTTTTAAGACAGGGCAACTTCTTTCAGACGACCTGAGGTGTATGTATATTTCCAAATTGCAATTTGCTATAGTAAAAAGATGACCAAAATGATCTATCTGAAATTACTTAGATATGGCAGGTGTATAACAGACAGTACACGGATTCACTGGATTCCTTGGAATATAAAATCATAACATAGATCACACGGTGGATAGCTATTAATATATTTACTCCATTTTTCAAAGAAACTTCTGTAACCTGGGAAGCTAAAACTTATTATCCAAGTTTTTTTTACTAGTAAAAGAACAATTCTAGTGTTAAATATATATATTTAAGATAAGCACTTGATTTTTACAAGAGTATAGAAATCGGTGTGCGTCCAGAGTACACTTTTACTTGATACATTGTCTATTTTCTCTTTCATGTAAATACAATAAAATACCTTTACACAAGTCACTAATTTGTATAATAGATTTGCTTCATATATATTTAAGAGACCCGAGCAATCATCAAGAGGCATCTGTACTTACTTAGAGATGAAGTAAATTCCATATGCGAAGTAATAGAACAAGTACTGTTAACTGTACCTGAACAAGTAGTAATCAAGTAATAGAACAAGTAATAGATCAAGAGGCATCTGTACTTACTTTTGAGTGCATTATTCTTCTTTATCTGTGCTTCAAAGTGAATATATTTTTGTTTTGATTCCATATGCGAAGTAATAGAACAAGTACTGTTAACTGTACCTGAAGGTTAATTACAAGGAATTTTGGTTGTGTTTTAGGCATATGCAGTGTTGGTTGTCCTGAACTGCTTATATTTGATCATGATTCTAAAGTGAATATTTTTATGTTCTCACTTTTATTGATAGTTATCGTATTTTTTGCAGTTACTATTTCGTACCGATAAATATGCACATTAGGCTACTTCACAGAACAAGAATAGGAGAAATGAAGAAACGACAGCTTTTTTTTTATTGTACACGCATTATACACGTATTATACATAAGTAAACGCATATTTACAACACATATGTAAAAAATACACCACGTCTTTGCAGTCACAATCCCTCAGACCTCCAATAACCGCCATTACAAGCTCTTAAGACTTTGAAATAACCTAAATTAACTACCGCCAATTTTGGGGAACGAAATATCAAATCTGATATCTTAATAGAAACATTGATGCATAGAGTTTTGACTTTTGTATCCCATCAATTACTCCACTACCCAAACTGAATGAGATTTCATTACTTCCGGTTTCAACAGATCTGGAAATTGCTATTCAATCCTAAAATTCAGAGATCCGAATTCATTTTACAGTTATTCGATGTTTTGCACGTATCTACTATGAAATGCGATTGTTAGAATTACAATCAACATTAGTATTCAAATCCTATATGTATTCATCGCTTGAAATCATGCAGTCCTTTACTAAAAAGACAGAAAATCCCCAGGCACAGAGAAAGTAATTCGTTGTTGTGCCTACTCAAATGATCCGCCCGCCCAAAAAGAATAAGCAATTATTGGTTTGAGTTTGGTTTGTTGTATGCTTTTTTTCTTTCAAGTAATCAAAACCCTTACCTTCTTTGTTACAATTCCCTTTGCTTGCCTGCAAAAGATCAAGTTGCAAATGCAGCATATCAACTTTGGGGAGCTGAACTGAAACCAAAGCTCTTCAATCATTAGCACAAAGAACGTTCTTGATGTTGGAGATGGCATGCAACACATCTTTGTTTTATTTTAAGTTTCTAACAATTATAATTATGATTGCAATTTTTATTTGGCTAATTCTATTCACACCCATAATTTTTTAATATACACCGTGAAATGAAATGAAATAGTATACATCAAAAAATTCTTTTCATACACCATGTCATTCGCAAAATTACCCTTTTATATTTTAATCATCTTCCCTCTTTAACCTTAAAACTAAATTACATAAAACTGAGAATTCATTGCAATAAATTTACCTAAAATTCATTAAAAAAAGAATTAAAATTTTTTATCACTAGTATTGTAAACTATTTGATTTTTTTATTTTAAAAATCAGCTCCACTTTTAAATGATTGAACACGTTGAATTAGAGTGTTTAGTTGCAAAAGTTGCCTAAATTGATATTTAGGTTTTATTAACTTCGTAAATTTCTACAGATTTAATCATATATTATAGATTATAAAGTTTTAATCAGATGCATTATGAGAAAGGGTTGAAAATGCAATTACGTATAAGGGTAACAAAGTGATGGTTTTTCTTATTAAAACATTGGTGTATGTTAAGAAATTGTTGGTGTATAAATAGAATTTGCTTTTTTATTTTCATAGGAGGAGGTTATTCTGAAAAGGTTGGCTTGCAGGATATTGGGGCTTGGCTGTTCATTATGGTATTATACTCTCTTTTTTATTGAAAGGCAAGTATAAAATTTCTATTCACAACGTCAAGAGTTACAACCAACATAGAAAGCAAAGCTAATACATACTCTCGACAAATCCCAAGCCTAAGAATTGCTAATACAGACAGTAAAAAGATGGACATTACAAAACAGACTTTCAACAAAAATAATGACAAGTTAATTGCACTACTACCTATATAGTGCGTATTAACAACAAACAAAATATGCTAGAAGCATCGGTGATAGTTTGAGAATGACCACAACAACAAAACAAATTACTTCAAAACTTCAAATACCAGAAATCCCCTGGAAAGCTCCAACGTTAAAGAAAAAAACGTAACTACATCAAACTTATTCATGTTCTTGAAGCCGAAATGACCAAAATGGAGACAACATTAGACTCTGAACCATGCAGTCACCTAAATAAATCAAATGCTGCCAAGAAAACTTCCACCAATCCACACAACAACTTCTGGTTAAATATCCACATAGAAAAAACATTCACAAAACCACAGTAGTCACCAAACATCTCCACAAATAGCCAGAAAGCTCGACAATGACTAGCTTCATGCAGCAAAACCTTCATTGAACAGTTGACCAATGCATATTATCAATAACCAATGAAACATTAAGAATCGAATTGGGTTTCCCCTCATATGTCTCTTAAAAGACTTCGAATTACTATTGATGGGAAATATATCTTTAGATCTGAAGTCTCTGCGTTCATCTAAATCATCCCAAAATTTTCCTTTCAACCTCTTAGGCTTGGACGCCAAATCTTTCTTGCTTCCTTTCTGCTTATCACTCATGGAATTAGAGGTAGACATAATAGGTGAAGCAGAAGATGAATTAGCATTGGGAAGTGGAGGAAGAGTTATGTGAGAGGGAGGAGCCAAATTGGAATAAGGTGAGGCCGACTTTCCAGAACTCGCAGAAGGAGCCTGAAAACTAAATGAAAAAAAGCACGACATTGAAGCTTGAGAAGTTAATATGGAAGTGAAAGATTTACTAAAAGAAGAAGCAAGCCAGTAAAAGAAGGAGATGGCGAAGATGAATTAGAAGTACCCGCGGAACCAATATGATCAATAACTTTTCGATTATTATTTACTACATCATCATTATCTCCATGTAAATTTCCAAAGAAAGAATCATCACAAGCATCAAAAAAAGATGTATTCAAGCCAGCATGATCATTCTTATTAGCCCCTTTACTATGCACAGAACCCTTACAAACCACAGTATCATGAGCATTAAGTCCAACATCTTTTCCAATATTAGATTCAATATTCTGGTCAAAACCATTATTAACCTCAGGAACCTTTACATTTAAATCTGCATCTACCACATTACCATCTTCATTAATATCAGGAGCTAAAGCTTCAAATGGATTCACATTGGCATTACCCTCTTTAGAAGCATAAAAATTATCCTCCTTATTATTGCTCACTCCTTTTCTAATCAAAATTTTCTTAGTTTTTGAGTTTACTGTAGTCCAATTATTTTGATTTACGTTAGCAGAAGCCTTCTTAAAATTCTGACCAGCAAATGCATTATTTCTAACATGAGCAGCCTCATTAATCTCTTCCTACTCCTCATTGACCATGTTATCCTTAGAGTTGAAATCTCATTTGTTTGTTTCGTGGCCAAACACCTTACATGAAGTACATATCCTTGGTCTCCAATCATATGTTATCTTAACAAAAGGACAATTATCACCTAACCCATCAACCTCTATTTTATTAGGTAATTCAAAATCAGATGAAACCTCAATCAAAGCCTTGGCATATCAAAATCTCTGCATTTTTTTGTACTACTATAAAAACAAATCAACTTCCCAACATGACAAGCAAGCCAATTAATCCCTAATATAGTCCATAAAATAATATGAATCATATTGGAATGAACCCACACTGGCATTTTCTTAATCTGAGCTTGAGAATTGCCAATAGAAGGATCCCATCGTGTAACTATAAACATTCAACCTCTTATAAAAATTGGACCAGACTTAAGGATTCTATCCCTATCCATATCATTTGAAAAATAAAAATAAAAATGTATACCATCCGATTTTATATCCACTTCGCAATCTAAATTCCAATATCTATAAATAAAAAATCACTATAGTAAGGTAAGATAGAGTACCATCCAAGAAGAAGCTGACCAGGTGATTACTCCAGTACTTCATGCTTTCCTCCTTTACCAGATCTGGTAATTTTTTTGGCAGGCTATCCCTAGCAATATCAAAATGTTGTGGTTTGAAAACTCCTGCATTCCGAGGTAGTGAGCTAAAAAGGGACGCGTAATCAATCTTGGTGAATGCATAAAAGGAAGATTTCGAAGAACTCAGATTAGCCGAATTAGGGTTATTAGCTTGATTGCCATAAGCATGATTAACATAAGGAGGTAAATCACTAGAATTATTGGAAGAGAAAAAACCTAGATCTAGATTTGTAGACTTCTCTCCAAAATTGACATCGAATGTGTTAGCTGAGGAAGGATTGCCACAGGAGCTATTATTTCCACAAAAAAATGTTCTAAGAAAATAAAAAATTTAATTCTTTAATACTGAATTTTTCATTACGGTATTATACTTAATTTGTTCTGTTTCCATTTTATTTTAGATCGATCACTCGTTTTATTTTTGTTCAGGTCGAGGATTATTTGAAGAAATACCAATTGATACTTGTGACAAAGTGGAGATAATTAAACCTTAAAAAGTTAGGTGCACTAATATACTTATGCACATAATTGGCGTGCAAGATGTCATAACTTGTTCCACTTAAACTGTGTTTTTTTTGTGCATTTAATTTTACAAAAAATATATGAAATTGCATATGCAAAAAAACAAGTCATTAGATATATACTTTTATGAATATCTTCTTAAGTTATTTTTTTTCCGATTAACTATGCCATTTTCTTGGTCTTCACAAAGCAATTAACAGAGCCATATGCGGATGTTTCATTTTACAACTGTCAAAATATGAAACTGCTCGATATTGGGGCCATCTGCTTGATCTTCACAGAGCAATTAAGCAATGAAATTCTTCTCTTACTGATTCTACAATAATTTCTCGGACATGGTCAGGAGGTAAACAACTGTTACAATGCAATACTTGAATATATACAACAAAATTTCTCAGATAGATTACTTTGATATATTTTTTTATATTAGCTCATGTGTATAAATCTGAACCATCTTATGCTGCATTTCTTCCCAACCAGGATCCACGTTCTGAACATTTTATATTTATACATTTAGAGAAGTGATCATTTCATGCAAGTTCAAAATATTAGTTACTATATATTCCTAGCAAATAATGATTTAAAAATCTATCAATCTGGGTCTATGCAAGAATATTGCTAACTGTTATGTCAGTGCACATGACCAGGTAATGATCAGTTACCGTAATTACTGATCAGGTCCTGTGTATATGTGTAGAAAATGAACATTATGCACTATATCAAAAGTGGTTTTGAAAAGTATATTATTGCTAAATTAAGTAAACATATAAAAATTATGGAGATGCAGTTGAAAATTTATGCATACTACAGGTATTTTATGTGCTGGATCTTGAATCTATTATACATAGGCTTACTTGAGACAATTATACAATTGAACAAGTGGTTGGAATGACAATTGCATTACTTAAGGAATTTATCTCTTTTGATTAGTATGTATCTGTATCTTTATTGACACATGGTTCAAATTTAGTTTTCTTTAATAATGGAGTTTAAGTTCACATATTGTATAAACTGGAATTATGTTTGATTATTTGAATATGAAATATTCCTTTTGTCTCATGTAATGTGGATGGTTATGGTCATTACTAATGGAATACTGGTTTTAAATATAAAGTGAAATATGGGGTTAATAAGGTTGTAGAAAGATATTGTAAAAAGATTTGTTGCAACTTTTGTCGCCAGTCGTATCGATTTTAAATACTTGTTAAAACATCAACTGCAAATGTTTAAGACAGTTGTAGTAGTGATTAATGCAACTACGAATAACAGTTGTAGCAAAACTTATTACAAGAGTTTTTAGCAGTAGTAAAAGACTTTTTTACAATTGGAAAAAGCTGTTGTCCAAAGCCTTCTACAACTGCTTAGAACCATTGTAAAATGTTCTTTTGCAGCGGCCATTGGCAGTTTAAAAAAATTCAGCTCTATTACAACTGTGGATGTAACAAATGGCAGTTTTCGGTTGTAATAGATCTATTACAACTATTTTTGGCAGTTGCAAAAGAGTTTTTCTATTGTAGTGTATGGAAATGGATTTTATTACAATCTTGATAACAAATCAATTTAGAACATGCCAAACTTCTTAAAAGAAAAAATGATAAAGATGGAAAAAGGAAAGTAACATAACTGAAAGAAGTTATAGAAAGAAAAACGATTCTTGTCAACTTATAATTAGAATATAATAAGCACTATTCAATGACAATAATATATAAGAAAGATTATAACATAAATGTTATAATTTGGAAAGTGAAAAGTAAGGAACACCGCTTATTATAAATAAACATGAAATATCAAATTAAGTTTAATAAGCCTAAAGATATTCTGTGGTGACCTTGCAATTAGGTAATATTATTTGGTAATCAGCAAAGTTGATTTATAAATAAATAATATTCAACTGAATAGATTAATGAATATTGTAAATCGACGAAAAAGGAAAAGTAAGTAAAACGCATAAGAATAAATTAGACATAGGGCCTAATAAAATAACAATATGTGTTTTGTCCAGTCCGTAAGGATGAAGAACCCAACGGGGTAGATCATCGAAGGTGTTGGGAGACATGGTGAGAGCACGTCCAACTTATTTGACGGGACTGGAGGGAAATGAGGGACTTCTATGGGACGTGAGGATACTCCGTGATGGCCTTCTGTGGTAGGCCTAATGAAGCTGTACCCATAAAGGCATGGTCTGTATAGTTCCATCCGGTGAGTATGCCTTGGTTGCATCTTGGATGATGGACAACCTAAAGACCGATAAGAGGATGATCTTAGGATGATTTAACGGCTGCCTAAAGGAAGGAGACTTCATGGTCAGGACCAAACAAGGATAACAGGTCTTCATCTATTATGAGTTATGATATATTTATCTTTGACTTTATATTATGAGTTATGATATATTTATCTTTCACTGTTCAAGGAGATTTTATATTCCCTTCTGCTGTGAGATTTCTATTATGAGTTATGATATATTTATCTTTGACTTTTTTCAGGATTCCATACGAACCATTTCGGGTTTTGATAGATTTGTATTTTTGAACAAAAACCGATCTGTCGAAATTCGGGTTGTTACATTTGGTGCCAGAACTTAGGTTTAGGATTCCTATACAGATAGTGAGTGAACATATTTGTATTTTTAAAATATTAATTTATATATATGTACCTATATCCATTGAGGAACCCACTAATTAAGTGAGCGACACATAGAAGAAGTTGGGGTATTAGTTTTACACACCAAGGAAAAAGTTATGGAAGTTTGGGGATTATAGACCCATGAGTGACTAGGGTGGAAAGTGTACAAAAATGTTTGGAAAAAGAGAGAAGATTCCATATGTTAACATTTGAAATTTTGGTATTTCATATTGGCGGAATTGACGATAGGACCTTGTAAATTAGGAGAAGATTAAGAAGGAGAAAAATGAAATAGGAACTTATATATATACATTTGGGGAAAAAGTGGCGCTAAGCTTATTCTTCAGTTCAGACATAGTTCGATAGGAATTTATGTGAAGGAGAAATGAAATTTCGCGCAAATAGTTTGGAAAATGCAAAAGTTAGAAACCACTTTGTAATTAGCCCTACAGTTAGAACTTTCAAAAAGAACATGAAAAAAATGTAAATATAGAAAAATATTTCTAGAAAAGTTTTCAAATTTTAAAAATTTAAAAGTTTACAATATTAGAAATTTATTGGTTTTGCAATTTTAAGAGTTGCAATAAAAGGATTTTTGAGGTAATTATGCAAAAAATCAAAAAAAATCAAAAAATATTAAATGTGTAAGCAAGTTGTGGGGTTAAGCGATGTAAGTGGTTAAGGGGAAGCACGAATAAATAAATTGGCTACATTGGGGTTCATGGTGACGTTGGGTGAAATAAAATTTAAAAGTTTCATTAAAAGACGGATTGTGGCACACTTTAAATTGTTGGCATAAGAAAAATTATAAAATAAGTTTTTATTAATCTATAAATTTTTAAGTAAACATATTTTGTTAAAGTGATAAGAAAATGTGCAGCAAAAGAGATGCACAAAATATAAGTGAAGCACTATAGTTTGTGTTTTCTATTCCAAAAAAGTAGGAAAGAGATTTCCTTGTTACTTTACATAGAACACACAAGTCATCTCTATAAAAGATCCATAGAAACTTAATCTTATTAATTCCTCTTTAAAATGAAATGTACATTAAATTAATAAAGCTCCAACTAAGTTAAAGTGCATACTCCTATCTTCTATGATTTTAAATTTTGAGAATATAAAACTTTAGTGAATTAAAAAATAATTTAGTGAGGGGCTCCCATTAGTGTGCACGGACAGTTAGTAAAGATTTGAGGAAATAGGAATATTTTCTTTTAGTATAGATTTGCATTCTTGTGAAGTGTTCAGTTTTTCGGAAAAAATAGAATAGTTTGGTGGGATATTCTCTTCCTCGGTGTTTGTAGTGGTCTCTAGGTAAGAACAACAACATAGAATATCGTGAATAAAATGAAAATGAAAGTAAAGGATGAACAAATAAAAGAAAAACAAATAAAGACGGCAACTGCAAAAATTGAGAATAATGAAAGAAAATGAATTCTTCCAAGTAGGCTCGGAAAACAGAAAAGAAAATTTTCTTTTGTAAATCATGCTTGGAATAGAAAAATGTTTTTTTTGTAAGATTAGCGATTAAGGTTTCCATGTATGGGGAAAAAAGTGCGTAAAAGTGGATGGAAAATATGCACTTTTCCATTTTCTACCTCTTTCTAACATAAGAAATCAAATTCAGAAAAATCGGACTTTTCTGAAATTCACGAATTTAAAGTTGGTTGGTAGGGTTTGAATGCAAAAATTGGATAAACCACTCTCTTACACTGTAAATGAGTGGAAAAATTGGATGAAAAAATATTTTTGATTTTCGTAATATTGCATTCATATAGAAATTGCCAATATATTTAGGGTCTGTGCATCATATTTCCAAAAAATATTTTCAAGAAAATTTGCATTCATATAGGAGGTATCTCTTAAACATTCATTGCATTTATGTATTTTTATGTTGTGTTACACTTTGCACAAGTACACAAATGGTTGCAAAATTGAATATACACATAATGGTTGTAAATTATGCAAGAAATTACTTAATTTTTATCCTTACCAAATTTTGGGGATGAAATTTCCTATGGGTGGAAGAATGTAACACATAGCGTTTTTTAATTAAATAATAAAATAAAAATTTGTAAACTTTTTAAAAATTGGTCACGGAACCAGCATCATTGCATCTGTGGTGATTTTCTGATCAATTTAGACCTATGGTTTGCAGAAAACGAATTTAAAACGAAGAGGATATCATTAAATGAAGTTTTAGAACAAACATGAAAAAGAAGAAACAAGAGAAACAAAAATAAAAACAATAATTACCAATGTTTTAGTCATATGAACAAAATCTAAGTTAGATGAGTTGGTAGAGAATGTACTTCCTAAGGTGGTGGCCAAGAGTTCGAATCCTACTAATGCATTTTTAAATTTTAAGAGGGCCATCTAAAAGGATGCATATTCTAAAATATATATATATATATATATATAATATGTATGTATGTATGTACATATAAGTAACTTTTTTATTTATATGAATGTGCGTGTATGTATGTGTGTGTGTATATGTATGTGTGTGTGCGTATGTAAGTGTGTGTGTATACATTGGCAAGAAATTCAAAAGTAACAAGCAAGAAATAAATGTTGGCACTATGTCGTTTTAATTTTGAAAATAAATGGGATTTTGTGTAAATATATACGCATAAATTCAAAATTAGAATTTAAAGCATAAATTAAGAGCGAAAGGTAATAATGGAATGAATGCACACATTTATTTATGTGTGTGAACGCGCATTAAAATGATTGGAAATAATTAAATAAATTAGAAAGAAATCTGGAAAGGGGTTAGCATTAATAATAACATTTATTGTGCAGCTATTAATGAAACAAAAGTTTAGGAAGTTATGCACAAATATATGCACGCAAATTTGAATTTGAAATCTACAATGTGCGTTATAAATAGAAGAATTAATATAGAGAAGAATATTAGGCAAGAAAAAGAATGTTGAGTATAACCATAAACAAAAATTTAATAGGAATAAAGTTAATGTTCGTGATCCATTGCAGGGAAAGGTGACATGGATTCAACGTTTTAAATGGCTCTGATTTTATTTATTTCGATCCAACGGACGAGGTTCTTCTGACCACCTATAAAGAGACCAGTAGGGCCTAGCCTCCAATTTATATTTTGGACAAATTTTCAAAATAAGCTTGTTTTTAAAGCTAATAGCAGATTTAGGCTAGTTTTGAAACTATTAGCAGAAATAGGCTTGTTTTTTGGCAATAGTTATTCAAAAACAAGCCTATTTCTACAAATAGTTTCAAAACTAGCCTAAATCTGCTATTAGTTTTAAAAACAAGCCTATTTTGAAAATTTGTCCCTTATATTTTTATAAGGGGCGCACTTCACAAGTGCGCCCACGTGTATTTTTTTTAAATAACTGGCCACCTTAGCGCTGAGGTGGAAAAACAAGCCTATTTTTGCAAATAGTTTCAAAACTAGTCTAAATCCGCTACTAGTTTAAAAAACAAGGCTATTTTGAAAATTTGTCCTTATATTTTCTGAAAGGGCGCAAGAGCTCTGCCATTTCTGAAAGGATGAGTGCAAAATAGGGAATTAACCTTATTATGTGCTAATTTGACAACCTCAAATAAAGAAAATGAATGTTTTGCAATCATGGGTTCCTATTATAATCATGAATTTTATTACAGTCTTGATAACCAATCAATTTGAAATATGTCGAACATCCAAAAAGAATAAATGGTAAAGGTGGAAAAAGTAAAGTAAAATAACTAAAATAAGCTATAGAAAGAAAAAGACTTATTATCAACTTGTAATTGGAATATAATAAGCACCGCTCAGTGACAATAATATGTAGGAAAGATTATAACATAAAGGTTATAATTTGGAAAGTGAAAAGTAGGGAACAATGTGTAACGCCCCAGATTTTTTAGTCAGTTTATTTTGAATATATATATATTTATTTATTTTAAATATTGATTTGGAGTAATAAATTAATTTTAATATTTAATTTATCGATTTAATAGTTGATATACGATTTAATTTCGTATATATTGAATTATCGTAATTCGGAAAGCGAAACAGTTGAATTCACAGTTAAAACTGAATCTAACCAATTCAGTTAATTAATATAAATTCTGTATTGGATTAGAACAATAATAATCATTTATTATCAACGAATTAAATTATTTGAAATCAAATTAATAATTTAATCGAATTTAATTTAAACAGTCAGTTTAAAATTTATATCTTTTCCAGACGATCGAACTAGACTTTGTAACTTGTCCCAATGTGTCCAGAATAATGGTATAACACTAGGCATGTTGGTCGCTACGCTAAAAACCGAATTCGAAATCAACGGGTATTTTAAATTAAGAAGATTCATATTAATTAAAATAATAATAATAAATATGGGGGAGCTGACCTATTTATCTACACAGCCTCCCTACAATTTTGATTGCGCGGACTCATTTTCTCGAGCAACAAACATTTTCTCCTGTTCTCAACATCAAGCAAACATAATATTAATGGCGTTGGTATGAGTGTCTCCCCTTCCACTTTAAATATCACGACCCTCCTATTGCTCGTTCAAAAACAATTAGAAATCAAAGTTGTGTTATTTCCTCAAATTGAACTCAAACGCTTCAGTGTTAAAAACAATTTAAAATGGTTGATTCCCTTTTGAAAATCAAATTAGTAACAAAATCAAATGGAAATGGATTTGATGATCTATTCGCGAGTGCTTCATTCTCGTACCATCCAAGCGGGGTGCGATTGAGCTCAGGATTTACTCCAGGAAAATTAGGGCTGCGAAGTTTGCAAATTTGGTGTAATAACCCGGAAAATCCGAACCAATTTAAAATTTTTATTTCGGCAATTTTGAATATTTAAAATGATTTATTTTAAATAATAGTGACGAGAAATTTATTTTGAATAGAATTAGAACATATATATTTATTTGAATCGACGTAAGAATATAAATATTTATTTTAAATTATAAAAGGAATTGAAAATGGCACGATAGTTCGAAAATTTGATTTCAAATTTCAAATGAATTTATAGGATTCAAAATAAACTGGATTTTGGCGAAACCAAAAATATTAGGATCTAATTGAAAATATCTTTCCAACGAATCCGAAAAATTGAAATTTCATAGCGGGAATAAAAAGTTATGCCCAGTTGAAAATTCAGAATAGTCGCTATGGAATTTTGGCCCTTAAAATAGCCACTTTGCAAACGACCTCCGTTTTCGGCGAAACCACTTTTGTTGGATCCGGGATGTCAAATTATTGCTAGATTCCAAAATTCATATATTTTGAAATCAATATGTGAGCGTGGCGAAGTAAAACATGTTTTGATAGTTTCAGTCAATTTGGATCGACCAGAAAATGGCCATTTTTCAAACGGTCTTCAAATTTGACGAAATTAGTTTTGTTAGAACCGCATCGTCAATACGAAGCTAGAAAATATTTTTCGGGAATTTTTAGGGTCCGTATGTGGCCCCAAAAAATTGAAACATGCGTTCAAATTCAATATATAAATTTATATTTTGATTTTGACGAAAACTGATCGAAACGGCCGAAATGGCTTACGAAACATATCCCATTGTGTTCGGAATGAGGGTAAATAGCTAGGGGCGATAGTCTTTAGGTTCGAAAAGGAGTTTGAATGAAAAGTCAACTCTTATAGAAAAATAATAATAATATTAAATTAATAATATCTTAATCCTCCTTCTATACCTAGCCCCCCAAATCAAATTAACCCGACCCACCTCGTTCATAGAAAAACCCTCCTCCCACATCGCGACAGACACCGCACCCTAGCCCCACGCCGCCGCGGTCGTTCATCGCTTCCCCCCCATCGATGCTACGACTGTCGCCTGCTCCTTCCCCACTTCTCCTCTTCTCCTCTCCTTCCCCTTCTAACCCGCGAACCCAAACCCCTCTGCCACTGCATTCCCTCAGGCGAGAACTGCCTCGTGAAACTCCCCCCTCTCGTTCCTCGACTCCGATACCCTCTCTCCATTCCAGCCTCAAACCCCGAGCTTTCCTCGCCCCCAAACCACCAGAATACGAACACGCCACCGCCCTGAAGGCTGCCGTCCATTTCCGCCGACCACCGCAGCAACCACCCCCTCGCCTCATCTGTTAAAACCGACGTGGAAACCCTTTCTCCTCCGAATCAAAGTAAGTTTTATTTTCTTTCTTTGTTTATTCCTTCTAGCTAAGAAAAGAAATACGATTTTTATTAGAAGAAAAATACGATTTTTATTAGAAAGAACTAATTTTTATAAGTAGAAAGGTCGGATTTTTATAAGTAGAAAGGTCAGATTTTTATAAGTAGAAAGATCGGATTTTTATAAGTAGAAAGGTCGGATTTTTATAAGTAGAAAGTCGGATTTTTACAAGTAGAAAGGTCGGATTTTTACAAGTAGAAAGGTCGGATTTTTATAAGTAGAAAGATCGGATTTTTAAAGATAGAAAGATTATATTTTTGTTTATAGAAAGATTAGATCTTTGATTTAGAAAAGATTAGAATTTATTTCTATAAAGACGAGATTTTTAATAATCTAAAGTTGAGATTTTTAAATCGATAAAGATGAGATTTTTAAATGTAAGAAAAATTGATTTTTATGTTCAGAAAAGAAAAGAATTTTTATATAACAAGGAATATAAAAATATTATTTTTATATAAGTAGGATTTTTATAGAGAAATCTTCGTACAAAGAAGCAGTGAAATAAAATGTGATTTTTATTTATGAACAGCGTGGAAAGATGAAGTTGGAATGTCGGGTAAATCCAAACCATCGTCCGCTAAAGAATGACGGAGTGGAACCCAAAAGTGAGAACTTCTCACTTTAATTTATTTTTCTAGTTGAAATATATACTAGGATGCAGACGGTGCTTAGCAGCACCCGACACCCATCGTCCACAGATCATGGGCGACTTGTTTGTTTGTTCGATTTTGTTGTGAAAATTGACTGTGTGATGTGGAATGGAATAAAATATTTTATAGTTAAAATATAATTTTTAACGTGTATATGAATGAAATAAATATTTATAAACAAATCGGACGATTTGTTTATGTACACACATTTGACTGATATTGATTGGGACGATAAATTTTACACATCGTCCAACTGCACAAATAAAATTCATTATTTGTTGATTGAAACTCCACTCGGGTATTGGGATGATATTGGACATGCACTAATCCCAATAATTAGTTGTATGTCGATCGATTGATTGACAAGCTGTGTAAGCGTTAAATATTTATATTTGATACTTATGCAGTGTAGAATGCACTTTGGATGATGGTGGAATTTGTTTGATTGTTGTTGTGTACATGTGTGTATGAAATCCATTTAAATAAAATTATATGGTAATTGACTGTGTCTGATTCCAGTTCAGAATGAATATTATAAACTAACGATTATTTTAAAAATAACGAATATTTTCAAATAATATTCAGAAAAGAATCAAAATCTAATTTTGATGTCCGATTTGGGATGGACACGATTGTATTTAAATATATAAAGCCGTGTTGGTTGGAATAATGCCATTTTGACGTGAATGACATTTATATCGATTTTATTCATTTTTATAATGAATATCGAAAAGGAATTGATTTCAAAATCTAATGTTTTGAAAATACTATCATTTATATATCGATGATATGGAATATTCAATTTTGATTTGAAATTGAATATGAAGTTGAAATCGTTTTGAAAACGAATTTAAAAACGATTTATAAATACGTTTTAAATGGAAATTGACGAAATATATGTAATCTATATTATATATATATAATGGCCTGAATAGAACGCGCCGCACTGCGGTAGTTCGCGAATTTCGACCATTGACTTCGAATGGACATTACAGGAGATCCGATCGTCAGATTCTCCTAAAACCAGAACCATTGGGTTCGTATTGAAAAGAGCTTTCCAACGAATATTAGAAATTAGAAATCTAACGGCTGGATTTGGAATTATGTCCAAATCAAATTTGGAAAAGGTCATTGTAAGTGTAGTTCGATGGTCGTTTATGGAAATCGACTGTACTGGCGTTGATAAAATTATTAAAAATATCAATAATTAGTGTAAAATCATAAGAAATGATTTGGAAAGAATTGGGATGAAAAATTCCATGTTTGAAAAGATAAAAATAGATTTTTATCCAAATGAACTAGTTTTGAATTAGAATAATAAATCCAATATTTTTAAAATAAATAAATTGAATTTTAAATGGTTTTAAAAATAACCAGGATTTCCAATATATAAATTGGAAATGGATTTGAATCGAAATTGTCTTCGAAATATTTCGATGTCGGATTTCGTGATTATATAGGTATTGCTATGGAAATTTGAAAGATATATATATCGTTATTTCCAATACGATATTTGTTGATTTCAGAATTTGATATTGAATATAAGCCGATATATTTTCTATTCAGAGCCTTGTATTTAATATCAAATTGGATTTTGGGGTTGTCGTGAATGGTATCTTTAATAATACTGTTCTTGAACCGAATGGAGTTAAGAAAATTAGAGACTAACTGGAGATTAGTTAAGTTGAATGGTTTTCTGGGTATTGATCTGATGTTGGTTTCGTCCTTCGTGGTTAATACTTAGGGGATTGTTCTCTTACTAATTTACAGTTAGAGGCTAATGTGAATTGGGTTTATTGTGAACTGTGTTTTTAACGACATTCGTTCTTTAACCCGATTTATAGTGAAATGTGATTTGGGATTTATAAATCTTTTTATTTATATTTAACGGGAATTTTCCAAGGTAACATTTTCCAATTAAATATATTAAATTGGAATTGAATGGAATTCGGTTTGATAATAATCGAAGTGAACTTCTGTGGGGGAAGACTGTTAATACATATGGAATTTAAGAGGCGTTGCCGTTATTCCATTTATATTATTGGTCAGATATGGAAATTGATATCGATTATATATTGGTTTGTTTTTCCGTGAAGATTCCATAATTAATGGAATGTGATTTGGGTTGTCGTGAATGGTATCTTTAATAATACTATTCTTAGACCCAGTGGAGTTAAGAAAATTAGAAACTAACTGAAGATTAGTTAAGTTGAATGGCTTCCTGGGTATTGTTCTGATGTTGGTTTCGGCCTTCGGGGTTAATACTTAGGGAATTGTTCACTTCCTAATTTACGGTTAAAGAATGATGGAATGGAATGTGATTTTGGGTTTATCATGAACCGTGTTTTAAATGATATGGTTCTTTAACCCAGTTAAAGGCAGGATATGATTTCCCAAGTTAAACAATCGTTAATAATGATTTCTGGGAAGATTAAAACCAAGTGGAGTTTTAATGCATCTTTAATCAGATTGAAATGATATCCAAAGGAAGATTAAAGAATTAATTTAAAGAATTTTTCTTTGATAAAATTAATGGGAATCTTTCCCGAAGTATAAGAATATTTGAATGAAAGAATATTCTGAATTGGAATGAGGCGTATGTTGTGTTTTTATAGCACTTGTTTATTATATACGCGAGTTATTTGGAAAGACTGGGTTTATCTCATTCTAAATAACTAATTCGACGATGTGTCGAGGATGAAGACGGTGGTTGAAGACCGGAGGTCTTCACATCGTTTGGATGATTACTGATGTCTTGATTCGGCTGTACACCCAAGGTGAGGTAATAAGTGGGTATCGTCCAGATGTACATGGAGATCGACGGATATGCGACGGCCTTTTCCTTATATTGGACATATGAGGGAGGAATAAGGTGCCGCCGGTTTCGTTCAGACCCAGAACGAACTTGTAAATGGATGTGTGTCTGACATCGAATTTCATTCTATGTGATTGATAGACATCGGTTGCATAGCGTGAATTGCCTGTGTGGCATGCTGAGATGCAAATGATCAAGGCATCTATTGAAAAGCAGAGCCTAGTGGTTGATGATCAAAGCATGGCTTTGATATAGCGTAGCTTTGTGTAGAGTTGATTCGCGAGGCTCACACCCCGGTGTGAACCAGAAACGGGAGAGGACCTCAGGGAGGGCATGCATTTCCTTCTAGCTAGGAGTGGTGTCAGCGTTTTGCACGCCCAGGCATTTTACTTATGTGGATGATGGATAGGAGGTGCCTCAGTTATATCGGTCGATCCGGGGCCGATGGAGTCATTTGGCTCATTGACGCCCCATAGGGCGGGGAAACGCAATGTTCAGACATTTTAATCCACATCGAGTGGACCGGCCCTGATGATCCAAAGGTCACTCGAGCTCTGACATGAGACACAGGCTAGAGCATCTCGAAGCGGTAAGGACGATCCCTTGCCTTGGTTCACAGATGGAAATCCAACTTCCAATACAACATTTTGCGGTTTTAATTGTAAACCAATTGTAACGACCAGAGGGTTTTCGGCTCCGGAAATCGACATAAATAACTTTACCGTAACTCACGCCGACTTTTCAAACACCGAAAACACTGGACGTTATTAGAAAGAATTTAGAGGGTGAGATAAGAAAGAAAGAAATATTAGAATAGAAGAAGAAGAAGAAACACCACAACACAGAATCAGAGTCTCACATCGCAGCGGAACAAAATATAATACAGAAATAAATCTTTATTGAGAGCTTGAAATAAAACATACAGTATCTGAGTACATCAACATATCTGGACAGTTATATAACCTGTCCTCATATACAATCACACAGCGGAATAGTAGCTATATAACATCATAAGTCTGAACTCTTCTAGATCGTCTCTTCACAGCATTCGATAACCTGAACCTGAACAACCCGGGCTAACCCGAGCATTTACATAATACTGGGTCAGTCTGGTGAACCAGAGTGAAAAATAACTCACATAGTTTAAAGGGTATCACACAACCTGATTTTAAAGTTAAAATCTTTTCGAAAGAAAAGGATAATCGTAAGACCAAATCCACACATAAATACGGATGGTTTTTATCTTACGATAACCCAAACCATTTTTGAAATCAATATCTTTTCTGATATTATAATAATGTCTAAATACAAGTAGATATCAATCTAGCAGAATGCTTGCATCTCACGCTCCACATATATAGTATACAATCAAAACCCGGGAGCTTATTGGAGATTGAATTCCGACTATGACAAGGTATGGGACCACCTACCGATAGTGTATCTCTAGAGGCGAACACACTGGGTTCTACAAGAACGTCTTGCAACCCGACCCTCACATGACTGACTACTCATTTCGCTTGAGTGTATCGAATGTATATCACCAACGGTTGGGCTCAAACTACCGTTTCCCGAAAAGGGACAACATCGAAATAGATTAAAGAATGAAATGGATTTTCTCTAGAGAGGTGATTATACGCCCTAATGGAGCGACCCACATAGCCATACTGCCTACCCGATTTTTGTCATTTCCCGGTTGATGAGGCTTGAGTCTACGCTTTATCTGCACATCATATTTACTTCGAATGTCACATCGTCAGATCCATCAACAGTCACTAATTGACGTCCACAATAATACGTTACGTGTTAGTTAAAAGAAGTTTCCTTCTCGGCTTCAATTCTTGGTACGGTCGAAGAAATCAATGTGCGTGACCTTTCTGGAAATACTTTGTCAGACATTCATCCATACAAGTCACCAGGGAACAGGATGAACCGAAGGCACCCTCCTACTGCATTCTAGGAATCACCCTGAGAATCAATAGCGATAAGTCGTTGCAAATCCGTAGATTCCAACCACGACAGAATCACAGTATATCTCTGCTTGCAATCAGAGATTTTAAGCAACCCTTCCGCTTATGAAAATCCACGGTCTTCAATAGCTCCATCTTGAATCAGCATCTTTAATGTATTCGTATTTGCTGGACGGAATGGTTTTCGAATATATTCGATCCCGGTCTTTCCGTACCAACAATCGTATAGGCCAGATTTGTTAGTCGGTTATTTAACTATCAAATGAAACAACCACTCATCTATAAAGGAAAATGGATTCGCTGACTTAGTATCATTAGCCTCTTTAACGAACCGTCCCTTGTTTATATTCTTTAAATTTCCAATATTTGAAACATCCCCTTCACTTCTTATTATCAAGTAAGAATATTCTTTAAATTCGATTTTATTCAACTTATAAACTTTTCAACATAGTCCATAATATCATTTACGAAAATCATATCCTATGTTTTCCTCGACTACTCTCGGTTATAAACCAATATCATTTTGGGACAAACACGTAGTCGTTCAAGTTGGGGTATTTCATTTACCTCTCAGACCTTGACCAACAACATTCACCTTCAAAACAAATAGAAGTTTATTAACCACACGTCCCTTTTGGAAATCTTATTTAAATCTCGACCAAATTTACTTAACTAATTATTAAGCAAACTCTGATTAAACTCTTTCGGTCTATGTTAATAATCATTTACAATATTTTATACGAACTTTGATTCTATTATAAATAGAATCTTTATGTTAATTCCTTGGTATCTCTTTATTATTATATTGCAAATCATTTCGACAGCTCTAATTCATTTGTTTAAAAAAAACAAAACTTTTATAAGTATTATATTGACATCTTATACCATTATTATGTTGATATCTTTTCAAAAGCTTATATTTATATTTATTAAAAATTCAACATATTTTTATCACGCTCCCTTTAAATCGTACTCGACCATTTATTTGTTGTCTCGAAAACATATAATACCCTTTGTAAAACCTTTATGTCTAAGAATGGTTCATCTCATTTGTAACAAACGTGACAAAACACATTCACAAACCCTTAATTTTATTTACTAACTCGATTCTATTTTCAAAACTTTAAATTTCCATTTACAAAATCTCTTGCAAATTAAGTACGACGAGTCACCATTCGTTTCATTTCCACAACTTTAACTTCATTTAGAAATTTCATTTGCAATTCATTATCGACAACTAATCTTCATTGTCGTTATATAAACTTTTAACTTCATTTGCTCTCCTACCTTCAGTTGACATTACGAACCTTGGAATGATACGAACTTCGGAATACCACATTCCGAACCTTGGAATAAAGCTCACTTCCATTTGTTTAGCTCAATCCCGTTTATAAATCTCAATCCTATTTATAAATCTCAATTATAAATTCATATTCATAATTTTGAATGCGACTTCATTTCAAAAAAATATCTGAAATCTCATTTTTAAATCACAACTTATTCCCAAATCCGTTGATTTGTAATATCTTATTTACGAAATGTTATTTAATCATATTTCATATCATTTAAAAACACCGTTTGTTAAAACGATCATTTATTACAAAAATATTACTTCCAAATCTCCTTCATGCATTCTCGTATATCCATGATTTAATTATTCCATTTCACTATTTTGGAATCAAGACCATTAAGGTTTTTTCAAAACACATTTCAATATTTAAATAACCAACACGATAAATTATATCGTTTAACCGTTCATTTAATACATCTTGCATCTCTACTAGTTATATTTTATATATTTATAAAATTTATAAATTTAACTTCGACTATTATTTTTACAATTAAAATCATATTTCAAAACCATATAAAAATATATTTAAAACTTTGAAACTGCTCGAAATCCATTTAATATCGATTTCGAAAATCATTTCTTTTAACCGACACTACTTAAAGAGGCAAATGGCTACTGTAGTACCAAATCGTGAAATATAAACTAATTTCACATTCAATAACAAATAGTATAATCATATTGATGAATGTTATCAATATTATCCAACCTGTTATTTCCTGCAGAATAATGGTTATCACAATTCAAATCACTCCTTTTAATATGGTCAATCAATAATCCAAATAGATAACATAACAGTTCAATAATAACAGTTAATAATAACTGTAAGGGTTAATAATAGAAAATTCAAGAATTCGCTATTTATTTATAACGTTTATAGTGTTATAAACGTAACTACTGAGGTAAGTAACCTCACTTGGATTTAATCGTTGGAAATAACGATTAGTTTTCAATTAAATTAAACAACCGTTTAATTTAACTGTTCCAGCACAGATATAAAATCAACAACAACAAACAAACAAACAACCATTAACAAGCATAGCACACAATTATAAAATCCAACTTATATAAAATATAAGAGGGGAGAATTGAGTGAGTTTAACTCACATTGATTCCTTTTATCCTGAGATGGTTCGGTTATGGTTAAAGTAAACTACCGTTTAGTTTAACCGTAAATCCCAGCTCTCTTCTAACGCATTCCAATCTGTCCCAGGATGAAGCGTCTGTCAACACGATCCTAACATCTCCTGATTTCGTCCAATTCTGTTACATAAATTATACGTTCATGTTTTAAATTAACTAAACTTTAATTAAATATTTCTTAACATTAATTATGTGTACTGCATACGATAAATTGTACTTTAGACAAATGGTTGCGTCACTGGGTATATTTCTATCTGGCTGGGTACTTTTAAATCAACAATTAGGTATGTATAAAATATTTTTGCTTATACCTATTATGTTTGAATTCCTTTCCCATTCCATCATTAAAGCATGTTGTCCATTTCTCCTAACTTTTGATTCCCCCTCTCCACCATACTTCCACACGTTCTGGCCTTATAGCCCACTGGCCCATTGTTTCATTTAGCCCGCGTTCACCTACTAAATGATCCACACCCACAACCAAATTTCCACGGTTCTTCTCCTCAGTTCGTAACTTCTTTTCTTTTTTTTTCTTTCGCATGTCTCAGCTATGTCATCCTCCTTCCCCTGTAACCGCATGTTCCTTCACCGTTTTCCAAAATGATGCGACCAACGAACTCTACGTCTTAAGCTCCACCACCCTGTATAACTTCTCCTTCCGCAACTCCTACTCTCCATTTCCTTTTTCTTTTTTTTCTGTTTCACTACTTTGTTACATTTAAGGAAGCGAGAACCCATGCATCTATAGAAGAGAACTCAACACGTCTTTACTCTCCTATAACTGCTACCTTGTCTTAGTGTTGTAGTGCACCGCTGCATCTTTCCTTATCCGCGCATGGTTCCCTTTTCATTTTTCTTTTTTCCCATGTCCTCCCATGCAAAATACAGTGCCACTATCCCCTCTATACAAATGTTTGCACTAACAACCCTTTCCATCTTCAAACTGCTCTTCCCATACACAATAAAAATCCAACAAAAAGAATGTATTAGACTCCACTTTCGATTCTTTATCTCCTCCACCCAAACTTGGAAGCTTCGCACCAAGTACCAGACCCGAACCGCATATCCTGGAGCACCACTGTTGGCCGTCAACACCCCTCGCAAGGCCCTCTCACTTCAAACTCGAGAGACTAACGCTTTCCTATCGTTTAGCCTTGATAATGGAATTTGGGTCTCTCTTGTTCATTTTGAATTTTTGAGGCATATAAATTTCGAAATAATATCACAAATTCTCACGTTGGTTACTGAAGGAAGGAGAATGTTGTGCCTTGCCTTGCTTATATAGATTACGAACCCTTGGCGCGCATGAAATGTTTTACTTCGCAGGCACGGAATAGGGCTTAGTGTAGGCTAGCCAAAAATGTGATAAGTCATGTAGATGGGGATGTGACAGTGTAGGTTAACCGTATAGCGTACAGTGTTTTAATTTGCCGATGGCAGCTGTAGCTTTGAAGTAGCGCAAAGTGTATTCCTTGGCAGCAAAGGTAACAATTATTATATATTTTTTTAGAAAAAAGAAACTGTGGCCAGCAAGGTTTTGTTTTTAGATTGTTTGGCGGTCAAGAAATTGGAAGTTTGCAGTGCAAGGAATTTCAGTTTGGTGCATATAAAGACTTAACATTTGGGATCCAAGAAAAAGAAAAGCATGCTGGGTTTGCAAGTTACTTACGTAAAACAATAGTGGGAAAACTTTAACATATGTTATCTACTGATTGTAATATAAAGTGTATGGAACTTATGGTCACAATTTTAATAATATTTTATTATAACGGAACTTTTGTGTGAGTTATCATGTTAAAAATCTCCACATACGATATCTGTTTTCTGATAAAAAGGCTAATCTTAGTGTAAAAAAACATTACAGACCCAATGGGACAAGTTTTGTCGAGATCCGACATCGTTTGAAAAAAAATCCCTTTATAAAACCAGAAATAAACACACGTTTAAATTTTCCACGATCACTAAATAAATCCGATCAACTTGAAACCTTGAAATCCTATAATAAATTAATCAATACGAAACCAACGACACCAGTTTCGACGCATTCTGAGACTGTTTCCCCGGTAGGCTATTTTTACGCGTGCCACGATGCCATTTTGGACACCAAATTACACGGTCTTCAAAAATAACAAACTATATGCCTATTCTAACTATAATCAACGATACGAACTCAACAAAATTGGTTTCGCGACCTAATTTGATCGTCTGCTCAAGTTATCCCTTTATTAAATTAAATTAAATACGCACTATAGAAAATAACTAGGCGCTTACGGCTACCGTGGCCACATACGACATCGGTTTGCCATGCAATTCAACACCATACAATAATTTAATGTTACGGTCCCAATGAAACTAGTTTCGTCGGAAACGAAGTCCGTTTGTAAAATGGCTATTTTAAAGGCCTATATTTTAATAACGATTTCCATAGCGACTATTTCAAAATTTGATTTGGCCATAACTAACACTCTACAACACGAAATCTGGATTTTTCTCTTTCATATGAAAATTATAATCAAGACGTTTCCAACGTTTCTTGTTTCACAGAAATCCGGCTTATATCAAATCCTGCATATTCAGTTGAAGTTCAAAATTCAATATTACGAACTGATGCGCCATTCGAGCTCGATTTATATATAAATAAAATTAACGTTAAAACTTCTTTGTAAATAACGAATTCAATGTTAAAAACCATTAATATTCCAAATATAATATTTAAAATAGTAAATTAAATAAAATATTTGGCTACCAAAAATACGGGACATTACACCTATATATGGCGACATAGTGGTATGGGGCAGTTATGCCGTCTATGATTGATACTTATGATTGAAATTGTTTTGACCCTATACACTTATAGTAATAATAAAATATGAAATTTTACATACCAAGCATTCTTGGCTATTATTTGGTAAAAACTCTATCCTCCGGCTTGCGTTGCATTATGTGATGGGACCAGAGTCTTATAATAGCTTCATTGTTCACTATTTAGCATTGCGCTGTTGTTTTACGCACTGGTATTCTGGGGAGGAAACTCGTTCCGTGCTATACGGCGTAGTCTCTTGATTTACCTAACTTTAAAATAAAGATTAATAACTGTTTTAGTTCTCACACCAGTCATATGACTGACCTGGAGTTTATTGTTTTAACCTAAACTCTGAGTGCCCCTATTTTCCACACGGGCAGCTAGTAGTTTTGGTTTTGCAGATTTATATTCATAGGATCCTGGTTTACAGCTGGAATGATATCCGAAAAACTATATATCCGTTTATCTCTTTCAGTTGTGTTTTGTATTATTTTCCACTGCATTGTAATTTGTAAATCTCTGATATTTAGTAAATGTGTAATATTTATTCATACTCTGTATATTCTTGTACTCTGATGGAATTGTTGCAATAAGCAATGAAATGTTCTTCTGTTTGTGTTCTAGTTCGTCGTGTTCTCAAGTCAATCCGGGCTTTCCTTTATGGGGAAGTTCGGGTCGTTTCAGTTTGGTATCAGAGCTTTGGTTTACAGAGCTCCGAGAATAAGGCACATTAGAACCAAACGAAAGAATTCACCATAGATTGGATTAGTAAAATCCAATGAGAATGACTCGTTAGAGATAGGATCAGTAGTATCCTAGAACGGGTGTGAAAAGTAGTTTTTTTTTTAAAAATGTTAAAAAATTTAAATCATATAATACGTATTTGAATACTTTATTTATATTGATTTGGACAATCGAGTATATGGAGATTTTGAATATACGCGTAATTAATGTGTATTCGAAGTTTTAATATACCGGATATATATAGGATCACACTCTAGTCGCCCGGAGATGGTTCTGATGATTCCTATAGTACATACATCATCAGAATTTATATTTGAGTTTCGAAAGTGGGATTTCTATATAATTCAAATTGACTGGTGTGAGAACCAAAACTAGATAGGGCTTATGGTTGTGATTTGGCATCAAAAATCCAATTTTTGGACTATGTATCAAAGTTGTAAATTTGAAAAGCTAATCAACTAATTGATTGATGGTTGTGTTGTATGATTATTCCTTTAAACCATTATGTGAAAGAAAGGTAAATTTGGGCCAAATGGTACCAAATATTGAACTGTATTGAAAATTGTTTGAAATTGCATGCATATACATGTGTATCCATTGAACAGGTCATTGCAAAGAGGTTAGAGCAGAGGAATTAAATTGTTTGTCTGACAAAGAAGTACATGTTGATTGTATTTCTTGGGGTTTTTGATGATTTTATGGGCCGATTGGCTAGCCGCTTGGCTGTTTCTTTTTCTTTTCGGATTGGAAAGGCCTGTATGGCAATTTCGGGATTTTCCTGGTGCTCCCGTGCAGGGGAGGTTATGGCGAATTTGTTCGAAAATTTACGGTGTTAGCCAGATTTTTGAAAATTTTGAAAAGTTCTTAGGAACTGAAAAGTTGAAGAACTTAAGCCATAATGAAAATAATGAAAGTTGAGTTGGTTTGTAAAACAACTCCCAGCTTCGTTCCTTCTCGGGGACGAAAAAATTTTAAGTTAGGGAGATTGTAATAACCCGGAAAATCCGAACCAATTTAAAATTTTTATTTCGGCAATTTTGATGAATTTTGAATATTTAAAATGATTTATTTTAAATAATAGCAATGAGAAATTTATTTTGAATAGAATTAGAATATATATATTTATTGGAATCGATGTTAGAATATAAATATTTATTTTAAATTATAAAAGAAATTGAAAATGGCGCGGTAGTTCGAAAATTCGATTTCAAATTTCAAATGAATGTACAGGATTCAAAATAAATCATATTTTGGCGAAACCAAAAATATTAGGATCTAATTGAAAATATCTTTCCAAAAAATTGAAATTTCATAGCGGGAGTAAAAAGTTATGCCTAGTTGAAAATTCAGAATAGTCGCTATGGAATTTTGGCCCTTAAAAATAGCCATTTTGCAAACGACATCCGTTTTCGTTGAAACCACTTTTGTTGGATTCGGGATGTCAAATTATTGCTAGATTCCAAAATTCATATTTTTTGAAAGCAATATGTGAGCGTGGCGAAGTAAAACGTGTTTTGATAGTTTTAGTCAATTTGGATCGACTAGAAAATGGCCATTTTACAAATGGTCTCCAAATTTGACAAAATTTGTTTTGTTAAAACCGTATCATCAATAGGAATCTAGAAAATATTTTTTGGGAATTTTTAGGGTCCGTATGTGGCCCTAGTGAATTGAAACATGCGTTCAAATTCAATATATAAATTTATATTTTGATGAAAACTGATTGAAACGGCCGAACTGGCATACCAAACATATCCCATTGTGTTCGGAATAGGGGAAATAAGCTAGGGGCGACAGTCGTTAGGTTCGAAAAGAGGTCTGAATGAAAAGTCAACTCTTATAGAAAAAAATAATATTATTAAATTAATAATATATAAATCCTCCTATACCTAGCCCCCCCCAAATCAAATTAACCCGACCCACCTCGTTCATAGCAAAACCGCTCCTCCCACATCGCGACAGCCACCGCGTCCTGGCCCTACGCCGCCGCCGCCGTTCATCGCTTCCCCCCATCGATGCTCCGACCGTCGCCTGCTCCTTCCCCGCTTCTCCTCTTCTCCTCTCCTTCCCCTTCTAACCCGCGAACCCAAACTCCTCTACCGCCGCATTCCCTCAGTCGAGCACCGCCTCTTGAAACTCCCACTGCTCCTCGACTCCGATCCGCTCTCTCCATTCCAGCCTCAAACCTCAAGATTCCCTCCCCCCAAACCACCAGAATACGAACACGCCACCGCCCTGAAGGTCGTCGTCCATTTCCGCCGACCACCGCAGCAAACTACCCCCTCGCCTCCTCTGTTAAAACAGACGTGGAAACCACTTCTCCTCTGAATCAAAGTAAGTTTTCTTTTCTTACTTTGTTTATTTCTTCTAGCTAAGAAAATAAATACGATTTTTATTAGAAAGAACTAATTTTTATAAGTTGAAAGGTCGGATTTTTATAAGTAGAAAGGTCGGATTTTTATAAGTGGAAATGTCGTAGATTCTTATAAGTAGAAAGGTCGGATTTTTACAAGTAGAAAGGTTGGATTTTTACAAGTAGAAAGGTCGAATTTTTTATAAGTAGAAAGGCTGGGTTTTTAAAGATAGAATGATTATATTTTTGTTTATAGAAAGATTAGATCTTTGATTTAGAAAAGATTAGATTTTTATTTCTATAAAGATGAGATTTTTAATAATCTAAAGTTGAGATTTTTAAATCGATAAAGATGAGATTTTTAAATGTAAGAAAATTTGATTTTTATGTTTAGAAAAGAATAGAATTTGTATATAACAAGGAATATAAAAATATTATTTTTATATAAATAAGATTTTTATAGAGAAATATTCGTATAAAGAAGCGGTGAAATAAAAATGTGATTTTTATTTATGAACAGCGTGGAAAGATGAAGTTGGAATGTCGGGTAAATCCAAACCATCGTCCGCTAAAGAGTGACGGAGTCGAACCCAAAAGTGAGAACTTCTCACTTTAATTTATTTTTCTAGTTGAAATATATACTAGGATGCAGACGGTGCTTAGCAGCACCCGATACCCGTCGTCCACAAACCATGGGCGACTTGTTTGTTTGTTTGATTTTGTTGTGAAAATTGATTGTGTGATGTGGAATGGAATAAAATATTTTATAGCTAAAAATATATTTTTTAATGTGTATATGAATGAAATAAATATTTATAAACAAATCGGACGATTTGTTTATTACACACATTTGACTGATATTAATTGGGACGATAAATTTTACACATCGCCCAACTGCACAAATAAAATTCATTATTTGTTGGTTGAAACCCCACACGGGTATTGGGATGATATTGGACATACACTAATACCAATAATTAGTTGCATGTCGATCGATTGATTGACAAGTTATGTAAGCGTTAAATATTTATATTTGATGCTTATGCAGTGTAGAATGCACTTTGGATGATGGTTGACCGTGTTTGATTGTTGTTGTGTACATGTGTGTATGAAATCTATATAAATAAAATTATATGGTAATTGACTGTGTCTGATTCCAGTTCAGAATGAATATTTTAAAATAACGATTATTTTAAAAATAACGAATATTTTCAAATAATATTCAGAAAAGAATCAAAAACTGATTTTTATGTCCGATTTGGGATGGACACGATTGTATTTAAATATATAAAGACGGGTTGATTGGAATAATGGCATTTTGACGTGAACGACATTTATATCAATTTTATTCATTTTTATAATGAATATCGAAAAGGAATTTATTTCAAAATCTAATGTTTTGAAAATACTATCATTTATATATCGATGATATGGAATATTCAATTTTGATTTGAAATTGAATATGAAGTTGAAATCGTTTTGAAAACGAATTTAGAAACGATTTATAAATATGTTTTAAATGGAAATCGACGAAATATATATATTCTATATATTATATATATATAATGGCCTGAATAGAACACACCGCACTGCGGTAGTTCGCGAATTTCGACCATTGACTTCGAATGGACATTACAGGAGATCCGACCGTCGGATTCTCCTAAACCAGAATCATTGGGTTCGTATCGAAAAGATATTTCCAACGAATATTAGAAATTAGAAATCTAACAGTTGGATTTGGAATTATGTCCAAATAAAATTTGGAAAAGGTCGCTGTAAGTGCAGTTCGATGGCCATTTATGGAAATCGACTGTACTGGCCTTGATAAAATTATTAAAAATATCAATAATTAGTGTAAAATCATAAGAAATGATTTGGAAAGAATTCAGATGAAAAATTCCATATTTGAAAAGATAAAAATAATTTTTTATCGAAATGAACTAGTTTTGAATTAGAATAATAATCCAATATTTTTAAAATAAATAAATTGGATTTGAAATGGTTTTAAAAATAACCAGGATTTCCGACATATAAATTGGAAATGGATTTGAATCGAAATTGTCTTCAGAATATTTCAATGTTGGATTTCGTGATTATACAGATATTGTTATGGAAATTTGAAAGATATATATATCATTATTTCCAATACGATATTTGTTGATTTCAGAATTTGATATTGAATATAAGCCGATATATTTTCTATTCAGAGCCTTGTATTTAATATCAAATTGGATTTTGGGTTTTTCGTGAATGGTATCTTAAATAATACTGTTCTTGAACCGAATGGAGTTAAGAAAATTAGAGACTAATTGGAGATTAGTTAAGTTGAATGGTTTTCTGGGTATTGATCTGATGTTGGTTTCGGCCTTCGGGGTCAATACTTAGGGGATTGTTCTCTTACTAATTTACGTTTAGAGGCTAATGTGAATTGGGTTTATTGTGAACTGTGTTTTTAACGACATTCGTTCTTTAACCCGATTTATAGTGAGATGTGATTCGGGATTTATAAATCTTTTTATTTGGATTTAACGGGAATTTTCCAAGGTAACGTTTTCCAATTTAATATATTAAATTGGAATTGAATGGAATTCAACTTGATAAAAATCGAAGTGAACTTCTATGGAGGAACACTGTTAATACATATGGAATTTAAGAGGCGTTGCCGTTATTCCATTTATATTATTGGTCGGACATGGAAATTGATATCGATTATATATTGATTTGTTTTTCCGTGAAGATTCCATAATTAATGGAATGTGATTTGGGTTGTCGTGAATGTTATCTTTAATAATACTATTCTTATACCCAATGGAGTTAAAAAAATCAGAAACTAACTTAAGATTAGTTAAGTTGAATGGTTTCCTGGGTATTGATCTGATGTTGGTTTCGGCTTTCGAGGTTAATACTTAGGGAATTGTTCACTTGCTAATTTACGGCTAAAGGATGATGGAATGGAATGTGATTTTCGGTTTATTGTGAACCGTGTTTTAAATGAAAATGGTTCTTTAACCCAGTTAAAGGCAGGGTATGATTTCTCAAGTTAAACAATCGTTAATATTGATTTCTGGGAAGATTAAAACCAAGTGGAGTTTTAATGCATCTTAATTAGATTGAAATGATATCAAAAGGAAGATTAAAGAATAAATTTAAAGAATTTATCTTTGATAAAATTAATGGGAACCTTTCCCAAAGTATAAGAATATTTGAATGAAAGAATATTCTGAATTGGAATGAGGCGTATGTTGTGTTTTTATAGCACCTGTTTATTATATACGTGAGTTATTCGGAAAGATCGGGTTTATCCCATTCTAAATAACTGATTCGACGATGTGTCGAGGACGAAGATTGTGGTTGAAGACCGGAGGTCTTCACATCGTTTGGGTGATTACTGATGTCATGATTGGGCTGTACACCCAAGGCGAGGTAATAAGTGGGGATCGTCCAGACGTACTTGGAGATCGACGGATATGCGAGGGCCTCTCCCTTGTATTGGACATATGGGGGAGGAATAAGGTACCTTTGGTTTCGTTCAGGCCCAGAACGAACTTGTAAATGGATGTGTGTTTGACATCGGATTTCATTCTGTGTGATTGATAGACATCGGTTGCATAGCGTGAATTGCCTGTGTGGCATGCTGAGATGCAAATGATCAAGGCTTCTCTTGAAAAGCAGAGCCTTGTGGTTGATGACCAAAGCACGGCTTTGATATAGCGTAGCTTTGTGTAGCGTTGATTCGCGAGCCTCACACCCCGGTGTGAACCAGAAACGGGAGAGGACCTCAGGGAGGGCATGCGTTTCCTTCTAGCTAGGAGTGGTGTCAGCGTTTTGCACACCATGGCATTTTACTTATGTGGATGATGGATAGGAGGCGCCTCAGTTATATCGGTCGATCCGGGGCCGATGGAGTCATTTGGCTCATTGACGCCCCATAGGGCGGGGAAACGCAGTGTTCAGGCATTTTAATCCACATCGAGTGGACCAGACCTGATGATCCAAAGGTCACTCGAGCTCTGACCTGAGACACAGGCTAGAGCGTCTCGAAGCGGTAAGGATGATCCCTTGCCTTGGTTCACAGATGTAAATCCAACTTTCAATACGACATTTTGCAGTTTTAATTGTAAACCTATATATGGAAACATAGTGGTATGGGGCACTTATGCCGTCTATGATTGATACTTATGATTGAAATTGTTTTGATACTATACACTTACAGTAATAATAAAACATGAAATTTTACGTATCAAGCATTCTTGGCTATTATAAGGTAAAAACTCTATCCTCCGGCTTGCGTTGCATTGTGTGATGGGACCTGAGTCTTATAATAGCTTCACTGTTCTTTATTTAGCATTGCGCTGTTGTTTTATGCACTGGTATTCTGGGGAGGAAACCTGTTCCGTGCTATACGGCGTGGTCCATTAATTTACCTAACTTTAAAATAAAGATTAATAACTGTTTTAGTTCTCACACCATTCACATGACTGACCTGGAGTTTGTTGTTTTAACCTAAACTCTAGGTGCCCCTATTTTCCACATGGCAACTAATAGTTTTGGTTTTGCAGATTTATATTGACAGGATCCTGGTTTACAGCTGGAATGATATCCGGAAAACTCTGTATCCGTTTATCTCTTTCAGTTGTGTTTTGTATTATTTTCCACTGCATTGTAATTTGTAAATATTTGATATTTAGTAAATGTGTAATATTTATTCATACTCTGTATATTCTTGTATTCTGATGGAATTGTTGTAATAAGCAATGAAATGTTCTTCTGTTTGTGTTCTGATTCATTGTGTTCTCAAGTCAATCCGGGCTTTCCTTTATGGGGACGTTCGGGTCGTTTCATTTAGCCAATCGATGTTCGAAATAAAAAGCGTATTCGAGTTTATCAAGGAGATTGGCATCGCATGTAGAAGCTTTGTGGGTTTTGGTGCTGGAATATTTCGCACAACTCGTGCAATCTTCTGGTGTTTGTCAGAGCTACTTTCGCCATAGATGCTGCGAGCTCGATTTGGGTGGGTCCAGTTAATGGACTTAAGAAAGAGGAATGTTTTGCCGAAATCTGTTTACCTTAGTGAAGTGGTAAATGAGAATGAAGGGGAAAGATCGGCTTTGGTATGAAAGCAGGTTCCTACTGTCGAAGTGGGGAGGAAAGGAAGATTAAAGGTCTGAGCCTGTTTTCATAAGGAGGTAAAATTGATGTTTCCTTGGAGTTCTGGGTTTTGGCAGTGTATATAATTGGAGAAAGTTTGTCTACACGTTGAGGCTGACGGTTGAACAAGCTGATATATGGTTCGACAATTTGGTGACAGCAAGAGATTGAGAGAATCAGGTCTGTGTTTTGGCCAATGGAGTTCAACAATAAATCATTGGAAGTTGAGTCTATGTTTTGGAGTTTGGTCTGCGCTCACGTGATTGGAATTGAAACAGGGAAAGTGCTGTTGGATTTATGCAGTGAGGTATACGTTTTTATTTAATTAAAAATACACATAGAATAATTCATTTATTTATATTGGTAGTTAATGTAAATGAATCATAGTGTGATGATTAAATAAATTCAAATAATCATAGGTATTAAATAAATTCGATTAGGACGGTTCGAGTAAATGCTTAGCTGTGAGATTTGGAAATTAAACAGGATATTCGACAATTAAGAATTAGGTGAGTGACTCTCACTCAAAAGCTATATTTAATTTATTTTTATCGGTACAAAAAAATTTGGCTGTTTGAATGCAGGCATAGATTATTGAATCATTGTGGTTATTATATATAATATATATTAGTTATTTAGGCTTCGTGATTGTGGTTATTATATATATATATTGGATATTTCCCACAATACCATTAGTAGATGCCTGCAGTATCGTTTGCGGATGACCCTATCTCCCAAAGATATATGAGTGGATGACCTTATATACCACGATATCTTGCATTGAAGCAGGATTGGTATTATTAATGTTGACTAACATCTGTGGATGTAGGTAAAACAGGTTGGAGGGATACAGCAGGATTCCTCAAATTTATTTATTATTGTTGACATATTTATATATGTGTGAGGTGTTGAATTGAATTGATGCTTTGTGCGTTAGATGTTTGAATATCACTGGCCCTAGATATTTACATTTAAAAATATCATAAAAAGGGATTTTTAGATTTGAGAAGGGAATTTTATTTTTTGAAATAAAATTTGAATTTCGAATAGGCTAAGAAACTTATAACTTGTTTTTGATAATAAAACAAGTATTGAATTTATAAACGATGTTTATAAACGGAAAGAAAAATGGTCATTTGATAATATTTAATTTTAAATTCAAGAATGAATTTAAAGAGGGAAAAACTTATTTTCCGAAGTGGAAATTGGATTTCAAATGAAATTTGAAATCGAAACTTGTTTTAGTATTTAAACCAAGAAATAAAATTATAACGATATATAGAAATAAAGAAAAATAACTATTATTGTATACTTTGAAATTTTAATTCAAGTATGAATTTGATAAGTGAGTTCGGAATCGTACGAGAAGAAAATGATGAAATTTATTCTGATGTTCGGAATAAATTGGATTGAAATAAATCTATATAGATTATGATTTGAGTTCAATGGAGTCGAATTTATGGAAAATAAAATATTATTTCCAAAAGATATTGGAATTTATAAATAGAAATTTATAATTTTAATATGAAAATAGATTCTATGTTTATATATATATAAGTTATAATAATAAAATATTTAAAATAAGGAATCGAGTTTTAATTGGAAATTTAAATGGAGGCTTGTTAAATGTAAAATAAGGAAATTGATTTATAAACAGTGTTTATAAATATATTAAAGTAATTTTCATTGCATAAACTGAAAATAGATTTTTTTTTCAAATATAAGAAATGGCATTTAAAAATCATTTTTTTAAATGAGATAGAAAAGGTTTTTTTTATGATAAGTGATGTCAGTTTCTTATTACAAACTCTTATCCATCTCAACATAAGAATGTTGTCGATCAAGGTCTGAGAGGTAATTAAAATACCCCAACTTGAACGGCTTTACTATTATCAAGGGATGATATTAGTTTGTAATGGTTAAAGGATATTGAAATGAGTTATTTTTCATTTATGTCCAATTGTAATCTTCAAAGCTTGAAGTTGGATAAAACCGTCAAGTTCATATAGAAATTGGTATTTAATGTGTAATTGAGCTATGAATAAATTTATAACCAAGTTATGAATTGGGAATGGAATAATTGACGATTAGGGTAATCGAAAATGTTAAGTTAAATTTGGAAAGCTGGTTAATATATATTATAATTATTGAAAATGGAGTTGGAACCGAATTATAAACGAAGTTTTAAATGTTTATAATTAAATTTAATTAAAACGAACTCGCTACAGCGCGGTAGTTCATAAATTGGTGATTCGAACTTCGATTGAGTATACAGAACTTAATATAAGTCGGAATTCGATGAAACAAGAAACGCCCAGACCGATTAAATGATAGTTTTCAAATGGAAGAAAAAAATCTTGATTTCGTCGTATAGATTTTGAGTTATGTCAAAAAATAAATTTTAGAAAAGTCACTGTAAAATCGTTTAAAACCCATAATTATTTAATTAATTAATTAAAGGGATTTTTAGTGAATAAAAATCCGAATTTCAACTAGAAAAATCCAGATTTGAGTTATAAATCAAATATGAAGTCAAGTGGAGTGAATGAAGTGATTTTTGATATAAAAATCAGATTTTTGAATATGGAATGATATTAACTAATTAAAGCAAAGATGCTAGTTAATGAGTTTTGAATTGAACTTAACGTGGGTCAAGTAAATTGGATTTGTAAAGTAGAATTTGAAATCGAATACACGACCTGAGTTGTAAATGAAATTCAATTTGTTTATAAGTTGATTAAAATATGTTTGAATACTACTTTTTCAAACTATAAGTGAATAAAACGATTGAACTAATTAAAGAATTAATTAGTGGAATTGAATGTGATTAAATCCAAATAGTTGTATGGATTGAAATAAAGTGAAAATGTAGGTGATCGTATATTAGACAGGTATGGAATGAAGTGAATGGAGAATGTTTTGAGTGCCCGACAAAAAGGTATACGTTTAATTTTCCATATGAGATTTTATGAGCCTATTAGGCAAGCCGCTTGGCTTTTTTATTTTCTTTTTGAATGGGAAGGGCCCAGAGGGCGATTTGTGGTTGTACCGAGTGACCCGTTCAAAGGAGGTGCGGGTGAAATTTTCCGAAAATTTAAGGAGTTAAAATATTTTTGACAAATTTGATAACTAGAAATCAACATGGCGATATATATAGAATTCGATAAGAAATTTGGAAAATAGTTAATGAATGAGACTAAATTAAAAGGGATCAATGATTGTTTGATGGATGTTTGTTTTCCTTTGATAGTTAAATCATCAGCTATCAATGATTTTTGGACCACCGTTGTCAATACGGAGAGACCGATTGGATATAATATCCGAAAACCACTCCGTATAAGCATAGGCGTTGCGAATTAGATTATGCTGAAGATAATGGAAGTCGGAGTGAAATGCAAGGGATGTTTTGTTTGTACAGTCTCAGGACAACTTGTATGGACGAATGCGTGACAGAGTATTCCTAACGCATCACATAAGACGATCTTTTTGAGATATTACGTCTGGTGGCGGAGAAATTCGTTTCTCTTAGCTTTTATACCCATAATATTTTGAGAAGATTAACTAGTGATTTGATGGGTTTGACGATGTGGCATTCAAAGTGTATGGTGACCAGATGTTGTAAAAAGATAAACGTAGCCTCGATATCAGCTGTTACGACATGGATTTCGCCAGACCTAATCGATCGCTAAGTCGACCAAGACCGTTCGAATCCCGTATACGTAACTCTGGGCATACAACACATCTGAACAAATAACAGAAGACTTTTATAAACATCATAATAATGTTACATCAGAGTACAAAATATATCAGAGTACATCGAAAAATAATATTAATACAGCGGAAGATTAATTTACAATAAATTTAACACAATGCAGCGGAACTATAAAATTAACACAGCGGAAGACTATCAACGCTTTGGACACAGTTTTAAGCTTTAATCTAGAATCCTGCTAAATATATCTACAAAATAAGCTTCTCGACTGCCCGTGTGAAAAATATGGGCACCTGAGTTTGCAAGTGAAACAAACTACGAGTCAGTCATAGGACTGGTATGAGAAATCTTTCCTAACCTCTCTAACAATATGGTTAATCACAGGACCACGCCGCTAACGTGGAATAGGTTTACTCCATTGAATTGCCAGTGAATAAATTAAATAAATCTTTTAAAACAACGTAATGCTTTTTAGAAAATGAAATCATTATAAATCTCAAGTCCCATCAAACAATGCAATGCAAACCATAGGATAGAGTTTTACCTTATAACGATCAAACATGCTTGATACGTTGAAAATAATATTTAATATTATTATTAGTGTTTAATCAGTTTAAAAATACTTTCAAAGTAAATGTATCAATCCTAGACGGCATAGTACCCCATCCTACTATGTCGCCATATATAGGTTTACAATCAAAACTATAATGTCGTATTGGAAATTGGGCTTCCATCATGAGTCAAGGCTAGTGATGATCTCCTTACCGATTCAAGACACTCTAGTAAATGTCTCGGAATCCCTCGCAGTGAACCCTTGGATCCTGCAGGGTCGGTCCACAAATATACCTTAGTGGATTGGCAATTCTTGAGAACACGTTTCCCGGTCCTATTGAACCTATAATTTGGTCACTATTAACCAATCAATCCGAGAAACCTTATAATCCATCAACCACATAAGTAAAATGTAAGGGTTGCAAATCCCTAATACCACATCTAGCTAGAAAGAAACGTGTGCACTCCCTGCGTTCCCTTATCGCGTTTTAGACTCCTACCGGGGTGTGAGGCTCGCAAAGTAACGTTATACACAAAGCTATGCCTAAATGGGTTGTGTTTTGATCAAGAACCACAAGGCTCTGCTTTTCAACAAAAGCCTTGATCATTTGCATCTTGGCATGCCACATTGACAATCCAAGACATGTAATCGATAATTACCAATATATAACCTTTGAGCTCGTGCGTCTCAGAGAAGGGTGTTAAGCAAGAGAATAAATTCTCCCTCACCAAACAGATATATATTAAATAGAAATCAGTTTACATGAAATGAAATCCAATGTTAGACACACATCCATTTACAAGTCCGTTCTGGGTCTGAACGAAACCGAAGACACCTTATTCCTCATCCCGTATATCCAATACGGAAGAGAGGTGCTCGATTATCCAGACAATCAACAAGTACGTCCGGACAACTACCATTGTAACCCTTTCCTGGGAGCAAATCAGTCCAGGGAATTAGTAGTCATCCATTCGATGTGAAGATCGCCGGTCTTCAATCACCGTCTTCAATGTCTTCGACTTTAAATCGTCGTATAATTATTTGAAATGAGATTGAACACGGTCTTTTAAAATGATTCTCGCATAATTATAATTTAAAATCATTTCATATCGTTAATAATGTTTAATAACGATTTATCGCTATTTTAGATTATATTGTTAGACCAAAAAAGGGCACTAACACCAAAATGCATATCACAGATCACAAAATACAGAAAAAAGTAAAATCAGAGGGGACAAACAAAGTTTTTATAGTGATTCGGCTCAATCCAAGCCTACATCCATTTTATCTCTTCTTAAATCCTAAGAAGTTACAAGTACAATTCTCTCGGTTTATACACGAAATCCTCGTGTTTACAATGAAAAGAGGTAAGAAATCATAAGATTATACACGAAATCCTCGTGTTATAATATGGAATTTGGCTTCTTTGCTGTTGAAATTGCTTTGCAGAGAGCAATGGTGGAAGACGTAAAGAGTTAGAGCCAAATGATCCTTGAAAATGCCTTCAAATGGTGTAATTATAGCTATAGGGGAGCTTCTGCGAGGACCGGTTCGTGATAGGGCATGTGGCACCCGATCCGGGTAAGTAGGAGCAGAAGTAGCCTTGAGAACAGGTCAAGATCTACGCATGTATCAACATATGCAGAGATCGGTTCGTGGTCATGGGATCGGGTCGTGATGTCGGCTTCACGAGCCGATGTATGGCCGCGAGCTGGAGTGGTGAAGCTAGTATCTACGATCGGGTCGTGGTCCACCTGAGCTCCACGGTCGGAGTTGGTTTCACGAGACAGGGGCGCGTCACGAGTCGAGGAGCGGGCGATCCAGGTTCCTGCTGACCGAGTCGAGGTGGATCCCATGAGCCAAGGTTGGTCCCACGAGCCGATCCATGTTCTGAACTTTCTGATGTTTCGTCACTTCATCCAAGCGATTGCCAGATTACACCAGTTTACGGAAACGGGCATAAAGCCAAACGAAAGCTCAGCCTGAAGTTTATTCAGAGAGCTACAGGTTTTACTGTGCAAACCTTTCTAGGAATAATCCATACCAAGAAGTTCGAACCGAATATAATCCATACCCGATTTCTTTTGTCACATCCCGACAAGACCATTTGTCATTCCTAAGTATAATCCATACTTAGGAGTCCAAAGTGAGTATAAACCATACTCAGTCCTGAAATAGAGTCATCCTTACAAATCCTGGCAGGGGCCAAACTTTCTAGGCATAATCCATACCAAGAAGTTCAAACCGAGTATAATCCATACCCGATTTCTTTTGTCACATCCTAACAAGACCATTTGTCATTCCTAAGTATAATCCATACTTAAGATTCCAAAGCGAGTATAAACCATACTCGAGTTATCAATCTGAGTATCATCCATACTCATATCCAGAGAAAACTATATTTGCCACAGCCTGACAAGATAGTTCGACCATAAGCGTAATCCACACCTAGTGTTTCAAAATAAGTATAAGCCATACTTTAACTGAGGTTGAGGATCTTGCCACATCCTGGCAAGATACTTAAATTCACCAAACATAATCCATGCTTGGAATATCCTTCCTTATTCAATTCAAAATGCAAAAGCAAATCAAATCCTGATTGGTTTGACACCGAGTCCAGAGCACGCTTTGGGGCTACATCCTAACCCCGTACGTGTGTACTCCGATTCAACCAATCGGAAAACCTAATGAAAGCAAAAATTAAAGCCTAAGAAATGCAGAAAATGAAAGTTGATCTCATCTAGATCAGTTGATGATGAGCCCACAAGAGCTCGATCCAGGGTCATTCCCTCTTCGGGGAGCAGGAGGAGGCAGCGCAGGTGCATGCGCTGTTGATAGTTTCACATACTCGGGTAGCTCTCCATGTCTAACCCGTTCCTCAATCAAATCAGGAAGATATCTGCAGTCGTCAGTGTTATGACCGTCCATTTCATGAAATATGCAGTGTTTTCCAGAGTCGCATTCTCTTTGCGATGGCTCCCTCCTAGAAGGCTTTGGGTAGGAGAAAACATCGTTCGTGTCCATGTAGATGTTCGATAGTGGAGCATTGAGCTCAGTATACTTTTCATACCTGGGCCCTCTCCAGGGCTGAGGGTTATGGTCATTCTTGACAGTGGCTTTTCCTTTGCCATTTCCAGAATCGGATGGTTCTCCGTCTTTAACCATGTTGACGTCGAGAATGCATTTCTCAGAAGTTGCATCTTCTACCCGTAGAAATATGTCTGCTTCGAGGTAGAATTCGCCGAGATTGCGCAGTGGATCTCGGTACAAAGACTTTTTGAACTCCGAGTTATCCAAGACACCGGATACCACTGCCATCAGTACCATTGAAGGTTCAGGGCAATCAACTGATGCTGCAGCAACATTGAATCTTTCCAGAAATAAGCATAGAGTTTCTCTAGGCCTCTGCTTGATTGTAGTGAGTGACATGACGTTCTTGGGTCGAGCGATGTGGACCCGAAACTGTTCGATGAAGCGAGCGAACAACATATTCCAGCTGTTGATCGATTCCGTTTCTAGCTGCTGAATCCACATAGCGGCTATATCAGTCAAAAAGAGGGGAAACATTTAGCCATGATGTTTTCCGATGCCGATTGAACTTCCATATGCCTTTTGTAGCGTATCAGATGCACGGTAGGATCGGTCCTGCCATTGTAGGGCTCCAGTTGTGGAAGTTTGAAATCTGGGGGATTGCGAGAATTCCTGATTTCCTGAGTGAACGGGTTGTGATTGACGTCATCCATGTCGCTCTGATAAGTGCGGCCTCTTGAGAGGCGTTAAATGAGATTGGCAAGTCGATCGCCTTCAAAAAGTTGTTGCAAGTTGCCAAGATTAGAGCTGGTACCCCCACCGTTGAGTGTGAGAGAAGGGAGCTGCTGGTGAGCTATCGTTAGCGGGTCGCGGTTCATGGATCAAGGGGGCGACCGGACCCTGTCGTGAGTCAGGGAGGTCAGCTCGTGAGGTAGGTTCGTGAAGGGGGGCTCGTGGCTCGAGAGGGGCGACCCGACCCGGTGCTGGAGGCCTATCACGAGCCGATTCCTGCTGCAATTGAATGGGTGCTTCAGGGTTCACGAGCCACTCAGAGGGCGATCCGACCCGTCCATGAGGGGCTTGTCGAGTTGCTTCGGTAGCTTGATTTCCAGCGACTTGTTCGTTGCCGCTTGCCCTGCCATCCATCCGAGCGAAGAATTCGTCCATCATTTTTGTTGTTTTTGGAGGAGATCATCTTGCCTTGCCATTTAATCTCTTAATTCAGCGAGAACGCCATCCATCTCGTCTCTAGTTAAGAAAGCAGAGGGATCTCCATGAGAGGAAGCCTCCGGGCTTGCCTCATTCCTCGCGTCTTCATTGCCAACATCCTCAGCACCTTCAGTACGGGAGAGGGTTCCTTCCTTCCTTCTTTTAACCATTGATCCAGTAGCCAAAAATTCCAAGCAGAAGTTGAAGTTGTCGTGTGCCCCCTTTGATGGCGCGCCAAAATGTTAGACCAAAAATTGCACTAACACCCAAATGCAGATCACAGATCACATAATGCAAAAAAAAGTAAAATCAGAGGGGACACACAAAGTTTTTATAGTGATTCGGCTCAAACCAAGCCTACGTCCACTTTATCTCTTCTTAAATCCTAAGAAGTTACAAGTACAATTCTCTTAGTTTATACACGAAATCCTCGTGTTTGCAATGAAAAGAGGTAAGAAATCATAAGATTATACACGAAATCCTCATGTTGTAATATGGAATTTGGCTTCTTTGCTGCTGAAATTGCTTCACAGAGAGCCATAGTGCAAGACATAAGGAGTTAGAGCCAAAAGACCCTTGAAAATGCCTTCAAATGGTGTATTTATAGCTGTAGGAGAGCTTCTGGGAAGAGCGGTTCGTGATAGGGTACGTGGCACCCGATCCGGGAAAGTAGGAGCAGAAGTAGCCTTGAGAACAGGTCAAGATCTACGCGTGTATCAGCAGATGCAAGGATCGGTTCATGGTCATGGGATCGGGTCGTGATGTGGGCTTCACGAGCCGATGTCTGGTCGCGAGCTGGAGTGGTGAAACTAGTGTCTACGATCGGGTCGTGGTCCACCTGAGCTCCACGGTCGGAGTTGGTTTCACGAGACAGTGGCGCGTCACGAGTCGAGGAGGGGGCGATCCAGGTTCCTGCTCACGAGTCGAGGTGGATCCCACGAGCCAAGGTGGGTCCCACGAGCCGATCCATGTTCTGAACTTTCTGATGTTTCGTCACTTCATCCAAGCGATTGCCAGATTACACCAGTTTACAGAAACGGGCATAACTTCCAAACCATAAGTCCGATTGAGTCAAACGAAAGCTCAACCTGCAACTTATTCAGAGAGCTACAGGTTTTGCTGTTTAAAGCACCGTAATTGCTGTTTCGAGCCCAAAATAGGCCATCTGATAGAAGTTTCGGGACATTCTTTGTTTGTGATGCGATTTTGGTCAAACTGCTTCATGTCTACTGGTGATGTTTTCAGTGCCTGCGCATGCTGTTATCCAGATATTTCATGTGTGACAGCTTTTACCAAAAAGTGTGTCAACATATATAAAATAGTCAAATTTAATTTAACGACGCTTCATGTCAATGGGGGGCCTTGACGCTATTTGTACCCAAATTTGATTTACACATTTCTCAAAATCTAACTGTTGGATTTTAACAACTTTAATATCGTTGGAAAGATCTTCCCAAAGCGAACCTAATGGTTTCAATTTTGGGAAAATCTGACGATTGGATCTTTCGGTATAATCGTTTAAAGTTACGATTCCAAAACGCAAACTACCACGCGCGATTCATTTAATTTTAATTTATATTTATATATATAATTATATATAAATATAAATCATTCGAGGATTCCACTAGCGTGTTTAACACGCCAAATGAAAGAATGTTTTATTGGCATAACATATCTACATGTTCACAATGTCAAATAAATATGTATTTTATTTATATTCATTTCTACATGTTTCTAATGGCAAACAAGTATGTATTTTATTCACATGACATTTTTGCTAATGACAAATAAAAAGATAACTTTTATTTTCATGTATGCAATTTCTATTTTTAACTTTAATAGATAAAAAGAAATATTTTATTTGTATATATAGTTTTGCTGTATAATATAACATATAAAAATGCCTCTTTACTTTGTACACAAATTCTAATGTATAATCTGACAATAAAATGTCACTTTGATTTGCATACAAATTCTATTGTAAAATTTAACGATAAAAATGTCACTTTAATTTACATACAAATTCTATTGTATGTTTTGACAATAAAAATGATTCTTTAATTTGCATAAAAATCCTATTTCAACAAAATGCCTAAAAAGTGATACATTAATTTTTGTTGACAATTCTATTTTAACAAAATGATTAAAATGATATTTTCATTTTTTTGACAATTCTATTTTAGCAAAATGATTAAAAGTGATACATTCATTTTTGTTGACAATTCTATTTCAACAAAACGATTAAAATGATAATTTTATTTTGTTAACAATTCTAGTTTAAAAAAATGAATAAAAAGTGATAATTTCATTTTGTTAACAATTCTAGTTTAACAAAATAATTTAAAGTGATAATTTCATTTTGTGAAAAAATCTATTTTAACAAAATGAATAAAAATGGTCTTTTCATTTTGTTGAAAATTCTATTTCAACAAAATTAATATTTTTGCTCAAACACAAATCTGTTTAACCAAAAATGTTATTTTTGACTTACCTCAAATCTATTTAACAAAAATGTAAGTTTTATTTAACTCAAATCTATTTTGACAAAAATGTATGTTTTTGTTTCAACCAAACTATTTTGACAAAAATGTTCGTTTTGTTTCAACTATTCTATTTTGACAAAAAATATGTTTTTGTTTCAACAATCTATTTTGACAAAAATGTATATTTTGTTTCAACTAATCTATTTGGACAAAAATGTATATTTTGTTTCAACTAATCTATTTTGAAAAAATGTATATTTTTGTTTCAACTAATCTATTTTGAGAAAAATCGGGCAGGTAGCATAGCTAGGTGGGTCATACCCAAGCAGGGTATATTTGTCACCGATCTAGAGAAAATTCAATATTTATTCTTATTTCGATTATGTATCTTACGGATTACGGTTGGACGGCCGACAAACGTGGGTGACAATATATTCGCTACACTCAAGTTAAATGAGTGGGCGGCCATGTGTGGCCGGGTTGCAAGATGTTCTTGCTAAACCCCAGTGTATCCCCTCTAGAGTACACTGATCGGGAGGAGATTCCATACCTTATCATAGTTGGAATCCAATCTTCAATAACCGGCCTTCGGTTTTTGATTTTATACTATATATGTAGAGCGTGAGATGTGAGATGCAAGCGTTCTATTATTCGGTTATTTATTTGATTAGACATTATTATAATATCAATGGATTTCAATATCAAAAATGTTTTGGGTTATAGTAAGGAAAAAATCGTCCATGTTTATTTGTGGGCTGGTCTTACTATTACCCTTTCTTTCAAAGGATTTTCAAAGTTAAACAATCTGGTTGGAGTTTACTCACACCAGTCCCATGACTGACCTAGAGTTTATTTTGTTTGTTTTTACCTAAACTCTTGGGTGCCCAAACTTGTATGGGCAGTCAAGTGTTTCAGGATTTTACAGTTACACCTAGAGGAGCTTGAAGCAGGAGGCTTCACCGTTAGTTATTTAAAGTATTTCTGCTATGATGTATATGTATTGTACTCTGATATGGTATGTATATACAGTACAAATTTGTATTTCAAAGTTATGTTATATAATATATTTTATTTGTTCCGTTATGAGATTTTGTTTTGTTATTTTTGTTCTTCTATCTGTTTCTATTTCTTTAACCCTAATGACTCGTATTTCTGTATTATTTGGGTTGGACGTGTGTCGTTTAGTCAACTCAGATAGTATGGATTCGTGGGCCGTTACACAACGCTTATTATAAATAAACTTGAAATTAGAAATTAAGTTTAATAAGCTTAAAGATATTCTATGGTGGCCTTGTAATTAAAATTATTCTTTGATAATTAGCAAGGTTGATTTATACATAAATAATATTTAATTGAATAGATTAATGAATATTGTAAATCAATGAAAACGGAAAGGTAAGTAAAACACAAAAGAATAAATTAGACATATGGTCTAATAAAATAACAATATGCGTTCGATTCACTCCGTAAGGATGAAGAACCCAATGGGATAGATCATCGAAGGTGTAGGGAGACATGGTGGGAGCACATCCAACTTATTTGATGGGACTGGAGGGAAGTGCATGACTTCTACTGGACGTGAGAATACTCTGTGATGGCCTTTTGTGGTAGGCCTAAAGAAGTTGTACCCACAGAGGCATTTTCTGTACGGTTCCATCCGGTGAGCAAGCCTTGGCTACATCTTGGATGATGGAGAACCTAATGACTAATAAAAAGATGATCTTAGGCTGATTCAGCGGCTTCCTCAAGGAGGGAGGCTTCGTGGTCAGTTACGACAAGGATACTAGATCGTAGGATACCTATCGCCGTAAGTCGGAGCACATGCGGGAAAGACTGGAGCTAAGACAATAGGTCAATGTTCTTCGCTATTTGGTCATTAGATGGGGGCAACATGTTTGTTTAGATTGGATGGTACGATGGTCAATTAGCTCTTTGAATAGTCTTTCATTAGATTGGGGGTAGGCTATAGTTGGGCATTGGAGAACCACCGAAGAGACATACCTAAAATTTGATATCTATACTGTAGACCTAACAAGACTGTCCTTTATAGGTATGCGTAAAACCCTCGACTGAGTTCCGTGAAAAAACTCAGGGATTAGGGCGCCCTTATGGTGCAGCGATAAAGGCTTAATCGCTTTCGCAACACAGCGTAGTACGCTTTCATGGCGTGACGTTGGAGACTTGGTATTCCTTCGTAACATAGTCTGGTATATTTTCGTAGCGTGGAGATGGAGGTCCAGTACGTTTCTCATAGCTTGACGACGGGGACTACTCGAGGAGGGTACTATGGAAAATACCTTGATATTGGGTATATAACTGCATATATATTATTTACTAGGTTAATCTACTAAGGGGTAGATGGGTACGATTTATGCAGAGAAATCAAATGTGTGTTGTGAAATAAACCTGAAAAACTTAATATATATAAACCAGTGATAGAACGGTATGCCGTGTTTATTATAGAAATTATAATTTATCCATTCTCCAAAACTTTTGTTCTGACCCCTTCCTCATAACAAACGTGCGAATTAAACAGGTGGTTGAGATCTTGTAGCTTAGAGACACTTATTTGATAGTGTCATTATATTGGTGACTATTTACTTACTATTATATTTTATTCCCTTCCGCTGTGAGGTTTCTATTATGAGCTATGATATATTTATCTTTGACTTCCTGCAGGATACCATACAAACCATCTCAGGATTCGATAGATTTGTATTTTTGTAAAAAAAATCGATCTGTTGAAATTCGGGTTGTTATGTTTGGTATCAAAGCTTAGGTTTAGCATTCCTATATAGATAGTGAGTGAACGTATTTGTATTTTTAAAATATAAATATTATATATATATACCTGTACCCATAGAGGGATCCACTAATTAAGTGAGCGGCGCATGGAAGAAGTTAGGGTATTAGTTTTGTACACTAAGGAAAAAGTTATGGAAGTTTGAGGATTATAACCCATGAGAGGCTAGGGTGGAAAGTGTAGAAAAATGTTTGGAAAAAGAGAGAGAAGATTCCATGTGTTAACATTTGAAATTTTGGTATTTCAGATTTGATGATTTGGCAGTAGGGCCTTCTAAATTGAGAGAAGATTAAGAAGGAGAAAAATTGGTTAGGAATATATATATGCACACACACATACACACATTTGGCACAAAAGTGGCGCTAGCCTTATTTATCAGTTCAGACATAGTTTGGTAGGAATTTATGTGAAGGAGAAATTTTAAGACAAAGAAATGTAATTTCGTGCAATGATTTTGGAAAATGCAAAAGTTTGAAACCACTTTATGATTATCCCCACAGTTAGAACTTTTAAAAAGAACTTGGAAAAAAACGTAAATATAGAAAAAGATTTCTTGACAAAGTTTTCATATTTCAAAAATGTAAAAGTTCACAATTTTGGAAATTTATTGATTTGTAATTTTAAGAGTTGCATATAAAGGATTTTTGAGGTAATTGTGCAAATTTGTTTTTAAAAAAGTATTGAACGTGCAAGCAAGTTGTGGGGTTAAGTGATATAAGTGGATAAGGGGAAGCACAAATAAATGAATTGGCTATATGGGGATGCAGAGGTGACCTTGTGTGAAATAAAATACAAAAGTATACTTAAGGTCAAATTGTGACACACTTTAACTTGTTAGAATAAGAAAAATTATATGATAAGTTTTTATGAATCAATAAGTTTGTAAGTAAACATGTTTTGTTAAAGCGACAAAAAAAATGTGCAGCAAAAGAGATGCGCAAGACATAAGCGAAGCACTATAGTTTGTGTTATCTATTTCAAAAAAAGGAAAGTAATTTCCTTATTACTTTACACAGAACACACAAGTCCTCTTTAGAAAAGATTCATAGGAACTTATTCTTATTAATCCCTCTTGAACATGAAATGTACATTACAATTAATAAATTTCCAACTAAGTTAAAGTCCATAATCTATCTTCTCAGATTTTAAATTTTGAGAATAGCTTCGAGAATATAAAATTTTAGTGAATTAAAGGTAATTTAGTGAGGTGGTCCAATTAGTGTACACGGATAGCTGGTAAAGATTTGAGGAAATAGAAAAGTTTTCTTTTAGTACTGATTTACATTCCTATGTAGTGTTCTATTTTAGGAAAAAAAAATAGAATAGTTTAGTAGGATACTCTCTTCCTAGGTGTTTGTAGCGATCGCTAGGTAATAATAAAAACATAGAATATTGTGAATAAAATGAAAATGAAGGTAAAAGATGAACAACGAAAGAAAAAACAAACAAAGACGTCAACTGCAAAAATTGAGAATAATGAACGAAAATGAATTCTTCCAAGTAGGCTTGGAAAACTAAAAAAAAATCTTATGTAAACTGTGCTTGGAATAGAAAAATAGAAATTTTTGTAAGATTAGCAATTAAGGTTTCCAAGTATGGGGAAAAAGGTACGTAAAAGTGGATGGAACATATGTAATTTTCCATTTTCTACCTCTTTCTAACATAAGAAATCAAATTCAGAATATTAGACTTTTTTGAAATTCGCAAATTTAAAGTTGGTTGGTAGGGTTTAGATGTGAAAATTGGATGAACTACGCTCTCACCCAGTAAGAGTGTAGGAAAAATTGGACAAAAAAGTATTTTAATTTTTAAAATATTGCATTCATATAAAAATTGCCAGTATATTTACGGTGTGTGCATCATGTTTTCAAAAAAGATTGTCAAGGAAATTTGCATTCATATAGGAGGTACTGCTTATGCATTCATGTATTTTTTTTATGTTGTGTTGCACTTTGCACAAGTGCACAAACGGTTGCAAAATTGGGTGTACACATGATGGTTGTAAATTATGTGAGGAATTACTTAATTGTACACTTACCAAATTTTGGGGACGGAATTTTCTAAGGGTGGAAGAATGTAGCACCTCACAATTTTAAATTAAATAATAAAACAAAATTTTGTGAAATAATCGGAATTTGATCATGGAACTGGTGTCATTGCATCCATGATGATTTTTTGATCAATTTAGACCTAGGGTTTGCAGAAAAGGATTTAAAATGAAGAAAATATCATTAAATAAAGTTTTAGAGCAAACATGAAAAAGAAGAAACAAGAGAAACACAAATAAGAACAATTTCTACCAATTTTTAACTCATGTGAACAAAAATCTAAGTTAGGTGAGTTAGTAGAGCATGCACTTCCTAAGGTGGAGGCTAGGAGTTCGAATCCCACCAACGTTATGTTTTAAATTTTAAGAGGGCCAACTAAAAGGATGCTTGTTCTAAGATATATATATATATATATATATGTATGTATGTATGTATATATGCATACATATAAGGAAAAATTATATGTATTAGTGTGTGTGTGTATGTATATATATGTATATGTGTATGTATATGTATATGTAAGAGAGTGTGTGTATGTATATATGAGGATAGATCAGGGGGTATTTTGCAGCACCCCTATTGCATGCTTTATCCGTTCGTGAGCTACGACGATCCAAATGCAACGAAAATTCATAGATGTTTAATCCACACATATATAATGATCTATCCAAAATTTGAGATCGTTCCGACCATCGTAACATTTTCAAAATCTTAGCTCAATTATTCACTGTTCAGACATTTATTCAAACCGTTAAATTTAAACATCAAATATATTATGATATGAATGTCAGAGTGAGCTCAATTTTGGATAGATGCTAATATATATGTGTATTGAACGTCTACAAATTCTTGTTGGATTTGGATCGCCGTAGCTCATGGTAGGGTAGGGGGTGCAACAAGGGTGCTACAAACAGGGGTGCCCCGATCGCTCCTCTCTATCTCTCTCTATATATAGTATACACACACGCACACACACACGCACACACACACACACACACACACACACACAGATATATATATAGTGATGGCTCGAAAATTCCCATCTTTCGGATCGACTATAAACCATACCAGTCCAACCCGAAATGGCATAAACCCTCGAGACATTAACTTTGGGCGTACAACAACATAAGACAGAAACAAAAGACTTTTCATTAACATTGTTAAAATGTTACGTCATAGTACAAAAGTATATTTATCAGAGTATAATAAATTACAACATATTGCACAACGAAAATAAAAATACATAACTTTCAGCGGAAGACTTATAATGCTTTGGACACAACTTAAGCTTCAATGCATGATCCATCTTTAAGTATCAGCAAAACAGACTACCCTTTCGTGTAAAAATAAGGGCACCCGAGTTTGCAAGGGAAAACAAACTACGAGTCAGTCACGGGATTGGTATGAGGACACTAATCGGTTATTCTTAACTTATTTAAGTTAGGCATACCATGGGACCACGCCGCATAACGTTGAACGGGTTTCCTCCCCATGAATAACAGTGAACAAAAATAAAAATAAAAATAGTTTCATCATCATATTTAGACTTGTAAATCAAATTTAATCAACTAAATTTACTTTCAAAACCTTAATTTTGAAAATAATCTCTTCGGACTTAAGATCCCCATATCATTTCAAATCATTGAAATACTATAGATATTTCTTTCATATCAAATCATACTTTACATCGGGATTTCAAAACAACTCATGTTTGAAAATCTCAAATATCTATAATACAAGCATATCTAAACATATGCAACCAAATCGGGAGGTTTATACCGTCAACAAGGCCCTGGGTTACAACCTTCCTTTCCTTTCGTCGACAGTCTATGTATGTCCCTCTCGCAAGAGGAGTCCCATACCGGTATATCCCTCAATTCTTAAGAGCAAATAATACCCTATCTGCCTAAGTTTAAGTCACAGCGGGTTACCCGAATCATAGGTAACATATCAAATCATTTCTATCCCGAAGTGATAAACCCTTTTGCAGTAATAAACACAAGTACTTTCAATTTGTACTATTATTTCTTTCATAATCATTCAAAACACTGGGATTTAAGCCTCCGAAATTCTTTTTGTTTATAAAAGCAAATTTTCATAAACAACTTTATGTTCTTCAAATCTCCATCCATATCCATATTCGAATTAATCTTAATTAAAAGATTTCGCAAAACTCTTCTTTCTGTAATGACCCGGGATTTTGACGACTTTGGTTATCGTCATAAACTCAATGATGACTAACCAAACATCAAAAAATACCGATCACTAATGAAAGAAATTAGAGGATTAGGAAAGATAAGATAGAAACTTAGAATAGAAGAAGAAGAAGAACACAATATCAGAGTAACACGAATCTCACAGCGGAACGAATAAATAAAATATATATATAACATAACTTGAAATATACATCTGTACTTGAATATACATCATCGTTAAAGTACAACACTTACAACACAGCGGAAATAACTATAGCTATATGATCCTGAAGCCTCCTGCTCCAGCTCTTCAACTATATCTGTAAAATCCCGACTACTTGACTGCCCGTACAAATTTAGGCACCCAAGAGTTTAGGGAAACAAACAAATAAACTTCGGGTCAGTCATGGGACTGGTATGAATAAAACAGTTTAAAACAGTTCAAGCAGGTAATCGATATCTCATAAGACCACTCCGTATAACGGAACGGGTTTTTCCCTTATGAGAATCCAAATATCTTTATATCAAAAACCTTTTGATATAATAATGTCTATCAACACAATATAATAATCATCTAGCAGAAACGCTTTCATCTCACGTTCTACATATATAGTATACAATCAAAAACCGCAAGCACGTATTGAGTAATGGGTTTCCAACTATGACAAGGTATGGAGCCACCTTTCGCTAGTGTACCTCTAGAAAGGAATACACCGGGTTCAACAAGAACATCTTGCAACCCGTCCACACATGACCGACCACTCATTTCGCTTGAGTGTATCGAATGTATATCACCAACGGTTGGGATCAACAACCGTTTCCCGAATGGGACAGCATCAACAATAGATTTTTAGAAGTAAATGAAACTCTAGATCAGGTGATTTTACACCCTACTTCGGTGCGACCGACTTAGCCATGTTGCTTGCCCGATTTCTGTCATTTACCGGATGTGAGGCTAGAAGCTACACTTTATCATCACACCAGATTCACTTTGAATGCCACATCGTCAAATCCATCAAATCATCGATTGACGTCCTCAACCATACATTATGTGTTAGCTAAAAGAAGTTTCCTTCTCCGCTTCCACTCTTGGTACGGTTGGAGAAATCAATGTACGTGATCGTCTGGAAATACTCTGTCAGACATCCATCCATACAAGTCATCCAGGAACAGGATGAACCGAAGGCACTATTCTGTAAATAGGATAGCCCTTGCATACAATTTCCTTTGGCATATATGATTCGCAACGCTTATGCCAATACAGAGTGGTTCTTTGGATAATAATCCAACCGGTCTCTCCATATTAACAACGTTAAAATGGTCAAAACTTCGATAGTCTGTGATTTAACTATCGAAGAAAAACAGGTGTGCAAACAACGATATTATTTCCAAATGGAAATTTATATCGATCAAACACCATTCAACATTTATCTCTTTATTTCATTAATTTACTTATCTCCTGTTTCCCTATATTCAATATTTCTTATTTTCTAAATTTGGAAAATATACGTTATTAACAATGGAAAACATTTCCATTTCTTGTTTTCTTTATTAGAAAACATTTCTGGTTTCTTATTTGGAAAACATTTCCAAAGCTTCTTCATTGGACTTAGACAGATGTTTGAACAAACCATCGCGATGCCAACTCAAACCATTTCCTTTAATTACAAAATTCACTTAACCATCCTTTACTATCGAACCTTAACCATTCCTTAGTTAAAAATGAAGTCAATCAAGTTGGGGTAGTACTACCTCTCAGACCTTAACTGAACAACGTTTCTAACCTTGAAATAGACAAAGTTCATCCTTCTAATTCTTTAACAAACTTCCTTACGTAACTCTCTTTCAAATCTTTTCTATTCGATAATTCTTTCCTTCGATAAGGTATATTCGATAACTCTATTAAATTTATTCTATTCACTTAACTCTTTTGATTTAACTCTGACTCTATTCACTTAACTCCTATCGAATAAACTATATTCGATAAATCTTTTAATTCTATTTGAATAAACTATATATTCGATTAACTCCTTTTACTCTATTCGAATAAACTATATCCGATTAACTCCTTTATTCTATTTGAATAAACTATATTCGATTAACTCCTTCATTCTATTCGAATAAACTATATTCGATTAACTCCTTTTACTTTAACTCTAATCGATTAAACTAACATCGATTAACTCCTTCATTCTATTCGAATAAACTATATTCGATTTACTCCTTTTACTTTAACTTTAATTGATTAAACTAACATCGATTAACTCCTTTTACTTTAACTTTAATCGATTAAACTAACATCGATTAACTCCTTTTTCTTTAACTTTAATCGATTAAACTAACATCGATTAACTCCTTCATTCTATTCGAATAAACTATATTTGATTAACTCCTTTTCGAATAACATATTCGATTTACTAACTTTCGAATACCTTATTCGATCACTCCCTTCGAATACTATATTCGATTTAACTAACTTTCGAATACCATATTCGATCACTTTATTGATTTATAAAGATTTCCCTTTTTATAATGTTTATCCATTTTAGAAAGATTTCCTTTTAACAGCGTTTATTCATTTATAAAGATTTACTTTCAGTAACGGTTCTTCACTTCATAAATGATTTCCTTTATCTTTCTATTTATAAGTTCTTTACAAATATCTCCTATTCGATTTCATTTGTAAAGGTTTTACAAATATTTCTCTTTCTATTTGATTTGTAAAGGTTTTACAAATATTTCTCTTCGTATTCGATTTGTAAAGGTTGTACACATATTTCTCTTCCTATTCGATTTGTAAAGGTTTTACAAATATTTCTCTTCCTATTCTATTTGCAAAGGTTTTACAAATATTTCTCTTCCTATTCTATTTGCAAATGGTTTGCAAATAATTCCTTTAGGGTTTTATTTCTAAGTATTTTCTATTTATAAAAATCCATTTATAAATAAATTTCTATTTATAAATTATGTATTTATAAATATTCTCTTTTATAAAATCCTCTGATTTTATAAATAATCTATTTTCAATATTCATTTTGAAAATTCCCTTTTCACCATTCCGGTATGTTATGGTATTTAACACATCAAATCACGATGACCAATATCGTTCAAACACATATAATCGACAACAGGTTATATATCACATCATATATTACAATATATGAATCACAGTAAAATAAATGTTGAGGAATCTAGTTGGATTCCTCCAACCTGTTTCCTTGCATCACAGATGTTATACAATAAAATCAACATCACTTTCAGTTTCATATGATATATTCTGTTAAGCAGAATCAATATAGAAATTCACTAACTGACTAGCAGTTCAATCAAACAGTCAACACACAGTCAATCAGCCAATATTTAACAGTTCTAAAAATACAACATGAATTTATAAAATGTTCAGAGTTAGTGAGATTTACTCACATTGGACTATCATCGTTAATTAACGATAATTGTCGTTTGATTTGAATCAAACAATTTATTTCGCCATAAATTCAAACGAGCTCGGATTCACTCCCGGTCAGTCTCATTGTGTTGCTCCCGTCCATACAATCCCAACGCAACTTACGGTTCGTCAATCTGATATTATATGACCAAGATATTCGATTTACAAGATTGAACTAAATTAAAATAAAAACTTGAGCTTATTTACATTGGGCCTTACCCCTTTTGTTTCACGGCCCATTACCCAAACAGACCCACACCCGTACGTGGTCATCTTCCCCAAATACACGATTGCTCCAGTAAATCCAACAAAGCCATTTACGGCACTCCCACCACCATTATCTCCATCTCCATCACATAATTAAATCCACAAAAATCATGGTAATTTTCCTCGTTAGAATCTCCACACACCCATACCAGTAACCTCAAACCCGAAGTGATTTGGCTGCTCGCGACATCAGTACCTCGCGCAACCTCCAGGATTCCCACGACAGAAAAGTGCTTCGAATTCCACAGGACTTTCACCAGCAGCTCGAAATCAACCCCTCTACTCAAAAATAATACTCAAAACGAGTATTATTGATCGAATTTTAAATGATACTCAACCCTAGGACCAAGCTGAAAAGAACACCGCAAGTCTGAACATCACCGAGTTCAACTCCAGGTGTATGAGCGCGAAGTCTAGACCACAACGAGCTCAAGGATGTAGCTCTTACAAATTTAAGTAGTATATTTGATTTTACTTTGAATTAAAAGGATCAAACTTGTTTACAGGAAAATATATTGGAGGCGCGACTTTTGTTTGACTGGAGAATGAGATTAGGTCTTAAGGAATGTTAAGGGTAGTGGTATTTATAATGGTGATAAATATCTAGATATTTTCGTTTTAGATATTTTAGGATATTTTATTTTATTCGTATCCATCTTCTAAAAATTCGTACGACCACATACGATACCTAAAAATCACGAAAATGATCATGTAGCTAGAGTTTGCTATTACGGTCCCAACGAAACTGGTTTCGTCAAATTCCGACTTCGTATGCTCACACAGCATATTTTTAACCGTCGAAATACTGACTGTTTTTCACTCTAAAAATCCGTACGACCACCCAGTGCTTCTAAAAATCACCAAACTTGGAATCTAACAACTATTTGACATTGCATATCCAACAAAACTGGTTTCGTCGAATTCCGACTTCGTTTGCAAAAGTGGCTATTTTTAACGCTCTAAATAACCTATTTAAATATATAAATATATTTAAATATTATTAAATTAAATATTTAAAATTAAATATTATCGTCTATATTCACAGTGGAATAACATACAACTCTACTGGGATTTATAACTCGATATTTTCAAATCCTGTTTTAAATCGATATTTGATTTATATTGAAATTCCTTTTTAAAATATAAATAATTCCTTTATAAATTATAAAGGAATTCCACAGCGACTTTTCTAAAATTTGATTTGGACATAAATAAAAATCTACATGACGAAATCCCGATTTTTCTCTTCCACTAGAAAGATATACTTCACCAGCTCCACACGTTTCTTATTTCACAGAAATCCGGCTTAAAATGAATCCTGCACATTCGGTTGAAGTTCGAATCGCCAATTTACGAACTGCAGCGCCATTTAGAGCTCGATTTTAATTATATTATCACTTTACGTTCAAACTGTCGTTTATATAATTTATTCGTTATTCAAATTCAATTACAAGCTGAATTAAATATCACAGATGATCCAGTTCACATCATATCGCCATTTCAGCCAATTTTGATTATTTCAGAATTAAATATATTATTTAATTTATTATTTTAATTAAATATTCATCATAGTTTAATTCCACGACCATTAAATTCTCTAAACCACCATTTCAATAATTAAATAAATTAATTAAAATACCTCTACCAATGCGGGTCATTACAATCTTTCCCACTTAAAATAATTTCGTCCTCGAAATTGCTAAAAGGTATAGGACGACCCTATCGACTGGTTAGAACATATTTGTTCACTTCTTAACTTCAGTTTCAACTGAACCAATTTAATTTCAATTAAATATTAATTAATTTTTATCAAAGAAAATTTTCAAAAATCCTGAAAATTTTCTAATGCCTTAACTCTTCGAAAAATTTCGCCAGCACCTTTTTGGTACTGGTCAGTCGGTCAAACTCCAACTCGCCTCTCTGGGCCATCTCCAACCCAAAAGAAAATCAAACAGCCAAGCGGCTTGCCAATTCGGCTCATAAATCTTATATCCAATAGAAATATTAACTTGTACCTTTTGTCGGCATATCATTATATCCTTTCCACCTGTTATCAATTCAGCGGATACAAGGGTCATCCCAATCAAATTCCACTCTACTTTTATCCACAACACAACCATTCGCTTATATCCGAGCCAAATATCATTTCAACTCGAGTTTCTTCTCGATTCCCAACTCTTAACTTGATTATCACATTACACTTCAAATTTGAATCTCACAATCCAATTTGTCTTGATATCATTCTAATTCAATCTCAGTTACCACTTTACTGGCTTTACTTTAATTCAAATTTGCTTTCACAAATTTCTGTTAAATTTGTTTTTAATTCAAACAGTCTTTCCCTGGGAGTTTTCAAACAGTTTACTCTTTTCAAAAATCAAAATATCCTTTTTGAACATGTCACTGAGCCCTTAATTAATATTCCATTAGTTAAATCACTTCTCTATTTCTTTATCAATATTTGTTAACCAAATATTTTCAATAACCATATTGGCCTTTTATGTTGTTTGGAAAACATTCCTGAATATCGCCTTCCTTTATTTTCTAAACTTTAGAAAATATATGCTATTTATAATTGGAAAATATTCCAATTACTTATCTCTTTTCCGATCTCGTTTATTTCTATACTTAGGAAATATTCTTTATTATATTTCCAAGCTTACACTTATTTGGGTTAAAACGGATGTTGTGTAAAACATCGTTACGACAACCCAAATACTATATTCAACTAACTCTTATTCAACATTGATCTTCGAGCCTGAAATCTTACTACTTATTTGTTAATAATGAAATCAATCAAGTTGGGGTATAACTACCTCTCAGACCTTGACTGAATAACATTTATAACGTCAAAACAGATATGACTACTTACTCGAATAATCAATACCATACAACTACTTCTTCACTTTTAACACATATACACCTTCTTTTTCTATTCTTACGGGCTTTTATTCCTAGTCTTCCTTTTTAATTTTACTATTCTATTTCTAAGTTCGTTTCCTTATCGACTTCTATATATATCGATACGTTGATTTCTAACTATCAAATTATCTTAAAAATATTCTAACTCCTTAAATTCCCGGAAAAATTCTCCATAACCTCCTTTGTACCAGGAGCATCGGGATATTTCAAATAGCCTCCCATGGCCCTCACCAATCCAAAAGAAAAAGAAAAAGCCAAGCGGCTAGCCGATACAGCGCATAAAATCTCATATATGAATTAAATACATAACTTTTCGTCGAACATTCTATTTATATACCTTCATACCTTATCCATACCTATCTCATGTATATTTATACCTGCCCAATCTATTTTAACTATACCTGATCGTTTTAACTCAATTCGTTAATTAATTTGTTAATTAACTCTTTAGTCTATTTCACTTTTATATTTGAACATGACATGCTCAAATATATTTTAACTTGCTTATTAACTAATTTGAATCCAAATTTCAAATTTAAGTTCTATATTCGATTTCGAATATCCATTTACAAATCCAATTCACCTTTCAAAGTTCAACTTCAAATTCAAAACTCGATTAACTAATTCCTCTTCGACTTAGTTAATTATATTCAATTTCTATTCAAATTTTATATCACTTCTATTATTCAAATCTATTTCACTTCTATTATTCAAATTCTATATATCAAATCCTATTCAAATTCTATATTATAAATCCCATTTGAATTTCTATATTCAAATTCTATATTTGAATTCCTTTTGAATTCTTTATTCAAATTTTATATATTCAAATCCTATATTTGAATTCCTTTTGAATTTCTATATTCAAACTCTATTTCAATTCCATTGAATTTCATATATTCAAACTCCCTTTTGAATTTCTATATTCAAATCCTATTATCACTCTATATGAATTCTATATTCAATTTTCCATTATTTAAATCTTCTTTATTCAAATCTCATTTGAATTTCTATATTCAAATCCCCTTTGAATTTTCTGTATTCAAATCCCCTTTGAATTTTCTTATTTAAATTCTATGTTTGAATTTCCTTTATTAAAATTCCTTTTCAAACTTTCTTTATTCATTCTTTAAACAAGTCTCGATTTCAATTCCCTTTGAAATCGATATTTCTACCTTTGGAAAATAGATTTTCCCTTTTCAATTTCACACTTGTATTTTTATTTCTGAATTATCCAATGATAATTCTTTTCACTTCATTTATAAACTTCGTTTATAAAAGAACTATTTATAAACTTCGTTTATAAAGGAACTACTTGTTTTATTTCCTTTAAAACAAGTTAATATTTCAAATCTATTTAAAAATTAAAATTCTATAGTTTAAATTCCATTTTGAAAGTCAACACAACTTGTCTTTCCCAAAACAAATTCAAAACAGTATCTCTGGTAGTAATTCGTCACTTACAACTCGAAAATGAATACTGATGATGCAGCTGTCATCATCAGAATCTATTTTCCAGCGATCGAAGTGAGTTCAATACTATAAACCCATTTCTAAACATTTCCACTTTGAAATTCATTTCAAAATATAATTCACACTGCTTGTAAAACAATTTAAAATCTCCCAGGATCTTAAATTTTCCTTATTTTTAATTCAAATCCATTTACAAACACTTATCCAATTTTCTAGAGTTTTAAATTCAATATCTGGTTAAAATTTCAGATTTAACTCATCTGATTTCACGTATTTCACTTATATGAATTCTGATTGGTTATTTACATAACCATTTCCACTTTTATAATCTTTACTCGATTATAATAACAACCAATATATCCAATATATTATAATTTTGATATTTATATCTTCTTTATATCAAGATATACCTTGGGTAACTTATTTTAATTTACCATCTTTTCAAAACATATCGTGCCGACCCATCGTATTCGAGTGTTTAGTAACTCCTACCGATACAGTGGATCAAACTAATCGACCAGAATCCATAAACAACTCAACCAATAAATCTCCACAATATAAAACAAATTTTTATATCAATAACAAATACGTTCACTCGTATATATACACTCAACTCAATCTAGAGTACTGCTAACCCTATCTCTACTGAGTCACGCCACAAAGCCAAGGTAATTCACTTAACTTAAACTCTGATACCAACTGTAATGACCCGGGATTTTGACAACTTTGGTTATCGTCATAAACTCAATGATGACTAACCAAACATCAAAAAATACCGATCATTAATGAAAGAAATTAGAGGATGAGGAAAGATAAGATAGAAACTTAGAATAGAAGAAGAACACAATATCAGAGTAACACGAATCTCACAGCAGAACGAATAAATAAAATATATATAACATAACTTGAAATATACATCTGTACTTGAATATACACCATTATTAAAGTACAGCACTTACTACACAGCGGAAATAACTATAGCTATATGATCCTGAAGCCTCCTGCTCCAGCTCTTCAACTATATCTGTAAAATCCCGACTACTTGAATGCCCGTACAAATTTAGGCACCCAAGAGTTTAGGGAAACAAACAAATAAACTCCGGGTCAGTCATGGAACTGGTATGAGTAAAACAGTTTAAAACAGTTCAAGCAGGTAATCGATATCTCATAAGACCAGGCCGTATAACGGAACGGGTTTTTCCCTTATGAGAATCCATATATCTTTATATCAAAAACCTTTTGACATAATAATGTCTATCAACACAATATAATAATCATCTAGCAGAAACGCTTTCATCTCACATTCTACATATATAGTATACAATCAAAAACCGCAAGCACGTATTGGGCAATGGGTTTCCAACTATGACAAGGTATGGAACCACCTTTCGCTAGTGTACCTCTAAAAAGGAATACACTGGGTTCAACAAGAACATCTTGCAACCCGACCACACATGACCGACCACTCATTTCGCTTGAGTGTATCGAATGTATATCACCAACGGTTGGGATCAACAACCGTTTCCCGAATGGGACAGCATCAACAATAGATTTTTAGAAGTAAATGAAACTCTAGATCAGGTGATTTTACACCCTACTTCGGTGCGACCGACGTAGCCATGCTGCTTGCCCGATTTCTGTCATTTACCAGATGTGAGGCTAGAAGCTACGCTTTATCATCACAACAGATTCACTTTGAATGCCACATCGTCAAATCCATCAAATCACCGATTGACGTCCTCAACCATACATTATGTGTTAGCTAAAAGAAGTTTCCTTCTCCGCTTCCACTCTTGGTACGGTTGGAGAAATCAATGTACGTGATCGTCTTGAAATACTCTGTCAGACATCCATCCATACAAGTCATCCAGGAACAGGATGAACCGAAGGCACTATTCTGTAAACAGGATAGCCCTTGCATACAATTTCCTTCGGCATGTATGATTCGCAACGCTTATGCCAATACAGAGTGGTTCTTTGGATAATAATCCAACCGGTCTCTCCATATTAACAACGTTAAAATGGTCAAAACTTCGATAGTCTGTGATTTAACTATTGAAGAAAAACAGGTGTGCAAACAACGATATTATTTCCAAATGGAAATTTATATCGATCAAACACCATTCAACATTTATCTCTTTATTTCATTAATTTACTTATCTCCTATTTCCCTATATTCAATATTTTTTATTTTCTAAATTTGGAAAATATACGTTATTAACAATGGAAAACATTTCCATTTCTTGTTTTCTTTATTAGAAAACATTTCTGGTTTCTTATTTGGAAAACATTTCCAAAGCTTCTTCATTGGACTTAGACAGAAGTTTGAACAAACCATCGCAATGCCAACTCAAACCATTTCCTTTAATTACTAAATTCACTTAACCATCCTTTACTATCGAACCTTAACCATTCCTTAGTTAAAAATAAAGTCAATCAAGTTGGGGTAATATTACCTCTCAGACCTTAACTGAACAACGTTTCTAACCTTGAAATAAACAAAGTTCACCCTTCTAATTCTTTAACAAACTTCCTTACGTAACTCTCTTTCAAATCTTTTCTATTCGATAATTCTTTCCCTCGATAAGGTATATTCGATAAGTCTATTCAATTTATTCTATTCACTTAACTCTTTTGATTTAACTCTGACTCTATTCACTTAACTCCTATCGAATAAACTATATTCGATAACTCTTTTAATTCTATTTGAATAAACTATATATTCGATTAACTCCTTTTACTCTATTCGAATAAACTATTTCCGATTAACTCCTTTATTCTATTTGAATAAACTATATTCGACTAACTGCTTCATTCTATTCGAATAAACTATATTCGATTAACTCCTTTTACTTTAACTCTAATCGATTAAACTAACATCGATTAACTCCTTCATTCTATTCGAATAAACTATATTCGATTTACTCCTTTTACTTTAACTTTAATTGATTAAACTAACATCGATTAACTCCTTTTACTTTAATTTTAATCGATTAAACTAACATCGATTAACTCCTTTTTCTTTAACTTTAATCGATTAAACTAACATCGATTAACTCCTTCGTTTTATTCGAATAAACTATATTCAATTAACTCCTTTTCGAATAACATATTCGATTTACTAACTTTCGACTACCTTATTCGATCACTCCCTTCGAATACCATATTCGATTTAACTAACTTTCGAATACCATATTCGATCACTTTATTGATTTATAAAGATTTCCCTTTTTATAACGTTTATCCATTTTAGAAAGATTTCCTTTTAACAACGTTTATTCATTTATAAAGATTTACTTTTAGTAACGGTACTTCACTTCATAAATGATTTCCTTTATCTTTCTATTTATAAGTGCTTTACAAATATCTCCTATTCGATTTCATTTGTAAAGGTTTTACAAATATTTCTCTTTCTATTTGATTTGTAAAGGTTTTACAAATATTTCTCTTCCTATTAGATTTGCAAAGGTTTTACACATATTTCTCTTCCTATTCGATTTGTAAAGGTTTTACAAATATTTCTCTTCCTATTCTATTTGCAAAGATTTTACAAATATTTCTCTTCCTATTCTATTTGCAAATGGTTTGCAGATAATTCCTTTAGGGTTTTATTTCTAAGTATTTTCTATTTATAAAAATCCATTTATAAATAAATTTCTATTTATAAATATTCTCTTTTATAAAATCCTTTGATTTTATAAATAATCTATTTTCAATATTCATTTTGAAAATTCCCTTTTCACCATTCCGGTATGTTATGGTATTTAACACATCAAATCACGATGACCAATATCGTTCAAACACATATAATCGACAACAGGTTATATATCACATCATATATTACAATATATGAATCACAGTTAAATAAATGTTGAGGAATCCAGTTGGATTCCTCCAACCTGTTTCCTTGCATCACAGATGTTATACAATAAAATCAACATCACTTTCAGTTTCATATGATATATTCTGTTAAGCAGAATCAATATAGAAATTCACTAACTGACTAGCAGTTCAATCAAACAGTCAACACACAGTCAGTCAGCCAATATTTAACAGTTTTAAAAATACAACATGAATTTATAAACTATTAAGAGTTAGTGAGATTTACTCACATTGGACTATCATCGTTAATTAACGATAATTGTCGTTTGATTTGAATCAAACAATTTATTTCGCCATAAATTCAAACGAGCTCGGATTCACTCCCGGTTAGTCTCATTGTGTTGCTCCCATCCATACGATCCCAACATAACTTACGGTTCGTCAATCTGATATTGTATGACCAAGATATTCGATTTACAAGATTGAACTAAATTAAAATAAAAACTTGAGTTTATTTACATTGGGCCTTACCCCTTTTGTTTCACGGCCCATTACCCAAACAGACCCGCATCCGTACGTGGTCATCTTCCCCAAATACACGATTGCTCCAGTAAATCCAACAAAGCCATTCACGACACTCCCACCACCATTATCTCCATCTCCATCACATAATTAAATCCACAAAAATCATGGTAATTTTCCTCGTCAGAATCTCCACACACCCATACCAGTAACCTCAAACCCGAAGTGATTTGGCTGCTCGCGACATCAGTACCTCGCGCAACCTCCAGGATACCCATGACAGAAAAGTGCTTCGAATTCCACAGGACTTTCACCAGCAGCTCGAAATCAACCCCTCTACTCGAAAATAATACTCAAAACGAGTATTATTGATCGAATTTCAAATGATACTCAACCCTAGGGCCACGCTGAAAAGAACACCGCAAGTCTGAACATCACCAAGTTCAACTCCAGGTGTATGAGCGTGAAGCCTAGACCACAACGAGCTCAAGGATGTAGCTCTTACAAATTTAAGTAGTATATTTGATTTTACTTTGAATTAAAAGGATCGAACTTGTTTACAGGAAGAAATATTGGAGGCGCGACTTTTGTTTGACTGGAGAATGAGATTAGGTCTTAAGGAATGTTAAGGGTAGTGGTATTTATAATGGTGATAAATATCTAGATATTTTCGTTTTAGATATTTTAGGATATTTTATTTTATTCGTATCCGTCTTCTAAAAATTCGTACGACCACATACGATACCTAAAAATCACGAAAATGATCATGTAGCTAGAGTTTGCTATTACGGTCCCAACGAAACTGGTTTCGTCGAATTCCGACTTCGTATGCTCACACAGCGTATTTTTAACCGTCGAAATACTGACTGTTTTTCACTCTAAAAATCCGTACGGCCACCCAGTGCCTCTAGAAATCACCAAACTTGGAATCTAACAACTATTTGACATTGCGGATCCAACAAAACTGGTTTCGTCGAATTCCGACTTCGTTTGCAAAAGTGACTATTTTTAACGCTCTAAATAACCTATTTAAATATATAAATATATTTAAATATTATTAAATTAAATATTTAAAATTAAATATTATCGTCTATATTCACAGTGGAATACCATACAGCTCTACTGGGATTTATAACTCGATATTTTCAAATCCTGTTTTAAATCGATATTCGATTTATATTGAAATTCCTTTTTAAAATATAAATAATTCCTTTATAAATTATAAAGGAATTCCACAGTGACTTTTCTAAAATTTGATTTGGACATAAATAAAAATCTACACAACGAAATCCCGATTTTTCTCTTCCACTAGAAAGATATACTTCACCAGCTCCACACGTTTCTTGTTTCACAGAAATCTGGCTTAAAATGAATCCTGTACATTCGGTTGAAGTTCGAATCGCCAATTTACGAACTACAGCGCCATAGAGCTCGATTTTAATTATATTATCACTCTACATTCAAACTGTCGTTTATGTAATATATTCGTTATTCAAATTCAATTCCAAGCTGAATTAAATATCACAGATGATCCAGTTCACATCATATCGCCATTTCAGCCAATTTTGATTATTTCAGAATTAAATATATTATTTAATTTATTATTTTAATTAAATATTCATCATAGTTTAATTCCACAACCATTAAATTCTCTAAACCACCATTTCAATAATTAAATAAATTAATTATAATACCTCTGCCAATGCGGGCCATTACACTTTCAAACTTGGTATAATCAATCCAAATCTCTTTCAAATCATTTATTACAATTTATAATGATTTTTCCCTATTTTTATTTATTTAAAAATAGGTTGTTTCAGTCTGATGAATTATAGTATATGTATCTAAAGATATGCAGTGCTTTATAGGCTAGCTTCTAATCCTCATGCACGAAGTTTACATTCGGGTTGGCCAGAGAGATCTTCATGGAAAATCTGCTTTGCGGACGAACTTTAGAAAATATGTTGTCGAATTAAACCAATGTAATCGTTCCAGCTATTTGATATGATTTACATTTTATACCTTAGATATTATTATAATGTCACCAGTTTTTATAATAGAATTGGTTTGTAATGTGAAAGTCTATATGTACTTTTTTGAGGTGTAGTGTTATGAGATACCTTAAGGCTTTATGAATCTATTTATTCATATGATTTAAGGTTCGCATGTTGGTTTACTAGCATGATACTAGTGTTATTTTCTTATAATTCTTGGGTCAACCCCGTGTATGTTTCTAGGTTTAATCGTGGTCCCTTTAGAGATTCTAGAGAAGATTTGGAATTTTACTTATCATACTATTTATTTCTGGTGATTTTTATGTTATATGTCAGCATTCGTTGTGACATGTTGTTAACTATCTAAGCTGATGATAGGTTAGTTTTTTATATAGTTGTATTATACCGCCTTATTCCATAAAGATTGCTTTGGTTGTTATATATTGTCGTTTCATTGTAAGATCCCGATATCCTATTTTCTTATACCATGTTTATATTATTTAATTTTTATTTACCATAAATTTCTATCTTTTCAGCACTTGGGTACTCGACATGTGAATACGGCTGATGTAATAGTGTCGACATTCGAAGGTCAAAAAGCGGGTTGTTACAGCTCAGAAAAATCAACTCTAGGCTCTTATTATGCATCCCCACGTACAACCACCTTAAGAATATACTAGTATCTGCTCATCGTAGATGCTACAATCGCATCAAGCTAGCTTGTAAGACCAATGTAGTGGCCTCCAATCCTACCCCTTCCTCTACCATAAAGTATAATTCCTAACAACATCCCTTGTGTTTCAAATAATTCTTTGTCCGTAATAAGAATGATCAGCCTCTTATAAAGAAAAGCCATAAATGATGCCCAATTGAATGCAACTATATTATATGTCATTACTACATAGGTTTAAAACTAACGCATAATAAGTATGCTTTCTTCTTTCTACATACCTTTGACCCAGTCCAAGGTGACGACTCTTTTTTTGTCTTTATTGGATCTTTACATCTACTTTGCTTAATTGAGTAACCAAAACTCTGATATCAAATGCGACAACCACTAATACAACCTGCACCATATAAATGAATTGTAGCAATCGTACTTGGTCAACATGGAAAGATCATCAAAGAAGGATAAAAGCATAGTAATGAATCATATATATCATAACGTATGGATATAATATAATAAAACATATGCAATAGAATTGTAACGACCCGGGAAAAAACGACCTTGGTTATCCGATATATAACACCTATCGAACAATCAAAAGTCGAAATTACCGGATAGTCCAAGAAAGAAATTAGAGGGTGAGGATAGATAAGATAGAAAATTAGAACAGAAGAAGAAGAAGAACACAACAACATCAGAGTAACACGGATCTCACAGCGGAACGAATAAAATATAATAGACAACATATCTTGAAATCAAAGTAGTATATGTATATCATACCATTATCAGAGTACAACACTTTCATCACAGCGGAATAATCAATAGCTAGAAAAATCTTGAAGCCTCCTGCTCCAAGCTCTTCAAGCATACCTGTAAATCCTGACTACTTGACTGCCCGTACAAATTTGGGCACCCAAGAGTTTAGGGAAAACAAAACAAAATAAAACTCTGGGTCAGTCATGGGACTGGTGTGAGTAAACTCCAATCATTTGGTTTAACTTTTCAAAATCCTTTTCAAAAGAAAAGATAATCGTAAGACCAATCCACTCATAAATACGGATGGCTTTTACCTTACGATAACCCAAAACACTTTGGAAATCATATATTATCTGATATTATAATAATGTCTAATCACAAGTAATTAAAATCTAGTAGAACGCTTGCATCTCACGCTCCACATATATAGTGTATAATCAAAAACCGCGGGCGCTTATTGGAGATTGGATTCCAACTTGACAAGGTATGGGACCACCTTCCGAACGTGTATCTCTAGAGGCAAATACACTGGGTTCAACAAGAACATCTTGCAACCCGGCCCACACATGACCGACCACTCATTTCGCTTAAGTGTATCGAATGTATATCACCAACGGTTGGGATCAGCAACCGTCTCCCGAATGGGCAGCATCGATAGATTTAAGAAGCAATTGGAATTTCTCTAGATAGGTGATTATACATCCTAATGGGTGCGACCCACATAGCCATGCTGCCTGCCCGATTTTTGTCATTTCCCGGTGGATGAGGCTTGAGGTCATAACGTATCTTTTGACAGATCCCACCTCCATTACTTTGAATGCCACATCGTCATACCCGCCAAATCACAAATTGATTTCACCAAAAATACCACGGGTATACAGCTAAGAGAAACGAATTCCTCCGCCACCAAACGTAAGTACGTTTGAAGAGATCAACTTACGCGATCCTTTGAATATACTCTATCAGACATTCGTCCATTCACGTTTGTCCTGGGACTGGACAAACCGAAGGCACTATTCTGTAAATAGGATAGCCCTTGCATAACTCCCTCTTCAATATATTCAGCATACTTGATTCGCAACGCTTATGCCAATACGGAGTGGTTCTCTGGATAATAATCCAACCGGTCTCTCCATATTAACAACGTAAAATGGTCAAAAACTTTGATAGTCGGTGATTTAACTATCAAATGAAAACATGTCTGTGTGCAAACAACGATATTATTTCCAGATGGAAATTCTATCGATCAATCATCATCAAATTATCATAAATTTACCCTTTTCCTTATTCTTGTTTTCCTATATTCCTTATTTACTATATTTAGAAAATATACATTATTAACAAAGGAAAACATTTCCATTTCTCGTTTTCTATATTCAGGAAACATTTCTGATTCTCATTTGGAAAACATTTCCAAATCGCCTTCATTGGGTTTTAACTGATGTTTGAATAAACATCGCTATGCCAACACCAACCATTTCGCTCATTAACTAAATTCACTTAACCACTTTCACTCTCGAACCTTATCCACTTCTTAGTTAAAACGAAGTCAATCAAGTTGGGGTATAATTACCTCTCAGACCTTAACTGAACAACATTTCTAACTTCGAAACAGACAAAGTTCACCTTTTTACACTTTCAACCACTTACTTACGTAACTCTCGGATTCTATTTACGAATCTGCTTCCTTTATAAAATCATTTGATTATAACTATAAATGTTATAATTCCATGCTTTCAAAATATGTTAACTTAAATATAATTTTATATCTTAATTTGGATAAATAACAAACAACTGCTTTATTAACAAATAAGTAAAGCTTGATTTGAAACGGAAAGTAAACATTACTTCCCTTGATTCGATATAATCGAATTCCCATGTATAATTCACTCTCGAATAATCACTATCCGATAACTCTCTTTCGAATAAACTATATTCGATTCCTCTGTTCGAATAACTAATATTCGATAATCCTTTTCTTCGAATAACTATATTTGATTTAACGCACTTCAAATGAACTATATTCGATTACTCTACTTCGATTAAGTGAAATTCGATTTATTCCTTTTGACTAACTCTACTTAATTTACTAATACTCGACTAACTCGACTTAATTAACTTCTATTGATTAACTACTATTTGATTTAACACCATTCGCTTGACTCTAGCTCGCAGCGATCACAATGGTTACGCCTGATTCCCCCAGGAAACATCCGACCGCTGTAGGCTATCTGCAGCCCTGCGAATTACGCTAGCAGTCGTGCTAAATGGAAATTCATCCTTAAATAACTTTGTCTATTTTTAACTCTATCTCGAATAATTAGATTCGATCAATTCTAATTGAATAACTAATATTCAATTAACCCTTATTCGATTACTATATTTGAATAACTCTAGTTCGATTTGACTCAAAACGATTAACTCTAACTGATTAACTCTAACTGGTTAATTCTAACTTAATAACTCTAACTGGTTAACTCTAACTAACTAACTCTAACTGTTTAACTTTACGGTTTAACTCTGACAGTTTAACTTCAACGGTTTAACTCTAACAGTTTAACTCCAACTGTTTAACTCTAACAGTTTAACTCCAACTGTTTAACTCTAACAGTTTAACTCCAACGGTTTAACTCTAGTTGATTAACTCTTTTGAATTAATCCCTTTGACTTTTCTCTTTTGAATAATTCCTTTTGAATAACTCCTTTTGAATAATCCTTTTGAATTTTCTCTTTTTCTATTTGTTTACTTAACAAATAACTATTCCCTTTTTACTTCTATTTATTTAACAAATAAATATTACTTTTAACTTTTCCATTTATTCTCTACATAAATATCTCCGTTAACTTTCCTTTATTCCCCAAATGAATATTCCCTTTTCAATTCCATTTGTAATTGTTTTACAAATATTTCCTTTTTCCCTATTCTATTTGATTTGCAAATATTTTCCCTTACATTTGTTTTACAAATGTATTTCCTCGATATTTGTTTTACACATATATTTCCTTTACATTTGTTTTTACAAATATATTTCCTTTAACTCTTCTGATTTTACAATTATTTCCCTTCAATAAACCCTTTTTTCTTTTTTTTTTTATATATATATATAATCCGTTGATTTTATATAAATAGATTATTTTCAAATATTCTTTGAAAATTCACTTTTTCACTTCTCAGTATCAATTATGGTATGAAAATACCAAATCAAAAGGATTGATCATCATCCAAATACACAGAATCAATATCAGAGGATATAGCACATCATATATCAAAATATATGAAAAACGGTAAATAAATGTCGAGGAACCCAGTTGGGTCCCTCCAACCTGTTTCCCTGCATCCACAGATGTCAGCCAACATAAATACATGAAGGTAAAATATTATGATAAACATAATCAATATTTCGATACGATTTATATATATCGTTATCGATATTTTCAATCAACTGACCAGCAGTTCAACCAAACAGCCAATACACAGCAAATCAGCCAATATTTATCAATTCTAAAAATACTTTAGAGAAATATAAAGTGTTCAGAGTTAGTGAGATTTACTCACCTTGGATGGTTTATCGTTGAATAACGATAATCGGTCATTGATTTGGTTCAGACGTTAAATTTCACCATAAATCCAAACGAGCTCCAATCCACTTGCGGTCAGTTCCATTGCGTAGTGCTCGTCCATACGATCCCAACGGATCCTGTTTCGTTAAATTTCGTTAATGTATGCAAAAGTTATGCTATTTACAATATTTACCTAATTTAAATGAATATATATTTAATTAAATAAATTAAATTATTTTTATCTTAATTAATTTCTAATTGCGTTATTAGCCAAATTACCTTCCCTGCCCTTCTAAAAAATCCTACTTTCCCATCTCTAGCCATATCCATTTTTTATTTAAAATTGAAAAACCATTTTAATATTAATTAAATTAAATTTTCAAATAAAATATTTAAAAATATTCTTTTAATTATAACTTAAATTTTTTAACCCGGATCAAAAATCTGCTTCCACTCATTTTAAAGTATTTTTCGATAAGAATCCAACGGTCCTTGTTTCGTGGAAATCCGACTTGTTTTGAAAAAGTTATAAGCTTTTAAAGTTTATAGTTAAAAATTACGAAAATGCCCCTGGTCTGTTTTAAATTCAAATTAAATTTAAAATTTAAATTAATCATCCCATTCGTCGGATCAGTTAGGGATAGCCAGGGAGAGCAGGAAACTATATTTTCCAAACTCAAGCCTTAGACACTATCCTCTCTGTCACCCTTAGAATGTTCTGATATTTATTTTTACAAATTCTATTTTAATTATAATATATATATATATATATATTACACAAATAAATAAATATTATTTAAAAACTTACCCCGCGAAGCCCAAGCCTCTGCCTAAGAGTCCCTAGCTCCCCGTCTTGCCCTCCTTTCTCCCTTTCTTCCCTTTTCCCTATTTCCTAATATTTTATTATTATTTCTGCCATTGCCAAAGCTTGAAAGAGGAGGAGGGGAGTGAGTTTAAAATGAAGGGGGGGGGCTATTTATAGCCGAAGGAGTCACATGGATTGCTGAGGTGGCGCGAATCCAACGGTCGAAAATGGATGGCTAGGATTAATCCTTAAATTTATTAAATTATAAATAAATTTAATAATTTATGAATAGTAAAGTGTGTTTTCTCAACCCTATTCGGACGTTAATTTGACTTACTTATTGATACCTTATCCAAAATCTTTTTCAACCATGTTGTTCAATTTTTCTTGCTCTTCAATAATATATAAAAATATATCAATTTTGAATTTGTTTGAACTTTCAAATAATTTAAATTCAAATTCAAAATAGTGTTTTGTGTTAGTTTCAACACCTTCCGGTCTCATGTTGGAGTATCAAACGATAACGGTTTTCAGAAATTCTTCCACCATCTGGTCCGGTTTTTAACGTACTTCAATCCTATGTATTCAAATCAAAAATCGGAGTTCGTTTAGATTTTCAAATAATTTATTTAAATTTTGTTTCCTTAATAACTTTCTATATCCGTTATAGGATTTTCCCAGATTTCATATATAGCTAATATCCTATGTTTAGAATTTTCCTGGATAGGTCTCAGGTTCCAGTTTTGCCGTTAGCATTAGCAAATTCCAATTACCGTCAAAATTTAGTTCAAATTTTGGCCTTTTATTTTTTCTTTTCCACATACGGATGCCATTTTTGACGTAACTTGGTTGGTTACCTAATTTCATCATTTCGGATTTAATGAAACTGATTTCATCGAAATCCGAGTTCGTTAGCTACTACTTCCTTTGTAAACGTACTATTTTTAATTAAAAATTTATCCTTTTATACTGCCAGTTCACATTATATTGCAGATCCACTAAATTTCTACCATTTCGGAATAAAATAAAATATTCAAAATTATTGAAATTAAACCATTTAAACTTCCAAAACAATAAAAAAACATTTTTAAATAATAACTAAATGGTCAAAAAATCTGGGCCGTTACATTCTTTCCCCCTTAAAATAATTTCGTCCTCGAAATTGCTAAGGTAGAAAAATGAATTTTATAACTAGGTTAAAATTATTTGGTTACTCTGATTTCACTAAACCAATCTATTCTAATTAATTTATTAATTTATTCCTATAAACGAAAATTTCAAAAATTCTGAAAATTTTCTAACATTCGAAATTTCTGAAAAATTTCACCAGCATCTCCTTTGTACTAGTCAATAGCTCAAACTCCAACTCGCCTCTCTAGGCCTTCTTCAACCCAAAAGAAAATCAAACAGCCAAGTGGCTTGCCAAACAGGCTCATAAATCTCATCCAACTCATATGAATATGTACGTGTACCTTTTTGACGGCATTCAATTCTGCTATCAATTTAGCATATACCACTATCATCCCAATCAAACTCCCAATCACTTTTATCTTCAGCACGGCCATCCGCTTATAATCAAGCCAAATTTTAATCAAACTGCAATTCCAATCTCAATTCAAATTTCTTGCTCGACCATCCATTTCTATCCCATATTATCTCTAATCTAGTGCAATTCTACTTGATACCATTCTATTTCAATTCAACTCAATTTCCACTGAACTGCCTTCAATTCAATTTCAAATTTGCTTTCACAAATTTCTATTTAATTTGTGTTTATTTCAATAATCTGTACCTGGGAATTTCAAATAGCTTTGCCTTTTCCAAAAATCAAATATCCCTTTGGAATATCAAAACAACTCGGTTTCTCAAAACAATTCAAAAACAAAATCTTTGGTAGTAATCCGTCACTTACAAACTCGAAAATGAGCACCGATGATGTCCGGATCAACATCGGAATTTATTTTCCAGCTATCGAAGTGAGTTCAATACTATAGCACTTTCAAAACCCATTTTTAAACATTTTCATTTTGAAATTCATTTCAAAATATCCCTTTTTAATGCTTGTAACAAATTTAAAATCTCTCAGGATTTTAAAATTCACATATATTCAATTTAATTCCATTTACAACGCTTATTCAAATTTTAGCAATTTTAATTCCAATTCTGAACTTAAATTCAGATTTAATTCATCTGATTTCATATATTTCACTTATATGAATTTTGATTTGTTATTTACATAACCATTTCACATTTTATAATCTTATTCGATTATAACCACAACCAACACATTCAATATACTATAATAATTTCAAATATCTATACTTTGCTTATATCAAAATATAATTTGGGTAAAATTATTTCATTTACCCTTTTTTCAAAACATACTGTGTCGGTTCATCGTATTCAAGCGTTTAGAAACCCCTATCGATACAGTGGATCAAACTGATCGACCAGAATTCATAAACAACTCAACCAATAAATCTCCACAATATAAAATCATTTTATATCAAATAACAAATACGTTCACTCGTATATATACACTCAAACTCAGTCTAGGGTATTACTAACCCCATCTCTACTGAATCACGCCACAGAGCCAAGGTAATACTTAACCTCGCTCTGATACCACTGTAACGACCCGGGAAAAAACGACCTTGGTTATCCGATATATAACACCTATCGAACAATCAAAAGTCGAAATTACCGGATAGTCCAAGAAAGAAATTAGAGGGTGAGGATAGATAAGATAGAAAATTAGAACAGAAGAAGAAGAAGAACACAACAACATCAGAGTAACACGGATCTCACAGCGGAACGAATAAAATATAATAGACAACATATCTTGAAATCAAAGTAGTATATGTATATCATACCATTATCAGAGTACAACACTTTCATCACAGCGGAATAATCAATAGCTAGAAAAATCTTGAAGCCTCCTGCTCCAAGCTCTTCAAGCATACCTGTAAATCCTGACTACTTGACTGCCCGTACAAATTTGGGCACCCAAGAGTTTAGGGAAAACAAAACAAAATAAAACTCTGGGTCAGTCATGGGACTGGTGTGAGTAAACTCCAATCATTTGCTTTAACTTTTCAAAATCCTTTTCAAAAGAAAAGATAATCGTAAGACCAATCCACTCATAAATACGGATGGCTTTTACCTTACGATAACCCAAAACACTTTGGAAATCATATATTATCTGATATTATAATAATGTCTAATCACAAGTAATTAAAATCTAGTAGAACGCTTGCATCTCACGCTCCACATATATAGTGTATAATCAAAAACCGCGGGCGCTTATTGGAGATTGGATTCCAACTTGACAAGGTATGGGACCACCTTCCGAACGTGTATCTCTAGAGGCAAATACACTGGGTTCAACAAGAACATCTTGCAACCCGGCCCACACATGACCGACCACTCATTTCGCTTAAGTGTATCGAATGTATATCACCAACGGTTGGGATCAGCAACCGTCTCCCGAATGGGCAGCATCGATAGATTTAAGAAGCAATTGGAATTTCTCTAGATAGGTGATTATACATCCTAATGGGTGCGACCCACATAGCCATGCTGCCTGCCCGATTTTTGTCATTTCCCGGTGGATGAGGCTTGAGGTCATAACGTATCTTTTGACAGATCCCACCTCCATTACTTTGAATGCCACATCGTCATACCCGCCAAATCACAAATTGATTTCACCAAAAATACCACGGGTATACAGCTAAGAGAAACGAATTCCTCCGCCACCAAACGTAAGTACGTTTGAAGAGATCAACTTACGCGATCCTTTGAATATACTCTATCAGACATTCGTCCATTCACGTTTGTCCTGGGACTGGACAAACCGAAGGCACTATTCTGTAAATAGGATAGCCCTTGCATAACTCCCTCTTCAATATATTCAGCATACTTGATTCGCAACGCTTATGCCAATACGGAGTGGTTCTCTGGATAATAATCCAACCGGTCTCTCCATATTAACAACGTAAAATGGTCAAAAACTTTGATAGTCGGTGATTTAACTATCAAATGAAAACATGTCTGTGTGCAAACAACGATATTATTTCCAGATGGAAATTCTATCGATCAATCATCATCAAATTATCATAAATTTACCCTTTTCCTTATTCTTGTTTTCCTATATTCCTTATTTACTATATTTAGAAAATATACATTATTAACAAAGGAAAACATTTCCATTTCTCGTTTTCTATATTCAGGAAACATTTCTGATTCTCATTTGGAAAACATTTCCAAATCGCCTTCATTGGGTTTTAACTGATGTTTGAATAAACATCGATATGCCAACACCAACCATTTCGCTCATTAACTAAATTCACTTAACCACTTTCACTCTCGAACCTTATCCACTTCTTAGTTAAAACGAAGTCAATCAAGTTGGGGTATAATTACCTCTCAGACCTTAACTGAACAACATTTCTAACTTCGAAACAGACAAAGTTCACCTTTTTACACTTTCAACCACTTACTTACGTAACTCTCGGATTCTATTTACGAATCTGCTTCCTTTATAAAATCATTTGATTATAACTATAAATGTTATAATTCCATGCTTTCAAAATATGTTAACTTAAATATAATTTTATATCTTAATTTGGATAAATAACAAACAACTGCTTTATTAACAAATAAGTAAAGCTTGATTTGAAACGGAAAGTAAACATTACTTCCCTTGATTCGATATAATCGAATTCCCATGTATAATTCACTCTCGAATAATCACTATCTGATAACTCTCTTTCGAATAAACTATATTCGATTCCTCTGTTCGAATAACTAATATTCGATAATCCTTTTCTTCGAATAACTATATTTGATTTAACGCACTTCAAATGAACTATATTCGATTACTCTACTTCGATTAAGTGAAATTCGATTTATTCCTTTTGACTAACTCTACTTAATTTACTAATACTCGACTAACTCGACTTAATTAACTTCTATTGATTAACTACTATTTGATTTAACACCATTCGCTTGACTCTAGCTCGCAGCGATCACAATGGTTACGCCTGATTCCCCCAGGAAACATCCGACCGCTGTAGGCTATCTGCAGCCCTGCGAATTACGCTAGCAGTCGTGCTAAATGGAAATTCATCCTTAAATAACTTTGTCTATTTTTAACTCTATCTCGAATAATTAGATTCGATCAATTCTAATTGAATAACTAATATTCAATTAACCCTTATTCGATTACTATATTTGAATAACTCTAGTTCGATTTGACTCAAAACGATTAACTCTAACTGATTAACTCTAACTGGTTAATTCTAACTTAATAACTCTAACTGGTTAACTCTAACTAACTAACTCTAACTGTTTAACTTTACGGTTTAACTCTGACAGTTTAACTTCAACGGTTTAACTCTAACAGTTTAACTCCAACTGTTTAACTCTAACAGTTTAACTCCAACTGTTCTACTCTAACAGTTTAACTCCAACGGTTTAACTCTAGTTGATTAACTCTTTTGAATTAATCCCTTTGACTTTTCTCTTTTGAATAATTCCTTTTGAATAACTCCTTTTGAATAATCCTTTTGAATTTTCTCTTTTTCTATTTGTTTACTTAACAAATAACTATTCCCTTTTTACTTCTATTTATTTAACAAATAAATATTACTTTTAACTTTTCCATTTATTCTCTACATAAATATCTCCGTTAACTTTCCTTTATTCCCCAAATGAATATTCCCTTTTCAATTCCATTTGTAATTGTTTTACAAATATTTCCTTTTTCCCTATTCTATTTGATTTGCAAATATTTTCCCTTACATTTGTTTTACAAATGTATTTCCTCGATATTTGTTTTACACATATATTTCCTTTACATTTGTTTTTACAAATATATTTCCTTTAACTCTTCTGATTTTACAATTATTTCCCTTCAATAAACCCTTTTTTCTTTTTTTATATATATATATATATAATCCGTTGATTTTATATAAATAGATTATTTTCAAATATTCTTTGAAAATTCACTTTTTCACTTCTCAGTATCAATTATGGTATGAAAATACCAAATCAAAAGGATTGATCATCATCCAAATACACAGAATCAATATCAGAGGATATAGCACATCATATATCAAAATATATGAAAAACGGTAAATAAATGTCGAGGAACCCAGTTGGGTCCCTCCAACCTGTTTCCCTGCATCCACAGATGTCAGCCAACATAAATACATGAAGGTAAAATATTATGATAAACATAATCAATATTTCGATACGATTTATATATATCGTTATCGATATTTTCAATCAACTGACCAGCAGTTCAACCAAACAGCCAATACACAGCAAATCAGCCAATATTTATCAATTCTAAAAATACTTTAGAGAAATATAAAGTGTTCAGAGTTAGTGAGATTTACTCACCTTGGATGGTTTATCGTTGAATAACGATAATCGGTCATTGATTTGGTTCAGACGTTAAATTTCACCATAAATCCAAACGAGCTCCAATCCACTTGCGGTCAGTTCCATTGCGTAGTGCTCGTCCATACGATCCCAACGGATCCTGTTTCGTTAAATTTCGTTAATGTATGCAAAAGTTATGCTATTTACAATATTTACCTAATTTAAATGAATATATATTTAATTAAATAAATTAAATTATTTTTATCTTAATTAATTTCTAATTGCGTTATTAGCCAAATTACCTTCCCTGCCCTTCTAAAAAATCCTACTTTCCCATCTCTAGCCATATCCATTTTTTATTTAAAATTGAAAAACCATTTTAATATTAATTAAATTAAATTTTCAAATAAAATATTTAAAAATATTCTTTTAATTATAACTTAAATTTTTTAACCCGGATCAAAAATCTGCTTCCACTCATTTTAAAGTATTTTTCGATAAGAATCCAACGGTCCTTGTTTCGTGGAAATCCGACTTGTTTTGAAAAAGTTATAAGCTTTTAAAGTTTATAGTTAAAAATTATGAAAATGCCCCTGGTCTGTTTTAAATTCAAATTAAATTTAAAATTTAAATTAATCATCCCATTCGTCGGATCAGTTAGGGATAGCCAGGGAGAGCAGGAAACTATATTTTCCAAACTCAAGCCTTAGACACTATCCTCTCTGTCACCCTTAGAATGTTCTGATATTTATTTTTACAAATTCTATTTTAATTATAATATATATATATATATATTACACAAATAAATAAATATTATTTAAAAACTTACCCCGCGAAGCCCAAGCCTCTGCCTAAGAGTCCCTAGCTCCCCGTCTTGCCCTCCTTTCTCCCTTTCTTCCCTTTTTCCTAATATTTTATTATTATTTCTGCCATTGCCAAAGCTTGAAAGAGGAGGAGGGGAGTGAGTTTAAAATGAAGGGGGGGGCTATTTATAGCCGAAGGAGTCACATGGATTGCTGAGGTGGCGCGAATCCAACGGTCGAAAATGGATGGCTAGGATTAATCCTTAAATTTATTAAATTATAAATAAATTTAATAATTTATGAATAGTAAAGTGTGTTTTCTCAACCCTATTCGGACGTTAATTTGACTTACTTATTGATACCTTATCCAAAATCTTTTTCAACCATGTTGTTCAATTTTTCTTGCTCTTCAATAATATATAAAAATATATCAATTTTGAATTTGTTTGAACTTTCAAATAATTTAAATTCAAATTCAAAATAGTGTTTTGTGTTAGTTTCAACACCTTCCGGTCTCATGTTGGAGTATCAAACGATAACGGTTTTCAGAAATTCTTCCACCATCTGGTCCGGTTTTTAACGTACTTCAATCCTATGTATTCAAATCAAAAATCGGAGTTCGTTTAGATTTTCAAATAATTTATTTAAATTTTGTTTCCTTAATAACTTTCTATATCCGTTATAGGATTTTCCCAGATTTCATATATAGCTAATATCCTATGTTTAGAATTTTCCTGGATAGGTCTCAGGTTCCAGTTTTGCCGTTAGCATTAGCAAATTCCAATTACCGTCAAAATTTAGTTCAAATTTTGGCCTTTTATTTTTTCTTTTCCACATACGGATGCCATTTTTGACGTAACTTGGTTGGTTACCTAATTTCATCATTTCGGATTTAATGAAACTGATTTCATCGAAATCCGAGTTCGTTAGCTACTACTTCCTTTGTAAACGTACTATTTTTAATTAAAAATTTATCCTTTTATACTGCCAGTTCACATTATATTGCAGATCCACTAAATTTCTACCATTTCGGAATAAAATAAAATATTCAAAATTATTGAAATTAAACCATTTAAACTTCCAAAACAATAAAAAAACATTTTTAAATAATAACTAAATGGTCAAAAAATCTGGGCCGTTACAAGAATAGTTAGCAATAATCATGTGAAATATCATATCAATAGAGTCAATTAGCTACGCATGAATATCATATAAAATGTGTACAACATTTCCTCGCTACGTCAACTCTCAAAAATATTAGAAAATAAAGAAAATGACACTATTAAGGTTTTAGAGTGTAATCTAATAGAAAACATCCATATAATTCACTATAAATCCTTTTAGCTCATCCTCTGAGTAGTGGTTGTGTCACCTTATCTTGTCATTTAGTCGATTATTTAAGAGTATATGACATAAAAAAAGCAAACCAATAAAAGTTTATGTTAGACAATAGTCTGAGTGAGTGGTAAATAAATGGATCACAGAAGTTGTGTAGAAATGGATAGGTAAATGAATCATACCTGACCGGCTCCTACAACTGCAAAGTTAACATATATAATAAAGTATGATATGATACTCAATGAAATAAAACAAATGTATTATACACGAATAAGTGGGAAGGATCCAAGTAGACATATCTCAATACTCCTCTCCATAATATCTATAGGTAATAGCCTACCTAAGAAAGAAACCACAGCATGCATCAAGCTTAATCCAACTGTCACTCTTTATATGCCTTAATATTTGATAGCTTGTATGACCATCTTCAAATGTCAAGGGCCAATGAAAATCCTAGTTCTCATTGTTCCCAAGCACCTTTATAGTTTGAAACTCAATATGTGTCACCAAGCCTGAAGCTAAGCGCTAAACCAAATGCTGCAGTTCATGATATATTGATCCTACTCTGCATGAAAGTATGCTATCAACAACACCATTAAATAATGCACTATCTTAAGTTTTATTATTTACCTTAGCTATTTACTTTTTCTTCACATTAACACATTATTTTTCTCTTCTCTAACACTTTTACATGTAATGCTTGCTACGAAGAAAAGAATCCCTCCTAAATTTTTTGTCTCCCTCTCAAAATACTTATTCAATTCGTCTTCTACTAAAACTGAGACAACATATATTGAGTTTGTCTCCCTTCTAATAGTTTATCCCTCACAATCTCTGATCTAGCTTGTTTTTCTCATTGTTCTTCATCCGTTCCAAAATACATGCATCTTAAACCATAAACCATTTGCTTGGATGTCTAGTTATGTTTCCCTCCTAATCGCTCAATGCTCACCATTTTTTATCTCTGATCAAGTTCGACAGTTTCAAAGTCGATGCATCGAGACCTCTAAATCATTTCCTTCGATACATAGGTTATAAATTTATATATTATGTGTATTAACTATTTTAATTGTTTCGTTCATTATTATTTACAAGTTTTTTATTGTTATGTTATGATTTTAGCATTTGGTTATGTTTATTAACTATTTTACTTGTCGTTTCTAGGTTATATTTTACTAAAAGATAATTTATTTATTTTATATCATATGTTTATTAACTGGTTTTCACAATAGGATATAGTATAACAACATTATTCATATAATAATGGAAAATCTATGCTCGAAGTAATCATGTTTTTTAATTCTTTAGTAACAATAAATTTGCTGCATTGAATATTTGCTAAACAATGTTAATAAATGTTAATCAGATAAAGTTTGACTATAGACTTCACAAATCATTAATGTTAATCAAATAGTGTATGATAGAGGATAATTTATTTACCAAATGTAGTTATTAGTGACCTATTTAAGCAGATTTCCAACTACTTGTTAAATTTTGGTTGTCTCTCTCTCTTAGCTTCATAACTTGACCTAAATGCATTAAAGAAAGTAATGAAATTTTACCATAAATAAAGAAACATTTGAATTCTTCTTTCATATTATATTTTTTTAATCTTTTATAGTTTATTTAAATCTACCCAAATAACGAAAATCAAAATTTATAATTTATCCTTATATAGTTTAATAAAACATTATTGGAATTTATCATTTCTTTCAGTAAAATTATTTATATTTTAAAACTAAATGGGTGATGATAGCTTCCTTTTGTATTTAATTTATATTTTATCCTTTTTTTATGTTATCTTTCATAATTTTATAAGAAAACTTTCCAAACGATAAAAAAATTGGAGTTATAATAAGTTTATTCTTTTACAATTTAAAAAGATAATTACCGTTATCATTTGCTTTAATTAAATATTTTCTTTATTTATATATTAGATTAAGTTTGTTATGATAATTATTTGCATTTTTCATTATTTTGTAAAAATATAAATGTGTCCTCACTTGGCCTTTTATATTTCCCTGGCCCCTACATAATATATTGTTAAATATCACTAGTGTTGTGTGTATATGTATATGTATATATATGGAGCCACAAACTAGATTATCTTGATAAGTACATTGTTATACCTGCTCGTGCACATTTCACTGCACTGTGCATCTTTTACATAGAGCTAGCGTATTTCATAACTTTTGTACCATGTTAACTTAAAGTAGTGATGTTAAAAATAAAGTGAATTATATAATGAGGGTTGAAATATTTTGCCTGTATTAACGGATGATCATTGTTAGAATGAAAATTAGTGTTAATAGTACAATTCTCTAATAGTTTTCTCTCTCTCATTTTGATTCTTGCTTCTACTAAAGGTTATGTTGAAACCTTTAACATTATGTTTAAAAATACAATTACATGAGTACATCAAGTAATGCTAAATTTCATTTTTTGACACTAGCTTGTAAGCTTTATGATGTGCATTAAGTTATTGGGAAAAATGTAAGTTTTATATAGAGATTTCATTATGGCTTTATAGGATTTTATATGTGAATGTAAATATAAATCATTTGGAATTAATAACGTACATAACAGTGCATCTTAGACTGGGCCTAAATTTATATTCAAAAATGTTCCATTGAAACATAAAACCATTCTAAAGAAAACAGTTAGTTGAATAGAAAAACCAAATAGTATAAAGCAACCATAATACAAATCAATCTCATAGCGGATAGATCAAAATCCAATATTAAGTATGTACCCTTTTGCTTATAAATTCATAAATATTAAGAATTTATCTAAGTAAAAGAGTCATAAAAGCATCATACTATCAGAAAGACTCTCATACATAATCTCAAGGGTACGAAAGAAAAATCATAAAATAGTACATTTCTGCCATTTAAGCTTCGTCGTCTTGAAATGACATCTTAACTTGTGTTGTTATGAAGTGGCGTCGGAACAACAAGTTCCAATGAATAAAATCTTCAACCTTTTCTTTTACAAAACTTTCATAGTATATAATTTACATCTCTATGAAAATTCAACGATAAATGCAAAATGGTTTACTCAATATTGTAAGGAACATGCGAGGCCCATAATCACTTAATACCTTTTTAAAAGGGTTGATACATTAATCCCTTAATACCTTCATTCCACAAGGACAAAGGTAGGTCCTCAAGATTTGTTAACACCCTTAGGTGGATTCGTGTGACCACTTAATACTTCATCCATAAGTAGACTGCGTAAATGATCATACCCTATATATACATATACATATCTAATAGTGCAAGAGATGGTAACAAACAATTAATACCTATGGAATAGTTTAACCCTTATCGTTCAAGAGCTATTTGAGGTGGAACCACCATTACCGCCTAGCTGCCACTACATGGAAATCCCTTAGCCATTTAAATCTTCTCTTATGTTAGTAGTTCTTGTGTCCATTTAATACCTATCCCTGGATGGACTCTAATCCAATCACTTAATACACAATAAGAAGCAGACCGTTCTGGAGATACCATTTTCCTAATCCATTTCTGCCATTTAACACCTCTTAAGGAAAAAGGCGTCCAATCTGACAATTTATTACCTAATAAGGGGGAACCTTATGACCACAACTGTGACACCCCACATCCGTTAGTGTCACTCTTTATCAGAATGCATTATGTTTCGTGAAGCGTTATAGGTAAACAGAAACATAATCTCACAGGACAGAAATAAAAATAGCAGCGGAAATTTAAAACTTCATTATTTAGCAGAAAAACATCGTAGTCTCAAAACCAGTTACAACATCAAGCTAAAATACTGAAACCAAGTACATCAAACCAAAACATTTGTCTTGCGATAAAAACCATTGGAGTACAGAAATGTAAAATCATAATCCCCAATAATAGCCATAATAAGTAGACAAGTAATTGAAGTGATACATCAAAGCAGATCCAGATCCAAGTATAAACAGAAGAGAAAGTCCTAATCAAGTCTGAGCGTTCCCACCCTAAGACCCTGGGAGGAAAGGAAGAGTGAGAAAAGGAAACAAAAAGGGTTAGACATAAAGTCTAGCGAGTCAGCATATAAAAACGTAAAAGTAACATGAGAGGCATATAAGACTACATGAGAGATAACAGTATCATACAATAGGTATAAATGGGACAAACAGGATAAGCAGAATAAACAAAGCAGACTATGCTTCTTAATTACTTTTTTCTGCACCAATACCGTTATAATAGGATTTACGACAAAATTAGGTGTCCCCTAATATAACAGAAACATAATGATCCCAATAGAAACATAATGGTAATTTTAGGTGTACTCCAGTTACATAACGGGTTTTACCCCAAACAGAAATAACAGGTACCTCAACAAAAATAACGGGTGTTACCCAACAGAAATAATCAAATAACATATACCTAAGCAGAAAACAAACAGGACTAGATGTACCCTAATTGTAATAACTCGGAAATTTTGAGCCAATTTAAATTTTTTATTTTGGCAATTTTAATGAATTTGGAATATTTAAAATAGATTATTTTAAATAATATCGATGAGAAATTTATTTTGAGTAGAATTAGAATGTATTTATTTATATAGATCGTCGTTAGAATAGAAATATTTATTTTAAATTATAAAAGGAACTGAAAATGGCGTGGTAGTTCGAAAATTCGATTTCAAAATTCAAATGAATGTGCAGGATTCAAAATAAACCGGATTTTAGCGAAGCCAAAAATATTAGAATCTAATTGAGAATATCTTTCCAACGAATCCGAAAAATCAAAATTTCATAGCGGGGATAAAAAGTTATGCCCAGTTGAAAATTCGGAATAGTCGCTATGGAAATTATACATGGCCCAAAAAGTCATATTTTGCATATGGGCGAATTTGTACTCGTAACCACTTCCATTGAGTTCAAAATGCCGTTCAGAACTCCGAAAAGTATAACCTTCGATATATTCCAATATCCGGAATAGTGGAAATTGGCTGGAGCTTTTCGGTTAACAAAACATAGCCCTTAAAAAGTGAAAATTTTCATACGAGCTCAGAATTCGATGAGATAATTTTTTTTGGATTCATAATGACAAATCATTGTTGAGTTCCAAAGGGCGCGTCGAACGGAGTTAGTATGTGGCCGTGCGAGCTAAAACAGTTCAGGGTAAAACGGGCAGTCATTTTACAAAGGAACATTATTGATACGACCTCAGAATTCGATTCAACTTTCTTTTCCGGATTCGTATCGTCTAATAATGATTAAATCCAAGAGGGCTTGATTTTTGGAGTTAGTATGTGAGCGTACAAGAAGAAATGGTGTGCCAGAATCGCATTTTTAGAGCTTATCTGAGCGGTTTTGAGAATTTTAACGGACGGTCAAACAAACTCGGAATTCGACGAAACTTATTTCATTGGACTCGTCTTCACGTCTACTATGTCGTATTCGAAATCCGCGGCAATCGGAGATCGTTTGCATTCGGACAATACGCAAGAAACGAGCATAAAATAACTTTTCCTCCTCTTCATTCACTTTTCTCTCTTCCTCTTTTCTTCCTCTTTTCTCAAAAATGGGCTCCTCCTCCAAGAGGGCTGCCACCCCTCCTCCACTGCCACCACCACCTATGGCCGCCACCACCTCCCTCCGGTGCCACCTCCTCTTCCTCCTACCCTCTCTCTCCTCCTCTTTCCCTCTTCAAAATCACAAACCCTACCCCCAAACAACCACCACCCTCCTCCGTGGACCCCACCCCGCCACCAGCGGTCTCCCCCACGTCCATCAGGTCCGGCGCCCCCCTATGGCCACCCAACTCAGGCCGTGGGCCCCTCCTCCTCAAAAATCACAATTTTCACTAATTTCCCGTTTTGCACAAAACACCCTGTCACTGTTTCGTCCATAACTCCCAAACCGTGCATTTTTAGCCAAAACTCATCTAGACCAAAGTTGTAGAGCACGATTTTCTCTTTGATTTGGACATATGGAAGTCATGTTTTGGAGTTCGGAGCTACTCGGAAAACGCATTCAAAGTCTGCTGTCCAAAAGCTGTAAAAATCGTGCACTTTCGCGAATTCTGGTGAATTGGAGTATTTTTGGCAAAAAGTCCCTTAGGCGAAAGTTGTTCAGAATGGCGTGCTTATGCTAGAATAAAAGATGAATTGAAAATTGGAGCTTGTGTACGAAGCCTGGAGCTCGAACAACAATTCAGCAAGTCAGAAAACGTGTTAGAGAAAAATCAATGTGAGAACTTCTCACTCTAAATACCATTTTCTAGTTAAAAATATATACTAGGATGCAGACGGTGCTTAGCAGCATTTGACACCCGTCATCCACAGACCATAGACGACTTGTTTGCTTGTTTGATTTGTTTGTTGAGTTGATGGGAATATTGGTTTGAATTTGGTTTGTGGTGAAATGGAATTGATAAAAATTGGTATGTGTATGGCGTGGGCCATTATTAGGCTGGGGATAAGGCTAAGCCTTGTCCCGTTTCTAGTATCGTGTCGTTATGCCGTCGAAATTTTCAGAAATAAGTTAGAAAAATAAAAGGATCATTTTATTGAATAAATGAACTGAATAGAATATTCATAGATTGAATAAAATATTTTATCGTTAAAAATATAATTTTTAACATGTGTGTGAATAAAATATTCATTTACAAATCAGACGATTTATTTATGTACACTGATTTGGCTGATATGGATTGGGACGATAAATTTTACACATCGCCCAACTGCACAAATAATATTCGGTGTTTGTGGATTGAAACCCCACACGGGTATTGGGATGATATTTGGCGTACACTAATCCCAATTATTTAATTGTATGTCGATCGATTGGTCGACAGACTGTGTAAGCTTTAATTATTTATATTTAATGCTTATGCAGTTTTGTGGTGCACTTTGGATGACGGTTGATTATTTATCGTTGCTATTATATACATGTGTTGTATGGAATCCATATAATTAACATTATATGGTAATTGATTGGGCCTCATTCCAATTTGGGAAATAAAGAATATTATAAAATATAGATTCATGTGTTGATAGTACTCATGTGTTGAATGAAAGATTTTAACAATAAAATTTACATCTTCATCAAATATAAAATTAGAAACTAACTGAAAAATAGATAAGATGAGTGGTCTCTTGGATATTGATCTGATGTTGGTTTCGGCCTTCGGGGTTAATATTTAAGGAATTGCTCTCTTGCTACTTTACGATTAGAGTTTGATATAAAATTTAACGATAGAAATCAAAATTTTATAGAATATATTAAATAACAAAAATAGGCACGTGTTGACAGTACTCATTTGTTGAGATTAGTCATGTGTTGAAAGAAATATAGATTCATGTGTTGAATAGAATAAATATTCATTTGTTGAATAGAATAACGAAGTTATTGAAATATATAAAGCCGTGTTGATTAGAGATGCGCGATTTTGACACGAACGATATTTACATCGATTATATTCGTTTTTATAATAATTATAGAAAAGGAAGTGATTTCAAAATATAACGTTTTGAAGATATTGTCATTTGTATATCGATGATGTGGAATATTCAATTTCGATTCGAAATTGAATATGAAGTTGAAATCGTTTCGAAAACGAATTTAAAACGATTTATAAAATACGTTTTAAAAGGAAATCGACGGAATATATATATATATATATATATATATATATATATATATATATATATATAATGGCCTGAATAGAACGCGTCGCGCTGGGACAATTCGTGAATTTTGACCATTGACTTCAAGTGGACACTACAGGAGATCCGACCGTCGGATTCACCTGAAACTGGAACCGTTGGGTTCGTATCGAAAAGAGCTTTCCAATGAATATTAGAAATTTAAAATCTAACAGTTGGATTTGGAATTATGTCCAAATCAAATTTGAAAAAGGTCACTGTAAGTGCAGTTCGATGGCCGTTGATGGAAATTGACTGTAAGGGCTTTAATAAAATTATTGAAAAAATTAATAAGTTGTGTAAAATCATAATATATGAATTGGAAAGAACTGGGATGAAAAATCCCACATTTGAAAGGACAAAAATAGATTTTATCGAAATGAACTAGTTTTGAACTAGAATTTAAATCCAATTATTTTTAAATAAATAAATTGGATTTGAAATGGGTTTTAAATAACCAGAATTTCCAATATATGAATTGGAATGGATTTGAATCGAAATTGTCTTTGGAATATTTCGATATTAGATTCCGCGATTATATAGATATTTTGGAGGAAATTTGGAAGATATATTTTATATCGTTATTTCCAAAGCGATATTTGTGGATTTCAGAATTTGATATTGAATATAAGCCGATATGTTTTCTATTCAGAGCCTTATATTTAATATCAAATGGGATTTGGGTTTGTCGTAAATGGTGTCTTCATCAACACTGTTCTTAAACCCCGTTGAGAAAAGATTAAATCTTTTTATTTAGATTTAATAAAGTATACCAATTAATTGATATATTTAATTGGAATTGAATTAGAATTGATTTGTGGGTTTATCGTGAACGGTGTTTTGAATAACACTTGTTCTTTAACCCGATAATAAATAGAATGTGATTTGGGTTTATCGTGAACGGTGTTTTAAATAACACTTGTTCTTTAACCCGATAATAAATAGAATGTGATTTGGGTTTATCGTGAACTGTGTTTTAAATGGCAATAGTTCTTTAACCCAGTAAAAGGAGTTTTAATGAATTTGTAATTAGATTGAAATGTTAATTGGTAATCTAAATTATCAAATTTGGAAAGTGAGCGAGAATGGAGTATCACCAGTTTTGCTCCAAAGCGATAGTTAAATCTTTAATTAGATTTGAACATGAAATGGTAATTAATTTTTCTGATAACACCATGGTTTTAGATATGGAGTATTACTAGTTTTGCTTCATGGGATGAATAGGTTGGGATTGGGAAATAAAATAAATAATTACTTCGGTGTGGTTCGCTAATCCCGACTAGTTTGGAAAACCTTAACATGGTTTGAAATGGCATCCAAAGGAAGATTAAAGAATAAATTTAAAAGAATTTATCTTTGATAAAATAAATGGGAATCTTTCCCTAAGAATGTGAAATTTAGAAACTAACTGTAGGTTAGCTAAGAAGAATGGTTTCCTAGTTATTGATGTGATGTTGGTTTCGGCCTTCGGGGTTAATATTTGGGGAATTGTTCTCTTGCTAATTTACGGTTAGTGACTGATGAATTGGAATGAGGCGTATGTTGTGTTTGTGTAACATTTGTTTATTATATACGCTGGTTATTCGAAAAGGCCGGGTTTATACCCATTCTGAGTAACCGATTCGACGATATGTCGAAGATGAAGATGGTGGTTGAAGACCGGAAGTCTTCACATCGTTTGGGTGATTACTGATGATCTTGATTGGGCTGTACACCCAAGATGAGGGAATCAGTTGGTGATCGTCCAGACGTACTTGGAGATCGATGGATATGCGAGGAAGGTACCTCCGGTATCGTTCAGACCCAGAATGAACTTGTAAATGGATTGTGTGTCTGACATTATATTTTATTCTGTGTTGATTGATCTCTATTAAATATACATCTGTTTGGCGGCGGAGAATTTATTATCTTTCTTAACGCCCTTCTCTGAGACATACGAGCTCAGTGGTTGTATATCGATGGACATCAGTCGCATGGCGTGACTTGCCTGTGTGGCACGCCTAAGTGGCAGATGATCAAGGCTTCTGTTGAAAAGCAAAGCTTTGTGGTCGATGATCAAAGCACGGCTCACGTGGCATAGCTTTGTGTATAGCGTGGATTCGCGAGCCTCACACCTCGGTATGAGTCAAAAAGGGATAAGGACCACTAGGAGAACACGACGTTTCTTTCTAGTTATGATGGTGTCAGTGCTTAAACCGGTTGACATTTATATTACTTTCATCTTTGTGGTTGTTGAAATGCGAGGCGCCTAAATTATAGGTCTGTAAGGACCGGGAAATGTGTGTTCAGGAATAACTAATCCTCAAACGTAAGGGAGGACCGGCCCAGCCGATTCCAAGGGTTACCCAGAGTGCGTAGTCCTGAGGCATTTGCTAGAGTATCTCGAAGCGGAGAGGAGCTTACCCCTTGCCTTGACTCATGACGAAAATCCAATTTCCAATACGAGATATTTCGGTTTTATTTGTTGAGCCTAGTATGGCGACATGATAGATGGTACACATGCCGCCTATGATTGATATTTATGATTTGAACTGTTTTGACACTATACACTTATAATAGTACCAAATGATTTGTTTTAAACGTACCAAGCATGTTTGGCTATTATAAGGGAAAACCCTATCCTCCGGCTTGCGTTGCATTGTGTGATGGGACCTCGGTCTTATAATAGCTTCATTTTTCGAAAAAGCATTGCGTTGTTTATTCTATGCACTGGTGTTCTTGGGAGGAAACCCGCTCCGTGTTATACGGCGTGGTCCCTTGAATTACTCTCTTTTAAAGTAAAGTTTTAAATAACTGTTTTAGTTCTCACACCAGTCACATGACTAACCTGGAGTTTATTGTTTTAACCTAAACTATGGGTGCCCTTATTTTCGACACAGGCAGCTAGTAGTTGGGTTTTTGCAGATTTATATTCACAGGATCCTGATTTACAGCTGGAACGATACTCGGAAAGCTCTGTATCCGTATATTACTTCTAGTTGTGTTTTGTATTATTTTCCGCTGCGATATATGTAAATGTAATTCAAATCTCTGATATCTGTCAATTGTGTAATATTTATTCATACTCTGTATATTCTTGTATTCTAATGTAATTGTTGTAATTAACAATGAAATGTTCTTCTGTTTGTGTTCTGATTTGTCGTGTTCTCAACTCAATCCGTGCTTTCTTTCACGGGGAAGTTCGGGTCATCTCAGTTTGGTATCAGAGCTTTGGTTACAGAGCTCGAGAATAAGACACATTAGAACCGAACGAAAGGATTCATCAGAGATTGGATTAGTAGTATCCAATGAGAATGACTCGTTAGAGACAGGATCAATAGTATCCTAGAACGAGTGTGAAGAGTATATTTTTAAAATGTAAATTAATTTTGTTTTGAAATTTAAATCGTTTTATACGTATTTGAACATTTATTTATTTTGAATTTGGACAATGGAGTATATAAAGATTTCGCGTATACGCATCATGAACGTATATTCGAAGTTTTAATATACTGGACAGATATAGAATCACATTCTAAACACCTGGGGATAATTCTGATGATGTGGCCACATCATCAGTATTTATGTTCGTGGTTCGAAGGTGTGATATCTATATATTTCCATCAGACTGGTGTGAGAACCGAAACTATATAGATTTATTGTTGTGATTTGGCATCAAAAACATGATTTTCTGTATATGTATCGAAATTATGAATTTGAAACGATAATCCACTAATTGATTGATGGTTGGGTTGTTGTTTATTTGTTTGATAATTTTGAACCATTTAGCCTAATGGAACCGAGTATTGAACTGTATTGAAAAATGATTACAATTGCATGCATATACATGTACTTACATTGAACAGGTCATAGCAAGGAGGCTACAGAAGAGGAATAAAATTGTTTGCCCGACAAATAGATACATGTTTATTGTATTTCTTTGGGTTTGGATGATTTTGTGAGCCGCTTGGCTTTTTCTTTTTCTTTTGGATTGAAGAAGGCTGTGGGAGGCTATATGAAATATCCCGAAGTCCCCGGTGCAGGGGAGGTTATGGCGAAATTTTTCGAAAATTTAGGGTGTTAGCGAAATTTTTGAATAATTTGAAAAGTTCTTAGAAACTGAAAAGTTGAAGTACTTAAGCCATAAAGAAAATAATGAAAGTTGAGTTGATTTGTAAAACAACTTTCGGCTTCATTCCTTTTAGGGGACGAAAAGTTTTAAGTGGGGGAGATTGTAATAACCCGGAAATTTTGAGCCAATTTAAAATTTTTATTGTGGAAATTTTAATGAATTTTGAATATTTAAAATATATTATTTTAAATAATATCGAAGAGAAATTTATTTTAAATAGAATTAGAACGTATATATTTATATAGATCGCCTTTAGAATAGAAATATTTATTTTGAATTATAAAAGGAACTGAAAATGGCACGGTAGTTCGAAAATTCGATTTCAAAATTCAAGTGAATGTGCAGGATTCAAAATAAACCCGATTTTAGCAAAACCAAAAATATTAGAATCTAATTGAGAATATCTTTCCAACGAATCCGAAAAATCAAAATTTCATAGCGGCGATAAAAAGTTATGCCCAGTTGAATATTCAGAATAGTCGCTATGGAAATTATACATGGCCCAAAAAGTCATATTTTGCATACGGGTGAATTTGGACTCGTAACCACTTCCATTGAGTTCAAAATGCCATTTAGAACTCCGAAAAGTATAAGCTTCGATATATTCCGATATCCGGAATAGTGGCAATTGGCTAGAGCTTTTCGGTTAGCAAAACATAGCCCTTAAAAAGTGAAATTTTGCATACGAGGTCACAATTCGACAAGATAAATTTTTCTGGATTCGTAATGACAAATCATTGTTGAGTCCCAAAGAGCGCATCGAACGGAGTTAGTATGTGGCCGTGCGAGCTAAAACAGTTCAGGGTAAAACGGGCAGTCATTTTACAAAGGAACATTATTGATACGACCTCAGAATTCGATTCTACTCTTTTTTTGGATTCGTATCATCTAATAATGGTTAAATCCAAGAGGGCTTGATTTTTGGAGTTAGCATGTGAGCGTGCAAGAAGAAATGGTGTGCCAAAATCGCATTTTTAGAGCTTATCTGAGCGTTTTTTAGAATTTTAACTGATGGTCAAACGAACTCGGAATTCGACGAAACTTGTTTCGTTGGACTCGTCTTCACGTCTATTATGTCGTGTCCGAAATCCGGGGCAATCGGAGATCGTTTGCATTCAGACGATACGTGAGAAACGAGCATATAATCACTTTTCTTCCTTCTCTTCATTCACTTTTCTCTCTTCTTCTTTTCTTCCTCTTTTTTCAAAAATGGGCTCCTCCTCCTCCAAGAGGGCTGCCGCCCCTCCTCCACTGCCACCACCTCCTCTGGCCGCCCCCATCTCTCTCCGGCGCCACCTCCTCCTCCTCCTCTTCCTCCTCCCCTCTCTCTCCTCCTCTTTCCCTCTTCAAAATCACAAACCCTACCCTCAAACCACCATCACCCGCATCCGTGGACTCCACCCTGCCACTAAAGGCCTCCCCCACGTCCATCAGGTCCGGCACCCCCTATGGCCACCCAACTCCGGCCGTGGACCCCTCCTCCTCAAAAATCACATTTTTCACTAATTTCCCGTTTTGCACAAAACACCCTGTCACTGTTTCGCCCATAACACCCAAACCGTGCATTTTTAGCCAAAACACCTCTAGACCAAAGTTGAAGAGAACGATTTTCTCTTCGATATGGACATATGGAAGTCGTGTTTTGGAGTTCGGAGCTGCTCGGAAAACGCGTTCAAAGTCTGTTGTCCAAAAGCTGTAAAAATCGTGTACTTTCGCGAATTCTGGCGAATTGGATCATTTTTTGAAAAAAGTCCCTTAGGCGAAAGTTGTTCAAAATGGCATGCTTTTGCTAGAAAAAAAGATGGATTGAAGATTAGAGCTTGTGTGCGAAGCCTAGAGCTCGAACAACAATTCAGCAAGTTAGAAAACGTGTTAGAGAAAAATCAATGTGAGAACTTCTCACTCTAAATTACATTTTCTAGTTAAAAATATATACTAGGATGCAGACGGTGCTTAGCAGCACCCGACACCCGTCATTCATAGACCATGGACAACTTGTTTGCTTGTTTGATTTGTTTGTTGATTTGATGGGAATATTGGTTTGAATTTGGTTTGTGGTGAAATGGAATTGATAAAAATTGGTATGTGTATGGCGTGGGCCATTATTAGACTGGTGATAAGGCTAGGCCTTGTCCCGTTTCTAGTATCGTGCCGTTATGCCGCCGAAATTTTCTAAAATAAGTTAGAAAAATAAAAGGATCGTTTTATTGAATAAATAAACTGAATAGAATATTCATAGGTTGAATAAAATATTTTATTGTTAAAAATATAATTTTTAACGTGTGTGTGAATAAAATATTCATTTACAAATCAGACAACTTGTTTATGTACACTGATTTGGCTGATGTGGATTGGAACGATAAATTTTACACATCGCCCAACTGCATAAATAATATTCGGTGTTTGTGGATTGAAACCCCACACGGGTGTTGGGTTGATATTTGGCGTACACTAATCCCAATTATTTAATTGTATGTCAATCGATTGGTCGACAGACTATATGAGCGTTAATTATTTATATTTAATGCTTATGCAGTTATGTGGTGCACTTTGGATGACGGTTGATTATTTATCGTTGCTATTATATACATGTGTTGTATGGAATCCATATAATTAACATTATATGGTAATTGATTGGGCCTCATTCTAATTTGGGAAATAAAGAATATTATAAAATATAGATTCATGTGTTGACAGTACTCATGTGTTGAGATTAGTCATGTGTTGAACGAAATATTTTAACAATAAAATTTACATCTTCATCAAATATAAAATTAGAAACTAACTGGAAAATAGATAAGATGAGTGGTCTCCTGGATATTGATCTGATGTTGGTTTCGGCCTTCGGGGTTAATATTTAGGGATATGCTCTCTTGCTAATTTACGGTTAGAGTTTGATATAAAATTTAAGGATAGAAATCAAAATTTTATAAAACATATTAAATAACAAAAATAGGCACGTGTTGACAGTACTCATTTGTTGAGATTAGTCATATGTTGAAAGAAATATAGATTCATGTGTTGAATAGAATAACGAAGTTATTGAAATATATAAAGCCGTGTTGATTAGAGATGCGCTATTTTGCAATGAACGATATTTACATCGATTATATTCGTTTTTATAATAATTATAGAAAAGGAAGTGATTTAAAAATATAACGTTTTGAAGATATTGTCATTTGTATATCGATGATGTGGAATATTCAATTTCGATTCGAAATTTAATATGAAGTTGAAATCGTTTCGAAAACGAATTTAAAACGATTTATAAAATACGTTTTAAAAGAAAATCGACGGAATATATATAATATATATATTATATATATAATGGCCTGAATAGAACGCGCTGCGCTGCGGCAGTTCGTGAATTTCGACCGTTGACTTCGAGTGGACGTTACGGGAGATCCGACCGTCGGATTCTCCTGAAACCGGAACCCTTGGGTTTGTATAGAAAAGAGCTTTCCAATGAATATTAGAAATTTGAAATCTAACGGTTGGATTTGGAATTATGTCCAAATCAAATTTGGAAAAGGTCGCTGTAAGTGCAGTTCGATGACCGTTGATGGAAATCGACTGTACGGGCCTTAATAAAATTATTGAAAATATTAATAATTTGTGTAAAATCATAATATATGAATTGGAAAGAACTGGGATGAAAAATCCCACATTGGAAAGGACAAAAATAGATTTTATCGAAATGAACTAGTTTTGAACTAGAATTAAAATCCAATTATTTTTAAATAAATAAATTGGATTTGAAATGGGTTTTAAATAACCAGAATTTCCAATATATGAATTGGAATGGATTTGAATCGAAATTGTCTTTAGAATATTTCGATATTAGATTCCGCGATTATATAGATATTTTGGAGGAAATTTGGAAGATATATTTTATATCGATATTTCCAAAGCGATATTTGTGGATTTCAGAATTTGATATTGAATATAAGCCGATATATTTTCTATTCAGAGCCTTGTATTTAATATCAAATGGGATTTGGGTTTGTCGTGAATGGTGTCTTCATCAACACTGTTCTTAGACCCCATTGAGAAAAGATTAAATCTTTTTATTTAGATTTAATGAAGTATACCAATTAATTGATATATTTAATTGGAATTGAATTAGAATTGATTTGTGGGTTTATCGTGAACGGTGTTTTAAATAACACTTGTTCTTTAACTCGATAATAAAAAGAATGTGATTTGGGTTTATCGTGAACGGTGTTTTAAATAACACTTGTTCTTTAACCCGGTAATAAATAGAATGTGATTTGGGTTTATCGTGAACTGTGTTTTAAATGGCATTAGTTCCTTAACCCAGTAAAAGGAGTTTTAATGAATTTGTAATTAGATTGAAATGTGAATTGATAATCTAAATTATCAAATTTGGAAAGTGAGCGAGAATGGAGTATCACCAGTTTTGCTCCAAAGCGATAGTTAAATCTTTAATTAGATTTGAACGTGAAATGGTAATTAATTTTACCGATTACACCGTGGTGTTGGATATGGAGTATTACCAGTTTTGCTTCATGGGATGAATATGTTGGGATTGGGAAATAAAATAAATAATTACTTGTGTGTGGTTCGCTAATCCCGACTAGTTTGGAAAACCTTAACATGGTTTGAAATGGCATCCAAAGGAAGATTAAAGAATAAATTTAAAAGAATTTATCTTTGATAAAATTAATGGGAACCTTTCCTAAGAATGTGAAATTTAGAAACTAACTGTAGGTTAGCTAAGAAGAATGGTTTCCTGGGTATTGATCTGATGTTGGTTTCGGCGTTCGGGGTTAATATTTGGGGAATTGTTCTCTTGCTAATTTACGGTTAGTGACTGATGAATTGGAATGAGGCGTATGTTGTGTTTGTGTAACATTTGTTTATTATATACGCTGGTTATTCGGAAAGGCCAGGTTTATACCCATTCTGAGTAACTGATTCGACGATATGTCGAAGATGAAGACGGTGGTTGAAGACCGGAAGTCTTCACATTGTTTGGGTGATTACTGATGATCTTAATTGGGCTGTACACCCAAGATGAGGGAATCGGTTGGTGATTGTCCAGACGTACTTGGAGATCGATGGATATGCGAGGACAGTGCCTCTGGTTTCATTCAGACCCAGAACGAACTTGTAAATGGACTGTGTGTCTGACATTGGATTTTATTTTGTGTTGATTGATCTCTATTAAATATACATCTGTTTGGCGGCGGAGAGTTTATTCTCTTGCTTAACGCCCTTCTATGAGACGTACGAGCTCAGAGGTTGTATATCGATGGACATCAGTCGCATGGAGTGAATTGCCTGTGTGGCATGCCTAAGTGGCAGATGATTAAGGCTTCTGTTGAAAAGAAAAGCTTTGTGGTTGATGATCAAAGCACGACCCACGTGGCATAGCTTTGTGTATAGCGTGGATTCGCAAGCCTCACACCTCGGTATGAGTCAAAAACGGGATAAGGACCGCAGGGAGAACACGACGTTTCTTTCTAGTTATGATGGTGTCAGTGCTTAAACTGGCTGACATTTATATTACTTTCATCTTTGTGGTTATTGGAATGTGAGGCGCCTAGATTATAGGTCTGTAAGGACCGGGAAACGTGTGTTCAGGAATAACTAATCCTCAAACGTAAGGGAGGACCGACCCAGCCGATTCCAAGGGTTACCCAGAGTGCGTAGTCCTGAGGCATTTGCTAGAGTCTCGAAGCAGAGAGGAGCTTGCCCCTTGCCTCGACTCATGACGGAAATCCAATTTCCAATATGAGATATTTCGGTTTTATTTGTCGAGCCTAGTATAGCGACATGATAGATGTTACCTATGCCGCCTATGATTGATATTTATGATTTGAACTGTTTTGACACTATACACTTATAATAGTATCAAATGATTTGTTTTAAACGTACCAAGCATGTTTGGCTATTATAAGGGAAAACCCTATCCTCCGGCTTGCGTTGCATTGTGTGATGGGACCTCGTTCTTATAATAGCTTCATTTTTCGATAAAGCATTGCGTTGTTTATTCTATGCACTGGTGTTCTTGGGAGGAAACCCGTTCCGTATTATACAGCGTGGTCCCTTGAATTACTCTCTTTTAAAGTAAAGTTTTAAATAACTGTTTTTAGTTCTCACACTAGTCACATGACTAACCTGGAGTTTATTGTTTTAACCTAAATTCTAGGTGCCCTTATTTCCGACACGGGCAACTAGTAGTTGGGTTTTTGCAGATTTATATTCACAGGATCCTGATTTACAGCCGGAACGATACTCGGAAAGCTCTGTATCCGTGTATTACTTCTAGTTATTTCTGACACGGGCAGCTAGTAGTTGGGTTTTTGCAGATTTATATTCACAGGATCCTGATTTACATCTGGAACTATACTCGGAAAGCTCTGTATCAGTGTATTACTTCTAGTTGTGTTTTGTATTATTTTCCGCTGTGATATATGTAAATGTAATTCAAAACTCTGGTATCTGTCAACTGTGTAATATTTATTCATACTCTGTATATTCTTGTATTCTGATGTAATTGTTGTAATTAACAATGAAATGTTCTTCTGTTTGTGTTCTGATTTGTCATGTTCTCAACTCAATCCGTGCTTTCCTTCACGGGGAAGTTCGGGTCGTCTCACTAATTACTACCCCTAAGCGATCGACTCCCTAATGTGTAAATACCCTGTGTCGGCCCCACAGTAGGGTGTATTACTTCCTAAAGCGGCAATCTACAGAAGGACCCAGAATGATTTAACGGTGCTACAACGACTTATTTTCCCCTACCGAGCAGGCCCATGCACACACATGACTCTATTAGAACATTCCCGTATACACCTCCATTCAGATGAACCTCTTACAGTAAGTTCAGTATGCGTGCCCTGACCCCTATCTAGTGCGGGTTCCCCTTTTAATACCAGAATGAGTTTCTGACTGATAATGGCCCCACATAGCATATGACATAAGTCAAATCCCTAAACTTGTGTCCTCCAACTAACTAGGATTTTTAACAAGTTAAGCCTTACATATTTACAGGTTCGCCTAACCCCCATAGATTAACATGTTAAGTTTTACAGATTCTTATAACCAAACCAGATTTAAACAAGTTAAGTATTACAGGTTTATGTAAACCCAGCAGATTAAACAGGTTTATTTAACCCCAATAGACTAAACAGGTTAACAAGTTCATATAACCCCAACAGATTTAAACATGTTCCATAGGTTAAGTATATGCGATTTCATTACATGTTCCACTTAATCCACGAATTAAGCCTACAGATTTACATGCTCATACACCCCAAATTTCATTCATATATCACAGTACAAGATATTACCCAATTTTCCCTCTTTTATTTTCATTCCCAAACATTCACAAATTGTCCCAATTTCATTTATACGCAGATCACTTACGAGATTGGCCTAGGTTCGAAGGGAACCTAGGCTTAAAAATAAAAGGGAATAAGAGAGGGAGAAGAATGGAAATAGACATATAATAACAGAAATAGGCATATAACAACAACTGTACATCAGAACAGGTGTACATGTAATTATAACAGAACTGTTTACCTATGAATTAGTTTAATAGGCATAGGCTCAGATCCAGGTTTATTAACATGTCAAAGTTACTATAAAATATTTATGTCTAAAAGTAACATGAACTCACAAAGATTGGATTTAAAGAATAGAGAACTATATGCTGAAGTTGCAAAAGAGATTCTTGTATTGTTTAGGTAAGAATTTTCTTTATTCAATCCAAGTTTCGGTAGCATCCCCCCATCTTCATTTTATATTTTCAGAAAAAGAGTTTGAAGAAGAAGTATGATTTATTTGATAAGAATGCATGCCTTTTTATAAAGTTTACAAGATAATCCTTAACTATTAGACCTCTGCTTTCAAATCCAACCATTCAGAAAATAATGAACCTGGCTAACACATATGTCCAGAAAGAGAATAATGTATTCGGCTAGATCAGGGTTAGGTCCACCCCCACCTGGGTCGACCCTTGGGTCGACCCATAGGTCGATCCCGCCAAGCGTGGGTTGAACCTTAATGGATCAGATTCCCTCCTACGGTTCCTGCTTCGTTAATTTGATTTATTTTGAATTCTGGTTTGATTTATTTATACATAAGTTTCTTATATGTTTAGAACTTCTAACATTCATATCTTCCTCATACTGTGTATGTCTTACGCAAACTCGGAGTCTATCTAAGCCAGAATTCCAGGACGAACGCAATGCTACAGTCCGTTTTACTTAATTCCCAATATTTAATTAACTATACCTTTAGTTTACTAATGTTCTATAAAATTACGGGGTGTTACATTCTCCCTACTTAAAGGATTTCGTCCCCGAAATCTCCAAGTCTAGGAGAACGTCACTATTCTAACATCCACCTACAATCATCTACTCATCCATCATCCACAGGCATCCATGGTCCTTAGGAATTTCTAATGCTTGTATGAACATATGCAGAGGTGTTTGTATATGTTCCTATGCTAATGCGAAAATCAGGCAATCCACTGATTCAGTTGACCTCCTTAATGCAATATATGTTTGTGTCATGAATCCAAAGTGTATGCAAATGTTCCTAGTATATCATGCAAAATCTACATGTGCGCAAAAATCATTCGTCCAAATGCAACATCCATGTAATGACGCATCCATTTTCACCCAAAAAAATGCACACACATCCATATGTAGTATGAGAGTGCTTTGAGCTGGTGTAGTGCCTAGTGTGTGTATATGCATACACGAGCAACCACAAGAAAACACTTGCATCCACTTGCATCCACAAACATAACATGTCTCAAACGCATGTTTACACCCATTGGTTTTCTACCTAAAGGTCGAAGATTCGATCGATAGGGTATACTCGAATGATAGAAGCAAGTACGAATAAAAGCTTGGAAAAAGAATTTAAGAAGATACCCTTGAAAAGAAAAGGGTACGAAGCGTGAATCTTGTCTTCAGTCTCCCAAGTTGCATCCCTGGGTCTTCTCCCCATTTAACTTTCATTAACTCAATAACTCTATTGCATGTTTTCTTAACCTATGATCCAAGTATACGGGTAGGAACTCGTCTAACTATTGCCTCTTTTTCTACCTCTACTTCCTCAAGCATGCTCAGCTCAACCACCTCTGATGTATCATGAAGGAAATTCCGCAAATGGGAAATGTGGAAAACATCATGAATACCCGCCAATCTCTCTGGTAACCTCACCTTGTAGGCCATCTGACCTATCCTAAATGGCCCTACAAACCTTGGTGCCAATTTCTCTACTGATCCAAAGCGAACTACATTCCTCAAAGGTGATACTTTGATGAAAACCATGTCTCCTACCTTAAACTCAATGTCCGTCCTCCTTTTATCTGCGTAGGACTTCTGCCTGTCCTGAGATGTCTTCATACGTCAGTGGATTAGGTCAGCCTTTTCTGAAGCCTCTCTAATCATCTCAGGTCCAAGTAGAAGCCTATCTGTAGTCACCCACCAACAAGTTGGTGATCTGCAAGGTCATCCGTATAGTGCCTCGAAGGGTGCCATGAGCCTAATAACTGTTGTTGTAGGTGAACTCCACTAATGGAAGATGCTTTTCCTAAGTCCTTCTGAAGTCTAGGATACACAGCATCAAAAGATCCTCAAGGACTCTATTCACCATCATAGTCTGTCCATCGGTATGAGGGTGATATGCGGTGCCCAAACATAATTGTGTGCCTAGTGCCTCTTATGAGCTCTTCCAAAAACTCACTAGTGAAGATGGGATCACGATCACTCACTATGCTAGAAGGTACTCCATACAGATGGACTATCTCCCAAAGATAAACTGATGCCAACCATGCAGCTGTTCTCTTGCTCTTAACAGGAATGAAATGAGCGCTCTTAGTAAGAATGTCTACTATAACCCAGATACTTTGTTGCCTCTCCTCGATCCAGGAAAACCACCGATGAAATCCATACAGACGCTCTCCTACTTCCATTGTGGGACCCCCAAAGGATGAAGCAAACCGTCGGGCTTCTTCTGTTCAGCTTTTACTTGCTGGCAAACTAAACATCGAGTTACAAACTCTACTACATCTTTCTTCATCCGGGCCCAAAAGAAAATCCTCTTCATGTCTCTGTACATCTTATCACCACCCGGATGGATAATCATCCTAGAATAATGGGCTTTCTCAAGGACTGTCCTCAACGAATCCCTAACTCGGGGAACATAAAGCCTCCCATCTCTCTGTATCCACCCTCTGTCATCCGTGGAATATCTACTAAGATGACTAGAAACCTCCCCTCTACTGGGCCAATCCAAGATGTATGATATATATGTGTCCTCTGGCTGCGACGATCCTATCTGATCCATAAGAGTAGGTCGCACCTCTAAAGATGCCAACAAACCAAAAGTAAGATCCGTAGATGGCCTAAAATCGAAAGTCGATATGTACTCCAAACTTCGCCTCTCTATGAATAGAGAACCCAAAGCCATCCTCTGTTAGGGAATGCGAAAAGGATCGTTAAGGCAAAATAAACACTCGAAGGGGGTGAACTCTTGAAAATCAGAATTTTAATTTGAACCTGGAGTGCTATTTAGAGTCTTACATAATCTAGACTTTATAACTACATTAGTCTAGAACTCTTGAAATCTTGAATACTCATGAGTCTTGAAATTTCTCTGAACTCCGAATCTCTAATATCTTTAAACTGTACAATATTCAATAATATTTCCTGTATATAAATCCTGCATGTGTGTGTGTGTATATATATATATATTCTATACAAAAGTGTTAGTATATATTTTATAATCAATTAATATTGAAATAAGGTTGTTTTCATCAAAACTCCATTCTCTAATAATCTCCCTTTTTTTGATGATGACAACCTTAGTTTATAAAATATCATACCTGTATATACTTACTGATGATGATCCTTCATATATTCCCCCTGTCGATAAGAATCCTATAAACTATGTCTATATTTTATAATTTTCCCTTTGGCATTACCATAAAATGTTCTAAAATTACTCCCCTTAAATTGGATAACTATCTAAAAACTTAAGTAACTAACCCGATCATGATATTCCCCTTAATCTATACAATTCTATGATTATAATTCCAAATAATATGATGACAAAATACAATCCAATCCAAGTATTATAATTACATATGTTTGTTTGTTACATATACAAACAAATCAAATCAAATCACACCACACCATATGTCTTTATATATACAAGTTCTAAGTCACAGAATTCAAATCAAATTCAATCAAATCGTACTGAACAGTTAAATGTTTCTTGGAACTAATTCAACCCAACCGTCTTCTCCAAAGATAGGATCCTTCTTAGTGACTTCCCAATCCTCATCTTCTTTAGTTAGAGGAGCCTTTACGAGATTGTTATCTTCATCACTGAAAAGAGAAGAGATTAGCCATCGCATAGCATTAAAATGCTTCTCTTGCTGTTCAAACATCTTTATTTGGCTTAGTTCGAGATGACGCTAGTTTCGTAGAATGATAGAGAGAATATTTTTGAAAGAATTCAAGGTTTCGTCTAGGTTTTCACCAAGATTATGGATAGGATTTGACATGGATTTAAGTAGAAAAGAATAAGGAAGAAGCAGAAATAGAATTATGAATTTTTCTACAAGAAATAGACAAAAATAGGGTCTGGAATTCGTTGGATTTTGAATGGATATGAGTAATTATTTTAATTTTAAATTTTGAAATAATTTGAAAATTTGGCAGTTATATGTCGACATACAAAAAACACTATGTCGACATGCTATAGTGAATTTTTTTGAAATTTTCAAATTTTGAATTCTTTGAACTCTATTATATTATAATTAGTCCTAAAGTTTTTACAGAAACATAAGGATGATTTTATCATAAATAAAACTCCATTCATTACTTAATATAAAGCATTTACATCCAACTAATCAAGACACACTTAATTACGAGTTTCGAAAAGAAAATACAAGGAAACTTAAATAGATACATAAAGATAGATTGAACAAGATAGGCTAATTTTTGGATGATGATGATGAGGAAGATGAAATTCCAAGCTTTCTTCCTATCTTGACCATGAATTTTAATATTTTGGAAAGTTTCTTGTCGAGTTTCTTTTGATTGTTGACAATTTTCACTTGATTTTGAATAATCGTCTCTTTGTAAATGCGTCTAGTACCGGTCAGATACTCAACACTTTCCATAGAAGCCTCTTCTTCTTCTTCGACTTCCATTGGATCTTGTTCTTATTGCATTCAAGCTTGTTTGGCTTCGAATGTCTCATATGGTTTGAAAATGAGAGGAATTTGCATGAGATGAGTGTTTGATGGACCAAACACTTTTCTTGGGATAAATTCTTCTCTATGAAGATCAACGTTAAAGTACTTGAAAATGCGAGTGAGATAAACACCATAGTAGAGAGTGTTTTCTCTTGTTCATAAATCTATGGGCTTAATTTCATTTAGGATCATTTCGGCCCAATTGATAGTATAGTCACCCATAATTGCAAAAAAGCCTTTTGGACTTTGAGGGTAGGATTATTGAAATTTACGGAACGGGGAGGATGGTATGTTGAAGGAGAAGGTTGACAATTCTTGTTTTTGGACGAAAGGAACGATTTTTGAATTCCACTGGAGCACCATCTTCAAATATGTCATGGTAGGTTTCCAAATCGGTTTCGTCGATAACAAAATCCGAAAAATTCGAGCTTGTGCTTCTACAATTTAGAATAGTTCCTAAGAGTTTGGCATCGAGAACAATTTGAGTGCCTTTGACACTACTCTAAATTTGGTCTTCATTGCCTTCGTAAAATCCGCGATTGAGATTTGCATAGAACATCTTGACGAATTTGGGGTAACATACTTCGTCATTGTCACGGGAGTTAAATAGACTCAAGACTTCATCGTTTGAAAAAAAAAGAGATGAGATAATAAGAGGAAAAATCACTAAAGACGGCAAAAACGCACGTGTTAACTTCAGCATTTGCTAAGTAGTTTCCATAGGGTCTGATGGTCTCTTTGTCATTATGATGATAATTATTGATGGTTTTGGTTATCTTCAATTTTTGGGATGAACTAGAGGAAGCCATTGAATTGATGATTTTAAAGAGAATAGATATGAAGAATATTGTTTTGAGTTGTGAATGAAAGGTAGAGAGAGTAGATGTATATATAGAAATTGAATGGATATGAATCTAATGGATATGAACTAAACAGGCACAACTTTAAGATTGAAATGACACTTTTTCAGACCTTGGGATTTGGTGAAAAGTTGGAGGGAAGTTTGAAAGTTTAAACTATTTTAAATTCAAAATTTGAATTTCAAAACTGGTCAGGTATGTCAACACAGACTTATTTGTATGTCGACATACATGTCCATTTTCAAAGAGAATTTAAATTTTGTGAATGAAAATTTACATTATCGATTTATATTTCAGGTTTAATGATTTCCTGAAATAATTCTAATCCTAGTAAACAAACAATTTATTTAATTATTTTATTTGTTGTTTGTTATTAAATTATTATTTTGAATTTCAAATTTTAAATTTTAAAATTTTTGAAGTTTTAAAGTCAAATTAAAGCTAGCAACCATTCAACCAAGTAAAATTATAAATTAATTAAAGCGTACCCGGTTTTTAGATCCTTCTCTTTGAAATTTTCTGAATTCTGAATTGCCGTAAAGCATATATTTTTATTTTCGGTTTCTGGTTCTTCATCACTTGATGATGAATCTGAATCATCTAATGTTGCTGCGTATGCTTTCTTTCTCTTTCTTGATGAATTGTTGTTGTCTATTTATTGAGTCGATTTGTTTGGATATGGACACATTTTCTTTATATGTCCTGGTTTGTTGCAGTTACAACATCGACCATCATTACTTTTTGAATTTCCTTAATTGTAATTCTTCCTTCTATATCTCATAAATCTTCTAAAATGATTTGTCATAAGCGTTGTTTCTTCATCATCTTCACTAATCGAGTCAAAATGATTTGCTGTTGCTTTCAGTGCAATAGATTTCTTTTCTGTTGATCTATTTTCTTTTCTTTTATGTAATTAGACTTCATAAGACATCAAATTTAAAATTAACTCTTCAATCTTCATTTCATTCACATCATTGGATTCTTCAATTGCCAAAGTTTTCTAATCCCATTCTAGAGTTAATGAACTTACTATTTTTCTGACTTGATCTGCTTCAGAATAGGTTTCTCCAAGTGTAGTTAATGAATGCACTATCTCTTGAAATTTGCAATACATATTTGAAACAGACCCATTTTCGTTCATTTTAAATAAATCAAACTGGTTAACTAGCATTGCTATTTTAGCTTGTTTAACTTTATTAGTTCCTTCATGAGTAACTTGTATAGTTCTCCAAATTTCATAGGCAGTTCTACATACTGACACTCTATTAAATTCATTCCTATCTGATGAACAAAATAACATATTCGTGGCTTTATAATTGCTTTGTGCAGCAGCCTTTTGTTCATTTTTCCGTTGTGCAAATGTGGTTGTGGGTTCAACATATTCATTTTGGGTACTATTCCATGTGTCTAAACCTACTGATTGCAAATATATCTTCATTCCACATGCCCAATATGAGTAATACTACCATTAAACAATGCTGGTCTAACTGTGAACTGGCCCTCTATTTAAGAACTATTGTTGGTCGCCATTATCACTATTTTCAAAAATCTGATTATGAACTTTTTGAAAGACCTTGCTTTGATACCATTGTTACGGAATGCGGAAAGGATCGTTAAGGCAAAATAAACATTAGAGGGAGGAGGAGAATAGTGTTTTTGAGAATTTAAACAAAATCTAAAACTTGTAAATTAGTAGATGAATCAAACACCACATAAACAATCACAGACACAGATTCAAACACAAACAAAAGAATAAACAGAAATAAAAATGCAAAAAAGAAAAGAACACACCGGGTTTTATACTGATTCGGATTACTCCAACGTCTAGTCCCACACAACGCTGGATTGCGCAGAGTTTTATTACTATATCAATATCCAATTACAATCCTCCTTGATTTCGCGGCTACAAAGGATACCACCGATTCTGTCCTTGATTTCACGGCTACAAGGGATACCACTGATTTCGTCCTTGATTTCACAACTACAAGAGATACCTCCGATTACTATACTCAACCCAAACATTACAAATAGCCGTATAACTCTTCAATAGCACATGATTCAGAGAGTAGAGAGAAGAAGTTTGATCAAAACGGAAGTGAATTCGGCAGAGTATAAGTGTAGAAATAATAAAAATGATTAAGAATAATGGTGTAAAGAAAGAGGATGAAATTAGAGAAGAAAAGATGATAAAAAATTCGAATTTAAGCCTTTTTATAATGTATGAAAGGATGCCACGCTTCAGAATCGTCACAAATAGTGAAAAGACACTTCCTTTCAAAATTGAAAAAATGGCATTTATATGTCGACATAGTGTTTTATGTATGTCAACATACCCTTAGAGTAAATTTTATTTATTAAGCATTTTCAAAGTATTTTGATATAAATATAATTCTATAAATTCTTGAATTAAAATGTAGTATTATAAGTTAATATTATAAAGTAGAAAATCATATGAAAACATAAGTTTAAACTATATAAACATATTTATAAAATTATAGGGTTTTAAACTATATATATATAAGTATAAAATTATAAATCTTAAGCTTGAAAAGCAAAAGTAAAGTAAGAAAAGAAAATAGAAAAGATAGAAAATAAAATAGAAAGGATTGAAGATAGAATTTGAAAACTGAATTTGAAAATCAACATTTGAATTTGAACCTGGAGTGCTATTTAGAGTCTTACATAATCTAGACTATATAACTATATTAGTCTTGAACTCTTAAACTCTTGGAATCTTGAATATTCATGAGTCTTGAAATTTCTCTGAACTCTGAATCTCTAATATCTTTAAACTGTACAGTCTTCGGTAATATTCCTTGTATATAAATCCTACATATGTGTGTGTGTGTATATATATTCAATACAAAAGTGTTAGTATATATTTTATAATCAGTTAATATTGAACTAAGATTGTTGCCATCAAAACTCCATTCCCCAACATCCTTTGCCTACTCAACGCGTCCACCACCACATTACGCTTGCCAGGGGTATAATCAATCTCAAAGTCATAGGACGCTAGGAACTCCATCGTCTCTGTTGTCTCAAATTGGGATCCTTCTACAAGAACAAATACTTAAGTGACTTATGGTCCATGTATAACTCGGACCTCTCTCCTAGTAGATAAAGCCGCCAAGTCTTAGGTGCGAACACTATAACAGCCAACTCTAAATCATGGGTAAGGTAGTTCCTCTCATGAAATCTCAACTATTTACTGTCCTTCCCTCTTGCATCAAGACGACACCAAGCCTTGTGCCACATGCATCAGTGTATAGTGTGAACACCTTGCTCCCATCAGGCAATGTCAAAACTGGGGTTGTTGTCAGAGTCCTCTTCAACCGCTGAAAAGCATCCTCATAGTCAATACTCCAAGAAAAGGTCAGGTTCTTCTTCGTCAGTCTGGTGATTGGGGCTGATATCTTTGCGAAATCCTTAATAAATTTCCTATAATAGCCCGCTAAACCAAGAAAACTCCTCACTTGCGTTGCATTCTTTGGAACCTTCCAATCTTGAATTGGAACTACTTTCGCGGGATCCACTGCTATCCCATCCTTGGAGACCACATGCTCTAGAAATCTCACTTCCTTTCTCCAAAAGTGACACTTGGGGAATTTTGTCTTAAGCTGGTGTGCTTTGAGAGTCCTCAAAACCTCTCCTAAATATAGGGCATGCTCTTCCTCGGTCTTCGAGAAAACCAATATGTCATCCACAAAGACCACCACGAACTTATTCAGAAACTCCCTAAACACCCTACTCATCATATCCACAAAATACGCGGGTGCATTCATCAACCCGAAAGGCATAACTAGCCACTCAAAGAAGCCATCTGGAGTTCTGAAAGAGGTCTTGTCTATACTATCCTCGGCCACCCTCAATTGATGAAATCTCATGGCTAGATCTAACTATGAGAAAACAGATGCGCCAACAAGCTGGTCAAACTGATCGTCAGTTCTCGAGAGTGGGTGCATATTCTTCTTAGTGAGCTTATTCAACTCCCTGTAATCCACATATAGGCGAAGCGAGCCATCCGCCTTAGTTGCAAAGACGACTGGAGCACCCCAAACTGATATACTTTGCCTAATAAACCCCTTCTCAAGAAGTTCCCCTGCTTGCTTGCTAAGCTCCCTACTTTCTCTAGGATCCATGTGGCGCACAGGCAATGCGACTGGCTTCGCATTACCCGCCAAGTATATCCGGAAATAAATCTCACGCCTCGGAGGTAAGCCCGAACCTCATCAAAAACATCCGGATACTCATAGACTATAAGTGCAGATCGAAAATCATCGGCACAAGTGTAACACCCCTCCTCCGTTAAGGTCACTCTCAAAGGGAATGCCTTAACTTCGGTGGAGCGTTTTAAGGTCCAAGATACTAATAAATTACAAGACAGAAAATTTATGCAGCGGAAAAGATCAATATTATTTCATAAATACTTGTTCAACACAACAATTCAACAACTGTTTCAACCTTCCAAATTATTACAACTTTTCATCTGTCTCGAAAACATAAAGAAGCAATACTGAAAATAAAATGACATAAATCCCCAATAATTGCTTGACCATAACCATAGATCAAAAAGGAAAGTCCAAGCCTTACATCTACGGTCTGCAAGCTTTGGCTAACCTGGACTAAGCAGAAGTGTTTCCTCCCTGCGGACGAGGGGGAACGGAAGAAAAGAAGCGAAAGGAAAATGGGTCATACATAAGTCTGGTAAGCCCAGTTATTTAATAGCATGTAAACAAGTAAAAGACTATGACATAAATGAACCGAACTTAGAGTGATCCCACAAGGATAGGGTAGTCCTAAAATGAGGTAAAGTAAGATTTAACTAGATTTGGCTATCGCACCCACTTTTACTTCTCTGCACCCACTAAGAGCTGTTTAACTAGCAATGTATGTTCATGATAAAGTGATCCCATTCATGTATTGATCGGCTCCTACTCGCATTCATGTATTCCCGGTGTCATTCTGCCCCACGTGATTTTTAAGTACTTGTGCTGGTTCCAGTATAGGGTGTATCAAATCCTATAATGGCAACCCTCACACGATTCAAAGATGGACAAGTGTACGCCTGGTGCCCAGTGCCTGCTTTTTCCACTCCGGAGCCCGTACACGCCCGTACTACTTCTGAACCTACACTAACGCACCTAACCGCCGCCCTTTTGACCGCTTATATTCAGCCCAGTAATCGTGCCCAACCCTGCCTAGTTCAGGGTACCTTGATACATCCATGTGGGTTACTGCTGAAACGGGTCCCCGTTACTAGGGTTTTTCTAGTCAGCATGCTAAATTGGTTTAGTGTCCTTGGTTTGACTTAACCCCTATCAATCTTGTCTAGTTAACATGTTAAGTTGGTTAAGTGTTTCCTCAATTACTTAACCCCACCAATCTTGTCTTGTTAGCGTGTTAAGTTGGTTAAGTGTTCCCTTAATTACTTAACCTCACCATTTCTAGCTTGATTGTTCATGAGCTTTAATTAATTAATTAGTTAGTTAAAGCACCAACCACTCACATTAGATAGGTATTAGTCTAGTTACTGGATGTGCCAGTCGGTTCCGGACAGTTTTACACCACAACTCAGTTTAACCTCAAGTCTTTCTGGGCTTAGACTGGTATTGTTGTGGTTACTGGATGTGCCGGTCAGTTCCGGGCAGGTTTACACCACAACTCAATCTAACCTCGGGTTAGGCATATTCATCTTTTACATTTTATATATATGAATTTTCTGCAAGTGTTTCATGCCACATATTTTAATTATGTTCAAGACTAATGGTATAAATTATACCATTCATGGCCTTAACCATTTATATGGTTTTGGGCCCACCTACATTATTAACATGTTTTGATTTAATAACTATCCCAACGTTGCCCCCATTTGTCTGTTCGTATTAATCACATAAAGTCATTGGGCTCGCATATTAGCCTAATTTATAAATAAGAGGTAAAGAAGGGAACATGCATAATATAGATTCAACCAAACATGTAAATTTTGCATAAAACTTTATTCATATAATTTAACATGTCACATGAACTTGCATACAATTTAGACTTAGATAATCATAAGCCTAAAACATGTTAATATGTAGATCTAGGCATTTGTGAACATAACCTCAATTATAAACTAGCATATGACATAATCATGACATGTCCAATCCCAAGGCATGTATAATTTTAACATTAATATATAGGTGTGAACTAGATCTAACAAGGTGAACTTGCATAAGTCCACTTTACAAACATGCGTATAAATATATATCTAGTTTTGGATCTAACTTGTAACTTGCATATGAACATATGTATAATTAGATCGTGACTTGGATCTATCATAAAACATATAACTTGCATTAATCATATGAACCTAGATAGATCTTGACATGGATCCAACATAAAACTTGTAACTTGCATATGAACATATATGTAGGCATATGGATCTAACATAAAGCATATGAATATATATATGTAAATCTTGACTTGGATCTAACATAATACATACAACTTGCATTAATCATATAAACATATACATGTAGATCTTAACATAAAACATATAACTTGCATATGATATTGATAGTTTCATTCTCAATCTTTAATAGATCCAACACCAAGTCCAATAAGCCACAAACATTCCAAGACAATTCAGGATAAAATCATCACAAGAAACAAACATGAATTAGCATCGTCAATATTATACAAAATGGTATAATTCTATTTTTCACTTTATATCAAATCACGTCTTAAATTTATTCACATCTGAAAGATAACTACACTTACAAAAGACAATCTTGATTTCTGGAATTTGTATTCTAAAGATGAAATGCTCGCCTTTTATGTAGAAATCATTGTTTTAGTTTAATTTTGATTTGATTTGGATTGTCTCTTTTAATTTTCTTCAAGTTGAACGGAGGCTACTCGAGGTTGTCCAACGGCAGCATGACGACTCTTGGTTTGATTTTTAATAAGATTTAGGGTTGAGGTATTAGTTTGCTTATATAGAAGTTTGATTTAATAGGAACCGTCAGATTAACCTAGAGCAAATCAAAGCCATTCAGACAAGAAAGAATAGCCACATCAGCCCTAATGAATCAGCAAGGAGTCCATCAGAACCAATCAGATGCCACATCTGCCTTAGAGCGAATCGGCCCACGGGTTGACAGCCAAACACCCTAAATCAACCCCTAGTCGACCCAGCGGGGCTTGGGTCGACCTCAAAAATGGGTCGGTTCGGTTATTCCCCCTCCCGATTTGCTGTTTTGAACTTTTTTGCATATTTACTTATTTAATTTTTTATATATCTATATATATATTTTCCTCAAATGCATACAAACTTCAAGGCTTAATAACTTCTTCATAAGGTATCTGTTTTATGCAAACCAAATGTCTATCTTGACCAAAATTTTGAGACGAACGTAATAGTGCAACCCATTTCACTTCATTCTTCTTCTAAAAATTAAGTACTCTTGAATTTGTTAATTTTAATATTCTCAAAAAATACGGGGTGTTACATTCTCCCCCCTTAAAGGATTTCGTCCCCGAAATCTTCAAGTTAAGAAGAATGCATCTTAACATCCAATCATCCATCTACTCATCCATCATCCATAAGCATCCATTGTCCTTAAAAGACTTCTAATGCCATATGAACATATGCAGAGTGTGTGTATATGTCTCTTATCTAGTGCAAAATCAGGCGGTCTACTGATCCAGTTGACCTCCATAATGCAAATCATGAGAGTGCCATGAGTCCATTATATATGCAATTTTTCCTATTCATAATTCTACATTAGTGCACAATCAATCATACAAATGCAACGTCCATATGATAACACATCAAGTTTCAGTCCGCATACAATTTCATGCGTTCATATGCAAATGCAATATGAAAGTGATTGAGTCGATCTAGAACCTAATGTGTATGCGCATATGCATCCACGAGCAATCACTAGCAACCACTTTGCAACCATCAACCATAACATGTTTACATCCATTGATTTCTACTAAGGATTAAGAAATAGGACCGAGAAGATAACTAAGCATGAATAAACTTATGATAAAGGAGAGATCAAAGATGTACCCTCAAAAAGATAAGGGTAGGCTGAGCGTATCTTGCTTTCGGTCTCCCAAGTCGCGTCTTCTTCATTGTCACTCCATTGTACTTTAACAAGCTTGACTTCACGGTTGCATAGCCTTTTGATTTCCGTTCCCAAGATACGAGTTGGGATTCTTCTCACTATTGCTTCTCGTTCCACCTCTACCTCTTCTAGTATCTTTGGTTCCACCACTTCTGCAGACTCATGTAAGCACTTCCGTAGGTGAGAAACATTAAAGACATTGGGAACTCCAGCCAACTTTTCAGGTAGCTCTAATCTGTAGGCTATCGTCCCAATTCTTTCAATGATAGGAAATGGTCCTATGAATCTAGGTGCCAATTTCCCTTTGGATCCAAAGCGAACAACATTCCTCAAAGGAGATACTTTAAGGAACACTCTGTCTCTAACCTCGAACTCAAGGTCGGTCCTTCTTTTATCTGCATAGAACTTCTGTCTATCTTGAGCAGTCTTCATTCGTCTTCTTATTAGGTCCACCTTTTCTGAGGTTTCCCTAATCATGTCTGGCCCAAGTATAAGCTTATTTGTGGATTCCCACCAACAAGTTGGTGATCGACATGGTCTCTCGTATAAGGCTTCGAAGGGTGCCATGCCTATTGTAGCTTGGTAGCTATTGTTGTGGGCGAACTCCACCAGAGGAAGATGATCTTCCCATGTCCCTCCAAAGTCAAGAACACACAATCTCAAGAGGTCTTCTAAGACTCTGTTCACCCTTTCTGTCTGTCCATCAGTTTAGGGGTCTCGATCGCTTACTATGCTGGAAGGTATCCCATGCAATTGAACTATCTCTTTAAGATATAGAGATGTTAGAGATGAGGCAGTCCTTCTACTTTTAATAGGTATAAAGTGAGCGCTTTTTGTGAGTCGGTCCTCTATTACCCAAATGCTGGTACTGCTCCTTCTTGACCTAGGAAACCCAACAATAAAGTCCATCGAAATGTTATCCTATTTCCACTGTGGGACCTCTATAGGATGAAGCAAACCACCAGGCTTCTTCCGCTCCGCCTTGACCTGCTGGCATATCATGCACTTAGAAACGAATTCAGCTACGTCCCTCTTCATGCCATTCCAAAAGAAAACTCTTTTGATGTCTTTATACATTTTGTCTCCGCCTGGGTGTATGGTCAGCTTTGAATGGTGTGCTTCTTCTAGAACCGTTTTCAATAAATCTCTTACTTGTGGGACGCATAGTCTTCCATCCCGTCTCAACCATCCCTTATCATCGATGGAGTATCTATTGAGGTGACTCGAAGTCTCACCCCTAATTATCTTATCTATCAAATCTGCTAGCTGAGGGTCTTCACGTTGTGCGGTTCCTATTGAGTCAAAAAGTGTAGGCCGCACTTCCAGTGTTGCTAACAAGCCAGGTACAAATTCAGAGGAGGGTCTAAAATCAAAGTTGGCTATGTACTCCAAGCTTTGCCTTTCTACAAAGAGAGGGCTTAAGGTCAGCTTCTTTCTACTCAGAGCGTCTGCTACCACATTGCCCTTGCCAGGAGTATAGAAAATCTCAAAATCATATGAGGCAAGAAACTCCATCCATCTTTGCTGCCTCAAGTTGAGATCTTTCTGTGAGAAAAGGTACTTCAACGATTTATGGTCAGTAAACAATTCAAACTTCTCACCTAGGAGATAATGGCGTCAAGACTTAAGAGCGAAAGCGATGGCCGCCAATTCTAGGTCGTGGGTTGGGTAGTTTTTCTCATGTACTTTTAACTGCCTACCACCATAAGCTACTACCTTCCCTTCTTGCATAAAGACAGCACCAAATCCTGTACCGCATGCATCCGTGTATACGGTAAACATCTTACTCTGATAAGGCAATGTCAGAACTGGGGTTGTTGTTAGTGCCCTTTTCAAGCGTTGGAAAGCAATATTGCAATCCAAATCCCAAACGAAAACTAGGTTCTTCTTCGTCAACCTTGTAAGTGGAGCTGAGATTTTCGCAAAGTCTTTGATGAACTTCCAGTAAAAGCTTGCTAGCCCGAGAAAGCTTCGGACTTCAGTTGCGTTTCGTGGAATCTTCCAATCTTGCACAACAACCACTTTTGCGGGGTCCATGGCTAACCCCGCTTTGGACACTAAATGTCTAAGGAATCTAACTTCTTCCCTCCAGAAATGGCATTTGGAGAATTTGGCTTTCAACTGATGTGCACGGAGAGTATCCATGACTTCCCTTAAGTGCTGAGCATGCTCTTCCTCACTCTTTGAGAAGATCAAAATATCGCCCACGAAGACCACCACAAACTTATTGAGGAATTCCCGGAACACCCTGCTCATTAAGTCCACGAAATAGGCAGGTGCGTTGGTCAAGCCGAAAGGCATGACAAGCCACTCGAAGAAACCATCCGGGGTCCTAAATGCGGTCCTGTCAATGCTATCCTCAGCCACTCTTAGCTGATGAAACCCGGTAGCCAGATCTAGTTGTGATAAAACGGATGCACCTACGAGCTGATCAAACAGATCGTCAATTCTTGGGAGTGGGTGCATATTCTTCTTGGTCAGCTTGTTCAGCTCCCTATAATCCACGCATAGGCGGAGTGAACCATCAGCTTTGGTCGCGAACATTACTGGAGCACCCCATTCAGAAATACTCCATCTTATGAACCCCTTTTCAAGCAGATCTTTAACTTGCTTGCTGAGTTCTTTTCTCTCCCTTGGAGCCATGTGTCTAACGGGCAAAGCAATAGTTTTCGCATTGTCAACGAGATATATGTGGAAGTCTATCTCCCGCTTCGGAGGTAAGCCCTTTACCTCTTCAAACACATCCGAGTATTCACGGACCACTCTAACAGACTGCAAATTCTCAACAGATGCATCAAGAGATTCTAGATAACTTAGTATAATAGAATTCATGAGATTACAATAGATTTCGAGAGTGTTACCGAGGCGAGTCATGAGTCTAACCACTCTCTTTTCACAATCGAGGACGGCACCATTACTGGATAGCCAGTCCACGCCCAGAATCAGCCCATAGCCCGTGAAGCCCAAAATATAAGCATTACATTTAAACCCAACGCTTAAAATAGAGATTTCCAAATTCAAACAAATCATTGACAAATAAACTGAGCCCCCAATTGGATTTGAAACAACCAAGGGATCCTCTACTATATGGGTGTCTAGGTGCAGAGATTCAACTAAAGCAGTAGATATAAAAGAGTGCGATGCGCCAGAATCAAAGAAAGTACGAACAGGATTATCAAACATATAAACTAAACCCTCAACAGAAATATGTCTACCTCGTTCCTGCAGAGGTGCAAAGAGAGCATGAACCAGCCCTCCAGAAGATGATCCAGTCCTCTGTCCCTATCCTTGCCTTTTTGGGCAGTCCTTAGACAAGTGTCTAGTATCCCTGCACTGGAAACAAGCACCCAATTTCCTCTTTTTCTTTCTACAGTCCCTAGCCAAGTGTCCTGGTATCCCACAGAAATTGCACTTTATCTTCTTACGGGATTTATTATCCTTCGAGCCTTTCTTGGGGTCCGTCTTCTTGTTCTGATATCCATCTCCTTTCTTGTTTTGAGGCGCTTCCTTCTTCACCTCCTTCACCTCCTTCTTGCCATCTTTGTTCTCCTCTTGCAACAGAGCCATGTCCACCAATCTCTCGTAAGTCGCTCCCATATGTATATGGGACATTGCCAAACGTTGCAGTGGCTCATTCAGTCCTTTTGCAAAGCGGAGAGCCTTCTTGTGTGGAGTGTTTACTAACTCCAGTCCAAATCGAGCAAGCTAGCTGAATTTATTGACGTATTCTTTGACCGACAAGCTGCCCTGTTTAAGTGACAGGAACTTCTCCATTTGCAGACTCTTCTCAGCTTGTGAGAGGAACTTCATTTCAAATCTCGCACTGAAGTCCTCCCAAGTCTATGTCGGTCTTTCAGCATTAGTGACTTCCCACCAGAAGGAGGCCTCGTCTTTGAGCAACCACACCACCAACTGTAGTTTCCGCCTCTCATCTACTTCAAAGATAACGAATAAGTCCTCAGTCTCCTTGAGCCAGTTTCTGGCTTCCACGAATGATTCGCTCCCCTTAAAGTCTTTTCCACCCATGGATCTAAAGTCTCTATAGATATTTGAGAAAGCATTTCCTCTCGAAGGAAGAGGAGGAGGAGCAGCAGTTGGGGGAGGAGGAATGTCTACTGGGCCCACGTCATTGGCCCTAGCTTCTAGGTATCTCCTGAACCAGTCAGGTATCAGTACACCCTCTGGAAGGTTAAGATCCCCAGACATGCTGAAACAAAAAGGAAAGATTCAAAATGAAGGATAGAAAGATAGTGCATATGGCTTTGGGGATTATGCCTTTTTAAATTAACACTTTTTCTTGAAAATGCTTCTTTATGACTTCTTTTTGAAAAATAGTTTCAAAAAATTTATCCGATCTGGTAACCTTTAGCTCTGATACCAAGTATAACACCCTACCTCCGTTAAGGTCACTCTCAAAGGGAATGCCTTAACTTCGGTGGAGAGTTTTAAGGTGCAAGTTACTAATAAATTACAAGACAAAAAATTTATGCAGCGGAAAAAGATCAATATTATTTCATAAATACTTGTTCAACACAATAATTCAACAACTATTTTCAACCTTCCAAATTATTACAACTTTTCATCTGTCTTGAAAACATAAAGAAGCAATACTGAAAATAAAATGACATAAATCCCCAATAAGTGCTTGACCATAGCCATAGCTCAAAAAGGAAAGTCCAAGCCTTACATCTACGGTCTTCAAGCTTTGGCTAACCTGGACTTAGCAAAAGTGTTTCCTCCCTGTGGACGAGGGGGGAAACGGAATAAAAGAAGCGAAAGGAAAATGGGTCAGACATAAGTCTAGTAAGCCCGGTTATTTAATAGCATGTAAACAAGTAAAAGACGATGACATGAATAAAATGAACTTAGACTGATGCCACAAGAATAGGGTAGTCCTAAAACGAGGTAAAGTAAGATTTAACTAGATTTGGCTATCGCACCCACTTTTACTTCTCTGCACCCACTAAGAGCTGTTTAACTAGCAATGTATGTTCTTGATAAAGTGATCCCATTCATGTATTGATCGGCTCCTACTCGCATTCATGTATTCCCGGTTTCACGCGGCCCAACGTGATTTTTAAGTACTTGTGCTGGTTCCAGTATAGGGTGCATCATGTCCTGTAATGACAACCCTGACACGATTCAAAGATGCACAAGTGTACACCTGGTGCCCAGTGCCTTCTTTTTCCAATCCGGAGCCCGTGCACGCCCGTACTCCGTCGGAACCTACACTGACGCACCTAACCGCCGCCCTTTTGACCGCTTATATTCAACCCAGTAATCGTGCCCCACCCTGCCTAGTTCAGGGTACCTTGATACATCCATGTGGGTTACTGCTGAAACGGGTCCTCGTTACTAGGTTTTTCTTAGTCAACATGCTAAATTGGTTAAGTGTCCTTGGTTTGACTTAACCCCTATCAATCTTGTCTAGTTAACATGTTAAGTTGGTTAAGTGTTTCCTCAATTACTTAACCCCACCAATCTTGTCTTGTTAACTTGTTAAGTTGGATAAGTGTTCCCTTAATTACTTAACCTCACCATTTCTAGCTTGATTGTTCATGAGCTTTAATTAATTAAAGCACCAACCACTCACATTAGACAGGTATTGTTGTGGTTACTAGATGTGCCGGTCGGTTCCGGGCAGTTTTACACCACAACTCAGCCCAACCTTGGGTCTTTCTGGGCTTGATGCACTAACCTCTCACATTAGACAGGTGTTGTTGTTGTTACTGGATGTGCCGGTCGGTTCCGGGCAGGTTTACACCACAACTCAGTCTAACCTCGGGTTGGGCATATTCATCTTTTACATTTTATATATGTGAATTTTCTACAAGTGTTTCATGTCACATATTTTAATTATTTTCAAGACTAATGGTATAAATTATACCATTCATGGCCTTAGCCATTTACATGGCTTTGGGCCCACCAACATTATTAACATGTTTTGATTTAATAACTATCCTAACGTTACCCCCGTTTGTTTGTTTGTATTAATCACATAAAGTCATTGGGCCCGCATATTAGCCCAATTTATAAACAAGAGGTAAAGAAGGGAACATGCATAATATAAATTCAACCAAACATGTAAATTTTGCATAAAACTTTATTCATATAATTTAACATGTCACATGAGCTTGCATACAATTTAGACTTAGATAATCATAAGCTTAAAACATGTTAATATGTAGATCTAGGCATGTGTGAACATAACCTCAATTATAAACTAGCATATGACATAATCATGACATGTCCAATCCCAAGGCATGTATAATTTTAACATTAATATATAGGTGTGAACTAGAACTAACAAGGTGAACTTGCATAAGTCCACTTTACAAACATGCATATAAATATAGATCTAGTTTTTGATCTAACATGTAACTTGCATATGAACATATATATAATTAGATCGTGACTTGGATCTATCATAAAACATATAACTTGCATTAATCATATGAACCTAGATAGATCTTGACATGGATCCAACATAAAACTTGTAACTTGCATTGAACATATGAGCATATATATAGGCATATAGATTTAACAGAAAGCATATGAATATATATATATATATATATGTAGATCTTGACTTGGATCTAACATAATATATACAACTTGCATTAATCATATAAACATATATATGTAGATCTTAACATGAAACATATAACTTGCATATGATATTGATAGTTTCATTCTTAATCTTTAATAGATCCAACACCAAGTCCAATAAGCCACAAACATTCCAAGACAATTCATGATAAAGTCATCACAAGAAACAAACATGAATTAGCATCGTCAATATTATGCAACACGGTATAATTCTATTTTTCACTTTATATCAAATCACGTCTTAAATTTATTTACATCTAAAAGATAACTACACTTACAAAAGACAATCTTGATTTCTGGAATCTGTATTCCGAATTTGAAGTGCTCGCCTTTGATGTAGACAATCATTGTTTTAGTTTAATTTTGATTTGATTTGGTTTGTCTCTTTTAATTTGCTTCAAGTTGAATGGCGGCTACTCGAGGTTGTCCAACGGCAGCATGAAGACTCTTGTTTTGATTTTTAATATGATATAGGTTTGAGGTATTAGGTTGCTTATATAGAAGTTTGATTTTAATAGGAACCGTCAGATTAACCTAGAGCAAATCAAAGCCATTCAAACAAGATAGAATGGCCACATCAGCTCTAATGACTTAGTAAGGAGTCCATCAGAACCAATCAGATGCCACATCTGCCTTAGAGCGAATCGGCCCACGGGTTGACAGCCAGACACCCTGAATCAACCTCTAGTCGACCCAGCAAGGCTCGAGTCGACCTTAAAAATGGGCCGGTTCGGTTATTCTCCCTCCCAATTCACTGTTTTGAACTTTTTTTCATATTTATTTAATATATATATATATCTTTCTCAAATGCATACAAACTTCAAGGCTTAATAACTTCTTCATAAGGTATCCGTTTTATGCAAACCAAATGTCTATCTTTACCAAAATTTTGAGAAGAACGTAATAGCGCAACCCATTTCACTTAATTCTTCTTCTAAAAATTAAGTACTCTTGAATTTATTAATTTTAATTTTCTCAGAAAATTCGAGGTGTTACATTCTCCCCTCCTTAAAGGATTTCGTCCCCGAAATCTTCAAGTTAAGAAGAATGAATCTTAACATCCAATCATCCATCTACTCATCCATCATCCACAAGCATCCATTGTCCTTAAAAGACTTCTAATGCCATATGAGCATATGTAGGGTGTGTGTATATGTCTCTTATCTAGTGAAAAATTAGGCGGTCTAATGATGCAGTTGACCTCCTTAATGTGAATCATGAGAGTTCCATGAGTCCATTGTGTATGCAAGTTTTCCTATTCATAATTCTACGTAATTGCACAACCATTCATACAAATGCAACGTCCATATGATAACACATCAAATTTCAATCCACATACAATTTCATGCATTCATATGCAAATGCAATATGAAAGTGATTGAGCCGATCTAGAACCTAATGTGTATGTGCATATGCATCCACGAGCAATCACTAGCAACCACTTGCAACCACTTTGCAACCATCAACCGTAACATGTTTCAAATACATGTTTACATCCTTGATTTCTACTAAGGATCAAGTAATAGGACCGAGAAGATAACTAAGCATGAATAAACTTATGATAAAGGAGAGATCAAAGATGTACCCTCAAAAAGATAAGGGTAGGCTGCGCGTATCTTGCTTTCGGTCTCCCAAGTCGCGTTTTCTTCATTGTCACTCCATTGTACTTTAACAAGCTTGACTTTACGGTTGCTTCTCGTTCCACTTCTACCTCTTCTAGTATCTTCGGTTCCACCACTTCCGCAGACTCATGTAAGCACTTCCGTAGGTGAAAAACATGAAAGACATTGTGAACTCCAGCCAAATTTTCAGGTAGCTCTAATCAGTAGGCCATCGTCCCAATTCTTTCAATGATAGGAAATGGTCCTATGAATCTAGGTGCCAATTTCCCTTTGGATCCAAAGTGAACAACATTCCTCAAAGGAGATACTTTAAGGAACACTCTGTCTCCAACCTCAAACTCAAGGTCGGTCCTTCTTTTATCTGCATAGGACTTCTGTCTATCTTTAGCAGTCTTCATTCGTCTTCTTATTAGGTCCACCTTTTCTAAGGTTTCCCTAATCATGTCTGGACCAAGTATAAGCTTATCTGTGGATTCCCACCAACAGGTTGGTGATCGGCACGGTCTCCCGTATAAGGCTTCAAAAGGTGCCATGCTTATTGTAGCTTGGTAGCTATTGTTGTAGGCGAACTCCACCAGAGGAAGATGATCTTCCCATGTCCCTCCAAAGTCAAGAACACACAATCTCAAGAGGTCTTCTAAGACTCTGTTCACCCTTTCCATCTATCCATCGGTTTGGGCATGGTAGGTCGTGCTTAAACATAGTTGTGTGCCTACAACCTCTTGTAAACTCTTCCAGAACTCCCTTGTAAAGATAGAGTGTCGATCTCTTACTATGCTGGAAGGTATCCCATGCAGTCGAACTATCTCTTTAAGATATAGAGATGCTAGAGATGAGACAGTCCTTCTACTTTTGACAGGTATAAAGTGAGTGCTTTTTGTGAGCCGGTCCACTATTACCCAAATACCAGTATTGCTCCTTCTTGACCTAGGCAACCCATCAATAAAGTCCATCGAAATGCTATCCCATTTCCACTGTGGGACCTCTAGAGGATGAAGCAAACCACCAGGCTTCTTATGCTCCGCCTTGACCTGCTGGCATATCATGCACTTAGAAACGAATTCAACTACGTCCCTCTTTATGCCATTCCAAAAGAAAACTCTTTTGATGTCTTTATACATTTTGTCTCCGCCTGGGTGTATGGTCAGCTTTGAATGGTGTGCTTCTTCTATAACCGTTTTCAATAAATCTCTTACTTGTGGGACGCATAGCCTTCCATCCCGTCTCAACCATCCCTTATCATCGATGGAGTATCTATTGAGGTGACTCGAAGTCTCACCCCTAATCAGCTTATCTATCACATCTGCTAGTTGAGGGTCTTCACGTTGTGCGGTTCCTATTGAGTCAAAAAGTGTAGGCCGCACTTCCAGTGTTGCTAACAAGCCAGGTACAAATTCAGAGGAGGGTCTAAAGTCAAAGTTGGCTATGTACTCCAAGCTTTGCCTTTCTACAAAGAGAGGGCTTAAGGTCAGCTTCTTTCTACTCAAAGCGCCTACTAAGACATTGCCCTTGCCAGGAGTATAGGAAATCTCAGAATCATATAAGGCAAGAAACTCCATCTATCTTTGCTGCCTCAAGTTGAGATCTTTCTGCGAGAAAAGGTACTTCAATGATTTATGGTCAGTAAACAATTCAAACTTCTCACCTAAGAGATAATGGCGCCAAGACTTAAGAGGGAAAACGATGGCCGCCAATTCTAGGTCGTGGGTTGGGTAGTTTTTCTCATGTACTTTTAACTGCCTTCCACTATAAGCTTCTACCTTCCCTTCTTGCATCAAGACAGTGCCTAATCCTGTACCGCATGCATCTGTGTATACGATAAACATCTTGCTCCCATCAGGCAATGTCAGAACTGGGGCTGTTGTTAGAACCCTTTTCAAGCGTTGGAAAGCAATATCGCAATCCAAATCCCAAGCGAAAACTAGGTTCTTCTTCGTCAACCTTGTAAGTGGAGTTGATATTTTTGCAAAGTCTTTGATGAACTTTCGGTAAAAGCCTGCTAGCCCGAGAAAGCTTCGGACCTCAGTTGCGTTTCGTGGAATCTTCCAATCTTGCACAACAACACTTTTGTGGGGTCCACGGCTAACCCCTCTTTGGACACCACATGTCCAAGGAATCTAACTTCTTCTCTCTAGAAACGGCATTTGGAGAATTTGGCTTTCAACTGATGTGCACGGAGAGTATCCATGACTTCCCTTAAGTGCTGAGCATGCTCTTCCTCACTCTTCGAGAAGATCAAACTATCGCCCACGAAGACCACCACAAACTTATTGAGGAATTCCCGGAACACCCTGCTCATTAAGTCCACAAAATAGGCAGGTGCGTTGGTCAAGCCGAAAGGCATGACAAGCCACTCGAAGAAACCATCCGGGGTCCTAAATGCAGTCTTGTCAATGCTATCCTCAGCCACTCTTAGCTGATGAAACCCGGTAGCCAGATCTAGTTGAAAGAAAATGGATGCACCTACGAGCTGATCAAACAGATCGTCAATTCTTGGGAGTGGGTGCCTATTCTTCTTGGTCAGCTTGTTCAGCTCCCTATAATCCACGCATAGGCGGAGTGAACCATCGGTTTGGTCGCAAACATTATTGGAGCACTCCATTCAGAAATACTCCGTCTTATGAACCCCTTTTCAAGCAGCTCTTTATCTTGCTTGCTGAGTTCTTTTCTCTCCCTTGGAGCCATGTGTCTAACGAGTAAAGCAATGGTTTTCGCATTGTTAATGAGGTATATGCGGAAGTCTATCTCCCGCTTCGGAGGTAAGCCCTTTACCTCTTCAAACACATCCGAGTATTCACGGACCACTCTAACAGACTGCAAATTTTCAACAGACGCATCAAGAGATTCTAGATAACTTAGTATAACAGAATTCATGGGATTACAAGAGATTTCGAGAGTGTTACCAAGGCGAGTCATGAGTCTAACCACTCTCTTTTCACAATCGAGGACGGCACCATTACTGGATAGCTAGTCCATGCCTAGAATCAGCCCATAGCCCGTGAAGCCCAAAACATAAGCATTACATTTAAACCCAACGCTTAAAATAGAGATTTCCAAATCCAAACAAATCATTGACAAATAAACTGAGTCCCCAATTGGATTTGAAACAATCAAGAGATCCTCTACTATATGGGTGTCTAGGTGCAGAGATTCAACTAAAGCAGTAGATATAAAAGAGTGCGATGCGCCAGAATCAAAGAGCATATGAACAGGATTATCAAACAGATAAACTAAACTCTCAACAAAAATATGTCTACCTCGTTCCTGCAGAGGTACAACGAGAGCATGAACCGACCCTCCAGAAGATGATCCAGTCCTCTATCCCTGCCCTTGCCTTTTTGGGCAGTCCTTAGACAAGTGTCTATTATCCCCGCACTGAAAACAAGCGCCCAATTTCCTCTTTTTCTTTCTACAGTCCCTAGCCAAGTGTCCAGGTATCCCACAGAAAGTGCACTTCATCTTCTTATAGGATTTATTATCCTTCCCGCCTTTCTTGGGGTCCGTCTTCTTGTTCTGAGATTCATCTCCTTTCTTGTTTTGAGGCTCTTCCTTCTTCACCTCCTTCTTGCCATCTTTGTTCTCCTCTTGCAATAGAGCCATGTCCACCAGTCTCTCGTAAGTGGCTCCCATAGGTATATGGGACATTGCCAAACCTTGCAGTGGCTCATTCAGTCCTTTGGCAAAGCGGAGAGCCTTCTTGTGTGGAGTATTTACTAACTCCAGACCAAATCAAGCAAGTTGGTTGAATTTATTGACGTATTCTTTGACCGACAAGCTGCCCTGTTTAAGTGATAGGAACTTCTCCATTTGCAGACTCTGCTCAGCTTCTGAGGGAAACTTCATTTCAAATCTCACCCTGAAGTCCTCCCAAGTCTCTATCGGTCTTTCATCATTAGTGACTTCCCACCAAAAGGAGGCCTCGTCTTTGAGCAACCACACCACCAACTGTAGTTTCTACCTCTCATCTACTTCAAAGATAACGAATAAGTCCTCAGTCTCCTTGAGCCAGTTTCTGGCTTCCACGAATGATTTGCTCCCCTTAAAGTCTTTTCCACCCACGGATCTAAAGTCTCTATAGATCTTTGAGAAAGCATTTCCTCTCGGAGGAGGAGGAGGAGCAGTTGGAGGAGGAGGAATGTCTGCTGGGCCCACGTCATTGGCCCTAGCTTCTAGGTATCTCCTGAACCAGTCAGGTATCGGTACACCTACTGGAAGGTTAAGATCCTCAGACATGCTGAAACAAAAAGGAAAGATTCAAAACGAAGGATAGAAAGATAGTGCATATGGCTTTGGGGATTATGCCTTTTTAAATTAACACCTTTTCTTGAAAATGCTTCTTTATGACTTCTTTTTGAAAAATAGTTTCAAAATTTTTATCCGATCTGGTAACCTTTAACTCTGATACCAAGTGTAACACCCTACCTTCGTTAAGGTCACTCTCAAAGGGAATGCCTTAACTTCGGTGGAGCGTTTTTAAGGTACAAGATACTAATAAATTACAAGACAGAAAATTTATGTAGCGAAAAAAGTTCAATATTATTTCATAAATACTAGTTCAACACAACAATTCAACAACTGTTTCAACCTTCCAAATTATTACAACTTTTCATATGCCTTGAAAACATAAAGAAGCAATACTGAAAATAAAATGACAGAAATCCCCAATAAGTGCTTGACCATAGCCATAGCTCAAAAAGAAAAGTCCAAGACTTACATTTACGGTCTTCAAGCTTTGGCTAACCTGGACTAAGCAGAAGTGTTTCCTCCCTGCGGACGAGGGGGGGGGGGGACGGAAGAAAAGAAGCGAAAGGAAAATGGGTCAGACATAAGTCTGGTAAGCCCAGTTATTTAATAGCATGTAAACAAGTAAAAGACTATGACATGAATAAACTGAACTTAGAATGATTCCACAAGGATAGGGTAGTCCTAAAACGAGGTAAAGTCAGATTTAACTGGATTTGGCTATCGCACCCACTTTTACTTCTCTGTATCCACTAATAGCTGTTTAACTAGCAATGTATGTTCATGATAAGATGATCCCATTCATGTATTGATCGTCTCCTACTCGCATTCATGTATTCCCGGTGTCACGCGGCCCAACGTGATTTTTAAGTACTTGTGCTGGTTCCAGTATAGGGTGCATCATGTCCTGTAATGACAACCCTGACACGATTCAAAGATGCACAAGTGTACGCCTGGTGCCCAGTGCCGACTTTTTCCACTCCGGAGCCCATGCATGCCCGTACTCCGTCGGAACCTACACTTACGCACCTAACCGCCGCCCTTTTGACTGCTTATATTCAGCCCAGCAATCATGCCCTACCCTTCCTAGTTCAGGGTACCTTGATACATCCATGTGTGTCATTGCTGAAACAGGTCCCCGTTACTAGGGTTTTTCTAGTCAACATGCTAAATTAGTTAAGTGTCCTTGGTTTGACTTAACCCCTATCAATCTTGTCTAGTTAACATGTTAAGTTGGTTAATTGTTTCCTCAATTACTTAACCCCACCAATCTTGTCTAGTTAACATGTTAAGTTGGTTAAGTGTTCCCTTAATTACTTAACCTCACCATTTCTAGCTTGATTTTTCATGAGCTTTAATTAATTAATTAAAGCACCAACCACTCACATCAGACAGGTATTGTTGTGGTTACTGGATGTGCCGGTCAGTTCCGGGCAGTTTTACACCATAACTCAGTCTAACCTCGGGTCTTTCTGGGCTTGATGCACTAACCTCTCACATTAGACATGTATTGTTGTGGTTACTGGATGTGCCGGTCGGTTCCGGGCAGGTTTACACCACAACTCAGTCTAACCTCGGGTTAGGCATATTCATCTTCTACATTTTATATATGTGAATTTTCTACAAGTGTTTCATGTCACATATTTTAATTATGTTCAAGACTAATGGTATAAATTATACCATTCATGGCCTTAACCATTTACATGGTTTTGGGCCCACCTACATTATTAACATGTTTTGATTTAATAACTATCCCAACGTTACCCCCGTTTGTTCGTTCGTATTAATCACATAAAGTCATTGGCTCCGCATATTAGCCCAATTTATAAACAAGAGGTAAAGAAGGGAACATGCATAATATAGATTCAACCAAACATGTAAATTTTGCATAAAACTTTATTCATATAATTTAACATGTCACATGAACTTGCATATAATTTAGACTTAGATAATCATAAGCCTAAAACATGTTAATATGTAGATCTAGGCATGTGTGAACATAACCTCAATTATAAACTAGCATATGACATAATCATGACATGTCCAATCCCAAGGCAGGTATAATTTTAACATTAATATATAGGTCTGAACTGGATCTGACAAGGTGAACTTGCATAAGTCCACTTTACAAACATGCATATAAATATCGATCTAGTTTTGGATCTAACATGTAACTTGCATATGAACATATGTATAATTAGATCGTGACTTAGATCTATCATAAAACATATAACTTGCATTAATCATATGAACCTAGATAGATCTTGAAATGGATCCAACATAAAACTTGTAACTTGCATTTGAACATATGAACATATATATATATATATATATATATTGGCATATGGATCTAACATAAAGCATATAAATATATATATATATATGTAGATCTTGACTTGGATCTAACATAATACATACAATTTGCATTAATCATATAAACATATATATGTAGATCTTAACATGAAACATATAACTTGCATATGATATTGATAGTTTCGTTCTCAATCTTTAATAGATCCAACACCAAGTCCAATAAGCCACACACATTCCAAGATAATTCATGATAAAATCATCACAAGAAACAAACATGAATTAGCATCGTCAATATTATACAATATGGTATAATTCTATTTTTCACTTTATATCAAATCACGTCTTAAATTTATTTACATCTAAAAGATAACTACACATACAGAAGACAATCTTGATTTCTGGAATCTGTATTCTGAAGTTGAAATGCTCGCCTTTGATGTAGACCATCATTGTTTTAGTTTAATTTTGATTTGATTTGGTTTGTCTCTTTTAATTTGCTTCAAGTTGCACGGCGGCTACTCGAGGTTGTCCAATGGCAGCATGACGGCTCTTGGTTTGATTTTTAATATGATTTAGGGTTGAGGTATTAGGTTGCTTATATAGAAGTTTGATTTAATAGAACCGTCAGATTAACCTAGAGCAAATCAAAGCCATTCAGACAAGATAGAATAGCCACATCAGCCCTAATGCCACATCTGCCTTAGAGCGAATCGGCCCACGGGTTGACAGCCAGACACCCTGAATCAACCCCTAGTCGACCCAGAAGAGCTCGGGTCGACCTCGAAAATGGGCCGCTTCGGTTATTCCCCTTCCCGATTCGTTGTTTTGAACTTTTTTGCATATTTACTTATTTATTTTACTTATATATCTATATCTATATATATATATATTTCTCAGATGCATACAAACTTCAAGGCTTAATAAATTCTTCATAAGGTATCCGTTTTATGCAAACCAAATGTCTATTTGACCAAAAATTTTGAGATGAACATAATAGCGCAACCCATTTCACTTAATTCTTCTTCTAAAAATTAAGTGTTCTTGAATTTGTTAATTTTAATATTCTCAGAAAATTCGAGGTGTTACAACAAGCATCAAGTGATTCAAGGAAGCTAAGCATGACAGACCCCTTTGGTTCACAGGAAATCTGGAGAGTCCTCCCTCGGCAAGTCAAAAGCCTAACAATCTTCCTCTTATAGTCTAGGGTGGCACCATTACATGGCTAGCCAATCTATCCCTAGAATCAGACCATAGCCCATAAAACCAAGCACATAAGCGTCGCACTCAAACTCATGCCTAACACAGATATCCTCAAACCCCGACAAATCATGGACAGATGAGTCGTGACCCCAATGGGGTTTGAGACGATAACGGGATCAGAAACAATATTAGTACTAATGTTTAGAGACTCAACCATATAATCAAATATAAAAGAGTGAGAAGCGCCAAAATAAAAAAGAGTCCTAACTGGATGATCGGAAAGGGAAATCAAACCATCAACAGAAGCTTTCCTACCTCTGTCTGATCCACTAGCGTCGAGAGCATGAACCTTCCCTCTAGAAGGTCCTTCCCCTTGCCCAAGTCCTTGCTTCTTCGGGAACTCCCTAGTATAATGTCCAACCTCACCACAGTTGAAGCAAACATTCTTCCTTTTTTTGCAATCCTTGACCAGATGACCCAAGCTCCCACAACCATGACATTTATTCTTGTTTTAAGCTTTGTCATTCTTTCCACCTTTCATTTGTGCTTCTTTCTTGGGCCATACTTTCTTGTTTTGAGTCTCATCAGTCTTAACCTCTTTCTTTTCATATTTAGCCTCTTCGTGCATCAATGCCATGTCAACAAGCCTATCAAAAGTTCCCCTATCGGTATATGAGACAATGCCAATGCTTGGAGAGGTTGATTAAATCCTCTCGCAAACCTTAAAGATTTCTTGTGTGGGATATTCACCAGTTCAAATAGAGAATCAGAAAGATATTTTATATGGCTTTGTGGAATATGTTTTTCAAAAATAGACTTTTCTTTGAAAATCCTCTATTTTTGAATACAATTTCCAAAAAAACTAACCGATCTTGTATCCTTCAGCTGTGATACCAAATGTGACACCTCACTTCCGTTAATGTCACTCTTTATCAGAATGCATTAAGTTTTTTGAAGCGTTATAGGTAAACAGAAACAGAATCTCACAAGACAGATATAAAAATAGCAGCAGAAATGTGATACTTCATTATTCGGCAGAAAAACATCATAGTCTCAAAACCAGTTACAACATCAAGCTATAATATTGAAACCAAGTACATCAAACCAAAACATCTGTCTTGCGCTAAAGACCATCAGAGTACAAAAACGTAAAATCATAATCCCCAATAATATCCATAATAAAGTAGACAAGTAATAGAAGCGATACATCAAAGAAAATCCAGATCCAAGCAGAAATAGAAGAGAGAGTCCTAATCAAGCCTGAGCGTTCCCACCCTGAGAACTTGGGGGGAAGGAAGAGAGAGAAAAGGAAACGAATAAGGTCAGACATAAAGTCTGGTGAGTCCAGTGACTTTTAGCATATAAAGAAGTAAAAGTAACATAACAGGCATATAAGACGGTATGAGAGATAACAGTATTATATAACAGTTATAAACAGGATAAGCAGATTAAACAGAGCAGACTATGCTTTTCAAATACTTTTCTCTGCACCAATACTAGTATAACAAGATTTATGACAGAATAAGGTGTCCCCTAATATAACAGAAACAGAATGATCCCAACTGAAACATAATGGTAGTTTTAGGTGTACTCTAGTTACATAACAGGTTTTACCCCAAACAGAAATAATGATTACCTCGACAAAAATAACGGGTGTTACCCAAACATAAATAGCAGGTACCCAAATAGAAAATAGACAGTAATAGATGTACCCTAATTACTAACCCAAGCGATCGGCTCCCTAATGTGTAAATAACCTATGTCGAACCCACAGTAGCGTATATTGCTTCCTATAGTGGAAACTTACAGGACACAGACCTATTTACTGGTGCTACACCGGCTTATTTCCCCCCACAGACCGGACCTATGCACGCACACGACTCCATTAGAACACCTCTGTATACACCCCTATTCAGATGAACATCTTACAATCAGTTCAGTATGCGTGCCCTGAACCCTACCTAGTGCGGGGTCCCCTTTTAATACCAGAATGGTTTACTCACTGATATAGGCCATACATAGCAGAAGACACAAGTCAAACCCCTAAAGTTGTGTCCTGTGAAAACCCGTAACTTCCCCGGTTGGGAAAGCGTCGGATAGTTCGAGAACAAGCCACAACAGAACTCATACAGAAGAACATTTCATTGTATATTACAACAATGCATCAGATTACAAGAATATACAGAGTATAAATGAATATTACACAGAAATATCAGAGATTTAAATTACATTTAAAAACATAGCAGCGGAAAATAATACAATACACAACTAGAAGGAGATATACGGATACAAAGCTTTCCGGATATCGTTCCAGCTGTAAACCAGGATCCTGTGAATATAAATCTGCAAAACCGAAACTACTAGCTGCCCGTGTCAAAATAAGGGCACCCAGAGTTTAGGTTAAAACAATAAACTCCAGGTCAGTCATGTGACTGGTGTGAGAACTAAAACAGTTATTAATCTTTATTTTAAAGCATTAGGTAAATCAAGGGACCACGCCGTATAACACGGAACGGGTTTCCTCCCAAGAATACCAGTGCATAAAACAAACAGCGCAATGCTAAATGAAGAAAAATGAAGCTGTTATAAGACCCAGGTCCTATCACACAATGCAACGCAAGCCGGGGGATAGGGTTTTCCCTTATAACAGCCAAAGAATGCTTGATACGTTTAAAACAAATCATTTGATACTATTATAAGTGCATAGTGTATAAAACAACTTCAAATCATAAGTATCAATCATAGGCGACATGGGTACCATATATCATGTCGCCATATATAGGTTTACAAATAAAACCGCAAATGTCACGTATTTGGAAATTGGATTTCCGTCTATGAACCGAGGCAAAAGATAGTCCTCAACCGATTCGTGACTCTCTAGCCCGAGCCACAGGATCAGAACGCATCAACCCTTTAGATCGTCAGGGCCGGTCCACCGATGTGGATTATTATGCCTGAACACTACGTTTCCCCGCCCTTTGGGGCGTAAATGAGCCAACTAAATGACTCCATCGGTTCGAGAACGACCGATCAATCCGAGGCGCCTCGCAACAGCAACAACCACATAAGTCAAACTCGTCAGGGCGTGTAAAACCACTGACGCCACTTCTAGCTAGAAAGAAACGCAAGTCCTTCCTGAGGTCCGTCTCCCGTTTTTGGTTCATACCGGGTGTGAAACTCGCGAATCAAACGTTACACAAAGCTACGCCACAAAGGCCGTGCTTTGATCATCACCACAAGACTTTGCTTTTCAACAGAAGCCTCGATCAATTGCCACTTAGGCATGCCACACAGGCAATTCACTCTATGCGTTTGATATCCATCAATATATAACCCCTGAGCTCGTACGTCTCAGAGAAGGGCGTTAAGCAAGAGAATAAATTCTCCGCCGCCAAACAGATATATATTTAATAGAAATCAATCACACAGACTAAAATCCAATGTCAGACACACAGTCCATTTACAAGTCCGTTCTGGGTCTGAACGAAACCGGAGGCACCTAGTACCCCGCACATCCATCGATCTCCAAGTACGTCTGGACGATCACCAACTGTTTCCATCTTCTTGGGTGTACAGCCCAATCAAGATCATCAGTTATCACCCAAACGACGTGAAGACCTCCGGTCTTCGACCACCGTCTTCGTCTTCGACTTATCGTCGTATCAGTTATTCAGAATGGGATAAACCCGGTCTTTCCGAATAACTCGCGTATATATTATAAAAGTGTTACACAAACACAACATACGCCTCATTCCAATTCATTAGTCACTAACCGTAAATTAATCAAGAGAATAATTCCCCAAACATTAACCCCGAAGGCCGAAACCAACATCAGATCAATATCCAGAAAACCATTCTGCTTGGCTAACCGACAGTTAGTTTCTAAATTTCACATTCATAGGGAAAGGTTCCCATTAATTTTATCAAAGATAAATTCTTTAAAATTTATTCTTTAATCTATTTTTGAATATCAATTCAAACTAGTCGGGATTAGCGAACCTTACCGAAGTAATCATTTGTTTTAATTTCCCAATCCCAACCTATTCATCCCATGAAGTAAAACTAGTAATACTTCATATCTAACACCACAGTGTTATCGGTAAATTCAATTACCATTTCACGTTCAAATCTAATTAAAGATTTAACTATCGCCTGGAGCAAAACTGGTGATACTCCATTTTCGACCATTTCAATCTAATTAAAGATTCATTAAAACTCCACTCAGTTTTAATCTGTGACTGGGTTAAAGAATCAGTGTCATTTAAAACACGGCTCACGATAAACCCAAAATCACATTCATTAATTATCGGGTTAAAGAACAAGTGTTATTTAAAAACACTGTTCACGATAAACCCAAAAATCAATATCAATTCAATTCCAATTAAATATTATTTAATTGGTACACTTCATTAAATCTAAATAAAAAGATTTAATCTTTTCTCAACTGGGTTCAAGAACAGTGTTAGTGAAGACACCATTCACGACAAACCCAAATCACATTTGATATTCAATATAAGGCTCTGAATAGAAAATATATCGGCTTATATTCAATATCAAATTCTACGATTAACAAATGTCGTATTGGAAATAACGATATAAATATATATCTTTCAAATTTCCATAACAACATCTGTATAATCACGAATTCCAACATCGAAATATTCCGAAGACAATTTCGATTCTAATCCATTCCAATGCGATCATTGGAAATTTTGGTTATTTTCAAAACCCTTTTCGAATTCAATTTATTTATTTAAAAATAAATAGAATTATAATTCTAGTTCAAAACTAGTTCATTTCGATAAAAATCTATTTTTATCTTTTCAAATATGGAGTTTTTCATCCCAATCCTTTCTAAACCATTTCTTATGATTTTACACAAATTATTACTATTTTTAATAATTTTATCAAGGCCCGTACAGTCGATTTCCACCAATGGCCATCGAACTGCACTTACAGCGACCTTTTTCAAATTTGATTTGGACGTATCTCCAAATCCAACCGTTAGATTTCAAATTTCTAACATTCGTTAGAAAGCTCTTTTCGATACGAACCCAACGGTTCCGGTTTTAGGAGAATCCGACGGTCGGATCTCCCGTAATGTCCATTTGAAATCAATGGTCGAAATTCGCGAACTGCCACGGCGCGGCGCGTTCTATTCAGGCCATTATATTATATATATAATATATATAATATATACTTCGTCGATTTCTATTTAAAACGAATTATATAAATAGTTTTAAAATTCGTTTCAAAATCTATTTCAACTTCCATCTCAATTCAAAGCAAAATTGAATTCTTCTCTATAAATTCGTTTTAAAATTCATTTCTATTCAATTCAAATTTCAATTCAATTTGAATTCATTTCAATTTGCTTTCAATTCAATTTGAATTCGTTTTCAATTCAATTCACTTTGAATTCGTTTTCAATTCAATTCACTTTGAATTCGTTTTCAATTCAATTCATTTCGAAATCGTTTTCAATTCAATTCACTTTGAATTCGTTTTCGATTCAATTCATTTTGAATTCGAAAACGAATTCAAAGTGAATTGAATTGAAAACGATTTCGAAATGAATTGAATTGAAAACGAATTCAAAGTGAATTGAATTGAAAACGAATTCAAAGTGAATTGAATTGAAAACGAATTCAAATTGAATTGAAAGCAAATTGAAATGAATTCAAATTGAATTGAAATTTGAATTGAATAGAAATGAATTTTAAAACGAATTTATAGAGAAGAATTCAATTTTGCTTTGAATTGAGATGGAAGTTGAAATAGATTTTGAAACGAATTTTAAAACTATTTATATAATTCGTTTTAAATAGAAATCGACGAAGTATATATTATATATATAATATAATGGCCTGAATAGAACGCGCCGCGCCGCGGCAGTTCGCGAATTTCGACCATTGATTTCAAATGGACATTACGGGAGATCCGACCGTCGGATTCTCCTAAAACCGGAACCGTTGGGTTCGTATCGAAAAGAGCTTTCTAACGAATGTTAGAAATTTGAAATCTAACGGTTGGATTTGGAGATACGTCCAAATCAAATTTGAAAAAGGTCGCTGTAAGTGCAGTTCGATGGCCATTGGTGGAAATCGACTGTACGGGCCTTGATAAAATTATTAAAAATAGTAATAATTTGTGTAAAATCATAAGAAATGGTTTAGAAAGGATTAGGATGAAAAACTCCATATTTGAAAAGATAAAAATAGATTTTTATCGAAATGAACTAGTTTTGAACTAGAATTATAATTCTATTTATTTTTAAATAAATAAATTGAATTTGAAAAGGGTTTTGAAAATAACCAAAATTTCCAATGATCGCATTGGAATGGATTAGAATCGAAATTGTCTTCGGAATATTTCGATGTTGGAATTCGTGATTATACAGATGTTGTTATGGAAATTTGAAAGATATATATTTATATCGTTATTTCCAATACGACATTTGTTAATCGTAGAATTTGATATTGAATATAAGCCGATATATTTTCTATTCAGAGCCTTATATTGAATATCAAATGTGATTTGGGTTTGTCGTGAATGGTGTCTTCACTAACACTGTTCTTGAACCAGTTGAGAAAAGATTAAATCTTTTTATTTAGATTTAATGAAGTGTACCAATTAAATAATATTTAATTGGAATTGAATTGATATTGATTTTTGGGTTTATCGTGAACAGTGTTTTTAAATAACACTTGTTCTTTAACCCGATAATTAATGAATGTGATTTTGGGTTTATCGTGAACCGTGTTTTAAATGACACTGATTCTTTAACCCAGTCACAGATTAAAACTGAGTGGAGTTTTAATGAATCTTTAATTAGATTGAAATGGTCGAAAATGGAGTATCACCAGTTTTGCTCCAGGCGATAGTTAAATCTTTAATTAGATTTGAACGTGAAATGGTAATTGAATTTACCGATAACACTGTGGTGTTAGATATGAAGTATTACTAGTTTTACTTCATGGGATGAATAGGTTGGGATTGGGAAATTAAAACAAATGATTACTTCGGTAAGGTTCGCTAATCCCGACTAGTTTGAATTGATATTCAAAAATAGATTAAAGAATAAATTTTAAAGAATTTATCTTTGATAAAATTAATGGGAACCTTTCCCTATGAATGTGAAATTTAGAAACTAACTGTCGGTTAGCCAAGCAGAATGGTTTTCTGGATATTGATCTGATGTTGGTTTCGGCCTTCGGGGTTAATGTTTGGGGAATTATTCTCTTGATTAATTTACGGTTAGTGACTAATGAATTGGAATGAGGCGTATGTTGTGTTTGTGTAACACTTTTATAATATATACGCGAGTTATTCGGAAAGACCGGGTTTATCCCATTCTGAATAACTGATACGACGATAAGTCGAAGACGAAGACGGTGGTCGAAGACCGGAGGTCTTCACGTCGTTTGGGTGATAACTGATGATCTTGATTGGGCTGTACACCCAAGAAGATGGAAACAGTTGGTGATCGTCCAGACGTACTTGGAGATCGATGGATGTGCGGGGTACTAGGTGCCTCCGGTTTCGTTCAGACCCAGAACGGACTTGTAAATGGACTGTGTGTCTGACATTGGATTTTAGTCTGTGTGATTGATTTCTATTAAATATATATCTGTTTGGCGGCGGAGAATTTATTCTCTTGCTTAACGCCCTTCTCTGAGACGTACGAGCTCAGGGGTTATATATTGATGGATATCAAACGCATGGAGTGAATTGCCTGTGTGGCATGCCTAAGTGGCAATTGATCGAGGCTTCTGTTGAAAAGCAAAGTCTTGTGGTGATGATCAAAGCACGGCCTTTGTGGCGTAGCTTTGTGTAACGTTTGATTCGCGAGTTTCACACCCGGTATGAACCAAAAACGGGAGACGGACCTCAGGGAGGACTTGCGTTTCTTTCTAGCTAGAAGTGGCGTCAGTGGTTTTACACGCCCTGACGAGTTTGACTTATGTGGTTGTTGCTGTTGCGAGGCGCCTCGGATTGATCGGTCGTTCTCGAACCGATGGAGTCATTTAGTTGGCTCATTTACGCCCCAAAGGGCGGGGAAACGTAGTGTTCAGGCATAATAATCCACATCGGTGGACCGGCCCTGACGATCTAAAGGGTTGATGCGTTCTGATCCTGTGGCTCGGGCTAGAGAGTCACGAATCGGTTGAGGACTATCTTTTGCCTCAGTTCATAGACGGAAATCCAATTTCCAAATACGTGACGTTTGCGGTTTTATTTGTAAACCTATATATGGCGACATGATATATGGTACCCATGCCGCCTATGATTGATACTTATGATTTGAAGTTGTTTTATACACTATGCACTTATAATAGTATCAAATGATTTGTTTTAAACGTATCAAGCATTCTTTGGCTGTTATAAGGGAAAACCCTATCCCCCGGCTTGCGTTGCATTGTGTGATAGGACCTGGGTCTTATAACAGCTTCATTTTTCTTCATTTAGCATTGCGCTGTTTGTTTTATGCACTGGTATTCTTGGGAGGAAACCCGTTCCGTGTTATACGGCGTGGTCCCTTGATTTACCTAATGCTTTAAAATAAAGATTAATAACTGTTTTAGTTCTCACACCAGTCACATGACTGACCTGGAGTTTATTGTTTTAACCTAAACTCTGGGTGCCCTTATTTTGACACGGGCAGCTAGTAGTTTCGGTTTTGCAGATTTATATTCACAGGATCCTGGTTTACAGCTGGAACGATATCCGGAAAGCTTTGTATCCGTATATCTCCTTCTAGTTGTGTATTGTATTATTTTCCGCTGCTATGTTTTTAAATGTAATTTAAATCTCTGATATTTCTGTGTAATATTCATTTATACTCTGTATATTCTTGTAATCTGATGCATTGTTGTAATATACAATGAAATGTTCTTCTGTATGAGTTCTGTTGTGGCTTGTTCTCGAACTATCCAACGCTTTCCCAACCGGGGAAGTTACGGGTTTTCACAGTTGGTATCAGAGCTTTGGTTTACAAAGCTCGAGAACAAGACATATTAGAACCATACGAAAGAATTCATCAGATATTGGATTAGCTATATCCAATGAGAATGACTCGTTAGAGATAGGATCAGTAGTATCCTAGAACGAGTGTGAAGAGTATATTTTTAAAGTGAAAACAAATTTTGTTTTGAGAATCTAAATCAATCATTCGTATTTGATTATTTATTAGTATTGATTTGGACAGTTCAGTATATAAAGAATTTGCATATACGCCTTGCAAACGTATATTCAAAGTTTTAATATACTGGATAGATATAGAGTCACACTCTAGTCGCCCGGAGACGATTCTGATGATAGTCTAGACATCATCAGAATTGGTATTCGAGTTTCGAAGGTGTGATTTTCTATATATTTCCATTAGACTGGTGTGAGAACCAAAACTAATATAGCTAGAATACATTGTTGTGATTTGGCATCAAAAATCTGATTTTTGACTATGTATCAAAGTTATGAATTTGAAAAGATAATCCACTAATTGATTGATGTTTGCGTTGTTTGCCTATTTGTTTGCTAATTTTGAACCATTTTGCCTAATAGCATCAAATATTGGATTGTATTGAAAATTGGTCGCATTTGCTTGCATATACATATACTTACATTGAACAGGTCATAGCAAGGAGGCTAGAGCAGAGAATAAAATTTGTTTGCCCGACAAATAGGTACATGTTTACTACATAATTTCCTGTTTTGTTTGGGTGATGATGATTTTATGAGCCTATTGGCTAGCCGCTTGGCTTTTTTTTTCTTTTTTTTTCTTTCTGTTTTGAAATGAATCGAACGGGGGGGGGGCCAGATGAGTTATAGAGGGAAGGGTTTATTTTTTTATTATTTTATTTTAATTATTTTATCTGCAAATAGTTGACTTTTACATACGACCTCGAAACGAGGTCCACCGCCTGTCGTCCATAGCGTTTAACCCCCATTCCGAACACAATGGGATATGCATCGTCAGCTGATTCGGCTGTTACAATCAGTTTCCGTTAAATTTACATTTAAATCACTTTATTGAATTCTAAACGTACATTTCGAATTACCGAGGTCACATACTAACTAGAAAAATTCCCGAAAAATATTTTCTAGCTTCGTATTGACGATACGGTCCTAACAAAACTAGTTTCATCGAATTCTGAGACCGTTGGAAAAATGGCCAATTTTCCAGTCGATTAAAATCAACTGAAATGGTCAAAACACGTTTTCCTTTGCCACGCTCACATATTGATTCGAAAAATTATGAAATTTGAAATCTAGTAATAATTCAACATCACGGACCCAACAAAACTGGTTTCGTCGAAATCCGAGGTCATTTGCAAAATGTCCATTTTTAAGGGCCTGAATTCCATAGCGACTATTCAGAATTTTCAACTGGACATATCTTTTGATCCCCGCTATGAAATTTCGATTATTCGGATTCGTTGGAAAGATATTCACTATTAGATCCTAACGTTTTTGGTTTCACTAAAATCCGGATTGTTTTGCACCCGGTATGTTCAATTGAAGTTTGAAATCGAATTATCGAACTACCGCGCCATTTTCAATCCTATTTATAATTATATATAAATATTTATATTCTATCGACGGCGTATATAATATATACGTTCTAATTATATTCAAAATAAATTTCTCGTCGATATTATTTAAAATAACTCATTTTAAATAATCCAAATTCGCTAGAATTGCCAAAATAAAAATTTTAAACTGGCCCAGATTTTCCGGGTTGTTACATGTCCCCCAATTAACTAGGATTTTTAGCAGGTTAAGCCTTACAAATTTACAGGTTCGCCTAACCCCCACATATTAACAGGTTAAGTTTTACAGGTTCGCATAACCCCAACAAATTTAAATAGGTCAAGTATTATAGGTTTCAGTTTTATATAACCCCAACAGATTAAACAGGTTTACTTAACCCCAAGAGATTAAATAGGTTAACAGGTTTATATAACCCCAATAGATTTAAACAGGTTCCACGGGTTAAGCACATACAGTTTCATTACATGTTCCACTTAATCCTTATATTAAGCCTACAGATTTACATGTTCATACACTCCAAATTTCATTCATATATCACAGTACAAGATATGCCCCAGTTTTCCCTCTTTTATTTTCATTCCCAAACATTCCCTAATTGTCCCAATTTCATTCATACGTAGATCTCTTACGAGATTGGCCTAGGTTCGAAGTAGCTTAGGCTTATAAAATAAAAAGGGAATAATAGAGGGAGAAGAACAGAAATAGATGTATAATAACAGAAATAAGCATATAACAAACAACTGAACAGCAAAACATGTGTATATGTAATTATAGCAAAATTGTTTAAATATGAATCAGTTTAACATGCATAGGCTCAGATCCAGGTTTATTAACATGTCAAAGTTACTATTTAATATTTATATCTAAAAGTAACATGAACTCACAGAGATTGGATTTAAAGAACAAAGAATATTAAGCTGATGTTGCAGAAGAGATTCTTGTATTGGTTAGTTAAGAATTGTCTTGATTCAATCCAAGTTTCGGTAGCATCTCCCCATCTTCATTTTATATTTTTAGAACAAGAGTTTGAGGAAGAAGTATGATTTATGTAACAACCCGGAAATTCTGAGCCAATTTAAAATGTTTATTTTGGCAATTTTAACGAATTTCGAATATTTAAAATGAATTATTTTAAATAATATCAACGAGAAATTTATTTTGAATAGGAATAGAAATATATATTTATTTGAATCGTCGTTAGAATATAATTATTTTATTTTAAATATAAAAGGAATTGAAAATGGTGCGGTAGTTCGAAATTTCGATTTCAAAGTTCAAATGAATGTACAGGATTCAAAATAAATCGGATTTCAGCGAAACCAAAAACATTAGAATCTATTTGAGAATATCTTTCCAACGAATCCAAAAAATTGAAATTTCATAGCGGGGATAAAAGTTATGCCCAGTTGAAAATTCAGAATAGTCGTTGTCGAATTTTAGCCCTTAAAAATGGAAATTTTGCAAATGACCTCGGTTTTCGACGAAACTACTTTTGTTGGATCCGTGATGTCAAATTATTGCTAGATTTCAAAATTTGTAATTTTTCGAATCAGTATGTGAGCGTGGCAAAGGAAAACGCGTTTGACCAGTTTCGGTTGAATTTAATCGACTGGAAAATGGCCATTTTTCAAACGGTCTTAGAATTTGAAGAAATTAGTTTTGTTAGGACCATATCGTCTATACGAAGCTAGATATATTTTTCGGGAATGTTTAGAGTTCGTATGTGGACCCCGTAAATTGAAATGTGCGTTCAAATTCAATATACAGAGTTATATTTTGATTTTGACGAAAACTGATCGAAAAAGTCGAATCAGCCTGCGATACCTATCCCATTATATTCGGAATGGGGGTAATTAGCTATGGACGACAGTCGGTGGGTCTCGTTTCGAGGTCAGAATAAAAAGTACCTTTTTGAAATAATTAAATATATATATTATAAAACCCCTTATCCTATCCCTCTCAGAACCAAACCCGACATCCCTCTTCCCCCAAAATCGTCCAGCCCTAAATCGACGTCACCGCCGCTCCAGGGGTGCGCGCCACCCAACGCGCAGCCGTCCAGGCTGGCCCCACCCTCCATTGCACCTCCCTCTCCCTCCTTCCCTCTCTCCGGCGTGAAGACCCTCCCTAAAAACCCACGTCGACGCCGTTCGATCTGACCCCCCTCAGGGCGCCACCACCACCTCGTCCTCCTCCTTCTTCACCAATCCGCACCCCTCACCTCGCGAGCACCCCAGCTCCTCCTTCCGCGCCCAACTCCTTCTCCCTTCACCTCCTTCTAGCCAAACCGCTACACCACGCCACGGATCCGCGACCACACCCACCATGAAGCCTGACGCCCACTCCCATTGCTTCGACGCCTTCACCAGTGAACCCCCCCTCCGGTTTATGACACTGTAGGTTTTTAAATTAATTACTTCTTTTATTTTTAGATTGTAAAACATACGATTTTCAAACTATAAAGATACGATTTATAGAGATAATAAAAATATGATTTTTATTATATGTAGGGATTAGAGATATGATTTTTATGAGATAGAGAATATAAAAATACGATCTTTATATATAAAAATGTGATTTTTTTATAGAGAATGGCATGAGAAAAATATGATTTTTATTATATGAACACCGTTTTAAAAATAGAATTTTTATCTATATAGTAGCGGTATAAAAACAGAATTTTTATCTATATAGTAGCGGTACAAAAAAAGAATTTTTATCTATATAGTAGCGGTATAAAAATAGAATTTTTATCTATATAGTAGCGGTATAAAAATAGAATTTTTATCTATATAGTAGCGGTATAAAAATAGAATTTTTATCCATATAGAGTTATTATAAAAATGTGAACTTTATACACATAGCAACAATATAAAAATGTGATTTTTATATATGTAGTGACTACGGACAATGAAAGTGACAAAAGGTGAGCACGACAAAGATTACTACATATGAAGAGTCGCGGTGTATTGGTTCAGCTAGTCGGTGAGAACTTCTCACTTTAAATCTTTTTTTCTAGTTAAAAATATATACTAGGATGCAGACGGTGCTTAGCAGCACCCGACACCCGTTGTCCACAGACCATGGACGACTTGTATGCTTGTTTGATGTGTTGTGAAGTTTGTTTGTGATGTTGATGTAACATAGATAATAAAACATTCATGTGTTGAAATAAATTGTTTATCATTAAAAATATAATTTTTAACGTGAATGTGATTAAATAAATATTCATTTACAAACCGGACGGTTTGTTTATGTACACCCATTTGAAGGATATTGATTGGGACGATAAATTTTACACGTCGCCCAACTGCAAAAATAATATTCGGTGTTTGTGGACTGAAACCCTACACGGGTGTTAGGATGATATTTGGCGTACACTAATCCCAATTATTTAGTTGTATGTCGATCGATTGGTCGACAGACTGTGTAAGCGTTAATTATTTATATTTAATGCTTATGCAGTTGTGTGGTGCACTTTGGATGATGGTTGATTATTTATCGTTGCTATTATATACATGTGTTGTATGGAATCCATATAATTAACATTATATGGTAATTGATTAGGCCTCATTCCAATTGGGAAAATAAAGAATATTCTAAAATAAAGATTCATGTATTGAATAGAATAAATAGTCGTGTGTTGACGATGCTCATGTGTTGAGAGTATTCATGTGTTGAAATTTATCATATGTTGAGTAAAATATTTTAACAATAAAATTTACATCTTTATCATAATTTTATAAAATATATTAAATAACAAAAATAGTCATGTGTTGACGATGCTGATGTGTTGAGAATATTCATGTGTTGAAAGAAAAATATATATTCATGCGTTGAAAATATTCATGTGTTGAAAGAAAAATATATATTGATGTGTTGAAAAAAAAAATATTCATGTGTTGAAAGAAAAATATATATTGATGTGTTGAAAATATTCATGTGTTGAAAGAAAAATATATATTCATGTGTTGAAAATATTCATATGTTGAAAGAAAAATATATATTCATGTGTTGAAGAATAAATATTCATTTATTGAATAGAATAACGAAGTTATTGAAATATATAAAGCCGTGTTGATTAGAGATGCGCCATTTTGACACGAACGATATTTATATCGATTATATTCGGTTTTTTTAATGAGTATAGAAAAGGAAGTGATTTCAAAATATAACGTTTTGAAAATATTATCATTTGTATATCGATTCGAAATTGAATATGAAGTTGAAATCGTTTCGAAAACGAATTTAAAACGATTTATAAAATATGTTTTAAAAGGAAATCGACGAAATATATATAATATATATATTAAATGGCCTGAATAGAAAGCGCTGCGCTGCGGCAGTTTGTGAGTTTCGACCAATGAATTCGAATGAACATTACGGGAGATCCGACCGTCAGATTCTCCTAAAACCGGAACCGTTGGGTTCGTATCGAAAAGAGATTTCAAATGAATATTAGAAATTTGAAATCTAACGGTTGGATCTGGAATTATGGCCAAATCAAATTTGGAAAAGGTCGTTGTAAGTGCAGTCCGGTGGCCGTTATTGAAAACCGACTATACGGGCCTTGATAAAATTATTAAAAATAGTGATAATTTGTGTAAAATCATAAGGAATGATTTGTGAAAATCTGGGATGAAAAATTTCATATTTGAAAATATAAAAATAGTTTTTTATCAAAATGAACTAGTTTTGAACTTGAATTGTAACTCCATTTATTTTTAAAATAAATAAATTGGATTTAAAATGGTTTTGAAAATAATCAGAATTTCCAATACGTGAATTGGAATGGATTTGAATCAAAATTATCTTCGGAATATTTCGATGTTGGATTTCGTGATTATACATATATGTGTGAGGAAATTTGAAAGATATATTTTATATCATTATTTCCAATATGATATTTGTTGGTTTCAGAATTTGATATTGAATATAAACTGGTATATTTTCTATTCAGAGCCTTGTATTTAATATCAAATGGGATTTTGGGTTCGTCGTGAATGGTGTCTTAAATAACACTGTTCTTGAACCCAGTTTAGAAAAGAATAAATCTTTTAATTAAGAAATAGTGAAATTTTCCAGTTAATTAGTATTTAATTGGAATTGAATTTGAATTGATTTTTGGGGTTTATCGTGAGCGTTGTTTTGAATAACACCTGTTCTTTAACCCGATTAACAATAAAAAGTGATTTTGGGTTTATCGTGAATCGTGTTTTAGGTGACATTGGTTCTTTAACCCAGTTAAAGGCAGGATATTGATTGTTGAGAAGATTAAAACTAAGTGGAGTTTTAATGAATCTATAATTAGATTGAAATGTGAATTGATAATTTAAATTATCAAATTTGGAAAGTGATCGAAAATGGGGTAAGTTTTGCTCCAAAGCGATAGTTAAATCTTTAATTAGATTTGAACGTGAAATGGTAACAAATATTTACCGATAACACCATGGTGTTAGATATGGAGTATTACCTGTTTTGCTCCATGGGATGAATGGGTTGGGATTGAGAAATAAAATAAATATTTACTTTGGTGTGGTTCGCTAATCCCGACTAGTTTGGAAAACCATAACATGGTTTGAAAAGATATCCAAAGGAAGATTAAAGAATAAATTTAGAAGAATTTATCTTTGATAAAATTAATAGGAACCTTTCCCTAAGAATGTGATTTTTTTTAATAAAAGAATATTCTGAATTGGAATGAGGCGTATGTTGTGTTTGTGTAACACTTGTTTATTATATACGCGGGTTATTTGAAAAGGCCGGGTTTATACCTATTCTGAATAACCGATTCGGCGATAAGTCGAAGATGAAGACGGTGGTTGAAGGCCGGAAGTCTTCACATCGTTTGGATGATTATTAATGATCTTGATTGGGCTGTACACCCAAGAGGAGGGAATCAGTTAGTGATAGTCCAGACGTACTTGGAGATCGATGGATATGCGAGGAAAGTGCCTCCGGTTTCGTTCAGACCCAGAACGAACTTGTAAATGGACTGTTTGTCTGACATTGGATTTTATTCTATGTTGATTGATCTCTATTAAATATGAATCTGTTTGGCGGCGGATAATTTATTCTCTTGCTTAACGCTATTCTCTGAGACGTACGAGCTCAGAGGTTGTATATCGATGGACATCATTCGCATGGAGTGAATTGCCTGTGTGGCATGCCTAAGTGGCAGATGATCAAGGCTTCTGTTGAAAAGCAAAGTCTTGTGGTTGATAATCAAAGCACGACCTATGTGGCATAGCTTTGTGTATAACATGAATTCGCGAGCCTCACACCTCGGTATGAGTCAAAAAGGGATACGGGCCGTTGGGAGAACACGACGTTTCTTTCTAGCTATGGATGATGTCAATGACCTACCAGCCATGACATTTATATACTTTTTACCTGTGTGGTTGTTGGAATGCGAGGCGCCTCGAATATATGGTCGATAACTGGCACTATGTGAGCCGACGTACAAACCATTATATAGGTCCTATAGGACTGGGAAACGTGTGTTCAGGAATTGCTAATCCTCAAAAGTAAGAGAGTACCGGCCCAACCGATTCCGAGGATCGCTGTGTGTGGTCCTGAGACACTTGCTAGAGTGTCTCAAATGGAGAGGAGATTTCCCCTTGCCTCGACTTATGATGGAATCCAATTTCCAATACGTGACTTTCGGTTTTATTTGTAGAGCCTAGTATGTCGACATAATGGTATGGGTCACTTATGCTGTCTATGATTGATACTTATGATTGAAATTGTTTTGAAACTATACACTTATAGAAATATCAAAATAATTTGTTTTTAAACGTATCAAGCATTCTTTGGCTATTATAAGGTAAAAACCCTATCCTCCGGCTTGCGTTGCATTGTGTGATGGGACCTGGGTCTTATAATAGCTTCATTTTTCTTTATTTAGCATTGCGCTGTTTGTTTTTTGCACAGGTATTCTTTGGAGGAAACCCATTCTGTGTTATACGCGTGGTCCCTTTATTTACCTGACTTTAAAATAAAGATTAATAACTGTTTTAGTTCTCACATTAGTCACATGACTGACCCGAAGTTTATTGTTTTAACCTAAACTTTGGGTGCCCTTATTTTCGACACGGGCAGCTAGTAGTTTTGGTTTTGCAGATTTATATTCACAGGATCCTAGTTTATAGCTGAAGTGATATTCGGAAAGCTCTGTATCCGTATATCTCCTTTCAGTTATGTGTTGTATTATCTTTCCGCTGCTATGTATTTAAATGTAATTTAAATCTATTATATTTGTCAAATGTGTAATATTTATTCATACTCTGTATGTTCTTGTATTCTGATGGAATTGTTGTAATAAACAATGAAATGTTCTTCTGTTTGCATTCCGATTGGTCTTGTCCTTAAAGAAATTCGTGCTTTCCTTATCGGGGAAGTTACGCGTCCATACAGTGGTATCAGAGCTTTGGTTTACAGAGATCGAGAACAAGACACATTAGAACCATACGAAAGAATTCATCAGATATTGGATTAGTAATATTCAAATAGAATTACTCGTTAGACATAGGACCAGTAGCATCCTAGAACGAGTGTGAAGAGTATATTTTTCAAATGAAAACAATATTGTTTTGAAAGTTAAATTCAAGTATACGTATTTGAATATTTTATTTGTATTGAATTTGGACAATCGAGTATATAAAGATTTTGCATATACGCGTCATGAACGTATATTCGAAGTTTTAATATACTGGATAGATATAGAATCACACTCTAGTCGCTCGGAGATGATTTTGATGATGGAGCTCCATCACCAATATATTTATGTTCGGGTTTCGAAAGTGGGATGTCTATATATTTCCATTAGACTGGTGTGAGAACCAAAACTAGATAGAATATATTGTTGTGATTTGGCATCAAAAACATGATTTTTGGTATACATATCAAAATTATGAATTTGAAACGATCTTACACTAATTGATTGATGGTTGTGTTGTTTGATTATTGGTTTGATAATTTTGAACCATTATGCCAAATTGAACCGAATATTGAATTATATTGAAAAATGATTACAATTGCATGCATGTACATATATATATGTGTGAACAGGTCATAGCAAGGAGGCTAGAGCAGAAGAATAAAATTGTTTGCTCGACAAATAGGTACATGTTTACTAATTTCTTGGGTTTTGGATGATTTTATGAGCCGATTGGCTAGCCGCATGGCCTTTTCTTTTTCTTTTTGGATCGGGAAGGGCCATGGGAGGCTATTTGAAATATCCCGAAGCTCCTAGTGCAGGGGAGGTTATGGCGAATTTTTTTCGAAAATTTAGGGTGTTAGCCAAATTTTTGAAAAATTTGAAAAGTTCTTAGAAACTGAAAAGTTGAAGATCTTAAGCCGTAAAGAAAATAATGGAAGTTGGGTTGGTTAGTTAAACAACTTTCAGCTTCGTTCCTTTTCGGGGACGAAAAGTTTTAAGTGGGGGAGATTGTAATAACCCGGAAATTCTGAGCCAATTTAAATTTTTTATTTTGGCAATTTTAACGAATTTCGAATATTTAAAATGAATTATTTTAAATAATATCAACGAGAAATTTATTTTGAATAGGAATAGAAGTATATATTTATTTGAATCGTCATTAGAATATAATTATTTTATTTTAAATATAAAAGGAACTGAAAATGGCGCGGTAGTTCGAAATTTCGATTTTTAAGTTCAAATGAATGTACAGGATTCAAAATAAACCGGATTTCAGCAAAACCAAAAATATTAGAATCTATTTGAGAATATATTTCCAACGAATCCGAAAAATTGAAATTTCATAGCGGGGATAAAAAGTTATGCCCAGTTGAAAATTCAGAATAGTCGTTGTGGAATTTTAGCCCTTAAAAATGAAAATTTTGCAAACGATCTCGGTTTTTGACAAAGTCACTTTTGTTGGATCCGTGATGTCAAATTATTGGTAGATTTCAAAATTCGTAATTTTTCGAATCAGTAAGTGAGCGTGGCAAAGGAAAACACGTTTGACCAGTTTTAGTTGAATTTAATCGACTGGAAAATGGCCATTTTTCAAACGGTCTCAGAATTTGACGAAATTAGTTTTCTTAGGACCATATCGTCAATACGAAGCTAGAAATATTTTTCGGGAATGTTTAGAATTCGTATGTGGCCCCGGTAAATTGAAATGTGCGCTCAAATTCAATATATGGATCGAAATAGTCGAATCAGCTTGCGATACCTATCCCATTGTGTTCGAAACGGGGATAAATAGCTATGGACGACAGGTAGTGGGCCTCGTTTCGAGGTCAGAATAAAAAGTACCTTTTTGAAATAATTAAATAATTAAATATATATATATTATAAAACCCCTTATCCTCTCCCTCTCAGAACCAAACCAGACATCCCTCTTCCCCCAAAATCGTCCAGCCCTAAATCGACGTCACCGCCGCCTCAGGGGCGCGCGCCACCCAACGCGTCGCCGTCCAGGCTGGCCCCACCCCCCATCGCACCTCCCTCTCCCTCCTTCCCTCTCTTCGGCGTGAAGACCCTCCCTAAAAACCAACGTCAACGCCGTTCGATCTGACCCCCCCCCCCTCAGGGCGCCACCGCCACCTCGTCCTCCTCCTCCTTCTTCTCCAATCCGCACCCTCACCACGCGAGCACCCCAGCTCCTCCTTCCGCGCCCAACTCCTTCTCCCTTCGCCTCCTTCTAGCCAAACCGCTCCACCACGCCACGGATCCGCGACCGCACCCCCCATGAAGCCTGACGCCCCCTCCCATTGTTCCGACGCCTTCACCAGTGAACCCCCCCCCCCTCCGGTTTATGACACTGTAAGTTTTTAAATTATTTACTTCTTTTGTTTTTAGATTGTAAAACATACGATTTTCAAACTGTAAAGATACGATTTATAGATATAATAAAAATATGATTTTTATTAAATGTAGGGATTAAAGATATGATTTTTATGAGATAGAGAATATAAAAATATGATCTTTATACATAAAAATGTGACTTTTATATAGAGAATGGCGAGAGAAAAATACGATTTTTAATATATGAACACCGTTGTAAAAATAGAATTTTTATCTATATAGTAGCGGTATAAAAATAGAATTTTTGTCCATATAGAGTGATTATAATAATGTGATTTTTATATACATAGCAACAATATAAAAATGTGATTTTTATATATTAGTGGCTATGGACAATGAAAGTGACAAAAGGCGAGCACGGCAAAGATTTCTACATATGAGGAGTCGAGGTGTATTGGTTTAGCTAGTCGGTGAGAACTTCTCACTTTAAATCTTGTTTTCTAGTTAAAAATATATACTAGGATGCAGACGGTGCTTAGCAGTACCCGACACCTGTCGTCCACAGACCATGGACGACTTGTATGCTTGTTTGATGTGTTATGAAGTTTGTTTGTGATGTTGATGTGAAATGGATAATAAAACATTCATGTGTTGAAATAAATTGTTTATCGTTAAAAATATAATTTTTAACGTGAATGTGATTAAATAAATATTCATTTACAAACCAGACAGTTTGTTTATGTACACCTATTTGAAGGATATTGATTGGGATGATAAATTTTACACGTCGCCCAACTGCACAAATAATATTCGGTGTTCGTGGACTGAAACCCCACATGGGTGTTGGATGATATTTGGCGTACACTAATCCCAATTATTTAGTTGTATGTCGATCGATTGGTTGACAGACTGTGTAAGCGTTAATTATTTATATTTAATGTTTATGCAGTTGTGTGGTGCACTTTGGATGATGGTTGATTATTTATCGTTGCTATTATATACATGTGTTGTATGGAATCCATATAATAACATTATATGGTAATTGATTGGGCCTCATTCCAATTGGGAAAATAAAGAATATTATAAAATAAAGATTCATGTGTTGAATAGAATAAATAGTCATGTGTTGACGATGCTCATGTGTTGAGAATATTCATGTGTTGAAACTTATCATGTGTTGGGTAAAATATTTTAACAATAAAATTTACATATTTATCATAATTTTATAAAATATATTAAATAACAAAAATAGTCATGTGTTGACATTGCTGATGTGTTGAAAGAAAAATATATATTCATGTGTTAAAAATAATCATGTGTTGAAAGAAAAATATATATTGATGTGTTAAAAGAAAAATATATATTCATGTGTTGAAAGAAAAATATATATATTGATGTGTTGAAAGAAAAATATATATTCATGTGTTGAAAGAAAAATATATATTGATGTGTTGAAAGAAAAATATATATTCATGTGTTGAAAATATTCATGTGTTGAAAGAAAAATATATATTCATGTGTTGAAGAATAAATATTCATTTGTTGAATTGAATAACGAAGTTATTGAAATATATAATGCCGTGTTGATTAGAGATACGCCATTTTGACGCGAACGATATTTATAACGATTATATTCATTTTTTTAATGAATATAGAAAAGGAAGTGATTTCAAAATATAACGTTTTGAAAATATTATCATTATTATAAGATGATGTGTAATATTCAATTTTGATTCGAAATTGAATATGAAGTTGAAATTGTTTCGAAAACGAATTTAAAACGATTTATGAAATACGTTTTAAACGGAAATCGACGAAATATATATAATATATATATTAAATGGCCTGAATAGAACGCGCCGCGGCAGTTCGTGAGTTTCGACCAATGACTTCGAATGGACATTACGGGAGATCCGACCGTCGGATTCTCCTAAAACTGGAACCATTGGGTTCGTATCGAAAAGTGATTTCCAACGAATATTAGAAATTTGAAATCTAATGGTCGGATTTCGAATTATGTCCAAATCAAATTTGGAAAAGGTTGCTGTGAGTGCAGTTCGGTGGCCGTTATTGAAAACCGACTATAAGGGCCTTGATAAAATTATTAAAAATAGTGATAATTTATGTAAAATCATAAGGAATGATTTGTGAAAAACTAGGATGAAAATTTTCATATTTGAAAAGATAAAAATAGATTTTTACCGAAATGAACTAGTTTTGAACTAGAATTGTAACTCCATTTATTTTTAAAATAAATAAATTGGATTTAAAATGGTTTTGAAAATAATCAGAATTTCCAGTACGTGAATTGTAATGGATTTGACTCGAAATTATCTTCGGAATATTTCGATGTTGGATTTCGTGATTATACATATATGGGTGTGGAAATTTGAAAGATATATTTTATGTCGTTATTTCCAATACGATATTTGTTGGTTTCAGAATTTGATATTGAATATAAGCCGGTATATTTTCTATTCAGAGCCTTGTATTTAATATCAAATGGGATTTTGGGTTCGTCATGAATGGTGTCTTAAATAACACTATTCTTGAACCCAGTTTAGAAAAGAATAAATCTTTTAATTAAGATTTAGTGAAATTGTCCAGTTAATTAGTATTTAATTGGAATTGAATTTGAATTGGTTTTTGGGGTTGATCGTGAGCGGTGTTATGAATAACACCTGTTCTTTAACCCGATTAAGAATAAAAAGTGATTTTGGGTTTATCGTGTTTTTGGTGACATTGGTTCTTTAACCCAGCCAAAGGCAGGATATTGATTGTTGAGAAGATTAAAACTAAGTGGAGTTTTAATGAATCTGTAATTAGATTGAAATGTGAATTGATAATTTAAATTATCAAATTTGGAAAGTGATCGAAAACGGGGTATCACCAGTTTTGCTCCAAAGCGATAGTTAAATCTTTAATTAGATTTGAACGTGAAATGGTAATTAATATTTACCGATAACACCGTGGTGTTAGATATGGAGTATTACCAGTTTTGCTCCATGGGATGAATGGGTTGGGATTGGGAAATAAAATAAATAATTACTTCGGTGTGGTTCGCTAATCCCGACTAGTTTGGAAAACCATAACATGGTTTTAAAAGATATCCAAATGAAGATTAAAGAATAAATTTAGAAGAATTTATCTTTGATAAAATTAATGGGAACATTTCCCTAAGAATGTGTTTTTTTAATAAAAGAATATTCTAAATTGGAATAAGGCGTACGTTGTGTTTGTGTAACACTTGTTTATTATATACGCGGGTTATTCGGAAAGGCCGGGTTTATACCCATTCTGAATAACCGATTCGGCGATAAGTCGAAGATGAAGATGGTGGTTGAAGACCGGAAGTCTTCACATCGTTTGGATGATTATTGATGATCTTGATTGGGCTGTACACCCAAGAGGAGGGAATCAGTTGGTGATCGTCCAGACGTGCTTGGAGATCGATGGATATACGAGGAAAGTGCCTCCGGTTTCGTTCAAACCCAAAACGAACTTGTAAATGGACTGTGTGTCTGACATTAGATTTTATTCTGTGTTGATTGATCTCTATTAAATATACATCTGTTTAGCGGCGGAGAATTTATTCTCTTGCTTAACGCCCTTCTCTGAGACGTAAGAGCTCAGAGGTTGTTTATCGATGGACATCAGTCGCATGGAGTGAATTTCCTGTGTAGCATGCCTAAGTGGCAGATGATCAAGGCTTCTGTTGAAAAGCAAAGTCTTGTGGTTAATGATCAAAGAACGGCCTGTGTGACATAGCTTTGTGTATAGCATGAATTCGCGAGCCTCACACCTCGGTATGAGTCAAAAACGGGATACGAACCATTGGGAGATCACGACGTTTCTTTCTAGCTATGGGTGATGTCAGTGACCAACCAGCCCTGACATTTATATACTTTTTACCTGTGTGGTTGTTGGAATGCGAGGCGCCTTGAATATATGGTCAATAAACGGCACTATGTGAGACGACGTACAGACCAATATATAGGTTCTATAGGACCGGGAAACGTGTGTTCAGGAATTGCTAATCCTCAAAAGTAAGAGAGGACCGACCCAACCGATTCCGAGGATCGCTGTGTGTGGTCCTGAGACATTTGCTAGAGTGTCTCGAACGGAGAGGAGCTTGCCCCTTGCCTCGACTCATGATGGAATCCAATTTCCAATATGTGACTTTCAGTTTTATTTGTAGAGCCTAGTATGGCGACATAGTGGTATGGGTCACTTATGTTGTCTATGATTGATACTTATGATTGAAATTGTTTTGAAACTATACACTTATAGTAATATCAAAATAATCTGTTTTTAAACGTATCAAGCATTCTCTGGCTATTATAAGATAAAAACCCTATCCTCCGGCTTGCGTTGCATTGTGTGATAGGACCTGGGTCTTATAATAGCTTCATTTTTCTTCATTTAGCATTGCGCTGTTTGTTTTATGCACTGGTATTCTTGGGAGGAAACTTGTTCCGTGTTATACGGCGTGGTCCCTTGATTTACCTGACTTTAAAATAAATATTAATAACTGTATTAGTTCTCACACCAGTCCCGTGACTGACCTGGAGTTTATTGTTTTAACCTAAACTCTGGGTGCCCTTATTTTCGACACGGGCAGCTAGTAGTTTTGGTTTTGCAGATTTATATTCACAGGATCCTGGTTTATAGCTGAAGTGATATTCGGAAAGCTCTGTATCCATATATCTCCTTTCAGTTATGTGTTGTATTATCTTTCCGCTGCTATGTATTTAAATGTAATTTAAATCTATGATATTTGTCAGATGTGTAATATTTATTCATACTCTGTATGTTCTTGTATTCTGATGGAATTGTTGTAATAAACAATGAAATGTTCTTCTACTTGCGTTCCGATTGGTCTTGTCCTCAAAGCAATTCGTGCTTTCCTTACCGGGGAAGTTACGGGTCCTTACAATTTACTTGATGGGAATGCATGCCTTTATATACAGTTTACAAGACAATCCTTAATTGTCAGATCTCTGTTTTCAAATCCAACCATTCAGAAAATAATGAACCTAGCTAATAAATACGTCCTGAAATAGAATAATGTATTCGGCCAGATCAGGGTTAGGTCGACCCACAACCACCTGGATCAACCCACTTGACATTGGGTCGACCCAGCCAGCCATGGGTCGACCCTTAACAGGTCAGATTCCAACCTACGGTTCCTGCTTCATTAATTTGATTTATTTTGAATTATTTTGAATTCTGCTTTGATTTATTCATACAAAAGTCTCTTATATGTATACAAACTTCTAAGCTTTATATCTTCCTCATACGATGTCCGTTTTACGCAAACTCGGAGTTTATCTAAACCATAATTCCAAGACGAACGTAATAGTATAGTCTGTTTTACTTAATTCCTAATATTTAATTAAGCATCCCTTTAGTTTACTAATGTTCTATAAAATTACGGGGTGTTACAACAATGCATACTCCTTAGGATATATCCCTAAGAAAAAGGGTGAGTGTCAATCACTTGATACCATGAACGAGCAAGTCTTAACCACTTAATATCTTGCAAGGTGGATTTAACCACTTAATAAGTAATTCCCCAAAGTAGTCCCTTTGTCTGGTTATAGTCATAGCACTACGACATCTCACATTAGTCCAACCTCTAATAAGAACTGGTAAGCAGATTAACCCTTCCGATTTACCCTATAGAAGTGGTACTAACCTCACGTCCTTTTTTTACTTATTGTAGAAATATATTCCTATGACTTAGCCACATTTACCACTCATTACACAATTAATTTAATGAGGAAAATAAATAAGAAATAAAATAAAATTTACATAATATGCATAAATCATATGTTAAATAAATAAATAGTATATAATTTATACGAATACATTTTACATCCTATCATATTGTTATAATATCAATTCTTTTGCAAAAACATCACATGTCCTTTTCCGCAAAATTCCATAAACATTCCAAAATATCCCTTTGAATATTTTTTTTTCATATGCATGGTGGGGAATTAAAAATAATAATAGTAAACTTGTAAACTTATCTCACAGATTAGATGAAATTTGGATTCCATATTTCAATTCTATTATTTTACTCCCTTTTAAAAAGAAAATTCTCTTAGAAATTTATATGAAAGCTAGAGATCTAGAATGCAAAAATAAATATACATTGGCTCTTATTTTTAAAGAAGAAACTGGAAAATAGGGAATAAATATAGTTGAAAGAAAAAATAAAGTAAATTAGGAAACAAATAAAAATCATATAAATCTTTAAACCTCATTAGATCTATTTATATACATAAAATATTCATACAAAGACATCCGCAATAAAAGGATTTTGAGTGTTTTTATCTATAATGTTTTCGTGAATGCCAAAAACTCAAAGGAACGATGAAGTCGAAGAAATAAACTGTAAAACTACAAGTAAAACAATATATAAGATTCCACTCACAAAGCCATAGTAAATCATGTCATTTTACCCACTTGATTCGTTCGTTTCGATCTCCTCCAATCTTATTTCGTGTATATATATAAATGAATTATATACGTACATTTATCTAATTCAGAAAAGTAAAATAAAAAAGAAGTTGGAATAGGAAGAAGAGTAATAGAATCCTAACATGTATCCTTAGGGATGCATTCCTAGATCTGAAAAGAAAGAAAATTATTAGAGTAGCGTTGTTGCCACCAGAAGTTGCCAACGAAATGAAGGGAGTCTAAGGTCTCATTCTTAGGAGTTATAAACGATCAAGGATCGTTAGATCAAAAGAATGAATTAATTGAACTGATCTAGTGACTGCACCCTTCAAAACCCTACACGTGTGGATAACTCTATTATTCTGGACGAGAATTTACTTTTCCATTACATTATTTATATGGTTTTCCTAGTTTAATTTATAACACTAATTGAATGCTTAATGTTACTTAACCACCATCTATATGCAGAACTAGATTCGAATTAAAAATTCAAATCTTATGTTTTATTTTATTTTGAATTCAAATTAAGTAATTTAAATTAAAAAACTTCGTTAAATCATTATTTCTTCATATGAACTCCGTTTTCAACATATTATATGTACATCAACAATTCAGGATTTCAGCACAAATGCAAAGGAACGATTTCCACAATTAAATTCCAACTTTTATGAAATTTCCATATTTAGCCTTATTATTATATTTCTGATTTTGCCTATGTCTATTAATTAGTCAGGGTGTTACATTGTATCACGTAGATAAATGAGAATTGATTAATCATATTAAATAAATTAGAATTTTTTTGGGATAAAAACTCTACTTCGAATATTGAAGTTGGTGATGATGGAAGGTCCGCCCCAACCTCCACCGCCAGGCTAGCTGGACCAACGCGATGGCAGTTAATTAGAAATTCCTTATTTTGTTGATATAAGTATTTATGTAAATAAATTGCGAATTTGTTGTCTTAGTCACTAGAAATATGCTAGGACAATATATCAAAAGAAAATACATGAAAAAGCCAATCCTTTTGGAAAGTCTATAGCAGAGTCGATGATTCTAGTACCTGGATTCCAATGTGAACACAATAACGATACAAGCTCCAATATGCAATAGAAAGGCGACTACAAGCTGACTTTCAATGACAGATATGATGTTAGCAACAAGCGGAGGCTTAGAGAGGTATAGCATTGGAAATTGAAGTCCAGATGAGGAGTGATCTTTCTTGCGGAAATAAAAAAATACAAAACCCCACAAATCATAAGCCTTTCATGTATAAAAAGAGGTTGAATCCACTGCAAAACTCAAGAATGAAACTTAGAAGTGACGAAGACAAATTCATGTAAACCCTTTAAAACATCATGCACAGGCAGTTTGTGGACGACGTCATTATGGTGTGGTAACCGAGTACAGGCGAAGCTGATCGGTTGGCGGAGGGTGAGGCTCGGCGTAGGCTGGTGCGAGGGACATAAGCGGCCATACAAAGGCGCAACGGGAAAAACAAGGCAGAGGAGGGTTGTTGCAGGTCTAAGAAAGGAGGTATAACTGACATGGTGGAGTTGAAAGCATGGCGATGGCAGAAACGGGTGCATGGCTGACACGACCCGAACTTCCACATGAAGGAAAGCACGGATGGCGTTGAGGACAAGACAAAATAGAACGCAGACGGAAGAACATTTCATTGCTTATTACAACAATTTCATCAGAATACAAGAATATACAGAGTATGAATAAATTACATTCGATAAATATCAGAGATTACAATAAATTACATAGCAGTGGAAAAACAATATAAAACACAACTGAAAGTAATGCACGGATACAGAGCTTTCCGAGCATCGTTCCAGCTGTAAATCAGGATCCTGTGAATATAAATCTGCAAAACCAAAACTACTAGCTGCCCGTGTCGAAAATAGGGGCACCCAAAGTTTAGGTTAAAACAATAAACTCCAGGTCAGTCATGTGACTGGTGTGAGAACCAAAACAGTTATTTAAAACTTTACTTTAAAAGAGAGTAATTCAAGGGACCACGCCGTATAACACGGAACGGGTTTCCTCCCAAGAATACCAGTGCATAGGATAAACAACGCAATGCTTTTTCGAAAAATGAAGTTATTATAAGACCCAGGTCCCATCACACAATGCAACGCAAGCCGGAGGATAGGGTTTTCCCTTATAATAGCCAAACATGCTTGGTACGATTAAAACAAATCATTTGATACTATAATAAGTGTATAGTGTCAAAACATTTTCAATCATAAATATCAATCCTATGCAGCATGGGTACCATCTATCATGTCGCCATACTAGGCTCTACAAATAAAACCGAATACACGTATTGGAAATTGGATTCCATCATGAGTCGAGGCAAGGGGCAAGCTCCTCTCCGCTTTCGAGACACTCTAGCAAATGTCTCAGGGCTACGCACTCTGGGCAACCCTTGGATCTTCAGGGCCGGTCCTCTCTTACGTTTGAGGATTGGCAATTCCTGAACACACGTTTCCCGGTCCTTACAGACCTAAAATCGAGGCGCCTCATCCAACAACCACATAGGTGAAAGGTATATAAATGTCAGGGCTGGTAAGTCACTGACACCACCAAAGCTAGAAAGAAACGCCGTGCTCTACCTGCAGTCCTTATCCCGTTTTTAACTCATACCGAGGTGTGAGGCTCGCGAATTCACGTTATACACAAAGCTACGCCACAAAGGCCGTGCTTTGATCATCAACCAAAAGACTTTGCTTTTCAACAGAAGCCTTGATCCATGCAACTCAGCGTGCCACACAGGCAATTCATGCCATGCGATTGATATCTATCGATATATAACCTCTAAGCTCGTACGTCTCAAAGAAGGGCGTTAAGCAAGAGAATAAATTCTCCGCCGCCAAACAAATATATATTTAATAGAAATCAATTAACACAGAGTAAAATCCAATGTCAGACACACAATCCATTTACAAGTTCGTTCTGGGTCTGAACGAAACCGGAGGCACTTTCCTCGCATATCCATCGATCTCCAAGTACGTCTGGACGACCACCAACTGATTCCCTCATCTTGGGTGGACAGCCCAATCAAGATCATCAGTAATCACCCAAACGATGTGAAGACTTCCGGTCTTCAACCACCGTCTTCATCTTCGACATATCGTCGAACCGGTTATTCAGAATGGGTATAAACCCTGGCCTTTCCGAACAACCCGCGTATATTAAAAACAAATGTTACACAAACACAACATACGCCTCATTCCAATTCATTAGTCACTAACCGTAAGTCAGCAAGAGAACAATTTCCCAAATATTAACCCCGAAGGCCGAAACCAACATCAGATCAATACCCAGGAAACCATTCTTCTTAACTAACCTACAACTAGTTTCAAAATTTCATATTCTTAGGGAAAGGTTCTCATTAATTTTATCCAAGATAAATTCTTTGAATTTATTCTTTAATCTTCCTTTGGATGTCATTTCAAACCAGATTATGGTTTTCCAAACTAGTCGGGATTAGCGAACCACACCGAAGTAATTATTTATTTTATTTCCCAATCCCAACCTATTCATCCCATGAAGCAAAACTGGTAATACTCCATATCTAACACCACGGTGTTATCGGTAAATTTAATTACCATTTCACGTTCAAATCTAATTAGAGATTTAACTATCGCTTTGGAGCAAAACTGGTGATACTCCATATCTAACACCACAGTGTTATCGGTAAAATTAATTACCATTTCACGTTCAAATCTAATTAAAGATTTAACTATCGCTTTGGAGAAAAACTGGTGATACTCCATTCTCGATCACTTTCTAAATTTGATAATTTAAATTATCAATTCGCATTTCAATCTAATTACAGATTCATTAAAACTCCTTTTACTGGGTTAAAGAACTAATGTCATTTAAAACACAGTTCACGATAAACCCCAAATCACATTCTATTTATTATCGGGTTAAAGAACAAGTGTCATTTAAAACACCCTTCACGATAAACCCACAAATCAATTCTATTTACAACCCATTTCAAATCCAATTTATTTATTTAATATAAATGGGTTGTTACTTTAGTTCTAAACTAGATCATTTCGATAAAAATCTATTTTTATCTTTTCAAATATGGGGTTTTTCATCCCAATTTTTCCCAAATCATTTCTTATGATTTTACACAAATTATTGATATTTTTGATAATTTTATCAAGGCCCGTACAGTCGATTTCAAACAACGGCCATCGAACTGCACTTACAACGACCTTTTCCAAATTTGATTTGGACGTATCTCCAAATCCAACCGTTAGATTTCAAATTTCTAGTATTCGTTAGAAAGCTCTTTTCGATACGAACCCAAAGGTTCCGGTTTTAGGAGAATCCGACGGTCGGATCTCCTGTAATATCCGTTCGAAGTCAATGGTCGAAATTTACAAACTGCCGCGGCGCGGCGCGTTCTATTCAGGCCATTATATATAATATATATATATATTATATATATTTCGTCGATTTCTATTTAAAACGAATTTTATAAATAGTTTTAAATTCGTTTCAAAAACATTTCAACTTCCATTTCCAATTCAAATCAAAATTGAATTTTTCCTTATAAATTCGTTTTAAAATTCATTTCAATTTAATTCAAATTTCGATTCAATTTGAATTCATTTCAAATCGATTTTTATTCTATTTCAATTCGTTTTCAATTCGAATTCGTTTTCTATTCAATTCAGTTCAAAAACGAATATAATCGATATATATATCGTTCGCATCAAAATAGCGCATCTCTAATCAACACGGCTTTATATATTTCAATAATTCCGTTATTCTATTCAACAAATGAATCTATATTTTTGTCAACACATGACTAATCTCAACGAATGAGTACTGTCCACGTGTGACTATTATTCTTATTTAATATATTTTATAAAATTTATGGTATCTATCGTTTGATTTCAAATCAGACTCCAACCGTAAATTAGTAAGAGAACGATTCCCTGAATATTAACCCCGAAGGCCGAAACCAACATCAGATCAATATCCAGGAGACCACTCATCTTATCTATTTTCCAGTTAGTTTCTAATTTTCTATATGATAAAGATGTAAATTTTTTTGTTAAAATATTTCGTTCAACACATGACTAATCTCAACGGATGAGTACGGTCAACACATGAACCTTTATTTTATAATGATAAAGATGTAAAATTTATTGTTAAAATATTTCGTTCAACACATGACTAATCTCAACGGATGAGTACGGTCAACACATGAACCTTTATTTTCTAATATTCTTTATTTTCTAAATTAGAATGAGGCCCAATCAATCACCATATAGCGTTAACTATATGGATTCCATACAACACATGTATATAATAGCAACGATAAATAATCAACCATCATCCAAGGTGCACTACACTGTATAAGCATCAAATATAGATATCTAACGCTTATAACAGCCTGTCAATCAATCGATCGACATACAACTAATTATTGGGATTAGTGTATGTTGTATATTATCCCAATACCCGTGTGGGGTTTCAAACAATCAAACACATATTTTATTTGTGCAGTTGGGCGATGTGTAAAATTTATCGACCCAATCAATATCAGTCAAATCAGTGTATATAAACAAATCGGCCGATTTGTTTATAAATATTTATTGATTCATATTCACGTTAAAAATTATATTTTTAACGATAAAATATTTTTAACTATATAAATATTTTATTTCACATCATACAATCAATTTTCACATCAACATCACATCAATCAAACAAACAAGCCATCCATGGTCTGTGGATGACGGGTGTCAGGTGCTACTAAGCACCGTCTACATCCTAGTATATATATATAACTAGAAAAAGAGATTGAAGAGTGAGAAATTCTCACCGATAGCTAATCCAATACAACGACTCTTCTTTTATAGAAATCTTCGTCGTTCTCGCCTTTTGTCACTTTCGTTGCCCGCATTCACTACATATATAAAAATCGAATTTTTACTTCGCTATTCAATATATAAAAATCGAATTTTTACTTCGCTACTATATAGATAAAAATTCTATTTTTACATCGCTATTCTCTATATGAAGATTTCGTCTTTTCAAATATAAAGATTTCGCCTTTTCAAATATAAAGATTTCGCCTTTTCAAATATAAAGATTTCGCCTTTTCAAATATAAAGATTTAATTTTTTATTTTTACTTCACGTATATAAAAATCGTATTTCTATATTCTCGGCTATATAAAAATTATATTTTGATTATCTCAACTATATAAAAATTATATTTTTACCTCACTACTTATATAAAAATCACATTTTTATATTTTCTAGTATATAAAAATTATATTTTTATTACTCTACCTTAGTAAAAATTATATTTTTATAATCTATACTATATAAAGCATATTTTTTTATCTCTACAATATAAAAATCATATTTTTACCCTACCATTCATATGACAAAAATCATATTTTTCTACTTGTTCTTCATATTAAAAATACAAACTTTTTCATTCTTGTTCTTCATATTAAAAATACAAACTTTTTATAAACAAAAATAAAGATACAAACTTTATCATGCCATTCATTTTCTAAACGGAATTTAAACTATGTATAATATAAATCAAAACTGAAATTTTTACTGATTAAATAAGCTGATTACATAATAGTAAAATAAATAAGTAAACACTTACTGTAAAAATCAGTTTTTTCCTTGAGGAGGGGAGGAACCGCGGCACTGACAGCGACCTAGTGGCGCGCAGGCGATGTTGGCGGCGCGAGGTGGGCCATAGGGCGGCGGTGGAGTGTGCTGCAGTGGTGTTGCGGGTTGTGGGTGGAGGTGTGAGGGGTAGGGGGTGCGGTGGTTCGGTTTTCAAATCACGGAAGGGGGCGAGTTCGAACTACGGCTGAGGAGTTTGGGGTGCTGCGAGCTGGAGAATGGAGGGAGCAAGCGGTGGAGGGGAAGGAAGCGAGAGGTGGTCGAGGTGAAGGGCGCCTGAGGCGGCGCGGCGCGGGCATCGGGGCGCGGTGGCCCTTGGTGGAGGGGCGACAGCTCCTCCCCTTTCTTTCTCTTTTTTTTTTCAATCGAGATCTGTTGTGAAAGGTAACGGGGGAGGGAAGAGAGAGTTAAAGCAAAAGAGAGTTGACTTTTTTTATTATTTAAATATTTAATTAATTTATCCTCCCGAAAAGTTACCTTCCCATTCGAACTCCAATCGAGGTCGAACGACTGTCGTCCCTAGCGTATTACCCCCATTCCGAACACAATGGGATATGTATCGTAAGCCGATTCGATCGTTTCAATCAGTTTCCGTCAAAATCAACATATAACTCTATATATTGAATTCGAACGCGTATTTCAATTTACTGGGGTCACATACTAACTCGAAAAATTCCAGAAAAATATTTTCTAGCTTCGTATTGACGATACGGTCCTAACAAAACTAGTTTCGTCGAATTCCGAGACCGTGGGAAAAATGGCCATTTTCCAGTTGATTAAAATCAACTAAAACTGGTCAAACACGTTTTCTTTTGCCACGCTCACATATTGATTCGAAAAATTATGAAATTTGGAATCTAGCAATAATTTGACATCACAGACCCAACAAAAGTGGTTTCGTCGAAATCCGAGGTCGTTTGCAAAATTCCCATTTTTAAGGGCCTGAATTCCATAGCGACTATTCAGAATTTTCATTTGGACATATCTTTTGATTCCCGCTATGAAATTTTGATTTGTCGGATTCGTTGGAAAGATATCATCAATTAGATCCTATTATTTTTGGTTTCACTAAAATCCGGTATGTTTTGCACCCGGTACATTCAATTGAAGTTTGAAATCGAATTATCGAACTACCGCGCCATTTTCAATTCCTTTTATAATTTAAAATAAATATTTATATTCTAACAACGACGTATATAATATATACGTTCTAATTCTATTCAAAATAAATTTCCCTATATGTTGATATTATTTAAAATAATTCATTTTAAATGTTCAAAATTCGCTAAAATTGCCAAAATAAAATTTTTAAACTGGCTCAGAATTTCCGGGTTATTACAATCTCCCCCACTTAAAACTTTTCATCCCCGAAAAGGAACAAAGTCAAAAGTGGTTTGATTAATCAACTCTATGTTCGATCTGGCTTCCTTTCTCCAACTTTTCAGTTTCTGAGAATTTTCAAATTCTTCAAAAATTTGGCTAACACCCTAAATCTTCGAAAAATTTCGCCATAACCTCCCCTGCACCGGGAGCCACGGGAAAATCCCGAAATTGCCATACAGGCCTTCTGATCTCAAAAAGAAAAAGCCAAGCGGCTAGCCAATAGGCTCATAAAATCATCATCACCCAAACAAAATAGTAAGTTATGATAAACATGTACCTATTTGTCGGGCAAACAAATTTTATTCTCTGCTCTAGCCTCCTTGCTATGACCTGTTCAATGTAAGTACATGTATATGCAAGCAAATGTGACCAAATTTCAATACAATTCAATATTTGATTCAATTAGGCATAATGGTTAAAAATTATCAAACAAATAAACAAACAACACAAACATCAATCAATTAGTGGATTAACGTTTCAAATTCATAATTTTTGATATATACACAAAAAGTCATGTTTTTGATGCCAAATTACAACAAATAAATCTATCTATATAAGTTTTGGTTCTCACACCAGTCTAATGGAAATATATAGATATCACACCTTCGAAACACGAACATAAATACTGATGATGCACGTGCTATCATCAGTACCATCTCCGGGCGACTAGAATGTGATTCTGTATCTAGCCAGTATATTAAAACTTCGAATATACGTTCATGACGCGTATATGCAAAACCTTTATATAATGGATTGTCCAAATTCAAAATAAATAAATAATCAAATACGTATAAAGCGATTTAAATTTCAAAACAAAATTGTTTTCGTTTGAAAAATATACTCTTCACACTCGTTCTAGGATACTACTGATCCTATCTCTTACGAGTCATTCTAATTGGATATTACTAATCCAATATCTGATGAATTCTTTCGTATGGTTCAAATGTGTCTTGTTCTCGAGCTTTGTAAACCAAAGCTCTGATACTAAACTGACAGATACAGCGAAATCCGGTAGGCTTTGCAACCATCCCTTCATCCTCCAGTACAGCAGGTAAAACCCACCGTGGCTTCCCAGTGGTCCCCCAATCCCTTGTTTTACGGCGACCCTCTCGAGTCTCGCGCCTACTGGCGAACCAACGCTCTAAACTGCGACATGTAGGGGACAGAGTCTCCCGTTCGCCACCAAACCGCGAAGCGAGAACCCCCTATCATGCATACCCGGCCTACTCAGGGCCAGCAACAAGAACAGGTGATACTCCATATCTAACACCACGGTGTTATCGGTAAAATTAATTACCATTTCACGTTCAAATCTAATTAAAGATTTAACTATCGCTTTGGAGCAAAACTGGTGATACTCCATTCTCGATCACTTTCTAAATTTGATAATTTAAATTATCAATTCACATTTCAATCTAATTACAGATTCATTAAAACTCCTTTTACTGGGTTAAAGAACTAATGTCATTTAAAACATAGTTCACGATAAACCCCAAATCACATTCTATTTATTATCGGGTTAAAGAACAAGTGTCATTTAAAACACCCTTCACGATAAACCCACAAATCAATTCTATTTACAACCCATTTCAAATCCAATTTATTTATTTAATATAAATGGGTTGTTACTTTAGTTCTAAACTAGATCATTTCGATAAAAATCTATTTTTATCTTTTCAAATATGGGGTTTTTTCATCCCAATTTTTCCCAAATCATTTCTTATGATTTTACACAAATTATTGATATTTTTGATAATTTTATCAAGGCCCGTACAGTCGATTTCAAACAACGGCCATCGAACTACACTTACAGCGACCTTTTCCAAATTTGATTTGGACGTATCTCCAAATCCAACCGTTAGATTTCAAATTTCTAGTATTCGTTAGAAAGCTCTTTTTGATACGAACCCAACGGTTCCGGTTTTAGGAGAATCCGACGGTCGTATCTCCTGTAATGTCCGTTCGAAGTCAATGGTCGAAATTTACGAACTACCGCGGCGCGGCGCGTTCTATTCAGGCCATTATATATATAATATATATATTATATATATTTCGTCGATTTCTATTTAAAACGAATTTTATAAATAGTTTTAAATTCGTTTCAAAAACATTTCAACTTCCATTTCCAATTCAAATCAAAATTGAATTTTTCCTTATAAATTCGTTTTAAAATTCATTTCAATTTAATTCAAATTTCGATTCAATTTGAATTCATTTCAAAACGATTTTTATTCTATTTCAATTCGTTTTCAATTTAATTCGAATTCGTTTTATATTCAATTCAATTCGAATTCGTTTTCTATTCAATTCAGTTCAAAAACGAATATAATCGATATATATATCGTTCGCATCAAAATAGCGCATCTCTAATCAACACGACTTTATATATTTCAATAATTCCGTTATTCTATTCAACAAATGAATCTATATTTTTTTCAACACATGACTAATCTCAACGAATGAGTACTGTCCACGTGTGACTATTATTGTTATTTAATATATTTTATAAAAATTATGGTATCTATCGTTTGATTTCAAATCAGACTCCAACCGTAAATTAGTAAGAGAACAATTCCCTGAATATTAACCCCGAAGGCCGAAACCAACATCAGATCAATATCCAGGAGACCACTCATCTTATCTATTTTCCAGTTAGTTTCTAATTTTCTATATGATAAAGATGTAATTTTTTTTGTTAAAATATTTCGTTCAACACATGACTAATCTCAATGGATGAGTACGGTCAACACATGAACCTTTATTTTATAATGATAAAGATGTAAATTTTATTGTTAAAATATTTCGTTCAACAGATGACTAATCTCAACGGATGAGTATGGTCAACACATGAACCTTTATTTTCTAATATTCTTTATTTTCTAAATTGGAATGAGGCCCAATCAATCACCATATAGCGTTAACTATATGGATTCCATACAACACATGTATATAATAGCAACGATAAATAATCAACCATCATCCAAGGTGCACTACACTGTATAAGCATCAAATATAGATATCTAATGCTTATAACAGCCTGTCAATCAATCGATCGACATACAACTAATTATTGGGATTAGTGTATGTCGTATATTATCCCAATACCCGTGTGGGGTTTTAAACAATCAAACACAGATTTTATTTGTGCAGTTGGGCGATGTGTAAAATTTATCGACCCAATCAATATCAGTCAAATCAGTGTATATAAACAAATCGGCCGAGTTGTTTATAAATATTTATTGATTCATATTCACGTTAAAAATTATATTTTTAACGATAAAATATTTTTAACTATATAAATATTTTATTTCACATCATACAATCAATTTTCACATCAACAACACATCAATCAAACAAACAAGCCATCCATGGTCTGTGGATGACGGGTGTCAGGTGCTACTAAGCACCGTCTACATCCTAGTATATATATAACTAGAAAAAGAGATTGAAGAGTGAGAAATTCTCACCGATAGCTAATCCAATACCATGACTCTTCTTTTATAGAAATCTTCGTCGTTCTCGCCTTTTGTCACTTTCGTTGCCCGCATTCACTGCATATATAAAAATCGAATTTTTACTTCACTATTCAATATATAAAAATCGAATTTTTACTTCGCTACTATATAGATAAAAATTCTATTTTTACATCGCTATTCTCTATATGAAGATTTCGTCTTTTCAAATATAAAGATTTCGCCTTTTCAAATATAAAGATTTCGCCTTTTCAAATATAAAGATTTCGCCTTTTCAAATATAAAGATTTAATTTTTTATTTTTACTTCACGTATATAAAAATCGTATTTTTATATTCTCTGCTATATAAAAATTATATTTTGATTATCTCAACTATATAAAAATTATATTTTTACCTCACTACTTATATAAAAATCACATTTTTATATTTTCTAGTATATAAAAATTATATTTTTATTACTCTACCTTAGTAAAAATTATATTTTTATAATCTATACTATATAGAAAGCATATTTTTTTTATCTCTACAATATAAAAATCATATTTTTACCCTACTATTCATATGACAAAAATCATATTTTTCTACTTGTTCTTCATATTAAAAATACAAACTTTTTCATGCTTGTTCTTCATATTAAAAATACAAACTTTTTATAAATAAAAATAAAGATACAAACTTTATCATGCCATTCATTTTCTAAACTGAATTTAAACTATGTATAATATAAATCAAAACTGAAATTTTTACTGATTAAATAAGCTGATTACATAATAGTAAAATAAATAAGTAAACACTTACTGTAAAATCAGTTTTTTCCTTGAGGAGGGGAGGAACCGCGGCACTGACAGCGACCTAGTGGTGCGCAGGCGATGTTGGCGGCGCGAGGTGGGCCATAGGGCGGCGGTGGAGTGTGCTGCAGTGGTGTTGCGGGTTGTGGGTGGAGGCGTGAGGGGTAGGGGGTGCGGTGGTTCGGTTTTCAAATCACGGAAGGGGGCGAGTTCGAACTACGGCTGAGGAGTTTGGGGTGCTGCGAGCTGGAGAATGGAGGGAGCAAGCGGTGGAGGGGAAGGAAGAGAGAGGTGGTCAAGGTGAAGGGCGCCTGAGGCGGCGCGACGCGGGCATCGGGGCGCGGTGGCCCTTGGTGGAGGGGCGGCAGCTCCTCCCCTTTCTTTCTCTTTTTTTTCAATCGAGATCTGTTGTGAAAGGTAACGGGGGAGGGAAGAGAGAGTTAAAGCAAAAGAGAGTTGACTTTTTTTTATTATTTAAATATTTAATTAATTTATCCTCCCGAAAAGTAATTCCCATTCGAACTCCAATCGAGGTCGAACGACTGTCGTCCCTAGCGTATTACCCCCATTCCGAACACAATGGGATATGTATCGTAAGCTGATTCGATCGTTTCGATCAGTTTCCGTCAAAATCAACATATAACTCTATATATTGAATTCGAACGCGTATTTCAATTTACTGGGGTCACATACTAACTCGAAAAATTCCAAAAAAATATTTTCTAGCTTCGTATTGACGATACGGTCCTAACAAAACTAGTTTCGTCGAATTCCGAGACCGTGGGAAAAATGGCCATTTTCCAGTCGATTAAAATCAACTAAAACCGGTCAAACACGTTTTCTTTTGCCACGCTCACATATTGATTCTAAAAATTATGAAATTTGGAATCTAGAAATAATTTGACATCACGGACCCAACAAAAGTGGTTTCGTCGAAATCCGAGGTCGTTTGCAAAATTCCCATTTTTAAGGGCCTGAATTCCATAGCGACTATTCAGAATTTTCAATTGGACATATCTTTTGATTCCCGCTATGAAATTTTGATTTGTCAGATTCGTTGGAAAGATATCATCAATTAGATCCTATTATTTTTGGTTTCACTAAAATCCGTTATGTTTTGCACCCGGTACATTCAATTGAAGTTTGAAATCGAATTATCGAACTACCGCGCCATTTTCAATTCCTTTTATAATTTAAAATAAATATTTATATTCTAACGACGACGTATATAATATATACGTTCTAATTCTATTCAAAATAAATTTCCCTATATGTTGATATTATTTAAAATAATTCATTTTAAATGTTCAAAATTCGCTAAAATTGCCAAAATAAAAATTTTAAACTGGCTCAGAATTTCCGGGTTATTACAATGGCAGAGTCACGATGTGTAAATTTCAAGATTCAATAAATCGATCACACATGATTATCAAATTCAAATCCAAGAAGTGCTTGAGATTCAAGATATCAACAATTTCAAATGATTTTCAAACAAATTAAATATCCAAGCCAAATGATCATGATTTAAAAGTGAGTTTCAAGATGCAACACAATAATCTTTATCAATTGATTTTCAATTCAAAAATATCAAGCCCATCCGAAAACCAATGAAATTATCACAACTTGAAAAAATAGTACTGTGTTGTAATGAGTGTAATTTTTCAAGTCTTTCCAAAATGAACTAGAAGGAACATAAAAACAGTAAATTTGTGTGAAATTTCAATAGTTTTTCAGATAAAAAAATTAGGATTATGTATAACAATGTTCAAGATATGATAAGAATGTTTCAGCATTGTTAAGAATTCAGGAATCGGAAAAAAATAAACTTCAAAACCATTGCTAATATTTACAAATTTGAATTCACAATCTGGAAATCATCAAAACATGAGAGTTTTAGATAATTGAATCTAATTCCCAGAATTTATGAATATTGCTATTTGAAGTTAGATAGCTCAATCAGATAACTCATTTTATTTCTTTTTGGAACCCAAACTTGTTTAATTGGATTATTAGAGAACAAGTATTCCTCTCGTTTATGATTTAAAAATCCTTTGAAATTATTAGAGTTCAAAATTTCAAATCTATATTTTTCAATGTTAATTGAAGGATTTTTAAAATCATTTGAATTTTGTTTTTCAACTTGATCAAATTTATCAAGTTTTCCAAAGCCAAAACCATTTTTATTTCCACCAGAAAATTGGTTCTGCAACAACATATTCAACGATTTTTCCCCATTAGAAAATTTATCCAAAGTTGATTCAAGTCATTGAATTTTAGATTTTTGATCACCATTTTCTTTTATCAAATTTGAGCAACGATTTATAACGATCTTCTTTTAGCATTAGATTGTTTCAAAACCAAATTTTCATTTTCAAGGAATTTAATTTTGGTCTTGGACTAAGAGAGTTCAGATTCAAATTGTTTTTCCTTTTCAATCTCAAGTTTTTCAAAAATCTTGAATTTCTCAATTTCACTTTCAAGGTTTTTCAAAATCAATTCGGTTTTCAGCAAGTTTTATTTTTCAGCAAATTCATGTTTGGAATTTTTAACCATCTTAAAATTATCCAATTCCTTTTGCAAAAAATTGTTTTTACAAATTAGTTCATCTCCTTTTCTTTTAGAACCATGGTTTCCTTTTCAAGCTTTTTCAATTTTTCGTTATGATGAACTAAATCAGTTTTCAAATTGAAACAATTTTTGCATGGAGTTTTCTACTTTTCTGACATTTTATAATTCCAAAGCATCAATTTTGCTACTCAACTCAAGATTCTTCGATTTCATAATTTATTTTTCTGTCGGAGACTATCAACAGTTTTAGTTAAATCAATACAAAAATGAACTAAATCTTGATAAGAAAAGTCTCCATTGCTATCATTATCTGCTCTTCATTTGTGAATCCACTTAAGCATAAATTTGAGTTTGAGTTGACTTTTCGAGGTTTTAAGCATATGTTGTCCTTTCATCCATACAGCGCATCGAGAGTTTTTCAAATATCCTACGCAGTTAAACAGTGGGAGATATGATTAAGAAGATCATTACTAAGATAAGAATAAACTATATGCATACCACGAGCATTGATAAGTTTATTCCTGTTATCTAGCATATTACCCACATTTTCAATAATATTCCAATATTCAAAATTAATAGATTTTAAACAGAATTTAATTTTTGATTTCCAAACTAAAAAAATTATTCCATTGAAAATAATTGGAATATTACTGGACTAACTCTCGTTAACCCGATAACCAGAACAATCCATGACTCTAGAGCTAATGAAAAACACCTGCTCTGGTACCATTTGTAGGACCTAGAATAATCCTAGAAGGGGGTGAAAAGGGCTTATTGCAATTTTATGAGGTATTAAAATTATCACAACATAGATTGCAGCAGAGAAAATAAATGACATAGATTTTACGCAGCTTCGGCAAACCCTTGTCTACTGCTGCATTCCCAATGTTTCTATTAGAATTAAAACAATCACTACACTTACAAAATCTCTGTAAACTCGTGACACCCATTCCCAACTGTTTTAATCCTACACTCAAAACCCTATGCTGATCTTTATACCCAAGATCAGATTTTCCCCGAATTAAAACCCATAACTTGTAAACCCTAACTATAAATCCTATTGCTAGTATACCCTAGTTTACAGAAAACTAGAAAAATGTTGGATCAGTCACTAAAGAAATATAACAAACAAAACAGTAAAATAAAACAAAGACCCCCTTTATATTAAAAATAGTTGTCCCCTTTGTCACTTAAAAAATTTCGGGTTCCTTTTCTATTCAATGGTCAAATTAACAAAATTAGGGCTTTGTTGAATCCCTTCAAATAGCGACCCTGAATCTTTGATATGGTTTGATTCTTTAGTGCTTTGAAAGCTTGTTGTCTTCTGGTCCTTTGATTTGGCTTGCGATCAGAACTTTGATGATATTGTGAGTATTTTGATTTGATTTTCTTATTTTGATTTTCCTTGTGAATTTCGACACTTTGCTTATGATAAGTCGTGTGCAACTTATAGGGTTTACAAACCTTTATCAAACTCTGATTTCATGTGATTGCTTAGTCTTGATGTTTTCGTGATTGTTTCTTTGATTAATGCCATATATAACATGTTTGAATATATTTTTCTTTGCATTAAAAACACTCTTGGGATTTTTTGGAAATGTTTGAATCCATGGATGTGATCTTGCCATAAATCGCTTCCTTTAATCACCAAGAAATATCCTTGCATGATTTATTTATATATACTGCACTCTGTACATTTTTGGAGAAACAATCACATTTCAGTGATTTAAGGCAGGCATGATTTTGAAATGATTTGTCCAAAAAAAAATCTTACTGAAATCTGTATTTGCCAAAATTGCAAATAAAAATCTTTCCTATTTTTTTAACAAGTCAATATCCAAAATAAGAATCTCTTTTCTTTTTAAAAAAACATTTGTTTGTGCTCTACTGTGTTGACCAGTATGTTGTACTTGAAACTTTCGTCACTTAAAACATGCCCAATATTGTTTTCTGAAAAAATATTGAAATCGAGAATTATCTTCCCCAAAAATCATGCATGCCGATTTTGCATTTGGTTTTCCTAGCAACTTAATTTTCGGGAAAGATTTGTTGCCGAATTTCATTATGTGAATCACACCAGATTTGATTTAAAAACTTATTGCCAATTATAAACCTTTAAATCTTCTGGTGGTTTCTTGCATGATACTAGATTGCTGAAATCTTCATAGTTTCCTAGAAGCAAAACATGTGTCAATTTTAACTGTCTTCAATTCTGGAAACATTGCTTGTTCTTGCTAGAAACAAACTGATTTATGTTTCTGGTTTGATATGCATAGCATCTTGCGTTGAGGTTGTGCACTTGTATAACTAGATATCTTTCATGTATTGCCATATGCATATTCATGTATATGGAAACCCCCTTGTTCATGTTAAAATTTCTGGCCATTTTGATTTGCTATTATATTCATCAATGTCTACTACCGCATTCACTTCTGTGCATGCAGCTGCTCCATGTATTTGACCCTGACTTGGTCACTTGTGCACCTGTGTTTATACTACACCTTGTTTTCCTTTATGTTGCATTCTACATTGCTTTGTTCATTCCTATTTTGTCCACTCATGCCTGGTGCCTTGTGTATATGCTGAATCCCATGCACTTGCATCTCTTTGTTGTGTGCACATGTGTATAGCTTCACTGTTCCATTTGTTTGTGCTTGTACTACCTTGAGCTTGTACACTGGCCATTAGCATCTTCCTATTGCTTTAGCTGGTCCTTAAACATTTGCACACTTGTGTGTATACATGTGCTTTAACCATATTTGACTGCTGATCTATTATACACACATGTATCATTTGCTTAAACTTTCTTCACCTTTGAAACCTTGACCTGTTACACCACTTGCATGTGAGCTGCACTATATTCTTGTGCACACTTGTCTTGGCCGATTCTTGCGTCATGTTGAATTCCATGCACATATATATATACACACACACACACATACATACAAACATGTGTGTGTTTGTGTGTGTGTATATATATATATATATATGTGTGTGTGTGTGTTTGTGTCTTGACTTGTTATAGTATTAGTATTCATATATATATATATATATGCTGCCATGTCATGCATCACCCTTATATAGCATTGCATTGCTTCAACACTTACTTGCCACTGAACCATTTTTGTGGAATAAGTCACTTGAGTTTGATGTAATCCCATGAGTTTTGTTTCATGCTTTTTCTTGAGCCTGAAATGTTTGATGGTGCACCATTCATGTATGCATGCTTGTCTTGCTTGGATTGGTGTTTGGGTTGCCTTGAAATGTTCTTGGGTATTCCAAAATGCATGTTGTCACTTGCCTTTGTGTTGTTGACCTTGATCGTGTGTTGATCATATCATACAGCTGCACTATGTTCATATATGCACACACATAGATGTGTATATATATGTGTTTGTGCCTTCTTGGGTTGTCTTTTTCACTTGCATTGAATTTCTTGGTTCATGTACACTCACTGATGTTTGACCATATTTCCTTGCACATAATAAATATATGTATATATACATAAACACATATATGTGTGTATACATGTATTGTGCTTGTTCAATTATATTCTCTATTTACAGTAGTAGACCACTACATGATGAGTCGTGGCTGGTCAAGATCAGCAGATCACAATTGTGAGTCGAGGCTGGTCTTGGTCAGTAGACCACTATAGTTGTGTTAAGGCTGATCTATGGGCACGTGATATATAGTCTACCATGTGGTATTTACAGTGAATCACTGTGAATATCACAAGCAGTCTAGACATAGATGGATTAATATACATATCAGACCAAGTCAAGAAATATGATGAGAAACATACCAAAATTCTAAGGAAAATAAAATTTAAGATAAATTATATATGCTAGAATGTAAATTAATTTTTGTTTCAGTTTATTATGTGTGTTTTTGTGATACGTATACAGGTGAATGGACTGAATCTTAAGCAGACTAAAGACAAGTGAGTCAGTGTATATGTGTCAGCGTATGAATGTATGTAACAGAGTCTGTACATGTAAGAGTCTGTATACGTAAACGGAGTGAAACCTAAGTGTTGTAGTGAGGAATAAATCACTGAGATGTACAGTAGTGGAGTTAGAAGTTTTTACTATTCAAATGTTGAAATAAAATATTATATTTGATTAAAACACTATTTGAATATTTAAATTCTTGTGCAGTAGTGTTCTATTCAAAATTAAATATTTATTTCTGTATGTGATGTAGTAGAATAGTACGATTGCAAACACACACACACACACACACATATATATATATAATCATCAAATAAAAATCATATTTTCATATACAACACATTGTTGCCATCATTGATCACTTTTGCCATCCAAGCATCATCATCCTGAAATTCCATTCTAACTTGTGTTGTTATGAAAAGGGAGTTAAAAAACCAGTTCCGATGAATAAAATCTTAAGCCTTGTCATTTACAGTACTTTCATAGTATATAGTCTACACAAATGAATATTTATATGAAAATTCAACGATAACCGCTGAATGGTTTACTCGATATTGTAAGGAACACGCGAATCCCATTATTACTTAATACCTTTTTAAGAGGTCGGATCCATTAACCACTTAATATGAAACGACCCAAAGTTCCCCTTACGGGAAAACCCAGACTGAGTTGAGAACATGACGCATCGGAACACAAACGATAGAACATTTCATTGTTATTACAACAATTTACATCAAAGTACAGAATAGACCAAAGTATGAATAAATATTATATAGTGGAAAATAAATATCAGAGAATTACAAATTACAAAGCAGCGTAAAATACGTCGACTAACACAACTGAAAGAAATATATGGATACAAAGCATTCCAAATATAGCTCCAACGGTAATCCAGGATCCTGTAAAAAGAAGTATTTGCGAAAACCAAAACTACTAGCTGCCCGGGTGGAAATAGGGGCACCCAGAGTTTAGGTTAAAACAATAAACTCCGAGTCATTCATGGGACTGGTGTGAGAACTAAAACAGTTATTACATCTTTAATTTAAAAGTCGGGAAATCATGGGACCACGCCGCTAACGCTGAACGGGTTCACTCCACATGAATCTTAGTTTAAAATAAAACAACGCAATGCTTTTTGGAAAATGAAGCTATTATAAGACTCATGTTCCATCACATAATGCAACGCAAGCCGGAGGATAGAGTTTTCCCTTATAATAGCCAAACATGCTTGGTACGTTTAAAAACAAATCATTTGACATTATTATAAGTGCATAGTGTCAAAACAACTTCAAATATAAATGTATCAATCATAGATGACATGGGTACCATATATCATGTCGCCATACTAGTTCTACAACAAAAAACCGAAAAATGCCGTATTGGAAATTGGATTTCCATCTATGTGTCGAGGCAAGGGATGGCTCCTCACCGATTCGAGACAATCTAGCCCATGTCTCCGGAACAGAACGCATCGTCCCTTGGATCTTCAGGTCCGATCCACACTTACTTTAGTGCATTAGTTATTCCTGAACATACGTTTCCCTGCCCTATGGGGCATAAAATCTGAGCCACTAGGGACTCAATATCTGAGGCGCCTCGCTATCCAACATCCACATAAGTAAAAATGTCTGGCCTCCATACAATGACACCACTCCTAGCAAGAAAGAAATGTCGTGCACTCCCTACAGTCACGATCCCGTTTTTGACTCATAATGGGGGTGAGGCTCGCGAATTAACGTTATACACAAAGCTATGCCATTTAAAGTCGTGCTTTGATCATCGACCACAAGACTCTGCTTTTAAACAAAAGCCTTGATCATTTGCATCTTAGCATGCCACACTGACAATTCACGCCATACAACCGATGTCTATCAATATATAACCTCTAAGCTCGTACGTCTTAGAGAAGGGTGTTAAGCAATAGAATAAATTCTCCACCACCAAACAGATATATATTTAATAGAAATCAATCAACATAGAATGAAATCCAATGTCAGACACACATCCATTTACAAGTCTATTCTGGGTCTGAATGAAACCGGAGGCACCTTATTCCTCGTCTCGTATGTCCAATACAGGAGAGTGGTCCTTGCATATCCGGTCAATCTCCAAGTACGTCAGGACAATCACCACTTATTACCTTGTCTTGGGTGTACAACCCAATCAAGGCATCAGTAATCATCCAAACGATGTGAAGATCTCCAGTCTTCAACCACCGTCTTCATCGTCGACTTTTAGTCATCATATTAATTATTCAGAATGGGTTAAACATGGTCTTTCGAATAACTCACATATTTTATAATCAATAATCAAGTGCTATAAAAACACATCATATGCCTCATACCAATCCAGAATATTCTTTTATTCAAATATTCACATTTTTAGGGAAAGGTTCCCATTAATTTTATCAAAGATAAAATCCTTCAAATTTAGTCTTTAATCTTCGTTTTGATATCATTTTCAAAAGATTTTATCTTATCTTTTCACAATTCTAAGTCAAATTAAGGTTTATCTACTAGTCGGGATTAGCGAACTTTACCGAAGTAATCACTTATTTATTAATCCCCACCCGAACTTATTCATCTGATGGAGCAAAACTGGTAGTACCCCATATCTAGAACCCACGGTGTTATCTGTAAATTTTAATTACCATTTCACGTTCAAATCTAATTAAAGATTTCATGAATTCCATAAATTCAATTATCCCATTCTCATTTCAATCTAATTAAATATTCATTAAAACTCTAGTTCAGTTTTAATCTCAAAAATATCCAAATTTTTAGGAAATAAATCCTGTCTTTAACTGGGTTAAAAAACTAATTCGTTTAAAACACAGTTCACGATAAACCTAAATCTTCTTCCATTAACTATGGAATCTTCATGGAAATCATAACAGTATATATCGATATAAGTTTCCGTATCAGACTAGTAATATAAATGGAATAACGACAAAGCCTTTTAAATTCCATATATAGTAACGGTCTTCATTAACAGAAGCTCATTTCGATTATTATTAAATTGAGTTCCATTCAATTCCAATTTATTCTATTAAATTGGAAAGCTTTACTTTGGAAAATTTCCATTAAATATTAATAAAAGATCTATAAATTCCAAATCATATCTTCACTGTTAATTGGGTTCAAGAACAATTGTTATTTAAAACGTTGTTTACGATAAAACCAAAATCAACTTCCATTTCAATTCCAATTAATGTTAATTAATTGGTAAACTTTCCGAAATCTTAATTAAAAGATTAATTCTTTTTTTAACTGGGTTTAAAAACGGTGTTATTGAAGACACCATTCACGAAAAACCCAAAATCTAACTTGATATTAAATACAAAGCTCTAAATAGAAATTATATCGACTTATATTCAATATCAAATTCTGAAACAAATGGATATCGCATTGGGAATAACAATATCTGTATCTTTCAAATTCCTCAACAATATCCGTATAATCATGAAATTCAAGATCGAAGTATTCCGAAGATTATTTCCATTCCAATTCATACGTTGGAAAATTCTGGTTATTTTAAAACCCCTTTACAAATCCAATTTATTAATTTCAAAACCCTTGGATCACTAATCTAGTTAATAACTAGTTCATTTAGATAAAAATATATTTTTATCTTTCCAAACTTGGAATTTTTCATCCAAAAACTTTACAAATCATTCATTATGATTTTATACTATTTTCCATATTTTTAATAATTTTATTAAGGCCCTTACATAAGGTTTCCAATAACGGCCATTGAACTACATTCGTAGCGACCTTTTCCATAATTGATTTGGAAATATTTCCAAATCTAACTGTTAGGTTTCAAATATCTTATATTCATTGGAAAGCTCTTTTTGATACAAACCCAATGGTTTCAGTTTTAGGAGAATCCGATGGTCGAAATCTCCCGTTACGTCCATTTGAAGTTAATGGTCGAAATTCGCAAACGGTCGCAGCGCAACACGTTATATTCAGGCCATTAAATATACTATATATACATATCATCGATTTCCATTTATAACGTATTTTATAAGTTCATTTATAAATTCATTTCAAAAGATTTCAACTTCAATTTCATTTTTTAATCAAAATTGAATATTCCATATCATTATAATATTAAAATGATAATATTATCAAAATATCAGATTTTGAAATCAATTCTTTTCAATATTCATTATAAAATGAATAAAATCTATCGATAAACCCGTTCGGGTTAAAGTAGCGAATATCTACTTACTCAACTTCATATATTCCAATATTTTTGTGTCCATCCAAAATCGGACATCAAAATCATATTTTAATTATCTACTGAATATTATTTTAAAATATCCTTTATTTTAAAATATTAGTTATTTTAAAATGTTATTTATTTCTGAATTGGAATGCGACTTAATCAATTACCATATAATTTCAGTTATATGGAATTTATACATCACATGTATTCCACAACAATGATAAATAATCATCAAACAGTCAATTCACATCCAGAGTGCACGTTACCACTGTATAAGCATTAAATAATTAAATAACGCTTATCATGGTCTGTCAATCAATTGATTATGTGAATAAATTATCGTCCCCAGACCCGTGTGGGGTTTCCAAACAGCAACAGTTGGTTCAAAATAATCACTGGTTAATAAATTTAACTAGTTCTAATTCGATTTGAATTAATTTTCTAATTAGCCAATTTTCACTGTTTAAATTATAAATAAATATTCATAATTTAATTTCAGCTACCGCAAAATAATGTTAAATTATTTTTAATATTTTTAAACATTTCAACATCACAAACAACACACAATACAGTCAATTTAAATCGTCCATGGTCTGTGGACGAGGGATGTGAGCTAACAGGCACCGTATACAATTTATAATGATTAAAATTGATAAAAAATCCACACTAGTAATTCTACATATTTTTTATACATGAGTACAATAACATGATAAAATATAATTTAGTGAGAAGGATTTCTCACTTTGGTTTCCACTCTGCCATTCTTTAATCGATAATTTTTATTTTTGGAACTAAATTAAATAGGCATTTAATTTAGCCCCAAAAATAAACTAGCTCCAAATCAGTCCTAGTCAGTTCCATGTTGTAGAGTTCATTGCCATGATTCCAACATGACTGGAATCGTCGGATTTGGACCTCGTATGAAGAAGTTATGACCATTTATACATTAATTAATAATTTGAATAATTAAATAATATAACTTAATTAATTACAACCTTTAATTATTTTCCTCTTTCGTTTAAACCCCTGGACGATTTTCTTGATCCCATACACGATTGAACAATCGCCTGCGCACTGCTTCCTCCTTGCGCCGGAGCTCGATCGGAGGACCACACATGAAGCGCCACCTTGAGAGCCACCACCACCAAGCATGTGCAACTTGCACCCCACCTGGCACCGCAAATCCGCCTCGAATGGCAGCCTTTCTTGCCTCGAATTCACGCCCAATACCCCACGAATCTTGATCATATCCATATGGATTAGTAGCCCTCTCCTTCCTCTACGATATTTGTTTTACAATTTTCTAATTTTATTGAATGGATTGCGAATGAATTGAGGGTGAAGTTTGGTGCGATTTCAGCCTTCAATGGAAAGATGACGGCGCCGATATTTATGAAGGGGATACGGTTTGTTTTGGGGTATTTATATAATTTTATATTATTTTTAAATTCCAAAATATGTGTTTTTGCGTACGAACTCCAAATCAAACCCAACGACTGTCGCCCCTAGCCAAATACCTTCATTATGGACACAATGGAATATGTTTCATAAGCCAATTCAACTGTTTCGATTAGCTTTTATCAAAATTAAAATATAAATCAATATATATTGAATTTAAGCGTACATTTTAGTTTACCAGGGCCACATACTGACTCCAAAAATTACAGAAAAATAAATCTAGCTATGTTTTGACGATACGGTCCTAACGAAACTAATTTCATTGAATTTGGAGACCGTTCGAAAAATAGCCTTTTTCTGGTCGATTAAAATTAAACTGAATTGACAAAATACGTTTAAACTTACCACGCTCACATATTAATTCCAAAAATTATGAAATTTGAAACCTAACAATAATTTGACATTCCGGATCCAACAAAGTGGTTTCATCGGAAATGGGGGTCGTTTGAAAAATGGCTATTTTTAAGGGCTATATATTATATAAAATATATGTAAATTCCATAGCGACTATTTTGAATTTTAAACTGGACGTAACTTTCAATTTATATATTTAAATCTCAATTTTTCACATCCGTTAGAAAGATATAATTGAACATATTCAAATGTTTCTTGTTTTTCTGAAATCCAATTTATTTTGAATCCTATACATTCAATTGAAATTTAAAATCGAATTTTCAAACTACCGCGCCATTTCAGGCTCGTTTTATAATTAAATTAAATTCTTACGTTCTAACTTCGATTTAAATAAATTTTAAATCATTATTATTTAAAATAAATCATTTTAAATATTCAAAATCCATTAAAATAGCTAAAATAAAAAAAATTAATTGGTTCGGAAATTCTGGATTGTTACATAATACCTTCATTCCATAAGGACAGAGGTGGTTCCTCAAGATCTGGTAACACTTTCAGGTGGATTCATCTAACCACTTTATATCTACATCTACAAGTAGAAAAAGTAATTGATCATGACCAATATATATATATGCATATTTAATAATGCAAGGCATATTAACAAACACTTAATGCCTATGGAACAGGTAGACCCTCATTGTTCAAGAGTTATCCGAGGTGGAACCACCATTACCAACTAGCTGGCATTACATGGAAACCCCATAGCCATTTAATACTTCTCTTATGATAGTCGGTTCATATGGCCATTTAATACCTATCTCTAGACGGACTCTAACCAAGTCACTTAATATCTATTAAGAAGCAGACCCTTTCAAGGATACCATTTTCCTAAATTATTTTGAGAATTTAATACCGCTTAACGAAATAGGCGAGCAGTCTGATCACTTAATACCAAATGAGGGAGAATTGTATGACCACTACCTATATTATTTAGGATAAAACCATGAGAAAAGTGGCGAGTCTCGGTCATTTAATTCTCCAAAAGGGCGAGTCTGCATCACTTAATACCCCTAAAGGCGGATTCAAACACTTAATAAGTAATTCCCCAAAGTAGGACCTTTGTCTCATCATGAGTTATAGCATTACGACATCTCACATTAGTCCAACCTCTAGTAAGAACCGGTAAGCAGATTAACATTGCATATTTACCATATAAAGTGAGACTAACCTCACGTCCTTATGTTACTTATTATAGGAAGATATTTCCATGACTTAGCCATATTTGCCACTCGTTACACGATTAATTTACTAAGGAAAGAAATAAAAGTCACATAATATGCATAAATCATATGTTAAATATATTAAAGTAAATTAATTGTATATAATTTACATGAATGAGATTTACATCCTATCATCGCGTTATAATGTCAATTCCTTCCCAAAAACAACTCCTTTTTTGCAAATTTTCCATAAACACTCAAAAATATCCCCTTGAACAAAAACAATTTTTTTTCATATGCATGGTGGGGAATTTAAAAACAATAATAGCAAACTTGTGAACTTATCTCACAGATTAGACAAATTTCAAATTCCATATTTTAATTATTTTATTTTACTCTCTTATAAAAAAGAAAAACCTAATAGAAATTTATATGGCGGTAAGAGATCTAGAATGCACAAATAAATATATATTGAGTCTTATTTTTAACGAAGAAAATGGAAAAAAGGGAATAAACATATTGTAGAAAGAATAAAATAAACAAGGAAACAAATAAAAATCATATAAATCTTTAAAGCTCATCAGATATGTTGATATACACAAAATATGCATACAAAGACATCCATAATAAAAGGAATTTTGAGGTTTTTTTGTCTATAATGTTTTCGTAAATTCCCGAAGCTCAAAGCAATAGTCAAATCCATGTAAATAAATCACAAAACAACTAGAAAAACAATATATAAGATTCCACTCACAAATCCATAGTAAATTCTATCCTTTTACCCACTTGATTTGTTTATTTCGATCTCCTTCAATCTTAATTCATGTGTGTGTATATGTAAACATATATACGAAAATGAATTATATATACACACAAAATATTTATACAAAGACATCCGCAATAAAAGAAATTTTGTTTATAATGTTTTCATAAATATTCAAAACTCAAAGGAATATATTAGTAATCAAATTATGAAAAGAAACTACAAACTACTAGAAAAGCAATATATAAGATTCCACTCACAAATCCATTGTAAATCCTATCTTTTTATCCACTTGATTTGTTTGTTTCAATCTCCTTCAATCTTAATTCATGTGTATATATATACGAAAATGAATTATATATGTACATTTATCAGATTCAGAAAGTAAAGTAAACAAGAAGTTGGAAGTGGAAGAAGAGTAATGGAATTCTAACCTGTATCCTTAAATAGGAGTGAGCAATACTCTATTAGAACTGAATTAACCAACCGGACCAGTTTATTTCGGTCGATTCAGTTCGGTTTTGGAACTAAATCGGTTTGAATTTAGTTTGTTAAATAATTTTTTTTGGTTACCGGTTTAACCTAATTTTTACCGTATTATTGAATTTTAGGTTATTGTCGTACTTTAAATAATTGGTTACTGATGAAATAAAAAAATATTTGTTAAAGATAAGTCAAATTTTATTGTAAACTTAAAATTTAATGAATAAAATTTATATTTTCCTTTAGGTGAATTAATCATTTGAACAATAAGATATCTTTCAAGTTCTGTTAAACCGGATACCGACCAAGTTAACCGAAATTATTTCGGTTCAGTTCGGTTTTGAAAATCTTTGGTTCTAATTTGGGTTGAATCTTTTTGCTCCAAAACCAACCGAACCGACCTAACACTCATCTCTATCCCTAAGGATAAATTTCTAAATATGGGAAGAAAGTAAAGTACTGGAGTAGCGATGCCACCTCTAGAAGTTGTGAATGAAATGAAGGGGGGTCTAAGGGCTTGTTTGTAGGGGCTATAAATAATCGTCGGATTGTCGTATCACGTGAATGAATAAATTGAATTGATCCGGTGACTGCACCCTTCAAAACCCTACTCGCCACCATAATTCACATGTTCAATCTATTGACTACCTATATGGCCAGTGATCGATTACTCGATGGTACACATGTGGACCACCCTATTATTTTGGATGAAAAAATATTTTTTCCATTACGTAATTTATATTGTTTTCCTAGTTTAGTTTCTAACATTAATGGAATTCTTAAGATTATTTAACCACCATCTATACGTAGAACTAGATTCAAATTTGAAATTCAAACATTATAACTTATTTTATTTTGAATTCAGATTTCAAATTCAGTATTAAATTTAAAAACTTCAACAGATCGTTATTTCTTCATATGAACTCCATTTTCAACATATTATATGTATATAATCAGCTTAGAATTTCACCATAAATGCAAATGAACGATTTTCGTAGTTAAACTCTGACTTTTAATAAATTTTCCGTATTTAGCTTTATTATTATTATTATTTTCTCATTTTTCATATGCCTATTAATTAGGCGGCATGTTACATTTTATCACGTGGATAAGAGAACATGATTACTCAAATTTAATTAACTAGATTTTTTTGATAAAATCTCTACTTTCGAATATTAAAGTTTGTGGAAGAAGTCATTGTAGTGTGGTACTCGAGCACACGTGAAGATGATCGGTTGGTAAAGGGTGAGGCTCGGCGCAGGCTGGAGGGAGGGACATAAGCGGCTAAACAGAGGCGCAGCGGGTAAAACAAGGCAGAGAAGGGTTGTTGCAAGTCTAAGAGAGGAGGCATGAATGACATGGCAGAGTTGAAAGTAAGGCAGGAAGAAAGGTGTGCATGGCGGAGTCGGGATGTCGGGGAGTCGGAAGGCGAAGGCGGACTTGATCTCTCGAGCAGTTATATATATATATATATAACAAAGCTGGTTAGGGGAAGAAGCAATATTAAAACATGTTATCATCTTACTATGTTATTGAAGTTGCTTACCCTGTTATTGCAGGCATATGAACATCACTCCTAGGGACGAACCAAGGAATTGTGGTCTCCCCGGGCTATCATAAAGTATGTACTTGTCAGATATAGAAAACAATAGAAAATAAACTGACAATTTAAAAGTAACTTAAATATTATGTATTATTTTAGAAAATACTTTGTTCGATCTCAAAACTATAATGCATATCATATCGATATGGTTTGCTTTTAAGCTGAATGGGTGCACAAATTTTGAAGTCTTGATTGTTATTATATAATTATGCTTCAAATGATTGATCGGGATATAGTCCAAGGTAAAACCGCCATAGATCCGTCCTTGATCACTCCAAAGGTATTTCTGTACTAGTCATGTAAAAATTACCAGGTTATCATCTTTCCATTTAGTTTGCATTCATTTATTTTATTTATACTTATTTTTGCGTTAAAGTTTCAAAGTTAATATTTTTCCATGCAAGTACTTTAGAGGGAGACATTGTTAAGAAATGCTCCTTGAATCAGTGCCTTTGAGATTTATTAGGAGGAACTTAACCTCATTTCATAATTAGTTTCAATTTCTAAATTATTATACATGTTGCACTATTACGTTAGGTTTATGTGTTACATTGGCTCGCTTAATATGGGTAAGTCCATTAAATCGATTACACCATAATCTACACTGAGAACTGATGCTATAGTGCTAACTGAATATACAGACAAACAAAATTAAACATTATTGTTCAACATGTCGTACAGATGAAATGATACACTGAAAGCTTATATTTTAATTTTTATGTGAAATTTCATTATTTGAGTTATAAACGTCATCGATAACCGTTAATCAACTTATATAAATCGATTTAAATGGAGCTTAGCGAAACTGAATTTTTAAGAAATAAAAGTGGATGTTTTATTTGTAAAATTTTCTAGAATCAATTCATCAAAATATTGATATTTCGAACAATCAAATTTACTAATTTGTTATTAACCTACGATACAATACTAGTTTAAAAATCAAATAAATTTGTCGTTATTAGTTATCGATTTGGTTTAATTAAATTGAACTAAATAAATGCAATCCAATTTAAAATTAAAATTTAAGTTTAATGTCCAAAATCATTTCCATATCGCTTACAAGTATTATTTTATGACCATAAAGTATCATTCCAAAATTAAGATTTAATCATTTTATAAACTTATACTTAACTTCAAATTGAAAGGTGTACATTTTATTTTTCTCAAAATACTACCTTAATTCCATTAAAAAAATTAATTTAATCTAAAGAAAAATGTAAGTTACAATTATCTTTTGGTTTCTTTCTAGACGTTATTGTGAATCTAATTTCAATTTTTATTAAGAATACTAGCTTATCAATTATGTTAAAAAATCATAAATTTATACTTCAACAAGTTTTTTTCCAAATTCTATAAAATTGTGACGAACCCAAACCCCGTACGGACGGAGACAAGGGTAATCTTTGGAATATAACACGGAAACAGATAATAGCAGAACAGAATTAAACAAATACACCAGATAATGAACAATAGAATATACTGGATAAAATTAATCATCAGAGTTACACAGTATACGGGATCATACTTAGAACAAATACAGTTCAGCTATACATAAATGTCTACAGCGGAAACAAACAAAATATGTACTAAAGGAGCTGAACAGCATAAAAAGATATAAATGATAGAATCCATCTTCAGCTCCAGCTATCCAGAGAAAGCCAGCTAAAACCTGAATACAAGGCTGCCTGTGTAGAAAAAGGGGCACCCGAGTTTGAAAGTGAAACAAACTACGAGTCAGTCATGGGACTGGTATAAGAAATCTACTCAACACATTTTAAATATGGCTAATCATAGGACCACGCCACTTTCGTGGAATGGGTTTACTCCATTGGATTGTCAGTGCTTTAAAACAAACCTTTCTTTTGAACAACGCAATGCTTTTTATCAAAATGAAGCCATTATAAGACTCAGTTCCCATCACACAATGCAACGCAAACCGGAGGATAGAGTTTTACCTTATAATGGCCAAAATATGCTTGATACGAATAAAACAAAAGCATTTGATAATACTACTAGTGTTTATATGTTTCAAAAACAATTTCAAATCATAACTATCAATCGTAGACGGCATGGGTACCATATATCATGTCGCCATATATATATACAATCAAAACCGCACGGTCACGTATTTGGAAATTGGATTTCCGTCTTGAACCAAGGCAAAAGATAGTCCTTACCGACTTCGAGACTGCCTAGCCCGAGCCTCAGGGTCAGAGCGCATCGACCCTTGGATCGTCAGGGCCGGTCCACCGATGTGGATTAAAATTCCTGAACACTGCGTTTCCCCGCCCTTTGGGGCGTAAATGAGCCAACGAATGACTCCATCGGACCCGGATCGTCCGATCTAACCGAGGCGCCTCGCAACAGCAACAACCACATAAGTCAAACTCGTCAGGGCGTGTAAAACCACTGACGCCACTTCTAGCTAGGAAGAAACGCAGGCCCTCCCTGATGTCCTCTCCCGTTTCTGGTTCATACCGGGGTGTGAGGTTCGCGAATTCACGTTATACACAAAGCTATGCCACACAGGCGGTGCTTTGATCATCACCACAAGACTTTGCTTTTCAACAGAAGCCCTGATCATTTTCCACTCAGGCATGCCACACTAGCAATTCATGCCATGCGACTGATGTCCATCGATATCCAACCCCTGAGCTCGTGCGTTTCAGAGAAGGGCGTTAAGCAAAAGAATAAATTCTCCACCGCCAAACAGATGTATATTTAACAGAGATCAATCAACAAAGAATAAAATCCAATGTCAGACACACAGTCCATTTACAAGTCCGTCTTGGGTCTGAACGAAACCGGAGGCACTATATACCTCGCAAACCCGTCGATCACCACGTACGTCTGGATGATCACCACCCATTATCCATATTTCGGGATGCCTCCCAATCAGGACCTCGGTTACCACCTAATAAGCGAGCGTTCCGATCCGTTCCAGAATAGGAAACGGACCAATGAATTTGGGCGCCAACTTCCCAGTTTTACCGAACCGGATAACTCCTCTCATCGGCGACACTTTCAAGTATACATAGTCGCCAACAGCAAAGGATAAATCTCTTCTTCTCCTATCGGCATAGCTCTTTTGTCGGCTTTGAGCGGCGAGTAATCGCTTCTTAATAAAGTCGACTTTGTCGGCAGCTTCTCGGATCATATCTGGCCCCAACACAAGTCTATTACCAGGTTCGACCCAACAAGCAGGAGATCGGCACGGTCTACCATACAGTGCTTCGAATGGCGACATTGTCAGGCTCGCCTGGTAGCTGTTGTTATATGAGAATTCAGCCAAATGTAGATGGTCTTCCCATGACCCACCGAACTCTAGAACACAAGCCCGCAATAGATCTTCTAAAATACGATTCACCCTCTCAGTCTGACCGTCTGTCTGAGGATGATAAGCGGTGCTCCAGTTCAACTTCGGTCCCAGCTCGACTTGAAATGCCTCCCAGAATTTGCTAGTGAATATTGTGTCTCTATCACTGACTATACTGAGCGGCACTCCATGTAGTCTAACAATTTCCTTGAAATATATCTGTGCCAGACTCTGAGCAGTTCTGTTTGATCTGAAAGGTATGAAATGGGCGGTCTTCGTGAAGCGATCTACGATCACCTAAATACTGTCATTCCCTTTTCTGGTTCTGGGCAGACCATCAATGAAATCCATAGAAATATGTTCCCACTTCCAACCAGGAACGTCTAGCGGTTGTAATAATCCAGCTAGTTTCTGTTGGTCGCTCTTGACTAGCTGGCAAGTAGGGCATCGGCTAACATATAAAGAAATGTTCCTCTTCATCGACCTCCACCAGAAAGTGCGTTTGATGTCATTATACATTTTGCTTACTCCCATATGGATACTAAGTTTTGACTTGTGGCATTCATCCAGAACTTCCTTTCGGAGCTCAGCAATGTTAGGAACACAGATTCGTTAGAAAGGTATTCACTAACAGATTTAAATATTTTTGGTTTCACTCAAATCCGTTTTGTTTTGCACCCGGTACAGTCCGACAAAGTTTGAATTCAATTTTTGAAACTGCAGCGCCATTTCAGGCCTTGTTTATAATTATAATTAATTATATTCGTTTTCAATTGTCGATTCAAACTCAGTTTTCATCGCTATTATTTAAAATATTTATTTTAAATATTTAAAATCCATTATTTTAGCCAATTTAAAAAATTTAAATTGGTTCAGATTTTCTGGGTCGTTACAAAAATTAATTAAATTTAAATTATCAAAGTCACAAGCTGTTGCAGGAAGGGCTTTATGTAATCGTTCAGAAGCTTTGTGATGGAACATTCAAGGTTGTGACAGTCCATGGAATTCCCTCCCACGAGCTTAGAACAACGACTTGTTATGGTCGTATTATGCTTTAAACTTGTACTCTATTCTTATATTATCAAAGAAAATTATCTAAACTTACTGGGAGCATTATACCTAGACAAAGCATGTACTCTGTTTCATTTAAGCATGAATATAATCAACTTCTAAACTACCTCAAAATGTGTTTACTCTCCACTTCTGTGTAAATTTAAATATGCAGAATCATTTTCAAAAACACTTATACTCGCTGAGGTCGATTTCCGAAGATAGGAATCATTTACAAAATACCCTTAACCGTTGTGGACGATTCCAAAGATAGGAACCGTTTCCAAAAGCCATCATTCCTTGAGGTTGACTCCCGAAGATATGAATCATTCTACAAAATGCTCACTCGTTGAGCCTGATTTTCAAAGATAGAAATAGTTTCCAAAAAACCGTCAACCTCTGAGGTTGATTCCGAAGAATAGGAATCATTTCAAAAATACCCTAACCCATCGAGGTCATTTCCCAAATGTAGGAACCACTTCCAAAAGATCCTTACCCATTGAAGTCGATTCCCAAAGATAGGATTCACTTCTAAAAACCCTGCCTATTGAGATCGATTTCCAATGGTAGGAATTGCTCCAAAAAAAACCTTATCCCACTAAGGTTGATTCCTAAAAATGGGAATTGCTTCCAAAAAAAATCTCCACCCGCTAATAAGACTCATTTCCAAAAGATCCCCATCTGCTAAGGTCGATTCCCGAAAATTGGAATCACTTCTAAATAAACTCCACCCACTGAGGTCAAATTCCAAAATTTGGAATTACTCCAAGAAAACCTTACCCACTGAGGTTAATTCCTGAAGGTGGAAGTTACTTCCAAAAAATGCCCATCCACTATGATCAATTCCCAACAATTGCAATCACTTCCAAAAAACCATCACCTACTGAGGTCAATTCCCGAAGATAGGAACCATTCCAAGAAAACCACCCCCTAAGTCGATTCCCGAAGATAGGAATTATTTCAAAAAAAAAAACTCACCCTGAGGTCGATTCACAAAAATAGTAACTATTTTAGATGGAGAAGCTCGCCCTCCGAGGCTAACCAGATAGCCTTATCCCAAAGCACGTGGGAGCTATCCCAGACACGATCGAAACTCTACCTAACTTAGATTAAGTTGTAAGAGTCAAAGATGCCCAAAATTCGAAGACGCAAATGGATGGATCCATAAATATGAGAACAAACTCACAACTTGACCATCTTGCACTTACCAACATTGTGACCAGACTAGGGACAATATGATAGGTTGCCAAAAGGTCCTCAGTGTGACTTAAAATTCGAAAATAATCCTATGCCATGGGGGGTAACACATACCAATATAGTTAAACAAAAGATAAGGGTGAATCATACCATAGGCCTGTAATGCTCAACAAAGGACCATAGTACCAACCTAACTTCTACATACCTAAGTGTTTTAAAAGTATAATATATGGAAGTAAAGCATACGAAAATAAAGGCCACAAAATGGAATATAAAAAAAACTAACATCTCATTACTATGTAACACATATGTACAAGATTTCTACATATCCAAACTGCAGAGGCTGGTGCCCGTACAATCCTGGCCAAGAATACAAAATCACATACTATGTACAACAGCAAAAAAGAAAAAAAATCATACACAATGCTATGCACTACTCTTTATTACCACTTCCTTTTGTAACCTCTCCAAGCCGAATGTTAATCTTCTTTGGTATCCTTAACTCGCTTGCAGAAGGATCAATGCTAATAGGGATAGTAGTTGTAAGCTCGGCTCCACTGGTCACTACAAACTTGTTTTTCACACTAGTTGATGCCTTATGAGTTGCGCCTTTGCGATGCTTGGACGAACCCTTGAAAAATTTAGGCATACCCTGGCCTCAATTTCTTTTTCCTAGGTTTCTTTCTCTTCAACCGTCGGCTCTTTCCGCTTGGAATTGGTTTCCGTCCCCTTTCGAAGATATTAGTGAGTGGTCCAAGCCTTGTAATGATTTAGTTTGTCTTAAATATAGCTCAAAATGAGAGTGGGAAGGGATATGAAATTTTTGCAGATGCAAGGTTGGAGGAAATGAATATATTGTAAGTCTTTGTGCTACTATAGGGTGAAGGAATATATGTAGGAATCTCAAAACTTGTAGCATGAGAAAAGTGAGCGATCATGTCATCGACCTCTTAGAAGCCTTATATTTTGGGATAAAAAGAACATTACATGTCGTAGAGGTATATGCATGGACTTCAACCTCAAACTCTTACCTGTTGTCCTCTTCACTTGGTTGTGTCATAGTGGGAATCTCAGTAGTCAGGGTCAAAGTGAAAGTTGGGATAATATCTAGGGAAGCAGAAGAAAACTTAATGCCTTCAGATGTGCGAAAGATCTCGTGCTGGCTTTCTAGCCTGAGAGAAGACCTATAAGGCTTGAGATAATAAGATTGGTTGGAACCTCCACCGAAGTCCATGCTTTAGCTTAATCTCATTGTTTTCTCTCAAGCTACTCTCCTTCTTTCCCATAGCAAGAGCAGCTGGTACACTTCGTCTAAATAATGTTCAATCAGCTCTCCTCGATATAATTTAACCCAGCGACTAGCTCGAACACCTCCTCACAAACATCAGCAAGAGTACGAGAAATTTTGTCCTTTAAGAAACATAAACTCCCCTGACTCATTATAATCAGAGTGTAGAATTGAACATGGTGGCATTCAAGTTCTCCATCTTGTCAGGATAATCTTAGAGAGCACTCGCCTTTTCAGAAGCGAGTCGTTCATTCCTTCTCTAAAGTACAGAATTTGTTCCTTAAGAGGGGTTATCTTTGTGCCCTAGGCTAATATTATTTGGATCTTCTTAGCAATAAGTTCCCCTAGGATGCTTCTCACCCTAAAGACTTTTCAGGGAATCCTCCTCCGTAGCTTGGGCTTTCTTAAGTATAAAGTCAAAGAAAACTTTCAACTTTGTACTAATATCGATCGGCTCCTAGACCTTTCCATAGCCTTCTTCTTGGCCACCAAGGCCTCTTTCTTGTCATTCTTTAATTTTTTATTTTAGCATTGCCTCCCTTTATGGCTACTAAGAAATATCTTTTGTCATAATCATCATTTATCTATGTAACTGTTCTTGTTGATGGTGGATATCTCCCCGCATAAATGTTGCCAACCATGTGATTGATCCACATTTTTTCCAAGCCTCAATGTTCTTCAGAGGAATCTACCTGTCCATCAAAGTGAGATCTTGCTCAAACATGATCCCCAGTATGGTAGGTTTTAAGAAAGAGTCGAGGAACCAACAGCCAACTGACATGGCTTCCTTAGCAGAACTAGATAAATGTCCGGGGTAGTAGTAGTTAGAGTAGTTACACCGACAGAGATTTGATCCAAGGGACCGACGATGGGTCTATACATCATCCCAAAAGTGGCTGGAGCCTCTATGAAGGATAATGGTCAGAAAAATTTAGCTTTATCCTTGCCTGTTTTAGAGGCTTCTTAGCTCCAACAACCTACTCACCCTCGTGATCCCCTTCCCTCTCTCTCCCTCCCTCTTACTCCTCTTCTATTCCCTAATCATTTCTTTCTCTGAAATCTTGTTCCTCATTTATTTCCTTATTCTTCTTCTTTCATCCACGGTTTCTGAATGAGGAAGGAGGTTGAAGGGCACCTATGTGAGTAATCACCTCAAGCGATACGCTCAAAGCTGTCAAAGTAGCCATGTTCCATGGTGCGATCAGGAGAAAATGAATCAAATTCAAAGACAAGCCCAAGTAAATAAAGTGTTTATGATAGTTCTATTAATCCTAATAGTGTCCATGATGTGTTATTTAAAACCCGACGCCTCCATGAACTGCGTTTCTTTGTAAATAGTGTTGGAGTCTGTACACCATGTGATCATTCCGGGGTGAAAATCAAAGCCTGAGGCCGTTAGCATGAATCTCCATAACAATTTCATTCAAGGTGGCATAAATATCGTTCAAACCACAGATTTCACTAGAAATATCCTCACTTTTTCGTATAGGATGTGAAGACCATTCAACAACACCAGAGACATCAAATTTTGCACACTCACGAGCTTCCAAATCTTGATGTGCTAGGCTAACCTATGGAGTATCATCATCAGACTCATCATAAACCTCTTTGGACTCACTCCTTTCATCATGGGAGATATATTATCCTTCCTATAAAATATCTTCTTCCTCTACTTCCAAGGTAGTTATAGCTTATCCTCCCAATGGCCTATTTCTTCATCCTCCTCCTTCGGAATCAGGGTCATCCTCACTTTATTTGCTAAACTCTACTTGATTTAGGTCCTTGTAGCTACTATCTCTATGTGACACCTCTGACAGACCCCATCCTCCCACGGCATCACTCACATCACCTCATGAGGAGGATTTTACATGATATGAGATCTCTACAAGGACCTAGAACACCATTAATGACTGCGTAGAACTCAAGTAAGAAGAAGAACTGTAACGACATAAGGATTTTCGACCTAAAAAATCGACATAAACCCAATGTCGACTATTCAATCATCGAGAATTGTAGGTCATTAATAGAAAGAAGTTAAAGGGTGGGAAATAGAAAGAAAGTTAGAATAGAAGAAGAAGAACAAAATAGAGTAAATACGGGTCTCACAGCGGAACGAATAAAATATATCATATAACAACTTTTGAAATATAAAACTTTGGTTGCACTTATATATCTAATCAGAGTGCATCACATTCATATCACAGCGGAGATAAACTATATATATAATTAACATTGAAGCCTCCTACTCCAAGCTCCTCCAAGTATCTGTAAAATCCCGACTACTTAACTATTCGTACAAATTTGGGCATCCTAGAGTTTAGGGTAAAACAAAACAAATTAAACTCTGGGTCAGCCATGGGACTAGTGTGAGTAAACTACAATCACTTGGTTTAACTTTCGAAAATCCTTTTAAAAGAAATGATAATCGTAAAACCGTTCCACACATAAATAGGATGGTTTTTCCCTTAGACTAAACCAAAACATTTCTTAAATCAACACTTTTCTAGTATTATAATAATGTCTAATTCAAGTAAATAACAATCTAGCAGAACGCTTTCATCTCACGCTCTACATATATAATATACAATCAAAACTCGCAGGCTCTTATTGTTGGATGGATTTCTTACTATGACAGGGTATAGAATAACCTTCCGGTCAGTGTACCCTAGAAGGGATACACTGAAGTTCAACAAGAACATCTTGCAACTCGGCCACACATGACCGACCTTTCATTTCGCTTGAATGTTCTGAATATATTATCGCCTTAGGATTGGTATACCAACATAGCCGTTCCTGGGAGATACAGAAGCGAAAGAAATAAAAAATATGAACATTCTCTAGATGGTGATAATATACCCTGATTTGGTGCGACCCACTTAGCCATGTTGCCTGCCCCATTTTTGTCATGTACTGTTTGATGAGGCTTGAGGTGATAATGTATCTTTTAACAGATCACACCTTTATTTACTTTGAATGCCACATCGTCATACCCACCAAATCAAAAATTGATTTCTCCAAAAATACGATGGGTATAAAGCTAAGAGAAACGAATTCTCTGCCACTAGTGCAAATACATTTGAAGCGATCAACTTACGCGATCTATTAGATATATTCAATCAGACATTTGTCCATACACGTTGTCTTGAGACTGGACTAACCGAAGGCACTATTTTATAGATCCATCTTAGGCAACTTCTACCGAGGATCGCCAGAATAGCCCTTGCATAACTCCATCTTCAATTATCTTCATCGTATTTGATTCGCAACGCTAATGCCCATACGAAGTGGTTTCCAGATAATAAATCTGATCCCGGTTTCTCTGTATTGACAATGGAAAAATGGTCAATACTATGATAGTTGGTTATTCAACTATCAAAGGAAAACATCCATATGAACAACGATCTTATTTCCAAATGGAAGTATTACCGATCAAACATCAACCAATATAGAGCCCTTTAAATTCATTTAACATTTATTTATTCATTTCCCAATCTCCCTTTTTCCATATTTCTCTAGATATTTCTTAAAACCTGCTTACCCTTTCACGATTCTCAGAAAAACATTTCCATATATCCCTAATTTCTTATTTTCTATATTTAGAAAATATACATTATCAATATTGGAAAACATTCCCATTTCTATTCGCGCATCTTAACTCTTCTACATCCATTAGTCTCCAACTGCAAACTAGTAAAAGAACAACTCCCTAAGTAATAACCCCAAAGGCCGAAACCAACATCAGATCGATACTCATAAAGCTATTCAACATAACAAATTTCCAGTCAGTTTCTCCTTTCCTTAACTCCATTTCTTAATTTCTTATCAAATTAGTACTTACGCAACTCTCAGATTAGGTTTACGAATCCATTACTTTTACATAAAATATTGATTATAACGATAGAATTATAATTCCTGTTTCCAAAATATTTAACTTTAGAATATAACTTTGATTCATTACTTTGAATAAATAATATTTAGTTTATTAAACAAATAAATCCTGACTTAAAAAGTCAATTACAAGTTAAAACTCCTACTATTGAGTTATTTTATAAATTCAAACTCCTATTCATATTCCATTTCATAACTTCTATCTACAAGTAAATTTCTTGTAATTTTTATATTAAGTTTATAACTTAATCTCGGCTTCATATTCGATTATAAATTATTGGTTCAACCAAAATCTGAATTATCTTGTAAAATCCCAAATTTATATAATATATAACTTCTAATAATAAATTATTTTAATAACATTCGACATCGTCGAATTATAATTTCAAATCCACATTTCGAACATCAAACTAAATTTCATCGTTCTCTTATGAAAACGATTTCCATTTCCCCTTCCTAAATTCATCCTTATGATTTCAAATTTATTTAATAATAATTGTTCCATTTTATTTCTAACATCAAACTACTTGTTTTAATATAATTAAAACAAGATATTATATTTTAGTCCATTCGAAATTCAATTTCTATTTAAAAATAGATTTTCCCTTTTTAAATTTGAATTCTATTTCATATATTTTTACGGTATTTAAATACCAATTATTTTAGGTTAATGTTGTTCGAACATCCCAAACACGGATTATTTGTCACATCATATAATGCAATATATGAAAATCAGTAATAAAATTGTTGAGGAATCTAGTTGGATTCCTCTAACCTGTTTCTATGCATCTGCAGATGTTAATCAACATAAATAACTTTAATTTCATACCATTGTGAGATATTAAAATAAATAACACTAATTTCGTATCAATGGGGATCGACTCGTACTAGCTAACGTACAACAAGTGTAGGTCATGCGCTTGCGGTTTATTACACTTCGCGATGGTTTTCTGATTCGTAGAGTATTCATCATCGAATAATACATCCTGAGTTAAAAAGTAAATACCAATTACAAGTTAAAACTCCTTCTATTGGGTTATTTTATAAATTCAAACTCCTATTCATATTCCATTTCATAACTTCTATCTACAAGTAAATTACTTGTAATTTTTTATATTAAGTTTATAACTTAATCTCGGCTTCATATTCGATTATAAATTATTGGTTCAACCAAAATCTTAATTATCTTGTAAAATCCCAAATTTATATAATATATAATTTCTAATAATAAATTATTTTAATCACATTCGACATCGTTGAATTATAATTTCAAATCCACCTTTCGAACATCAAACTAAATTTCATCGTTCTCTTCTGAAAACGATTTCCATTTCCCCTTCCTAAATTCATCCTTATATTTTCAAATTTATTTAAAAATAATTGTTCCATTTTATTTCTAACATCAAACTACTTATTTTAATATAATTAAAACAAGTTATTATATTTAGTCCATTCGAAATTCAATGTAACGACACGGATTTCCCCCGGACCTAATCGATCGCTAAATCAACCTAGACTGTTCGAATCCCGCATATGCTAACTCTAGGCATACAACACATCAGAACAAATAACATAAGACTTCTATAAACATTATAATAATGTTACATCATAGTACAGAGTATCAGAGTGCATCAAATATAATAATACAGCGGAAGATTAATTTACAATAACTTAATAAAATACAGCGGAAACAAATAACACAGCGGAAGACTATCAATGCTCTAGACACAACTTTAAGCTTCGATCCAGAATCCTGCATAATAAATAAATATCTGCAAAACAAGCCACTCGACTGCCCGTGTGGAAAATATGGGCACCCGAGTTTGCAAGTGAAACAAACTACGAGTTAGTCATGTGACTGGTATAAGAAATCTTTCTTAACTTATCTAACAATAAGGATAATCACGGGACCACGCTACTAACGCGGAACGAGTTTACTCCATTGGATTGCCAGTGCATAAACAACAACCATAAATAAACTTATGGACCTACAATGCATCATTCAACATGCAATTCCTTAATCTACCCATTTAGGCTTAACCCCTAAACTTAAATTTCAAAATCCAATTCACTTTACAGAAATTCTTTCCTTGGACTTTATTTCCCGATTTCTTTTATTTCAAATCATTTGAAATACATATCTAGCTTTTATAATAAAGTAGATTTCACTTCGGGATCTCAAAAAAAAACATTTGGAAATATGAATTTCAAAACGTAACAACGTATACAAACAAATATGCAAACAAATAACGGTCATGTTCCCTCAGACAAGGTTGTACGTGCCCTAACCAATATATATGTGCACCAAACGTCTACACTAACGATGCACCATCCCACCTATAGGGGAAAACATACACCGTCCTCCACTTTTAGTCACTCTCGGGTCACCCGCATCTTTCGCCACATACTTAATCATTTTATATCCCAAAGTGGGGAAAATCATTTCAAAACATAATAATCACAAGTAATTTCAAACTATAGTGCTTCACATCAGCAATTCACATGTATGATCAGTCATTATTAATCGCATAACCTTTGAGCTCGTACGTCGCCAAGAAGGGTGTTAAGCAAGAGAATAAATTCTCCGCCACCAACAGATATGTTATCAATAGCAACTAATCGGATACGCGGTGAACCACAATGTAAAACCATAATACGCTTTAAAATCATTTCGAAATCATCGGGTTTAGCCCTCGAAATCCTTTCTGTTTTATAAAACATTTTACAAAATGTTCCCTGTCCAAAATCGGGAATACTATTCTTTTTTACTTAAGAAATCTCATTTCAAAATCATTTATTAAATTTTGAAATAAACAACATCGCTAAACACCTTATAGTAAAATTGTGAAGTGTTTCACAAGATGTTAGCACATAGATATTTTTACCCAACCCATTGCTAAATGTAAAACCATATTTTGCTCATAAACTGGTCGAGCACAATAAAAACAGTCAATCCATCACAATCAATATCAGCAACAAAGTGTTGAACCAGAAAATTCGATGCTCGATTTTCGACATAAATACATTCCGTGTCCAACTCGAGTACCAAAAATCCAGAACGTTAAAGAAAGAAGTTAGATGGTGAGATAAGAAAGAAAGAAATATTAGAATAGACGAAAAAGAAGAAGAAATAAACACAACACATAGAGTCTCACATCGCAGCGGAATAAAATATTATACAGAAATAATCTTTATTTAAAAACTTGAACTAGTACTTACAATTATCAGAGTACAATGGGCATCCAATACATTTGGACAATTATAACAATCTGCCCTCATTTACAACACATAGTGGAATAATATATCATACGTCTAAACTCCTCCAGTTTGTCTCTTGAAGTCCATATCATCTTACCCTGAACCTGTAAACTCGGTCAGACCCAACTCGGTCTGACCCGAGCATTACAAACGCCACAGGTCAGTCTGGTGAACCAGCGTGAGAAAAACCCATTAAATTATTGGTATCATCCATCTAGATTTTAAAGTTAAAAATCATTTTCGAAAGAAAAGGATAATCGTAAGACCTATCCACACATAAACATGGACGGTTTTTACCTTATGATAATCCAAATCGTTTTTGAAATCAATATCTTGTTGTGATATTATAATAGTGTCTAAATACAAATAAATAGAACCTAGCAGAACGCTTGCGTCTCACGCTCCACATAAATAGTATATAATCAAAACCGTAGGCGCTTATTGGAGATTGGATTTCCAACTATGACAAGGTATGGAACTACCTGCCGATAGTGTATCTCTAGAGGGGAATACACCGGGTTCAACAAGAACGTCTTGCAACCCGGCCCACACATGACCGACCACTCATTTCTCTTGAGTTTATCGAATATATTGTCACCTACGGTTGCCAGCAACATAACCGTTCCTGGGAGATACACAAGTGAAAAGAAGCAATGAATATGAATATTCTTTAGATGGTGACAATACACCCTAACAGGTGTGACCCACATAGCCATGCTACCTGCCCGATTTTTGTCATTTTCTAGTTGTGAGGCTTGAGGTCTAAAATTACGTTTTCAGATCATTTGGCCATCATTCACTTTGAATGCCACATCGTTAAATCCACCAGATATCACTAACTGACTCCCACAAAAATATTCTAGTGTTAAGATAAGAGAAGTTCCCTTCTTGAAATATGTTTGTAAAAATAACGTATGTGGTCCCTTGGAAATACTCTGTCAGACATTCGTTCATACAAGTTATCCTGGGACTGGACAAACCGAAGGCACTCTCCTACCGCATCCTAGGAATCACCCTATAGATCGGTAGCGAGTAGTCCTTGCACTCCGTCTATTTCAATCATGACAGGATCACTATTAGAATACCTCCGGGTGTGACTCCAGAGAATTCGGCGTAGTCCTTTCGCTTATGAAGATCCACGGTCTTCATTGCTCCATCTTCAATTAGCAACTTTCACGTATTAGTTGGTTCAGAATGGTTTTCGAATATATTCGATCCCGTCTTTCCGTACCAACCATCGTATTTGGCCAGATTTGATAGTCGGTTATTTAACTATCAAATAAAACAACCATTCATCCATAAAAGAAAATTTAATTTGCTGATTAAATATCCGTTTTTCATCTAGTCTCCTTATTCGTTAAATTTAAATTCTCTTATTTTCCAATAATTGGAATTTCCATTTCTCTTCTTATATTAATATAAGAATATTCAAAACCCCTTCAATTTAAAATACTTTTAAGAACATATCTCTCATCTCGATCATTAGACATTAACCATAAACTAGTAAGAGAATAATTCCCTAAGTATCAACCCCGAATGTCAAAACCAACATCAGATCGACACTCAAAATATTATTCAACTCACTAATCCCCAGTCAGTTTCTAATTTCCTTAATTCCATTACTTAACTTCTATTGAATAAAAATTCCAATATCCATTTTTATTTTAAATGAGATATTCACCTCAACTTATATGAAGTTTAATTCCATAAATAAATTTCATAAACATCTTATAGGTTTATCCCAATAAACTTCATTTCATTTCTAACATTTTTGTATGTATATATCATTTGTAAATTCTTACTATTTAAAATTTTTAACTATGAACCTTATATAAATTTCTTTAATATAATATATATCATATTATTCAAATTTTGTTTGACTAAAATTACATTAGAATTTATAAATTAAAAACTCCTCCTAACAAAATTTCTATTTTGCTTTATTCCCTATTCACCTTACCCGTGAATAATATTCCTTAAAACACTTCATTACTCGACTTCTATAGTCAATTTGATTTCTTACTTGCACTTCAAGTTAAAAGTCTATTTATAATTATAAATTTATCTCATATAATCTCTTTTATAATTTCCCTTGGAATTGGAGGATTTTAAATCTATTTAAAATATCGACTTATTATTTGATTTTCATATCTTTCCCAAATTCACACATACTGTACATTTCCTCAAATTATCCAATAAAAATCAAACTTATAAAATTGCCTTTTTATCTCATTTGTTTTAAAACAAACATTTTATTTTTAAATTCTATTTAATTTTGTTTCCAAAATAAATATTTCTATTTAAAATAATTATCTTCATTTCGGCTTTCTTTATATTTTAATTATTATTTTGAAATCCCTATTTTTCCAAATTCAAAAATGGTAATTGTTTCATTTCTTTATGAACGCCGTTTATAAATTTGCCTCATTAACCCATTTGTTCGATCAAACCTTCCCTTTTAAATTATACTTATAATTCGGATTTTCAAATAAACATTTCTATTTACAAATAAATAATTTCCCTTGTGAATGGGAAAATTTCAATCTATTTTAGAATAACAGTTTATTTTTCGATTTCTATTCCTTATAGTGTCGTTTATAAAATCACTTCTTCAAAATATTGGTTTAAACAATTATTTACTTTAAATTCTATTTAATTTGGATCTAAATAACCGTTTCTGTTTGGAAATAAATATTCCATTTTGAAATTCTTATTATATTTCAATTTCTATTTTTTAAATCCATATATTACCGTTTAGGACATTCAAAATATCCAAAATCAACAAATAGTTTCACTAACACATCCACGTATATTATAAACTATCATGGGTTATAAACACATCATATATCAACTTATATGTGAGACCAAATTATAATGCTGAGGAATCCAGTTGGATTCCTCCAACCTGCTTTTTCCTACATCCACAGATGTTAGTCAACAATAATAATACACATCCTGCTTCTAGGCAGGATATCGCGGTATAAAGGTCATCCACTATAGATATTGTGGGGCGCATAGGGAAATCATCCGCTAATGATACTAAGGGCATCCGCTAATGGTACTGCGGGAATTATCCAATCACTAATCACCAATATTATTTTTATATATTATTATTATATAATATTATAACTTTATATCAATCAATTATCATACGTCAAGCAATAAAATAAATTTGAACAATTAAAAATAGTTCCCAAAAATTTAACTGAGTGAGTTTAACTCACCTCGGATTTTCTGTTGATGAATATCCCATTTAAATCCATATGGTTGCATCTACGGATTAACTTCATTATCTCTAATAAATTTATCACCTATGATGATTTGTTTATTTTATCGATTAATATTTATTCATCACTAATCGAATAAATAAATAAATTCATTTTACGAAAATTAACTTACGTTAGAAATGCATACCTTATGGTTACCGCAATCCACTCGACTGATTCGCGAAGCAAATCTCTGACCAACCTCAATAAATAATGATTCTCAACTTTGGAATTAAATCGAACGGCTCATAATCAATTGCCATTTCTTTTATCACCATATCTTAACAACTCCTAATGTATTGCCTCCCTCTTAGCCTTACTGAAATCCAAACAAACCTCCTTCAAACAGTTCGAACTCTTAAATTTCCGTTACCCCTCAAGTACATCGCAGCATCATCTGAAATCCTCTAATTTAACAGACCTAACTCTCCATGTTGTACTACCAAACAACCAGGTTACCATCACAAAATTGAATCACCAACCTTGACTCTAGTCCATCCACTGACCATTGCACCTTTCCAGTTCGACTTCGCAAGTCAAACACCACTTCGCATCAACACCCATGTCGATCTCTATTAGACTTCGCACCTATCCTATTCGCACCCCACATTGACCTTCGCTCCCTTCAAAATTCAACGCAGACTTCTAATTTCAATCCTCAGTCTATTACTGTCTCCAAAAACAAATGATCGGACTTCTCCATAAAACCCAATTTGAACTCCTAGTTGCATTCCAGTATCGCACTCGTCTCTCAGTTTATCACAGTACCTCGCACCCTTTTATAACAGTCGAAATCCCCCATTGGATACCACATCGCACCCACTTCCGCCATCCTCTAACACAAATTCTCCCACCTCATCATCGAGCTCTAGTACAACATGATCTTCGAACGGTGATGATGAATTTAAGTGTGGTTTATTTGTGTGGATCGATTTATGGTTTGATTAGAAAAAAATGGAACGAAAGAAGAATTGAATCGATCTCTTTTTTCATTTAATTTATAATCGGAAGATTTTGTTTCCATGATTTCGCTGAAGAGGAAAATAAATGAAAAGGGAAAGAACGATTTCAATTTTGGTTTGAGGATGGGAGTGACCAATTGAAGGTGATGGCGTTATTTATAGAAGCAGAAAAGAGAATGATAAGGATCACGTCTTTCAGGTAGGGGTAGGAACTAGGCATAGCTTCAGTGTATTGGCACATCATGAAAGAAGAGACACAAATCAAACTGAAATGAAAGAAGGGAGAAGATGCTGAAGTTTTACAAATAGCCTGTGCTAGTGGGAAAAAGTCATCTCTCCTATTTCATTTATTTATTTATATTTATATTTAATTAATGTGGTGTCTTTAATTAAAATAATCTGCAGTTCTGAACCATTATTTGAGCACAACGAATGATATTCCTAGCGTTCAACCACCTTTCTGAACACATTGGAACGGTTTCCACAGTCTAATTTGACCATATACCGAAGATATTAAATTAAATGGATAATTTAACATTTGATTGACTCAAATATGAACAATTCTATTGAAAATAAATTTTCATTACCAAATATATTTTCAAACTAAATTCATTCTACTTTCAGAATAAACTTATATGAATTTAAATCTCGATTTTATATTCTCTAGTTAAACCATTATTAGATTGATTTAAAATCGATTTATATTATTTAATAAATTGTTACGGTTTATAAATGATTCTATAGCGACTATTTCAACATTTGATTTGGGCATAACTCTTAATATAAAATACGGAATTCTGATTTTACTCTTTTGTTACAAAATTATAGTTTAGCAGATTCGAATATTTCTTGTTTCAGCGAATTCCGACTTATAACAGCTCCTGTACACTCAGTTGAAGTTCAAATCCTAATTTACGAACTACCGCACCATTTCGAGCTCTTTTATATTAAATATATATTTACGTTCAAAATTCGATTTAATTAATATAAAATTCTATTTATATTACTAATCCAATATTTAAACCAATTTAAATATTCAAATATTGATCGAAAAAATGCAGGATGTTACATTCCTTCCTCCTTAAAAGAATTTCGTCCCCGAAGTTGCTAAGTAGGAACTGTTAGCTATACCTTATTAACTTCTCACAGTCCACTCGTGCAACTCAAAACTTACATCAATATCCTTACTACTCAACCAACTTGCCAGTTTCCAATCCCAATCAAAAATCCTTAACTTCGATTAATTTTTTGTTAATGATAATTTTCAAAACTGTTGATATTTTTTCTAACTCCCTAAATTTTCGGAAAACTTCGCCAGCACATCCTTTGTACAGTAAGATCGATACAACTACAAAATGCCTCTTTGGGCCTTCCCCAATCAAAAAGAAAATTAAAAAGCCAAGCGGCTAGCCAAATCGGCTTAGAAAATCCTATATTGAATTAAACATGTACCTTTTTGTCGAGCATTCCATATTTATTCTTCACACTTGCATACATCCATCAAACCTGTTCAATCACATACATTTCCATTCCTATTTGGTCACAATCAATTTAACTTCTTAACTTCAATTTCGCCAATTCATTCATTTATTGGTTTTCTCTCTTAACTCGTTATAGTTTAAGCAATTATGTTTGAATATGTATACATTTTGCTTATAAACAAGCCTAGGTTTAACTTTCGATTCAAGTTCTAATTTACAAGTCCAATTCTATTTATAACTCAAGTTCCAGGTTTTATCTTCAATTACAAGTTCATTTAATTTTACACTTGAGTTCCAAATTTTTATTTATGAGTACATATAAATTTTGAGTTCGAATTTCAATGTCAATCAAACTTGATTTGATTTATTCTTCATTCAATTTCAATTCAACACAAGTTTATACAATCCGAGTTTATATTCACTACTCAATATACATTCACTTCTATTTCAAGATTGAATTCCATAGCCCAAATCAACTAAATAATATTTTAAGTTATATTCAATTATTACTACTCAAATTGGACTTATTTTAATTCACTTATTATATCATTTGACACATTCAAACTGTATGTGTCGAGTTCTATTTAGATTATCAACATTCACTTTATTGATATTCCAACTTAAATTCAAGAATTTCATTCCATATTGGTTTAATAATTCGTTTTAGTTTAACATGGTTTTCAATTCCAATTCAAATTTATTTAACTTACTTTTAATCAAGTTTCAATCCATTCATTTATGTTGGAATTTGTTTTCCTTAGCTTTCCATTTTGATTTTTATTTCAAAAATCAGTTACTTTATCGTTTGGTTATATTTAACTAGTTTAATTCCATAATACAATTCGAATTTCATTTGGATTCCATTCAAATTAATCAAGCAATCAAATATCAATAATAATTTGATAAAATTATTTCTTTTCTATATAAAAATATAATTTGGGGAATATTATTTCATTTACCCGCTTTTTAAAATAATATTTTATCAGTCGGTAGTTCAAATTTTAACTGGTCACAATATAATTTTTTTATAAAATCTACAAATACGCTCTTATATATATACACTCAACTCAATCTAGGGTATTACTAACCTCATCTATATTGAGTTATGCCACAGAGCCAAGGTTATTCCTAAACCATTGCTCCGATACCGCTGTAACGAACCAGAAAATTCGATGCTCGATCTTCGACACAAATACATCCCATGTCCAACTCGAGTACCGAAAATCTGGAACATTAAAGAAAGAAGTTTGAGAGTGAGATAAGAAAGAAAGAAATATTAGAATAGAAGAGAAAGAAGAAGAACTAAACACAACACATAGAGTCTCACATCACAGCGGAATAAAATATAATACAGAAATAATCTTTATTTAAAAACTTGAACTAGTACTTACAATTATCAGAGTACAATGGGCATCCAATACATTTGGACAATTATAACAATCTGCCCTCATTTACAACACATAGCGGAATAATATATCATACGTCTGAACTCCTCCAGTTTGTCTCCTGAATTCCATATCATCTTACCCTGAACTTGTAAACTCGGTCAGACCCAACTCGATCTCACTCGAGAATTACAAACGCCACAGGTCAGTCTGGTGAACCAACGTGAGAAAAACCCACTAAATTATTGGTATCATCCATCTAGATTTTAAAGTTAAAAATCATTTTCGAAAGAAAAGGATAATCATAAGACCAATCCACACATAAAAACGGATGGTTTTTACCCTACGATAGTCCAGATCGTTTTTGAAATCAATATCTTGTTGTGATATTAAAATAGTGTCTAAATACAAATAAATAGAACCTAGCACAACGCTTGCATCTCACGCTCCACATAAAAAGTATACAATCAAAACCGTGGGCGCTTATTGGAGACTGGATTTCCAACTATGACAAGGTATGGAATCACCTGCCGATAGTGTATCTCTAGAGGGGAATACACTGGGTTCAACAAGAACGTCTTGCAACCCGACCCACACATGACTGACCACTCATTTCTCTTGAGTGTATCGAATATATTGTCACCTACGGTTGTTAGCAACATAACCGTTCCCGGGAGATACAAAAGTGAAAACAAGTAACAAATATGAATATTCTCTAGATGGTGATAATACACCCTAATGGGTGCGACCCACATAGCCGTGTTGCCTTCCCGATTTTTGTCATTTTCTGGTTGTGAGGCTTGAGGTATAAAATTACGTTTTCAGATCATATGGCCATCATTCACTTTGAATGCCACATCGTCAAATCCGTCAGATATCACTAATTGACGTCCACAAAAATATTCTAGTGTTAAGCTAAGAGAAGTTCCCTTCTCTTCCCTCAACCAAAATATGTTTGTAAAAATCAACTTGGTCCTTTGGAAATACTCTGTCAGACGTTCGTCCATACAAGTTATCCTGGGACTGGACAAACCGAAGGCACTCTCCTATCGCATCCTAGGAATCACCCTATAGATCGGTAGCGAGTAGTCCTTGCACTCCGTCGATTTCAACCATGATAGGATCACTATTAGAATTCCTCCGGGCGTGATTCCAGAGAATTCGGCATAGTCCTTTCACTTATGAAGATCCACGGTCTTCATTACTCCATCTTCAATCAGCATCTTTCACGTATTAGTTGGTTTAGAATGGTTTTCGAATATATTCGGTCCCGGTCTTTCCGTACCAACCATCGTATTTGGCCAGATTTGATAGTCGGTTATTTAACTATCAAATAAAACAACCATTCATCCATAAAAGAAAATTTAATTTGCTGATTAAATATCCATTTTTCATCTAGCCTCCTCATTTGTTAAATTTAACTTCTCTTATTTTCCAATAGTTGGAATTTCCATTTCTCTTCTAATATTAATATAAGAATATTCAAAACCCCTTCAATTTAAAATACTTTTAAGAACAAATCTCTCATATCGGTCATTAGCCATTAACCATAAACTAGTAAGAGAATAATTCCCTAAGTATCAACCCCGAAGGCCGAAACCAACATCAGGTCGACACTCAGAATATTATTCAACTCACTAATCTCCAGTCAGTTTCTAATTTCCTTAATTCCATTACTTAACTTCTATCGAATAAAAATTCCAATATCCATTTTTATTTTAAATGAGATATTCACCTCAACTTATATTAAGTTTAATTCCGTAAATAAATTTCATAAACATCTTATAGGTTTAATCCAATAAACTTCATTTCATTTCTAACATTTTCATATATATATATATATATATATATCATTTTTAAATTCTTACTATTCAAAATTTTTATCTATAAACCTTATATAAATTTCTTTAATATAATATATATTATATTATTCAAATTTAGTTTGACTAAAATTACATTAGCATTTATAAATTAAAAACTCCTCCTAACAAAATTTCTATTTTGCTTTAATCCCTATTCACCTTATCCGTGAATAATATTCCTTAAAACACTTCATTACTCGAATTCTTTTATCAATTTAATTTCTTACTTGCCCTTCAAGTTAAAAGTCTATTTATAATTTATAATTATAAATTTATCTCATATAATATCTTTTATAATTTCTCTTGGAATTGGAGGATTTTAAATCTATTTGAAATATCGACTTATTATTCGATTTCCGTCTCTTTCCCAAATTCACACATACTTTACATTTCCTCAAATTATCCAATAAAAATTTAACTTACAAAATTGCCTTTTTATCTAATTTGTTTTAAAACAAATATTTTATTTTTAAATTCTGTTTAATTATGTTTCCAAAATAAACATTTATATTTAAAATAATTATCTTCTTTTCGGCTATCTTTATATTTTAATTATTATTTTGAAATCCATATTTTTCCAAATTCTCAAATGGTAATCGTTTCATTTCTTTATGAACGTCGTTTATAAAATTGCCTCATTAACCCATTTGTTCGATCAAACCTTCCCTTTTAAATTATACTTGTAATTCGGATTTTCAAATGAACATTTCTATTTACAAATAAATAATTTCCCTTGAGAAATGGAAAATTTCAATCTATTTTAGAGTAACAATTTGTTTTCCGATTTCCATTCCTTATAATGTCGTTTATAAAATCACTTCTTCGAAATATTGGTTTAAACAATTATTTACTTTAAATTCTATTTAATTTTGATCTAAATAATCGTTTCTGTTTGGGAATAAATATTCCCTTTTGAAATTCTTATTATATTTCAATTTCTTTTTTTAATTCCATATATTACCATTTAGGATATTTAAAATATCCAAAATCAACAAACAGTTTCACTAACACATCCATGTATATTATAAACTATCATGGGTTATAAACACATCATATATCAACATATATGTGAGAATAAATGATAAATGTTGAGGAATCCAGTTGGATTCCTCCAACCTTCTTTTTCCTACATCCATAGATGTTAGTCAACAATAATAATACCCATCCTACTTCTAGGAAGGATATCGCGGTATAAAGGTCATTCACTATATATATTCTGGGGCGCATAGGGAAATCATCCGCTAATGGTACTACGGGAATTATCCAATCACCAATATTATTTATATATATTATTATTATATAATATTGTCACTTTATATCAATCAATTATCATCTATCAAGTAATAAAATAAATTTGAACTATTAAAAATAGTTCCCAATAATTTAACTGAGTGAGTTTAAGTCACCTCGGATTTCCTTTGATGAATGTCCCGTTTAACTCCATATGGTTGCGTTTACAGATTAACTTCATTATCTCTAATAAATTTATCACCTATGATGATTTTTTATTTTATCAATTAATATTTATTCATCACTAGTCGAATAAATAAATTCGTTTTATGAAAATTAATTTACGTTAGAAATGCATACCTTATGGTTACCACCATCCACTCGACTAATTCACGAAGCAAATCTCCGACCAGCCCCAATAAATGATGATTCTCCACTTAGGAATTAAATCTAACGGCTCATAATCAATAGCCATTTCTTTTATCACCATATCTTAACAGCTCCTACCGTATTGCGTCCTCCTTAGCCTTACTGAAATCCAAACAAACCTCCTTCCAATGCCATTCCAGTTCGAACTCTTGAATTTCCGTCACCCCTCAAGTACATCGCAGCATCATTTGAAATCCTCCAATTTCACAGACCTAACTCTCCATGTTGTACAACCAAACAACCAGGTTACCATCACAAAATTGAATCACCAACCTTGACTCTGGTCCCACCACTGAGCATCGCACCTTTCCAGTTCGACTTCGCAAGTCAAGCACCACTTCGCATCAACACCTATGTCGATCTCTAATAGACTTCGCACCCATCCTATTCGCACCCCACAGTGACTCTCGTACCCTTCAAAATTCAACACAGACTTCTAATTTCAATCCTTAGAATCGATTTCTATTCCTATCTCCAAAAATAAAGGATCGGACTTCTCCATAAAACCCAATTCGAACTCCTAGTTGATTCCAGTACCGCATTCATCTCTCAGCTTATCACAGTACCTCGCACCCGCTTATAACAGTCGAAATCCCCCATTTGATACCACATCGCACCCACTTCCGCCATCCTCTAACACTAATTCTCCCACCTCGTCATCGAGCTCTAGTACAACGTGACCTTTGAATGGTGTTGACGAATTGAAGTGCGATTTATTTGTGTGGATCGATTTATGGTTTGATCAGGAAAAAAAGGAACGGAAGAAGGATTGAATCGATCTCTTTTTTTATATTTAATTTATAATCGGAAGATTTTGTTTCCATGATTTTGTTGAAGAGAAAAATAAATGAAAAGGGAAAGAACGATTTCAGTTTTGGTTTGAGGATGGGAGTGACCAATTGAAGGTGATGGCATTATTTATAGAAGCGGAAAGGAGAACGATAAGGATCACGTCTTTCAGGTAAGAGTCGGAACTAGGCATAGATTCAGTGTATTGGCAGATCATGAAAGAAGAGACGCAAATCAAACTGAAATGAAAGAAGGGAGAAGACGCTGAAGTTTTACAAATAGCCTGTGCTAGTGGGGAAAAGTTGTCTCTCCTATTTCATTTATTTATTTATATTTAATTAATGCAGTGTCTTTAATTAAAATAATCTGCAGTTCTGAACCCTTATTTGAGCACAATGAACGATATTCCTAGCGATCAACCACCATTCTGAACACATTAGAACAGTTTCCACAGTCTAATTTGACCATATACCAAAGATATTAAATTAAATGGATAATTTAGCATTTGATTGACTCAAATATGAACAATTCTATTAAAAATAAATTCTCATTACCAAATATATTTTCAAACTAAATTCATGGTACTTTCAGAATAAAATAATATGAATTTAAATCTCGATATTATATTCTCCAGTTAAACCAATATTAAATTGATTAAAAATCAATTTATTTTATTAAATAAACCGTTACGGTTTATAAATGATTCTATAGCAACTATTTCAACATTTGATTTGGGCATAACTCTCAATATAAAATACAGAATTCTAATTTTTCTCTCTTATTACAAAATTATAGTTTAGCAGATTCGAATATTTCTTGTTTCAGCGAATTCTGACTTATAAAAGCTCTTGTACACTCAGTTGAAGTTCAAATCGTAATTTACGAACTACCGCACCATTTCGAGCTCGTTTATATTAAATATATATTTATGTTCAAAATTTGATTTAATTAATAAAAAATTCCATTTATATTACTAATCCAATATTTAAACCAATTTAAATATTCAAATATTGACCGAAAAAATGCGGGACGTTACATATTTGGTTCAATCACATTTCATGTTACAATAGAAGAGTACTTTATTGTCTACACATTTTCTACATTACATATGTATAAATAAAAAGAAGAATTTTATTTTTACAACCATTCTATATTTTATATGACAAATAAAAAGAAGACTCCTATTTTCATAACATTTTCTATGTTGCTAATGACAAATAAAAAGAAGATTTGTCAACATACATGTTTTATAACTCTAATGACAAAATAAAAAGATGATTTGTCAACATACATGTTTTATAACTCTAATGACAAAATAAAAAGATGATTTTTCAACATACATGTTTTATAACTCTAATGACATTAAAGATGATTTGTTTACATAACTTATCTACATGTTTCTAATGTCAAATAAAAGAAGAGTTTTATTTGTTTACATAACATGTCCTCTAATGTCAAATAAAAAGAAATGTTATTTACATAACATTTCTACATGTTTTTCATGTCAAATAAAATAAGAGTTTTATTTGTTTACATAACATGTTCTCTAATGTCAAATAAAAAGAAGAGTTTTATTTGTTTACATAACATGTTTTACATTCTAATGCCAAAATAAGAAGAAGTGTTTATTTTTCCATAACATGCTTTACATTTTAATGTCAAAATAAAAAGAAGTATTAATTTTCCATAACATGTCCAATGTTTTCTAGTGACAAATAAAAGGGAAATTTTTATTTGACAAAAATACTATTTCAAACATGAAAAATAAAAAAAGGATATTTTTATTTGTATATAATTTCAATATTTAACATGATAAATAAAAATGAATATTTTAATGTGCATAAAATTCCTATATTAACATGACAAATAAAAAATGATATTTTTATTTGTGTACAAATCTATTTTTAATATAACAAATAAAAATGATACTTTTATTTGTAGCCAAATCTATTTTAACATAACAAATAAAAGGGGATATTCTTATTTGTATACAATTTCAATGTTTAACATGACAAATAAAAATGATATTTTTGTTTTGTCGACAATTCCAATTCGACATAACAAATAAAATGATATTTATGTTTTGTTGACAAATCTAATTTCAACATAACAAACAAAAACAATATCTTTGTTTTGTCGAAAATTCTATTTCAATATAACAAACAAAAATGATATTTTCGTTTGTGTACAAATCTAATTTCAACATAACAAATAAAAATGATATTTTTGTTTGGGTACAAATCTAATTTTAACATAACAAATAAAAATGGTATTTTCATTTGTTTATAAATCTAATTTCAACATAACAAATAAAAATGATAATTTCATTTGTGTACAAATCTAATTTCAACATAACAAATAAAAATGAAATTTTCATTTGTGTACAAATCTAATTTCAACTTAACAAATAAAAATGATATTTTCATTTGTGTACAAATCTAATTTCAACAAAACAAATAAAAATGATATTTGAATCGCCAAATTCTGTTGTCGTACGACAAAGTTATAGTCAATTAAATATTGAATCTTTAAATATGTAATTAACTGTTTAATTAATTTATTTAACTCAGCCTAACCCTTCCTTCTAATTAGCCTTCCCTGTTTCTCGTTACTATCTGGAACAATTGAACCCATCATCGTCCAAAAAGGAAACCCACGTCGTTCCCCCTTTCGACCACTGACCGCTGATCAACTACCACCCCGAGCTCCGCTTATGCAACGCCTCCCCACGTAAGTGACCAGGGACGTGTTCGATTCCCCTTTACGTCAGAATCCAACTTCGAACGACGAGGTTTTCAGCTCCAAATTCGAACTAATCTCAACACTAAACCACATCACTACCGTCCATCTTCTAGAGCTCATCGAGCCCTTCAATTTTTCCTTTGCAAGTTTTTGATTTCGATTTGCCACTTTAAAGAAAATTAGGGTTTTAATTCGGATGTTTGGGGCCATGGATTATAGAACGGCAGTGGAACATATGTTTAGGGTTTGTAAATCCAAGTTATTTATAATGTAATATTATTTAAATTCATTAATTCACAAAATAACCCGTTAATTCCAACTAACTCCAAATCCAGCCCAACGAATGTTGCCCCTAGCCAAATACCCCTATTTCGGACACAATGGATTAGGTCTCATCAGCCCATTTGATCGTTTTAGCCCATTTTTCTTTAAATTTAAAATATAAAACATTTAATTATTTAATTTGATCGTACAATTTAATTTATCGGGGCCACATACTGACTCCAAAAATTTCCGAAAAATAAATCTAGCTATGTTTTGACGTTACGGCCCTAACGAAACTAATTTCATTGAATTTAGAGACCATTTGAAAAATGGCCATTTTCCGGTCGATCCAAGTTGACTGAAATTAACAAAACAAGTTTTCTTTTGTCACACTCACCTATTAATTCCAAAATTGTGAAAATTGGAATCTTGCAATAATTTGACATTCTGGATCCAACCAAAGTGGTTTCATCGAAAACGGAGGTCGTTTGCAAAATGACTATTTATAAGGGCTATATATTATATTAAATTCCATAGCGACTATTTCTAATTTTAAACTAGACATAACTTTTTATTCCCGCTATGAAATTTCAATTTTTCAAATTCGTTGGAAAGATATTTTTAAACAAATTTAAATAATTTTGGTTTTATTGAAATTCTATTTATTTTGAATCTTGTACATTCAGTAAAAGTTCAAAATAAAAATTTCAAACTACCGCGCCATTTCAGGCTCGTTATATAAATTTATTCGTTCTAACTTTATTTAAAATAAAATTTTAGTCATTATTATTTAAAATAAATTATTTTAAATATTCAAAATTCATTAAAATAGCCAAAATAAAAATTTTAAATTGGTTCAGAATTTCCAGGTTGTTACAATCTACCCCACTTAAAAACTTTTCGTCCTCAAAAAGGAACGGAGCTAAAAGTTATTTAATTAACCAACTCAACCTTCATTTTTTTCTATTCTAATAATTTTATTAGTTGGTTAATTTTTCAAATATATATAACTTTTATATATTCAAAAATCATATTTTCTAAGATCGGATTATATATATAATCACAAATACGTTAATTATAAACTTGTTACTCTCGACTCATTCTAGGGCATATCTTGTAACAACCCGGAAAATCTGAGCCAATTTAAAATTTTTATTTTGGCAAATTTAATGGGTTTCCAATATTTAAAATGGATTATTTTAAACAATAATGATGGAAAATTTATTTTTGACGATGTTAATACGAATAAATTTATTGTAATTATATGACGAGCCTGAAATGGCACGGCAGTCCGAAAATTCGATTTCGAATGAATATACAGAATTCGTTTTAAGACGGAATTTGATGAAACGAGAAATATTTGAATCTGTATAAGAATATATTTCTAAGGATGTAAGAAACTGAGATTTCACTTTATAGAGTGTAAGATACGTCCAGTTTAAAATTCAGAAAAGTCGTTGTGGAATTTATATATATTTTTAATATATATAAAGCTCTTAAAAATGGAAATTTTGCAAACGACCTCGGTTTTCGACGAAACCACTTTTGTAGGATCCGGGACGTCAAATTATTTCTTGGTTTCAAAATTCATAATTTTCTAAATCAATATGTGAGTGTGGCGAAGCTAAACGTATTTTAACAGTTATAGTCAATTTCGATCGACCAGAAAATGGCCATTTTTCAAACGGTCTCATAATTCGACAAAATTAGTTTCGTTAGGACCGTATCGCCAATACGAAGATAGAAATAATTTTTTTGGAATTTTCAGAGTCCGTATATGGCCCCGGTAAATAAAAATGTGCATTTAAACTAAATGTATATTGATTTACATGGTAATTTAAATGAAAACTGAACAAAACGGTCGAATTGGGTTATGAAACATATCCCGTTGTGTTCGGAATGGGGGTAATTAGCCAGGGGCGGCAGTCGATGGGGTTGAATCGGGGTTCGAAGGAAAAGTTGCTTTTTGAAAATAAATTAAATTAATATATAATATTATATAATAACCTACCTCCCTCTCCCTTCATTAGCGGTCAACCCCCCTTTTGAATTTCAAACCCGATCCATTCAAGAAATTAAAAAAAATGAAACGGAGGGTGCTCCCCGTCGCCCAGCCGCCACCGCCACCATCGAGGGCCCCTCGCGTGCCGCCATCTCCGACAACACCTCCACCCCTCGCGCCTCTCTCCCTCTCTCCTCTTCTAAATGTAGTGACCCCCAAACCCAACGCCCAAACATCAAAAACCGCGACCACTGCCCCCTTTTCTGACCGGCGCCACCCTCCACCGCCTACCCGTGCCTCCATCTTGACCAGCAGCCCCCAACGCCACCTCCTCAGCCTCCACCAGCGACCATGGACCCCCTTTTCCTCTAAAAACCTAATTTTTAAGTATTTCTGAATTTGCAAATAACCCCCTGAAGCCCACAACACCAGCGAGCACCCCTCCTTCGATTGAAAAGCAATGTGAGCTTTTATTTTTATTTTAATTTGTTTATATAGTTAAAAATGCGATCTTTTACTATATAAATGTGTATAAAAATACGATTTTCATTTATATGATAGTAGCGATCAAAAATATGATTTGTAACATAGTAAAAGTTCGATTTTTATATGGTTAACAATATAAAGTTGTGGTCTTTAATTGTGTAAAGTTATGATTTTTAACACGGTAAAGGTATGACTTTTAACACGGTAAAAATATGATTTTTATAAAGAAAAGATTGGATTTTAGTAGTTATAAAGTTAGGATTTTCTTTATATGTAGAAAGGAGAGACTTTTATAGGTAGAAAGGCGAGATAAAAATATGATTTTTCATATGAATAGCATAATAAAAATACATTTTTATTATATGTGTAGCGTTATAAAAATATAATCTTTATATAGGAGGTAGCATTGTCAAAAATATAATATTTAACATATACCACGTGAAACAGATCTCGTTGGAAACACGGCGAAGTTTTCCTACATATGAAGAGTCACGGCGAATTGGTTTAGCTAATCGGTGAGAACTTCTCACTTTAAATATTCTTTTCTAGTTAAAAGTATATACTAGGATGCAGACGGTGCTTAGTAGCACCCGACACCCGTCGTCCACAGACCATGAACGACTTGTTTGTTTGGTTGTGTAGCTGATAGGATTATTGGTTTGAATTTGGTTGTTTGGGTGAAATGGAATTGATTAGATTGATATGTGCATGGCGCAGGGCATTATAAGACTAGGGATAAGGCTAGGCCTTATCCCGTTTCTAGTATCGTGCCGTTATGCCACCGAAATTTTCTAAAATATGTTAGAAAAATAAAAATATCATTTTATTGAATAAATGAACTGAATGGAATATTCATAGGTTGAATAAAATATTTTGGTCGTTAAAAATATAATTTTTAACATGTGTGTGAATAAAATAAATATTCATTTACAAATCAGATGATTTGTTTATGTACACTGATTTGACTGATATTGATTGGAACGATAAATTTTACAGGTCGCCCAACTACACAAATAAAAATCTGTGTTTGTTGACTGAAACCCCACACGGGTATTGGGACGATATTTGACGTACACTAATCCCGATTGTTTAGTTGTATGTCAATCGATAGGTTGATAGAGAGTTGTGTAGTGCACTTTGGATGCTGGTTGATTATTTATCATTGCTATTATATACATGTGCTGTATGGAATCCATATAATTAACATTATATGGTAATTGATTGGGCCTCATTCCAATTTGGAAAATAAAGAATATTATAAAATAAAGATTCATGTGTTGAATAAAATAAAGATTCATGTGTTGAATGGAGTAAAGATTCATGTGTTGAATAGAATGAATATTCATGTGTTGAACGAAATATTTTAACAATAAAATTCACATCTTTATCATATATAAAATTAGAAACTAACTGGAAACTAGTTAAGATGAGTGGTTTCTTGGGTATTGATCTGATGTTGGTTTCAGCCCTCGGGGTTAATACTTAGGGAATCGTTCTCTTACTAATTTACGGTAAGAGGCTGATTAAGAATTAAACGATATAAAATCACAATTTCATCAAATATATAAAATAACAAAAATAGTCATGTGTTGACAATACTCATGTGTTGAGAATATTCATGTGTTGAATGAAATATTTATACAATAAAATTCACATTTTTATTGAAAGTAAGAATTAATAAATATTCATGTGTTGAATAAAATATATATTCATGTGTTGAAGAAATGATTCATTTGTTGAATAGAATAATGAAGTTATTGAAATATATAAAGCCGTGTTGATTAGATTTGTGGCATTTTGTAACGGACCAGATATTTTGATGTATTTAAATATAAATTTCTATAAGATTTAACGTTGCAAGTGGATATTTATAGTTTTTAATTGAATGTGAAACATGAAATCTGAGTTCACGTGTAAACATGATATGTACTTCTAACCTATGTATTGAAACATGTATGTTGTTTTGAAAACATAATGTAAATGACAAATTTATAGTCGTTTATTTAAACAATAGCGAAATCTAAAAAAAAAAAGATATTTATTTGAAATACATCCAACAAGATATGACAGAGAAGTAAACTTTAGAATATAATACGCAAATTCATTTCTATTCACGCTAGTTTAGTGAACATTTTATAAGCCATCACAAAATGAACATTGGTAGAATCCAAGTGAAGTCGAATTAAAAAAAAAATACTAGATGGAATTCTAAGAAGAACAATATTTTTTTGTTTCGTGAAATTCGAACGTTTGATGCCCTGAATCTTTTAATTTTTGGGTCAAAGGCGCACAACGCAGACTGCATTGTCAATAGCATCTCCACCCGTTTCTGAATTGTTGCCTACTAACGCGTGCATAATTATTTCATTCTGGAATGGAAGAACTATAATAACAAGTTGAAATATATTGGGAATTTTACACTGGTGAAAATTCTTTAGGACACGTTTAGATAGAGTAGAGAAGGGATTACTCGCGTCCACGTTCTTCTGTGATGTTTCCACTACTTTTATCTTTCCGGTCATTTTATAATCAGTCAACGCACACCTCTTTACCCTTTCTGTTTAACACTCCTCTTCATTTTTTCCATTTGAAATCAGTTTCTTCCCAAATCAAAAATAAGAAAATGGATCTTCCAATTCTCCCTTTCTCCGTCCAACAGCATCTTCAATGGCTACGAAATTCAAATCCTACTCCATCGCGTCGATCTTTCCCCACGGCAACCGAAGCCGCATCCGTCACAAAACCTACCACCGTTCCTCCCTTGAAGTCGGAGCCCATCAGCGAGGCGTCGTCCTAGGCTTCCCATCACCACTGTAAACACCTCACGAGACAGGCTCATCTCTTAATCAACCTTCAAACTTCGGTGCGTTGCCTATCGCTCCACCACTAATGACCATCGCAGTCACCACCAAACTCCGAACCCATGCTTCAAACCACCAACGAGCTCCACTCGTTCCTTTCCTAAGGACCTCCTCTGCGAATAACATGAAATCGGTGGTTGTTTCAAACTCTGGTTGGTCCTATGTAGTCTAGTTTGCTGAAATCTGGATCTTGCTGTTTTGAAGCTTCTGTTAATTTTTGAAGTATGGAGTTGAAGCATGTCATTCAGATAAAGCTTGAATTTGCAGAGAGCATGGAGTATGGATGTTGCTGGTGAAATAATTGTAGCAAATTGATAAAGGCAGTAGAGGGTAAATATTTTATTGACTTAAATCAAGGTTTATTATCTATTTGTGTTAATATAATCGCTATGCTTAAGATCTCGATAATAGTGGTTCTAGTTAGCTAATCTACTTTAGAATGATTAAACAGTAAATTCTATTGTTAAATAATTTAACCATATTAGGTCCTGAACGTAAGGATTTTATTTTAATTTTTTTTTATATAAAAATGGAAATCGATATAAGACTCTAAATTGAAAAGGAGTGGGTAAGTAATTATGTCTGAGTTCCAACATATGAAATTGTGTCTCTATTTTGAACTCGCAGTAGTAAACTTGGGTTTGGTCATCTCTGTACGCGTTTGATCAAAAATTGTCGAGTTCAAGTATCTGCGTCAGTCTTATCAACTTCGACGTTCGAACAACCTCCAAAGGTGAGTTTTCTCACTCATCGACTAACTAATTATTAAGTGAATTAAATATTTGAGATGTTGAATGAAATGTTAGGTTGTTCTAGAAATTATTTGCTTCGTGGTTGTGCAGATGCGACACACACTGTTATCTCATATGACACAATATGGATGTATGCATGATATGCTATGTTTATTTTTCTCACCGTGCAAGTTCCCTTTTGATTTGAAAACATTCATGGGTTGAAATGATACATGCCGAACTCCCTTGTATATTCGAATTGGTTTGGGATGCGGGTTGAAATGATACATACCCAGGATTCGAATATTTTTAGAGAACGGATTGAAATGATAAATATCCGTATCACTTGACCATAGGATAGAAAATTTTATACGGACGCCGTGGTCAATAAAAATATAAATGTTTTAAATATTATATTGATTGTGTAGAGAGGAATTTTAATGAAATGTTCATATCTCATAAAGAAATATTTAAAGAAAATTTGTTCAAATTTAACTTGTATTTTTCCAATTTGTATGGAAAAAGTTTAAAAGTGATTATACGGGATAACACTTAAAGTTAAGTTTGTTTTAAATAAATTCTACGGATATTTTGTGATATATATAATAAGTTGAATAACATGGAAATCTAAAATTTGGTTTGAAGGTTTATCACTTTCCATTGATATAAGATTTGATTTTGCAAATTTTATGAATTTAATTGGAAAGACTCGAATACAAATCTAATGGTGTGTAAAGAATGGTTTGAAAGGATTTCCTTGAACTAACTAAAGTTGGGAAGTTAAGTAAGATTCAATTTTTAATAAAAGCAAAGGGGGTTTGAAGTGTTTTGTAAAGGGAAATTTATATAGTTATGGTTTGAGGTAAACAAGGCTTTATGGAAATGATTTTTTTTGTATCGATTTGTATAATGAATAATTAAGTGTTGATTTCTTAGAAATAGATTTGCTTTAAAAGTTCAACAGAATCTTATTTTGATATATTAAGATTTAATTTGAGCTTGATGAACTTTATTTTAAGGAAATGAAATGAATGATAAATTGAATTTCTTGATGTAAATTCCAGTGAATGGAAAGAATATGCTTACTCCAACAACAAAAAAAGTTCGACATGAGGGTTGAGAAAAAGATAGCGAATTGGAATTTATAAATGGTGATTCAAGTAATAACTTGATAATTAACCGTCAAAGTTTTGGAATTCAGTATATTGACTAAACTCGGAGTCGAAGTTAAATCTAACTTGAAATTTATGAATTGGAAGTTTTCCATTTTGAGATGAATTTGAACTCCAACCATAAATAAGGAAATGGGTTGAATGTTTGGAATACGGATTTGGATCGGATTGGATCATGCTATTAGAATTAAACTATATTAAGAAAAGCATTTCCAAATTTCTTGGTTTTACAAGCTATATTTCTTTAACAAATAAACTTAAACCACTATAAACACATATACTTTATAATTGATTTATAACTATTTTACAACTATCTTGGAGAATTTACTTTTCTAAAGCATATTTTTATAATTTAAATGTTTTGGCAATTTAAGTTTTACACTACTTTACAACTATTTACATAAGTATTTTCAAATTTAATATAATACACTAATTTCAAATTTAATATTCTAATTATTTTATAAATTTAACGATCCATGACCAATTCGAGCTAATGTATCCAAAAGGATAAAAAATGAAGGTTTCAGGATAATGATATTTTGAGTAAAGGTGAAATCCAAACTTGAATGGTTTGATAAGTGATTAAAGTGAAGATTTCAAGAAATTGGGATTTCGTGGAAATTGAAAGCTAAACTCAAATAATTGACAAGGAATATTTGTAATGTCGGATTTTGTGAAAACCCGTAACTTCCCCGTAAAGGAAAGCGGCGGATAGTTCGAGAACAAGCCACAACCGAACGCATACAAAAGAACATTTCATTGTATATTACAACAATGCATCAGATTACAAGAATATACAGAGTATAAATGAATAAATATTACACAGAAAATAACAGATATTACATTTAAATACATCGCAGCGGAAAATAATACAATACACAACTAGAAGTAGATATACGGATACAAAGCTTTCTGGATATCGTTCCAGGTGTAAACCAGGATCCTGTGAATATAAATCTGCAAAACCAAAACTACTAGCTGCCCGTGTCAAAATAAGGGCACCCAGAGTTTAGGTTAAAACAATAAACTCCAGGTCAGTCATGTGACTGGTGTGAGAACTAAAACAGTTAATAATCTTTATTTTTAAAGTTAGGCAAATCAAGGGACCACGCCGTATAACACGGAACGGGTTTCCTCCCAAGAATACCAGTGCATAAAACAAACAGCGCAATGCTAAATAGAGAAAAATGAAGCTGTTATAAGACCCAGGTCCTATCACACAATGCAACGCAAGCCGGGGAATAGGGTTTCCCTTATAACAGCCAAAGAATGCTTGATACGTTTAAAACAAATCATTTGATACTATTATAAGTGCATAGTGTATAAAACAACTTCAAATCATAAATATCAATCATAGGCGACATGAGCGTCCCATGCCACTATGTCGCCATATATAGGTTTACAAATAAAACCGCAAATGTCACGTATTTGGAAATTGGATTTCCATCTATGAACCAAGGCAAAAGATAGTCCTCAACCGATTCGAGACTGTCTAGCCCGAGTCTCAGGATCAGAGCTCGAGTGACCCTTGGATCGTCAGGGCCGGTCCACCGATGTGGATTAAAATGCCTGAACACTACGTTTCCCCGCCCTTTGGGGCGTAAATGAGCCAACGAATGACTCCATCGGACCCGGATCGTCCGATCAAACCGAGGCGCCTCGCAACAGCAACAACCACATAGGTGAAAAGTATATAAATGTCAGGGCTGGAAGGTCACTGACACCACCCTAGCTAGAAAGAAACGCATGCCCTCCCTGAGGTCCTCTCCCGTTTTTGGTTCACAACCGGGGTGCGAAACTCGCGAAGTAAACGTTACACAAAGCTACGCCACAAAGGCCGTGCTTTGATCATCACCACAAGACTTTGCTTTTCAACAGAAGCCTTGATCAATTGCCACTTAGGCATGCCACACAGGCAATTCACTCCATGTGTTTGATATCCATCAATACATAACCCCTGAGCTCGTACGTCTCAGAGAAGGGCGTTAATCAAGAGAATAAATTCTCCGCCGCCAAACAAATATATATTTAATAGAGATCAATCACACGGACTAAAATCCAATGTCAGACACACAGTCCATTTACAAGTCCGTTCTGGGTCTGAACGAAACCGGAGGCATCTAGTACCCCGCATATCCATCGATCTCCAAGTACGTCTGGACGATCCCAACTGTTTCCATCTTCTTGGGTGTACAACCCAATCAAGATCATCAGTAATCACCCAAACGACGTGAAGACCTCCGGTCTTCGACCATCGTCTTCATCTTCGACTTATCGTCGTATCAGTTATTCAGAATGGGATAAACCCGGTCTTTCCGAATAACTCGCGTATATTTTAAATAAGTGTTACACAAACACAACATACGCCTCATTCCAATTTATCAGTCACTAACCGTAAATTAATCAAGAGAATAATTCCCCAAATATTAACCCCGAAGGCCGAAACCAACATCAGATCAATATCCAGAAAACCATTCTGCTTGGCTAACCGACAGTTAGTTTCTAAATTTCACATTCATAGGGAAAGGTTCCCATTAATTTTATCAAAGATAAATTTCTTTAATTTATGCTTTAATCTATTTTTGAATATCAATTCAAACTAGTCGGGATTAGCGAACCTTACCGAAGTAATCATTTATTTTAATTTCCCAATCCCAACCTATTCATCCCATGAAGTAAAACTGGTAATACTTCATATCTAACACCACAGTGTTATCGGTAAATTCAATTACCATTTCACGTTCAAATCTAATTAAAGATTTATCTATCGCCTGGAGCAAAACTGGTGATACTCCATTTTCGATCATTTCAATCTAATTAAAGATTCATTAAAACTCCACTTAGTTTTAATCTTCGACTGGGTTAAAGAATCAGTGTCATTTAAAACACGGTTCACGATAAACCCAAAATCACATTCCATTAATTATCGGGTTAAAGAACAAGTGTTATTTAAAACACTGTTCACGATAGCCCAAAAATCAATACCAATTCAATTCCAATTAAGTATCATTTAATTGGTACACTTCATTAAATCTAAATAAAAAGATTTAATCTTTTCTCAACTGGGTTCAAGAACAGTGTTAATGAAGACACCATTCACGACAAACCCAAATCACATTTGATATTCAATACAAGGCTCCGAATAGAAAATATATCGGCTTATATTCAATATCAAATTCTACGATTAACAAATGTCGTATTGGAGATAACGATATAAATATATCTTTCAAATTTCCATAACAACATCTGTATAATCACGAATTCCAACATCGAAATATTCCGAAGACAATTTCGATTCAAATCCATTCCAACGCAATCATTGGAAATTCTGGTCATTTTTAAAACCCTTTTTCAAATTCAATTTATTTATTTAAAAATAAATAGAATTATAATTCTAGTTCAAAACTAGTTCTTTTCGATAAAAATCTATTTTTATCTTTTCAAATATGGAGTTTTTCATCCCAATTCTTCTCAAATCATTTCTTATGATTTTACACAAATTATTACTATTTTTAATAATTATATCAAGGCCCGTACAGTCGATTTCCAACAACGTCCATCGAACTGCACTTACAGCGACCTTTTTCGAATTTGATTTGGACGTATCTCCAAATCCAACCGTTAGATTTCAAATTTCTAACATTCGTTAGAAAGCTCTTTTCGATACGAACCCAACGGTTCCGGTTTTAGGAGGATCCGACGGTCGGATCTCCCATAATGTCCGTTTGAGATAAATGGTCGAAATTCACGAACTGCCGCGGCGCGGCGCGTTCTATTCAGGCCATTATATTATATATATATAATATATATAATATATATTTCGTCGATTTATATTTAAATCGAATTATATAAATAGTTTTAAATTCGTTTCAAAAGCAATTTCAACTTCCATTTCAATTCAAATCAAAATTGAATTCTTCTTTATAAATTCGTTTTAAAATTCATTTCTATTCAATTCAAATTTCAATTCAATTTGAATTCATTTCAATTCGCTTTAAATTCAATTCGAATTCGTTTTCAATTCGATTCAATTCAAAGTGGTTTTCTATTCAAATCAAATTTCGATTCAATTTGATTTCACTTCAATTCGTTTTCAATTCGAATTCGTTTTCAATTCAATTCGAATTGGTTTTATATTCAATTCATTTCGAAATCGTTTTATATTCAATTTCAATTCGAATTCATTTTATATTCAATTCATTTCGAAATCGTTTTATATTCAATTCATTTCGAAATCGTTTTATATTCAATTTCAATTCGAATTCATTTCAATGTGATTTCAATTTCAAATCTATTCAACTTAATTCGAATTTCAAATCTATTTCAATATTCGTTGAAAAATGAATAAAATCGATATAAATATCGTTCACGTCAAAATGGCGTCAATCTAATCAACACGGCTTCATATATTCCTATTTTCAAATATTCTATTTCAAATATTTCTATTTCAAATATTTCTTTTTCAAATATTTCTTAATATTTCTCTTTTCAAATATTTCTTTTTCAAAACTGGAATGAGGCCCAATCAATTACCATATAATGTTGATTATATGGATTTTCTACAACACATGTATACAATAACAACGATGAATAATCAACCATCATCCAAAGTGCATTCTACACTGTATAGGCATCGAATATAAATATTCAATGCTTATAACAGTCTGTCAATCAATCGATCGACATACAACTAAACAATCGGGATTAGTGTACGTCAAATATCATCCCAATACCCGTGTGGGGTTTCAAGCAATCAAACACAGATTTTTATTTGTGCAGTTGGGCGATGTGTAAAATTTATCGTCCCAATCAATGTCCTTCAAATAGGTGTACATAAACAAACCGTCCGGTTTGTAAATGAATATTTATTTATTCACATTCACGTTAAAAATTATATTTTTAACGACAAAACATTTTATTTCAACATATGAATTTTTATTCAGTTCATTTACCAAATAAAAATGATATTTTTATTTTTCTAACTTATTTTAGAAAATTTCGGCGGCATAACGGCACGATACCAGAAACGGGACAAGGCCTAGCCTTATCCCCGGTCTAGTGAAGGCCCACGCCATTCACACATCAATCAAATTCAACAAACAACCAAATTCAAATCAAATCATTAACCAATTTTTGCAATCAAACAAACAAGTCCATGGTCTGTGGACGATTGTGTCGGGTGCTACTAAGCACCGTCTGCATCCTAGTATATATATATAACTAGAAAAATTAAATTGAAAGGTGAGAAGTTCTCACCGATTGCTATCCTAACTCCACGGCACTTCTAAAGTAGAAATCTTCGTCGTTATCGCATCTTCGTCACCTTCGTTGCCCGTATCCACTACATATATAAAAATTACATTTTTACTTCGCTATTCAATATAGAAAAATCTAATTTTTACTTCGCTATTCAATATAGAAAAATCTAATTTTTACTTCGATGTTCAATATAGAAAAATCTAATTTTTTACATCGTTATAATCTATATAAAGATCTCGCCTTTTCAACTATAAAGATTTCTCCTTTTCAAATATATCATTATAAAAATCACATCTTTATTTTGCTACACATATAAAGATGCTATTTTTAATATTCCTATCATGTTAAAATTATATTTTTAATTCTCTACATAAACAAAAATCATATTTTTACATCTTCTATATAGTAAAGATTATATTTTTAATACTTTAAAAATATAAAAATCATATTTTTAACTGAATAAAATCTTTTCTATTTTATTAATCTAATCTTTCTATTTTAAATGCGATGTTATCCTAAATAAAAATCGCATTTTTATTTTCAGATTTACCATATGAAAATCGAAACTTTTATAATAAAATTCATTTACAAAGTTAATTAAACTAATTACATAAAGCTAAATAAATAGAAGAGAGTAAAAACTCACTTTTTTTCTTCTCGGTTGTAGGAGGGTGGAGGCCCACAGTGGAGATGGGTGGCGCTGGGCCTGCCATGGCGGAGGAAGGCGGCGGATGGCCGCGGTTTGGCCAGCGGTGGCTGCTCCAGAAAAAGGGGGCAAGGGCTTTGGTTTTCGGGGTAGTTGAGAGGCGTTAGAGCGGGAGAACAGGAGGGAAGCGACGACATCTATGCGAGGTGGAGGCTGGCGGGGGCGCTCCGTCGATTGGGGGGGAGGCGATGCTGATCGTCGACGGGGAAGCCTCCGCGTTTTTTTTTCTTCTTAAATGAAATCGGGGGGGCCTGGTCGTAGGTATAGAAGAGGGGAGAGGGTATTTTTTTATTTAATTATTTTATTTCAAAAAAGTTGACCTTTTCAAACGACCTCTAAACGAGGCCCACCGCCTGTCGTCCATAGCATATTACCCCCATTCCGAACACAATGGGATATGTATCGTAAGCTGATTCGATCGCTTTGATCAGTTTTCGTTAAAATCAACATATAATTCTATATATTGAATTTGAACGCGCATTTCAATTTACCGGGGTCACATACAAACTCTATAAATCCCAGAAAAATACTTTCTAGCTTCGTATTGACGATACGGTCCTAACAAAACTAGTTTCGTTGAATTCTGAGACCGTTAGAAAAATGGCCATTTTCCAGTTGATAAAATCAACTGAAACTAGTCAAACGCGTTTTCCTTTGCCACGCTCACATATTGATTCGAAAAATTATGAAATTTGAAACCTAGCAATAATTTGACATCACGGACCCAACAAAACTGGTTTCGTTGAAATCCGAGGTCGTTTGCAAAATTCCCATTTTTAAGGGCCTGAATTCCATAGCGACTATTCAGAATTTTCAACTGGACATATATTTTGATTCCCGCTATGAAATTTTGATTTTTCGGATTCGTTGGAAAGATATTCACAATTAGATTCCATTATTTTTGGTTTCACTAAAATCCGGTTTATTTTGCACCCGGTACATTCAATTGAAGTTTGAAATCGAATTATCGAACTACCGCGCCATTTTCAATTCTATTTATAATTATAAATAATTATTTATATTCTAACGACGACGTATATAATATATACGTTCGAATTCTATTCAAAATAAATTTTCGTCGATATTATTTAAAATAATTCATTTTAAATAATCAAAATTCGCTAAAATTGCCAAATAAAAATTTTAAACTGGCCCAGATTTTCGGGTTATTACAGATTTGAAATCTCAACCAAATCAAAAATGAATTATTTGATAAATCGGTTTTGGGAATACTTGAGATAAATTGATTTGGTGATACTCGGAATATGATTTCAAATCTAATGACCACGGTGTGAAAAATGTAAACGATCAGTTGTTAAAGAGACCGGAGACGGTAGATGTCATACTCTCTGCCAATGCCGACACCACTTTAACAACTGTGTACGTGGTGGAGATCCCAGAATGAAGCAGGATGGTATGGAGGCGATTACTGGATTTGAAGAAAGAGAACGCTGATGGATTAGCCTTGACCTTCGGGTCATAATTAAAATGACTAAAACAGGAGCTATACCGTGACTAATTGAGGTAGCACCTCTGATCGGACACACTTTTTCGAATACCATCTCTATGACTATTGTGATTGATTTGGGTGCACCCTTTGATTATGGGAGTGTGTTCCGAGGTGGGCGGTAGTCGCTGCTATGCGTTACCACCGGTCCGGGAGTGCAAATGGTAGAATCATATCCTGGGTATTGCCTCGAGTTCCTTGTCATATTATCCTTATCGAGCCTCTACGATTTTGATTTGTATCGTACCTATGGAGTGCCCTCTGATGCCATCGGTTTACGGTGGGTTTACGGTACTGTATAGACTACGGTATCATAAACGGTGTAAGGGTAAAAATGTAATCCCACTTACGCTATTTTCAGTATATTTACTTTACTGAATAGACATTACAGTAATAGCGTACTATTATATATATGTATTAGTTTGGCGGATCCTTAGAGGATGGGAATCCCAAACATCCTTTAAGTTATTGTACATTTCAGTTAACACTGCATTTGATTTAATTCACTTATATGAGACTGTTAGTCCTGACTCGTGTATTTTGTTTGTTTCATTCTTTGCAAAATGCCCGGGTCAGACCGAGTATTTCATCTTGTAGATATATCTGTTAGAGCTTGTGATTCGCTGGAGATCCAGCCGTTCATCTACCATATTCGGTTATGCCCATCTCTGCTGATTTACCGAATACTAGTATGATTCTATATTTATTCTTCCGCTGCATCTATATTTATTTTGGTACTCTGATATCATGTAAATTTAAAAGAATTGTAATATTGTATATATTTTTACTTCCGCTGTGAGTTACTCTGTGTTCTGCGGTTGTGATTCTATGATGATTTGTATTCAAACTTCATAAGCAATAACAATCTGTCGTTTTGGTTGTTTCGAGTTGGTTTAACTATCGACTTGAGGCGGTCAAAAAGTCAGGTCGTTACAGTTGGTATCAGAGCTTTGGTTTACACAAAGCTTAACTTATGAGGTTGAAACATTCACTAGAGATAGAGTAGAAATACTCTAGAGTGAGTGAAATCATCTTCGAATCATATCCGAGAGAGCATATTTTGAAAATAAAATGATTTTGAATGATTTTTGAGTTATTTTAAAAGGGATTTTCTATATATAATTATAATTTAGCTTTGTTTTAGAAATACCCTTGTTTTATTTTCATTCCTTTGGAGTTCGTCCCTTTTAGTTGAAACCTCCTTAGAAAAAAATCTTCAAAATTTGAGTCTCGATCTTTGTTTTGACTCATCCTAGAAATTTAGAATTTGTTGCCCGCTAAATCATGGACCTTCCTATCCTTGATAAATCCATTTCATTCATATGGTGTTCAGCCCTAGCCTATAATCCAAACCAACCCAACTGAATTAGATAGGCGTGAGAATTTAGGGTAAAACTAAAATTGACAAACAAGTATTAAACACTAGATTGGAAAAATGATAATAATAAGTAAATCGAAAATCAAATGGAAATGGGTTGTATGTAAATTTGTAACACCATATTAAGAGAATTCCAATAATTTATGAACTTATAATGTTATATGGAAGAAATCATATACAAGTGAGACTTGTAAATTAAAATTCGGAAAAAAGGGAAATAACATGTATTTGAAACCAAAAAGTAACCTTATTTAATATATCTTTTAAACCTTCGTATGATTTTCGCTTGTAAATTTAAGGATGGTATATATATAAATAAACCATTGTAATCAAGGTGGGAATGTATAATTTTTCCTTTTGAAATCTTATAATAAGACATGATGGAAATATACTATTTCGGCATATATTTAGTAAATTCGTATATACCTTTATTTTGAAAGAGAAGAGTTTCGAGTATTATATCTGACGCTAAGATTGGACTATCAGGTACGTGAAGATTTTGGATATACGTCTGGCTAACGTATAGACAAAGTCCTTTTGTATTTGATAGATATAAAATGGCACCCTAGTCGCTTGGAAATGATTATGGCGATGACTGCAGCATCACCAACATTTATTTTCGAGTTTCGAAAGGTGAGATAAATACATAAATTCCAACTGAGACGTCGAATTAATATTTAAAACTTTATTTTGAATAAACATGAAAACTTGTTTTGGATATTGTATTTGAATTGAAATTTGATATTTGAATTTATAAATTAAAGGCTTTTATAGGTATCCCATTTGTATTAATTTACCTATTGAATATAAAAATTTAGACAAGGTTTGTGTGTAAATATATATTTAAGTGAATTGAAATATTAGTGAGGAGCCTATTTTACTAAGAAGACATAGGTATCATAGTGTATTCTAAAATTTTGGACTAGTATACATTTACATTTTAATCGGACCTAAAATTCCAAGTGGTAAGAGAACTATTTTTCCCCATTCGAAATTTATAATTGACATTAATTGAATACGAATTCGTTGAGACCTAACAAAAATTGGTCACTTACGGTAAAATGGATCTTATATAAAGAGAGGGTGAGAAGAAGAAAAGAAGAAGGAAAATTTAATGGAATAATAATATGAAACTAAATAAAATGAATCGAGTAGAAATTTGAATGATGGCTGGCGACAATGGAAATTAAAAATATTCGCAAATGAGCTAAAGAAATATATGTGTATATATATGTAAAACACAAATATTGAGTGAAATAAATAAAATAGATGAAATGATTTGGACTCAACAAAATACTAAAAGCAAATCGATTGTTCGCAAGTTAAACAATGTTAACATGTAAGCGTTAAGTTTGAATACATTTGAAATATTTATTGGGAATGCACAAGAGAAGGAGGATTTGGGTGTAAATAAATTAAATTTAGGAAGTTGAATGCATTTTTGAAAGCACGATCAACATAGACATAAGTTTCAAAGAAATAAGGTAGGAAGAGAAAAATTATTATTTCAACTATGATTAGAATTCAATTTTTCTAATGTCAGAGAAGAAAAATATATACTTGTGAATATTTTGGTTGTAAACCTGCCATTTGAAGTAACACATGTTTAAATCATTTTCTACAGGAAGATTTCCCCTTCCCATGCTATGATGAACTAGTTGTAAACACTCATATATGAGGCAATGTAAAAGATAAAAAGTGAATATTTAGCAAAGAGCTGAGCAATCAAAGTGAAAAAAAAAACCTGCAGCAAGACACTGCTGCGTCGCTACAGCAGCAACATGGCTGCTGCTGCTTGTAGCAGCAGCAACAATGGCTGCCGCTGCTCGTAACAGCAGCAGGGGCTGCCGCGCATAAAAAAAAAGAAAAAAAAAAAAAAAAAACTGCTGCTGCCATGGAACAGCAGCAGGAACAGAGAAAAACCTTTTGTATATCCAACTAAATTGTATGTTAAAATGATAAGAACAAGTACTGAATGTTAGTGGTTGAGTTTACATGTCATTTGTTCATTTTATTAACATGCTATGCCATCTTATGTATAAGCTGCCAATTATTATGTATTCTCAAAATATATATTGATGCTCACTACATGTTTAGTGTTTTAGTAGGTAACAAAGGCGCGCATCGCTTGAGGAGCTCGCTTTTGCGCTAGAAATGCAAATAAAATATGCAAATACGCTTTAAAATGCTAAATAAGGTACATATCTTGGTTACATATCGCATTTGGGTTTTTTTTTCATTTGTTTCCCCTATATTGGGATGCCTCATCGTGTGGATGAGATGTATATTGTATTTGGAAAATTTTCCGGGCACTCCGTACAAAGGAGATGCTGCCCAAATTTTCCGTAAATTCCAGGTGTTAGAAAATTTTTGAGTTTTAAAATCTATAACTTATTTTTCTTTCTAATAAGTTTTAAACTAAGTAAATGTATTTGATTAGTTATATATGTAAACTTAACTTTATACGACGTTCCTTTTCGAGGACGAAAAGCGTTAAGTGGGGGAGAATGTAACGGACCAGATATTTTGATGTATTTAAATATAAATTTCTATAAGATTTAACGTTGCAAGTGGATATTTATAGTTTTTAAATTAATGTGAAACATGAAATCTGAGTTCACGTGTAAACATGATATGTACTTCTAACCTATGTATTGAAACATGTATGTTGTTTTGAAAACATAATGTAAATAACAAATTTATAATCGTTTATTTAAACAATAGCGAAATCTAAAAAAAAAAAAGATATTTATTTGAAATACATCCAACAAGATATGACAGAGAAGTAAACTTTAGAATATAATACGCAAATTCATTTCTATTCACGCTAGTTTAGTGAACATTTTATAAGCCATCACAAAATGAACATTGGTAGAATCCAAGTGAAGTCGAATTAAAAAAAAATACTATATGGAATTCTAAGAAGAACAATATTTTTTTGTTTCGTGAAATTCGAACGTTTGATGCCCTGAATCTTTTAATTTTTGGGTCAAAGGCGCACAACGCAGACTGCATTGTCAATAACATCTCCACCCGTTTCTGAATTGTTGCCTACTAACGCGTGCATAATTATTTCATTCTGGAATGGAAGAACTATAATAACAAGTTGAAATATATTGGGAATTTTACACTGGTGAAAATTCTTTAGGACACGTTTAGATATAGCAGAGAAGGGATTACACGCGTCCACGTTCTTCTGTGGTGTTTCCACTACTTTTATCTTTCCGGTCATTTTATAATCAGTCAACGCACACCTCTTTACCCTTTCTGTTTAACACTCCTCTTCATTTTTTCCAATTGAAATCAGTTTCTTCCCAAATCAAAAATAAGAAAATGGATCTTCCAATTCTCCCTTCCTCCGTCCAACAGCATCTTCAATGGCTACGAAATTCAAATCCTACTCCATCGCGTCGATCTTTCCCCACGGCAACCGAAGCCACATCCGTCACACAACCTACCACCGTTCCTCCCTTAAAGTCGGAGCCCATCAGCGAGGCACCGTCCTAGGCTTCCCATCACCACTGTAAACACCTCACGAGACAGGATCATCTCTTAATCAACCTTCAAACTTCGGTGCGTTGCCTATCGCTCCACCACTAATGACCATCGCAGTCGCCACCAAACTCCGAACCCATGCTTCAAACCACCAACGAGCTCCACTCGTTCCTTTCCTAAGGACCTCCTCTGCGAATAACATGAAATCGGTGGTTGTTTCAAACTCTGGTCGGTCCTATGTAGTCTAGTTTGCTGAAATCCGGATCTTGCTGTTTTGAAGCTTCTGTTAATTTTTGAAGTATGGAGTTGAAGCATGTCATTCAGATAAAGCTTGAATTTGCAGAGAGCATGGAATATGGATGTTGCTGGTGAAATAATTGTAGCAAATTGATAAAGGCAGTAGAGGGTAAATATTTTATTGACTTAAATCAAGGTTTATTATCTATTTGTGTTAATATAATCGCTATGCTTAAGATCTCGATAATAGTGGTTCTAGTTAGCTAATCTACTTTAGAATGATTAAACAGTAAATTCTATTGTTAAATAATTTTACCATATTGGGTCCTAAACGTAAGGATTTTATTTTATTTTTTTTTAAAAAAAAATGGAAATCGATATAAGACTCTAAATTGAAAAGGAGTGGGTAAGTAATTATGTCTGAGTTCCAACATATGAAATTGTGTCTCTATTTTGAACTCGCAGTAGTAAACTTGGGTTTGGTCATCTCTGTACGCGTTTGATCAAAAATTGTCGAGTTCAAGTATCTGCGTCAGTCTTATCAACTTCGACGTTCGAACAACCTCCAAAGGTGAGTTTTCTCACTCATCGACTAACTAATTATTAAGTGAATTAAATATTTGAGATGTTGAATGAAATGTTAGGTTGTTCTAGAAATTATTTGCTTCGTGGTTGTGCACATGCGACACACACTGTTATCTCATATGACACAATATGGATGTATGCATGATATGCTATGTTTATTTTTCTCACCGTGCAAGTTCCCTTTTGATTTGAAAACATTCATGGGTTGAAATGATACATGCCGAACTCCCTTGTATATTCGAATTGGTTTGGGATGCGGGTTGAAATGATACATACCCGGGATTCGAATATTTTTAGAGAACGGACTGAAATGATAAATATCTGTATCACTTGACCATAGGATAGAAAATTTTATACGGACGCCGTGGTCAATAAAAATAGAAATGTTTTAAATATTATATCGATTGTGTAGAGAGGATTTTAATGAAATGTTCATATCTCATAAAGAAATATTTAAAGAAAATTTGTTCAAATTTAACTTGTATTTTTTCAATTTGTATGGAAAAAGTTTAAAAGTGATTATACGGGATAACACTTAAAGTTAAGTTTGTTTTAAATAAATTCTACGGATATTTTGTGATATATATAATAAGTTGAATAACATGGAAATCTAAAATTTGGTTTGAAGGTTTATCACTTTCCATTGATATAAGATTTGATTTTGCAAATTTTATGAATTTAATTGGAAAGACTCGAATGCAAATCTAATGGTGTGTAAAGAATGGTTTGAAAGGATTTCCTTGAACTAACTAAAGTTGGGAAGTTAAGTAAGATTCAATTTTTAATAAAAGCAAAGGGGGTTTGAAGTGTTTTGTAAAGGGAAATTTATATAGTTATGGTTTGAGGTAAACAAGGCTTTATGGAAATGATTTTTTTTGTATCGATTTGTATAATGAATAATTAAGTGTTGATTTCTTAGAAATAGATTTGCTTTAAAAGTTCAACAGAATCTTATTTTGATATATTAAGATTTAATTTGAGCTTGATGAACTTTATTTTAAGGAAATGAAATGAATGATAAATTGAATTTCTTGATTTAAATTCCAGTGAATAGAAAGAATATGCTTACTCCAAAAAAAAAGTTCGACATGAGGGTTGAGAAAAAGATAGCGAATTGGAATTTATAAATGGTGATTCAAGTAATAACTTGATAATTAACCGTCAAAGTTTTGGAATTCAGTATATTGGCTAAACTCGGAGTCGAAGTTAAATCTAACTTGAAATTTATGAATTGGAAGTTTTCCATTTTGAGATGAATTTGAACTCCAACCATAAATAAGGAAATGGGTTGAATGTTTGGAATACGGATTTGGATCGGATTGGATCATGCTATTAGAATTAAACTATATTAAGAAAAGCATTTCCAAATTTCTTGGTTTTACAAGCTATATTTCTTTAACAAATAAACTTAAACCACTATAAACACATATACTTTATAATTGTTTTATAACTATTTTACAACTATCTTGGAGAATTTACTTTTCTAAAGCATATTTTTATAATTTAAATGTTTTGGCAATTTAAGTTTTACACTACTTTACAACTATTTACATAAGTATTTTCAAATTTAATATATTACACTAATTTCAAATTTAATATTCTAATTATTTTATAAATTTAACGATCCATGACCAATTCGAGCTAATGTATCCAAAAGGATAAAAAAATGAAGGTTTTAGGATAATGATATTTCGAGTAAAGAAGAAATCCAAACTTGAATGGTTTGATAAGTGATTAAAGTGAAGATTTCAAGAAATTGGGATTTCATGGAAATTGAAAGCTAAACTCAAATAATTGACAAGGAATATTTGTAATGTCGGATTTGAAATCTCAACCAAATAAAAAATGAATTATTTGATAAATCGGTTTTGGGAATACTTGAGATAAATTGATTTGGTGATACTCGGAATATGATTTCAAATCTAATGACCACGGTGTGAAAAATGTAAACGATCAGTTGTTAAAGAGACCGGAGACGGTAGATGTCATACTCTCTGCCAATGCCGACACCACTTTAACAACTGTGTACGTGGTGGAGATCCCAGAATGAAGCAGGATGGTATGGAGGCGATTACTGGATTTGAAGAAAGAGAACGCTGATGGATTAGCCTTGACCTTCGGGTCATAATTAAAATGACTAAAACAGGAGCTATACCGTGACTAATTGAGGTAGCACCTCTGATCGGACACACTTTTTCGAATACCATCTCTATGACTATTGTGATTGATTTGGGTGCACCCTTTGATTATGGGAGTGTGTTCCGAGGTGGGCGGTAGTGGCTGCTATGCGTTACCACCGGTCCCGGAGTGCAAATGGTAGAATCCTATCCTGGGTATTGCCTCGAGTGCCTTGTCATATTATCCTTATCGAGCCTCTACGATTTTGATTTGTATCGTACCTATGGAGTGCCCTCTGATGCCATCGGTTTACGGTACTGTATAGACTACGGTATCATAAACGGTGTAAGGGTAAAAATGTAATCCCGCTTACGCTATTTTCAGTATATTTACTTTACTGAATAGACATTACAGTAATAGCGTACTATTATATATATGTATTAGTTTGGCGGATCCTTAGAGGATGGGAATCCCAAACATCCTTTAAGTTATTGTACATTTCAGTTAACACTGCATTTGATTTAATTCACTTATATGAGACTGTTAGTCCTGGCTCGTGTATTTTGTTTGTTTCATTCTTTGCAAAATGCCCGGGTCAGACCGAGTATTTCATCTTGTAGATATATCTGTTAGAGCTTGTGATTCGTTGGAGATCCAACCGTTCATCTACCATATTCGGTTATGCCCATCTCTGCTGATTTACCGAATACTAGTATGATTCTATATTTATTCTTCCGCTGCATCTATATTTATTTTGGTACTCTGATGTCATGTAAATTTAAAAGAATTGTAATATTGTATATATTTTTACTTCCGCTGTGAGTTACTCTGTGTTCTGCGGTTGTGATTCTATGATGATTTGTATTCAAACTTCATAAGCAATAACAATCTGTCGTTTTGGTTGTTACGGGTTGGTTTAACTATCGACTTGAGGCGGTCAAAAAATCAGGTCGTTACACATTTTGATGCGAACGATATTTATATCGATTGTATTTGTTTTTATAATGAATATAGAAAAGGAAGTGATTTCAAAACCTAATATTTTGAAAATATTATCATTTATAAATTAATGATATGGAATATTCAATTTTGATTTAAAATTGAATATGAAGTTGAAATTGTTTTTAAAACGAATTTGAAACGATTTATAAAATACATTTTGAATTGAAATCGATGAAATATATATAATATATATTACATATAATAAATGGCCTGAATAGAACGCGTAGCGCCGCGGTAGTTCGCGAATTTCGACCATTGACTTCGAATTGACGTTACGGGAGACCCTGTTGTCGGATTCTCCTGAAACCGGAACCGTTGGGTTCGTATCGAAAAGTGTTTTCCAATGAATATTAGAAATTTGAAATCTAACGGTTGTATTTGGAATTATGTCCAAATCAAATTTGGAAAAGGTCGCTGTAAGTGCATTTCGACGACCATTATTGGAAATCGACTGAACGGGCCTTGATAAAATTATTAAAAATATCAATAATTTGTCTAAAATCATAATAAATAAATTGGAAAGAATTGGAATGAAAAATTCCATGTTTGTAATGATAAAAATATATTTTTACTGAAATGAACTAGTTTATAATTGGATATCAGTAAAGATGGATGGTTTCCTGGGTATTGATCTGATGTTGGTTTCGGCCGTCGGGGTTAATATTTGGGGAATTGTTCTCTTACTAATTTACAATTAGAGACTGGTAGAATGGAATGTGATTTTGGGTTTATCGTGAACCGTGTTTTAGATGACATTGGTTCTTCAACCTAGTTAAAGACAGGATATTGTTTTTGGGAAGATTAAAACTAAGTGAATTTTAATGAATCTTTAATCAGATTGAAATGATCGAAAATGGAGTATCACCAGTTTTGCTCCAAGCAATGATTAAATCTTTAATTAGATTTGAACGTGAAATGTTAAGTAATATTTACCGATAACACAGTGGTGTTAGATATGGAGTACTACCAGTTTTGCTCCATGGGATGAATAGGTTGGGATTAGGAAATAAAATAAATGATTACTTCGGTGTGGTTCGCTAATCCCGACTAGTTTAGAAAACCATAAAATGGTTTGAAATGATATCCAAAGGAAGATTAAAGAATAAATTTAGAAGAATTTATCTTTGATAATATTAATGGGAACCTTTCCCTAAGAATGTGAATATTTGAATAAAAGAATACTCTGAATTGGAATGAGGCGTATGTTGTGTTTTTGTAACACTTGTTTATTATATGCGCGGGTTATTCGGAAAGGTCGGGTTTATACCCATTCTGAATAACTGATTCGACGATAAGTCGAAGATGAAGACGGTGGTTGAAGACCGGAGGTCTTCACATCGTTTGGATGATTACTGATGATCTTGATTGGGTTGTACACCAAAGAGGAGGGAATCAGTTGGTGATCGTCCAGACATACTTGGAGATCGATGGATATGCGAGGAATAAGGTTCCTCCGATTTCGTTCAGACCCAGAATGAACTTGTAAATGGACTGTGTGTCTGACATTGGATTTTGTTCTGTGTTGATTGATCTCTATTAAATATCTATCTGTTTGGCGGCGGAGAATTTATTCTCTTGCTTAACGCCTTTCTCTGAGACGTACGAGCTCAGAGGTTATATATCGATAGAAATCAGTCGCATGGAGTGAATTGCCGGTGTGGCATGCCTAAGTGGCAGATGATCAAGGATTCTGTTGAAAAGCAAAGTCTTGTGGTTGATGATCAAAGCACGGCCTATGTGGCATAACTTTGTGTATGGCGTTAATTCGCGAGCCTCACACCTCGGTATAAGTAAAAAACAGGATAAGGACCCAAGGAGAACACGACGTTTCTTTCTAGCTATGGGTAGTGTCAGCAACTTCTAGCCCTGACATTTATATACTTTTACCTATGTGGTATGCGAGGCGCCTCGGATATAGGTCCTATAGGACCGGGAAACATGTGTTCAGGAATAATTAATCCTCAAAATTAGGAGAGGACCGGCCTTGGAGGTTCCAAGGATCGTTGTGTGTGGTCCTGAGACATTTGCTAGAGTGTCTCAAACGGAGAGGAGCTTGCCCCTTGCCTCGACTCATGACGGAAATCCAATTTCCAATACGTGACATTTCGGTTTTATTTGTAGAGCCTAGTATGGCGACATGATATATGGTACCCACGCCGTCTATGATTGATACATTTATATTCGAAGTTGTTTTCTTCACTTATAGTAATAATAAAAGATTAAATTTCGCGTATCAAGCATTACTTGGCTGTTATAAGGTAAAACCCTATCCTCCAGCTTGCGTTGCATTGTGTGATAGGACCTAGGTCTTATAACAACTTCATTGTTCTTTATTTAGCATTGCGATGTTTGCTTATGCACTGGTATTCTTGGGGTAAAAACCAGTTCCATGTTATACGGCGTGGTCCCTTGATTTACCGAACTTTAAAAATCAAATTAATAATTGTTTTAGTTCTCACACCAGTCACATGACTGAACTGGAGTTTATTGTTTTGACCTAAACTCTGGGTGCCCTTATTTTCCGCATGGGCAGCTAGTAGTTGGGTTTGCATGTTAATATTCACAGGATCCTGGTACAGCTGGAACGATACTCGGAAAGCTCTGTATCTGTGTATTTCTTTCAGTTGTGCTTTGTATTATTTTTCCGCTGCTATGTATTTAAATGTAATTTAAATCTCTGATATTTGTACAATGTGTAATATTTATTCATACTTTGTATATTCTTGTATTCTGATGGAATTGTTGTAATAAACAATGAAATGTTCTTCTGTTTGTGTTCCGATATGTGTTGTTCTCAAAGCAATCCGTTCTTTCCTTACCTGGGAAGTTATGGGTTCTCACAGTTGGTATCAGAGCTTTGGCTTACAGAGCTCGATAATAAGACATGTTAGAACCAAACGAAAGAATTCATCAGAGATTGGATTAGTAATGTCCAATGAGAATGGCTGGTTAGAGATGGGATCAGTAGTATCCTAGAACGAGTCGAAAGAGTGTTATTTTTCAAATAAAAACGAAAACAAATTTAGTTTTGAAAATTAAATCTTGTTATACGTATTTGATTATTAATTTATATGGAAGTTGGACAATCGAGTATATAAAGATTTTTCATATACGCGTCATGAACGTATATGCGAAGTCTCAAATATACTGGATAGATATAGAATCACACTCTAGTGGCCCGGGGATGATTCTGATAATGCTGCAGCGTTATCAGTATTTATTTTCGAGCTTCGAAAGTGAGATATCTATATATTTCCATTAGGCTGGTGTGAAAACCAAAACTAGATAGGTTTATTGTTGTGGTTTGGCATCAAAAACAAGATTTTCTGTATATATATCAAAATTATGAATTTGAAACAATAATCCACTAATTGATTGCTTATTATGTTGTTTGATTATTGGTTCCATTTATTAAAATTTTGAACCATTTAGCCTAATGGAACCAAATTTAGAACTGAATTGAAAATTGGTTGCATTTGTATATATGTACATGTATATACATTGAACAGGTCATAACAAGGAGGCTAGAGTAGAGGAATAAAAAAATTGTTTGCCCGACAAATAGGTACATGTTTATTGTATTTCTTGGGGTTTTGATGATTTTATGAGCCAATTGGCTAGCCGCTTGGCTATTTCTTTTTCTTTTGGATTGGTGAGAGTCTTGGGAGGCTATTTGAAATATCCCAATGCTCCCGGTGCAGGGGAGGTTATGGCGAAATTTTTCAAAAATTTAGGGTGTGAGCCAAATTTTTGAAAATTTTGAAAAGTTCTCAGAAACTAAAAAGTTGAAGAACTTAAGCCGTAATGAAGATAATGAAAGTTGAGTTGGTTAGTTAAACAATTTTCAGCTTCATTCCTTTTCGAGGACGAAAAGATTTTAAGTGGGGGAGATTGTAAAAACCCGGAAAATCTGAGCCAATTTAAAATTTTTATTTTGGCGAATTTAATGGATTTCGAATATTTAAAATGGATTATTTTAAATAATAATGACGGAAAATTTATTTTCGATAAAGTTAAAATGAATAAATTTATTTTAATTATATAACGAGCCTGAAATGGTGCGGTAGTTCGAAAATTCGATTACGAATTTCGAATGAATATACAGAATTCGTTTTAAGTCGAAATTTGACGAAACGAGAAATATTTGAATCTGTATAAGAATATCTTTCTAACGGATGTTAGAAACTGAGCTTTATAGAGTGTAAGATACGTCTAGTTTAAAATTCAAAAAAGTCGCTGTGGAATTTATATATATATTTAATATATACAAAGCCCTTAAAAATGGAAATTTTGCAGACGACCTCGGTTTTCGACGAAACCACTTTTGTTGGATCCGGGATGTCAAATTATTGCTAGGTTTCAAAATTCATAATTTTCTGAATCAATATGTGAGCGTGGCAAAGTTAAACGTGTTTTAACAGTTTCAGTCAATTTCGATGGACCAGAAAATGGCCATTTTTCAAACGGTCTCAGAATTCGACGAAATTAGTTTCGTTAGGACCATATCGCCAATACGAAGCTAGAAATAAATTTTTTGGAATTTTCAGAGTCACTATGTGGCCTCGGTAAATAAAAATGTGTGCTTAAATTAAATATATATTGATTTACATGGTAATTTAAATGAAAACTGAACAAAACAGTCGAATTGGGTTACGAAACATATCCCGTTGTGTTCGAAAGGGGGTGATTTGCTAGGGGCTGTAGTCGTTGGACTTGAATCGGGGTTCGAAGGAAAAAATTGCTTTTTGAAAATAAATTAAATTAATATATAATATTATATAATAACCTTACCTCCCTCTCCCTTCATTAGCGGTTAACCCCCCTTTTATTTTCAAACCCGATCCATTCAAGAAAAAAAGGGAAACGGAGGGCACTCCCCATCGCCGCCACCACCATCGAGGGCCCCATTTCAAATTCAAATCAAAATTGAATTTTTTCTTATAAATTCGTTTTAAATTCATTTCAATTCAATTCAAATCTCAATTCAATTTGAATTCATTTCAAGTTGATTTTTATTCTATTTCAATTCGTTTTCAATTTAATTCGAATTCGTTTTATATTCAATTCAATTCGAATTCGTTTTATATTCAATTCGAATTCGTTATATATTCAATTCAATTCAAAATCTTAAATCTCTTTTCAATATTCATTATAAAAACGAATATAATCGATATAAATATTGTTCGCGTCAAAATAGCGCATCTCTAATCAACACGGCTTTATATTTTTCAATAACTTCGTTATTCTATTCAACAAATGAATCTATATTTCTTTCAATACATGACTAATCTCAATGGATGAGTACTGTCAACATGCGACTATTTTTGTTATTTAATATATTTTATAAAAATTATGGTATATATCGTTTGATTTCAAATCAGACTCCAACCGTAAATTAGTAAGAGAACGATTCCCTAAATATTAACCCCGAAGGCCGAAACCAACATCAGATCAATATCCAGGAGACCACTCATCTTATCTATTTTCCAGTTAGTTTCTAATTTTATATATGATAAAGATGAAAATTTTATTGTTAATATATTTCATTCAACACATGGCTAATCTAAATGGATGAGTATTGTCAACACATGAACCTTTATTTTATAATATTCTTTATTTTTCCAATTGGAATGAGGCCCAATCAATTACCTTATAACGTTAATTATATGGATTCCAAACAACACATGTATATAATAGCAACGATAAACAATCAACAATCATCCAAAGTGCACTACTCTGTATAAGCATCAAATATAGATATCTAACGCTTATAACAGCCTGTCAATCAATCCATCGACATAAAACTAATTACTGGGATTAGTGTATGCCGTATTTTATCCCAATACCCGTGTGGGGTTTCAAATCAACAAACACAGATTTTTATTTGTGCAGTTGGGCGATTTGTAAAATTTATCGTCCCAATCAATGTCCTTCAAATAGATGTAAAAATATAATTTACACTCTAGTCGCCCGGACATGATTCTGATGATGGGGCGCCATCACCAGTATTTATTTTCGTGTTTCGAAGATGTGATATCTATATATTTCCATTAGACTGGTGTGAGAACCGAAATTAGATAGGATTATTTGTTGTGATTTGGCATCAAAAACATGAATTTTTGTATATGTATCAAAATTATGAATTTGAAACGTTAATCCACTAATTGATTGATGTTTGTGTTGTTTGTTTATCTGTTTGATAATTTTGAACCAGTATGCCTAATTGTATCAAATATTGAATTGTATCGAAAATTGTTTGCAATTTGCATGCAAATACATGTATATCTACTGAACAGGTCATAGCAAGGAGGCTAGAGCAGAGAATAAAATTGTTTGCCTGACAAATAGGTACATGTTTACCATAATTTACTGTTTTGTTTGGGTGATGATGATTTTATGAGCCGATTGGCTAGCCGCTTGGCATTTTCTTTTTCTTTTTGAGATCTGAGGGCCTGTATGGCAATTTCGGGATTTTCCCGGTGCTCCCGGTGCAGGGGACGTTATGGCAAAAAAATTCGGAAATTTAGGGTGTTAGCCAAATTTTTGAAAAATTTGAAAAGTTCTTAGAAACTGAAAAGTTGAAGAACTTAAGCCGTAGTCAAAATAATGGAAGTTGAGTTGATTTGTTAAACAACTTTCAGCTTCGTTCCTTTTCGGGGACGAAAAGTTTTAAGTGGGGGAGATTGTAACAACCCGGAAATGCGAGCCAATTTAAAAAAAATTATTTTGGCAATTTTAACGAATTTTGAATATTTAAAATGAATTATTTTAAATAATATCAACGAGAAATTTATTTTGAATATAATTCGAACGTATATATTTATATAGATCGTCGTTAGAATATAAATAATTATATATAATTATAAAAAGGAATTGAAAATGGCGCGGTAGTTCGATAATTCGATTTCAAAATTCAAATGAGCATACCGGGTGCAAAATAAACCAGATTTTGGCGAAACCAAAAATATTAGAATCTAATTGAGAATATCTTTCCAACGAATCCGAAGAATCAAAATTTCATAGCGGGGATCAAAAGATACGTCCATTTGAAAATTCAGAATAGTCGCTATGGAATTCAGGCCCTTAAAAATGGAAATTTTGCAAACGACCTCGGATTTCGACTAAACCACTTTTGTTGGATCCGTGGTGTCAAGTTATTGCTAGGTTTCAAATTTCATAGTTTTTCAAATCGATATGTGAGCGTGGCAAAGGAAAACGCGTTTGACCAGTTTTAGTTGAATTTAATCGACTGGAAAATGGCCATTTTTCCAACGGCCTCAGAATTCGACGAAATTAGTTTTGTTAGGACCGTATCGTCAATACGAAGTTAGAAAATATTTTTCAGGAATTTTTCTAGTTAGTATGTGGCCCCGGTAAATTGAAATGTGTGTTCAAATTCAATATATAGAGTTATATTTTGAATTTGACGGAAACTGATCGAAACGATCGAATCAGCTTGCGATACATATCCCATTGTGTTCAGAATGGGGGTAATTAGCTATGGATGACAGTCGGTGGGTCTCGTTTTGAGGTCGAAACAAAAAGTCAACTTTATGGAAATTAAATAAAATAAATAATATATAAAACCCTTTCTTTTCACTGAAGCCCCCCCCTCTTCGTTATTCAGAACGAGGAAAAAAAAGAAAGAAAATGAAAACCCGACATCGAAGGCGACAGGGCCTCTTCCCCTCCCCCCCCCCCCCGATCCGACGCGCCGCCCTCCTCCCTACCTCCGCCTGAGATGGCGACGGCCCTCCCCTCCTCTCGATTCTCCTCTCCCCTTCCGCCGTTCAACCCCCAAACGTGCCCCACGTGAACCCCAATCTGATCCCCCTGCCGACTCCCTCCCTCCGATCATCTCCTTCCCCTCCACCTCCTCCCTCTCTCTTCCCTCCTTCCGCTGAAAACAGGCCGCCTCCGACCACACCTCCCGTGCCCAGCGCCGAAGTAAACAGCCCCCCCCCCCCCCTCTTCTGATTTTCAACAGTAAGTTTTCTTTTATTTATTTAATGTAAATAAACTTTAAATAGATTAGAAAAATCAGTGGTATATATATATGATGATTTACTATTTTTATTTAGACAATAAAGTATAAAGTTTTGGTTTTTATATATTGAATAGCGAGATAAAAATCAGATTTTTATCATATGTATGTTGAAATAAAAATATAATTTTTATAATATAGAAAGATTAAAAATATAATTTTTATAAAGTAGAAGTATTGAAAATATAATCTTTATATTTGAAAAGGCGAAATCTTTATATTTGAAAAGGCGAAATCTTTATATTTGAAAAGACGAAATTTTTATACAGAGAATAGCGTGATAAAAATATAATCTTTATTATATGAACATCGATGTAAAAATAGAATTTTTTTTATCTATATAGTAGAGATGTAAAAATAGAATTTTTATCCATATGGAGTGATTATAAAAATATGATTTTTAAATGCATAGCAACAATATAAAAATGTGATTTTTATATATGTAGTGGCTACGGGCAACGAAAGTGGCAAAAGGCGAGAACAGCGATGACTTCTACATAAGAAGAGTCGAGGCATTTGGATTAGCTAGTCGGTGAGAACTTCTCACTTTAAATTTTCTTTTCTAGTTAAATATTTATACTAGGATGCAGACGGTGCTGAGCAGCACCCGACACTCGTCGTCCACAGACCATGGACGGCTTGTTTGTTTGATTGATGTGTTATGAAAATTGATTGTGTTGTGGAATGATTGAAAAATAAATATTCATGTGTTGAAATAAATTAATTATCGTTAGAAATATAATTTTTAACGTGAATGTGAATAAATAAATATTAATTTACAAACCGGACGGTTTGTTTATGTACACCTATTTGAAGGACATTGATTGGGACGATAAATTTTACACATCGCCCAACTACACAAATAAAAATCTGTGTTTGTTGATTTGAAACCCCACACGGGTATTGGGATAAAATACGGCATACACTAATCCCAGTAATTAGTTGTATGTCGATGGATTGATTGACAAGCTGTTATAAGCGTTAGATATCTATATTTGATGCTTATACAGAGTAGTGCACTTTGGATGATTGTTGATTGTTTATCGTTGCTATTATATACATGTGTTGTATGGAATCCATATAATTAACGTTATATGGTAATTGATTGGGCCTCATTCCAATTGGAAAAATAAAGAATATTATAAAATAAAGGTTCATGTGTTGACAGGACTCATCCGTTGAGATTAGCCATGTGTTGAACGAAATATTTTAACAATAAAATTTACATCTTTATCTTATATAAAATTAGAAACTAACTGGAAAATAGATAAGATGAGTGGTCTCCTGGATATTGATCTGATGTTAGTTTCGGCCTTCGGGATTAATATTTAGGGTATCGTTCTCTTACTAATTTATGGTTGGAGTCTGATTTGAAATCAAGCGATAGATACCATAATTTTTATAAAATATATTAAATAACAAAAATAGTCACGTGTTGACAGTACTCATCCGTTGAGATTAGTCATGTATTGAAAGAAATATAGATTCATTTGTTGAATAGAATAATGAAGTTATTGAAAAATATAAAGCCGTGTTGATTAGAGATGCGCTATTTTGACGCGAACGATATTTATATCGATTATATTCGCTTTTTTAATGAATATTGAAAAGAGATTTAAGATTTCGAATTGAATTGAATTTATAAAGAATTTGAATTGAATTGAATATAAAATGAATTCGAATTGAATTGAATATAAAACGAATTCGAATTAAATTGAAAACGAATTGAAATAGAATCAAAATCAATTTGAAATGAATTCAAATTGAATTGAGATTTGAATTGAAATGAATTTAAAACGAATTTATAAGGAAAAATTCAATTTTGATTTGAATTTGAAATGGAAGTTGAAATTGTTTTGAAAACGAATTTAAAACTATTTATAAAATTCGTTTTAAATAGAAATCGACGAAATATATATTATATATATAATATAATGGCCTGAACAGAATGCGCCGCACCGCGGCAGTTCGTGAATTTCGAACGGACATTACGGGAGATCCGACCGTCGGATTCTCCTAAAACTGGAACCGTTGGGTTCGTATCGAAAAGAGCTTTCTAACAAATATTAGAAATTTGAAATCTAACAATTGGATTTGGAGATATGTCCAAATCAATTTCAGAAAAGGTCGCTGTAAGTGCAGTTCGATGGCCGTTGTTGGAAATCGACTGTACGAGCCTTGATAAAATTATTAAAATTATCAATAATCGGTGTAAAATCATAAGAAATGATTTGGAAAAAACTGGGCTGAAAAAATTCATATTTGAAAAGATAAAATAGATTTTTATCGAAATGAACTAGTTTTGAACTAGAATTAAAATCCAATTATTTTTAAATAAATAAATTGGATTGGAAATGGGTTTTAAATAACCAGAATTTCTAATATATTTAATTGGAATGGAATTAGAATTGATTTATGGGTTTATCGTGAACGGCGATTTAAATAACACTTGTTCTTTAACCCGATAATAAATAGAATGTGATTTGGGTTTATCGTGAACTGTGTTTTAAATGACATTAGTTCTTTAACCTAGTAAAAGGAGTCTTAATGAATCTGTAATTATATTGAAATGTGAATTGATAAGTTAAATTATCAAATTTGGAAAGTGAGCGAGAATGGAGTATCACCAGTTTTGCTCCAAAACGATAGTTAAACCTTTAATTAGATTTGAACGTGAAATAGTAATTAATTTTACCGATAACACCGTGGTTTTAGATATGAAGTATTACCAGTTTGGCTTCATGGGATAACTAGGTTGGGATTGAGAAATAAAATAAATAATTACTTTGGTGTGGTTCGCTAATCCCGACTAGTTTGAAATGATATCCAAAGGATGATTAAAGAATAAATTTAAAAGAATTTATCTTTGATAAAAATTAATGGGAACTTTTCCCTAAGAATGTGAAATTTAGAAACTAACTGTAGGTTAGCAAAGAAGAATGGTTTCCTGGGTATTGATCTGATGTTGGTTTCGGCCTTCGGGGTCAATATTTGGGGAATTGTTCTCTTGCTAATTTACGGTTAGTGACTGATGAATTGGAATGAGGCGTATGTTGTGTTTGTGTAACATTTGTTTACTATATGTGCGGGTTATTCAGAAAGGCCGGGTTTATACCCATTCTGAATAATCGATTCGACGATATGTCGAAGATGAAGACGGTGGTGGAAGACCGGAAGTCTTCACATCATCTGGGTGATTACTGGTGATCTTGATTGGGTTGTACACCCAGGATGAGGGAATCAGTTGGTGGTCGTCCAGATGTACTTGGAGATCGATGGATGTGCGAGGAAAGTGCCTCCGGTTTCGTTCAGACCCAGAACGAATTTATAAATGGATTGTGTGTCTGACATTGGATTTTATTCTATGTTGATTGATTTCTGTTAAATATATATCTGTTTGGCGGCGGAGAATTTATTCTCTTGCTTAACGCCCTTCTCTGAGACGTACGAGCTTAGAGGTTATATATCGATGGATATCGATCGCATGGCATGAATTGCCTGTGTGGCATGCTGAGTTGCATTAATCAAGGCTTCTGTTGAAAAGCAAAGTCTTGTGGTTGAGGATCAAAGCACGGCCTAGGTGGCGTAGCTTTGTGTATAACGTGAATTCGCGAGCCTCACACCTCGGTATGAGTCAAAAACGGGATGAGGACCCAAGGAGTGCACGACGTTTCTTTCTAGCTATGGGTGGTGTCAGTGCTTAAACTGGCTGACATTTATATACTTTTCACCTTTGTGGTTTGGATGCGAGGCGCCTCGATTATAGGTCCTATTGGTCCGGGAAACGTGTGTTCAGGAAAAATTAATCCTCAAACGTATGGGAGGACCGGTCTTGGAGGATCCCAGGGGTTACCCAGAGTGTGTAGTCCTGAGGCATTTGTTAGAGTGTCTCGAATCGGAGAGGAGCTTGCCCCTTGCCTCGACTCATGACGGAAATCCAATTTCCAATACGTGATTTTCGGTTTTATTTGTAGAGCCTAGTATGGCGACATAGTAGCATGGGATACTATGCCATCAATGATTGATATTTATGATTGAAGTTGTTTTGACACTTTATACTATAATAGTATCAAAATGATTTGTTTTAAACGTACCAAGCATGTTTGGCTATTATAAGGGAAAACCCTATCCCTCGGCTTGCGTTGCATTGTGTGATGGGACCTGGGTCTTATAATAGCTTCATTTTTCGAAAAAGCATTGCGTTGTCTATTCTATGCACTGGTGTTCTTGGGAGGAAACCCGTTCCGTGTTATACGGCGTGGTCCCTTGAATTACTCTCTTTTAAAGTAAAGTTTTAAATAACTGTTTTAGTTCTCACACCAGTCACATGACTGACCTGGAGTTTATTGTTTTAACCTAAACTATGTGTGCCCTTATTTTCGACACGGACAGCTAGTAGTTTTGGTTTTGTAGATTTATATTCATAGGATCCTAATTTACAGCTGGAACAATGCCCGGAAAGCTCTGTATCCGTGTATTACTTTCAGTTGTGTTTTATATCATTTTTCCGCTGCTATGTAATTTATTGTAATCTCTGATATTCTTTGTTGTATAGTATTTATTCATACTCTGTATATTCTTGTATTCTGATGAAATTGTTGTAATAAACAATGAAATGTTCTTCTGTTTGCATTCCAATTTGTCCTGTTCTCAAAACGATCAGGGGTTTCGAACGGTCTTGGTCGGTTTAACGATCGATTCGGATCGAGCGAAATTCTTTACCGTCACATTTGGTAAATTGTAACAACCCGGAAATGCGAGCTAATTTTAAAAATTTTATTTTGGCAATTTTAACGAATTTTGAATATTTAAAATGAATTATTTTGAATAATATCGACGAGAAAATTATTTTGAATATAATTCGAACGTATATATTTATATAGATTGTCGTTAGAATATAAATAATTATATATAATTATAAAAAGGAATTGAAAATAGCGCGGTAGTTCGATAATTCGATTTCAAAATTCAAATGAACATACCGGGTGCAAAATAAACCGGATTTTGGCGAAACCAAAAATATTAGAATCTAATTGAGAAATTCTTTCCAAAGAATCCGACGAATCAAAATTTCATAGCGGGGATCAAAAGATACGTCCAATTGAAAATTCAGAATAGTCGCTATGGAATTCAGGCCCTTAAAAATGGAAATTTTGCAAACGACCTCGGATTTCGATGAAACCACTTTTGTTGGATCCGTGATGTCAAGTTATTGCTAGGTTTCAAATTTCATAATTTTTCGAATCGATATGTGAGCTTGGCAAAGGAAAACGCGTTTGACCAGTTTTAGTTGAATTTAATCGACTGGAAAATGGCCATTTTTCCAACGGCCTCAGAATTCGACGAAATTAGTTTTGTTAGGACCATATCGTCAATGCGAAGTTAGAAAATATTTTTCGGGAATTTTTCTAGTTAGTATGTGGCCCAGGTAAATTGAAATGTGCGTTCAAATTCAATATATAGAGTTATATTTTGAATTTGACGGAAACTGATCGAAACGATCGAATCAGATTGCGATACATATCTCATTATGTTCAGAATGGGGGTAATTAGCTATGGACGACAGTCGATGGGTCTCGTTTTGAGGTCGAAACAAAAAGTCAACTTTATGGAAATTAAATAAAATAAATAATATATAAAACCCTTTCTTTTCACTTAAGACCCCCCTCTTCGTTATTCATAACGAGGAAAAAAAATGAAAAGAAAAAAATGAAAACCCAACATCGAAGGCGACATGGCCTCCCCCCCCCCCCAGATCCGACGCGCCGCCCTCCTCCCTACCTCCGCCTGAGATGGCGACGGCCCTCCCCCTTCTCTCGATTCTCCTCTCCCCTTCCGCCGTTCAACCCCCAAACGCGCCCCACGTGAACCCCAATCTGATCCCCCTACCGACTCCCCCCCCGCCGATCATCACCTTCCCCTCCGCCTCCTCCCTCTCTCCTCCCTCCTTCCACTGAAAACAGGCTGCCTCCGACCACACCTCCCGTCCCCAGCGCCGAAGTAAACAGCCCCCCTTCTAATTTTCAACAGTAAGTTTTCTTTTCTTTTATTTATTTTTCTTCTTTATTTATTTAATGTAAATAAACTTTAAATAGATTAGAAAAATAAGTGGTATATATATATATGATGATTTACTATTTTTATTTAGACAATAAAGTATAAAGTTTCGGTTTTTATATATTGAATAGCGAGATAAAAATCTGATTTTTATCATATGTATGTTGAAATAAAAATATAATTTTTATAATATAGAAAGATTAAAAATATAATTTTTATAAAGTAGAAGTATTGAAAATATAATCTTTATATTTGAAAAGGCGAAATCTTTATATTTGAAAAGGCGAAATCTTTATACAGAAAATAGCGTGATAAAAATATAATCTTTATTATATGAACATCGATGTAAAAATAGAATTTTTTTATCTATATAGTAGCGATGTAAAAATAGAATTTTTATCCATATGGAGTGATTATAAAAATATGATTTTTATATGCATAGCAACAATATAAAAATGTGATTTTTATATATGTAGTGGCTACGGGCAACGAAAGTGGCAAAAGGCTAGAACAGTGATGACTTCTACATAAGAAGAGTCGAGGCGTTTGGATTAGCTAGTCAGTGAGAACTTCTCACGTTAAATTTTCTTTTCTAGTTAAATATATATACTAGGATGAAGACGGTGCTTAGCAGCACCCGACACCCGTCGTCCACAGACCATGGATGGCTTGTTTGTTTGATTGATGTGTTATGAAAATTGATTGTGTTGTGGAATGATTGAAAAATAAATATTCATGTGTTGAAATAAATATTCATGTGTTGAAATAAATTAATTATCGTTAGAAATATAATTTTTAACGTGAATGTGAATAAATAAATATTCATTTACAAACCGGACGGTTTGTTTATGTACATCTATTTGAAGGACATTTATTGGGACGATAAATTTTACACATCGCCTAACTGCACAAATAAAAATCTGTGTTTGTTGATTTGAAACCCCACACGGGTATTGGGATATAATACGGCATACACTAATCCTAGTAATTAGTTGTATGTCGATCGATTGATTGACAGGTTGTTATAAGCGTTAGATATCTATATTTGATGCTTATACAGAGTAGTGCACTTTGGATGATTGTTGATTGTTTATCGTTGCTATTATATACATGTGTTGTATGGAATCCATATAATTAACGTTATATGGTAATTGATTGGGCCCCATTCCAATTGGAAAATTAAAGAATATTATAAAATAAAGGTTCATGTGTTGACATTACTCATCCGTTGAGATTAGCCATGTGTTGAATGAAATATTTTAACAATAAAATTTACATCTTTATCATATATAAAATTAGAAACTAACTGGAAAATAGATAAGATGAGTGGTCTCCTGGATATTGATCTGATGTTGGTGTCGGCCTTCGGTGTTAATATTTAGGGAATCGTTCTCTTACTAATTTACGGTTGGAGTCTGATTTGAAATCAAACGATAGATACCATAATTTTTATAAAATATATTAAATAACAAAAATAGTCGCGCGTTGACAGTACTCATCCGTTGAGATTAGTCATGTATTGAAAAAAAAATAGATTCATTTGTTGAATAGAATAACGAAGTTATTGAAAAATATAAAGCCGTGTTGATTAGAATTGCGCTATTTTGACGCGAACGATATTTATATCGATTATATTCGTTTTTATAATGAATATTGAAAAGAGATTTAAGATTTCGAATTGAATTGAATATATAACGAATTCGAATTGAATTGAATATAAAACGAATTCGAATTGAATTGAATATAAAACGAATTCGAATTAAATTGAAAACGAATTGAAATAGAATGAAAATCAATTTGAAATTAATTCAAATTGAATTGAGATTTGAATTGAATTGAATTGAATTTAAAACGAATTTATAAGGAAAAATTCAATTTTGATTTGAATTTGAAATGGAAGTTGAAATTGTTTTGAAAACGAATTTAAAACTATTTATAAAATTCGTTTTAAATAGAAATCGACGAAATATATATTATATATATAATATAATGGCCTGAATAGAACGCGCCGCACCACGGCAGTTCGTGAATTTCGACCATTGATTTCGAACGGACATTACGGGAGATTCGACCGTCGAATTCTCCTAAAACCAGAACCTTGGGTTCGTATCGAAAAGAGCTTTCTAACAAATATTAGAAATTTGAAATTTAACGGTTGGATTTGGAGATATGTCCAAATCAATTTCAGAAAAGGTTGCTGTAAGTGCAGTTCGATGGCCGTTGTTGGAAATCGACTGTACGAGCCTTGATAAAATTATTAAAAATATCAATAATCGGTGTAAAATCATAAGAAATGATTTGGGAAAAACTAGGATGAAAAACTCCATATTTGAAAAGATAAAAATAGATTTTTATCGAAATGAACTAGTTTTGAACTAGAATTAAAACCCAATTATTTTTAAATAAATAAATTGGATTGGAAATGCGTTTTAAATAACCAGAATTTCTAATATATTTAATTGGAATGGAATTAGAATTGATTTGTGGGTTTATCGTGAACGACGTTTTAAATAACACTTGTTCTTTAACCCGATGATAAATAGAATGTGATTTGGGTCTATCGTGAACTGTGTTTTAAATGACATTAGTTCTTTAACCCAGCAAAAGGAGTTTTAATGAATCTGTAATTAGATTGAAATGTGAATTGATAAGTTAAATTATCAAATTTGGAAAGTGAGCGAGAATGGAGAATCACCAGTTTTGCTCCAAAACGATAGCTAAATCTTTAATTAGATTTGAACGTGAAATGGTAATTAATTTTACCGATAACACCGTGGTATTAGATATGAAGTACTACCAGTTTGGCTTCATCGGATAAATAGGTTGGGATTGGGAAATAAAATAAATAATTACTTCGGTGAGGTTCGCTAATCCCGACTAGTTTGAAATGATATCCAAAGAATGATTAAAGAATAAATTTAAAAGAATTTATCTTTGATAAAAATTAATGGGAACTTTTCCCTAAGAATGTGAAATTTAGAAACTAACTGAGGTTAGCTAAGAAGAATGGTTTCCTGGGTATTGATCTGATGTTGGTTTCGGCCTTCGGGGTCAATATTTGGGGAATTGTTCTCTTGCTAATTTACGGTTAGTGACTAATGAATTGGAATGAGGCGTATGTTGTGTTTGTGTAACACTTATTTAAAATATACGCGAGTTATTCGGAAAGACCAGGTTTATCCCATTCTGAATAACTGATACGACGATAAGTCGAAGATGAAGACGGTGGTCGAAGACCGGAAGTCTTCACATCGTCTGGGTGATTACTGGTGATCTTGATTGGGCTGTACACCCAAGATGAGGGAATTAGTTGGTGGTCGTCGAGACGTACTTGGAGATCGATGGATATGTGAGGAAAGTGCCTCCGGTTTCGTTCAGACCCAGAACGAATTTATAAATGGATTGTGTGTCTGACATTGGATTTTATTCTGTGTTGATTGATTTCTGTTAAATATATATCTGTTTGGCGGCGGAGAATTTATTCTCTTGCTTAACGCCCTTCTCTGAGACGAACGAGCTTAGAGGTTATATATAGATAGATATCAATCGCATGGCATGAATTGCCTGTGTGGCATGTTGAGTTGCATTGATCAAGGCTTCTGTTGAAAAGCAAAGTTTTGTGGTTGAGGATCAAAGCACGACCTACGTGGCATAGCTTTGTGTATAACGTGAATTCGCGAGCCTCACACCTCGGTATGAGTCAAAAACGGGATGAGGAACCAAGGAGTGCACGACGTTTCTTTCTAGCTATGGGGGTGTCAATGCTTAAACTGGCTGTCATTTATATACTTTTCACCTTTGTGGTTTGGATGCGAGGCGCCTCGATTATAGGTCCTATAGGGCCAGGAAACATGTGTTCAGGAATAATTAATCCTCAATCGTAAGGGAGGACCGGTCTTGGAGGATCCTAGGGGTTACCCAGAGTGTGTAGTCCTGAGGCATTTGCTAGAGTGTCTCGAATCGGAGAGGAGCTTGCCCCTTGCCTCGACTCATGACTGAAATCCAATTTCCAATACGTGATGTTTCGGTTTTATTTGTAGAGCCTAGTATGGTGACATAGTAGCATGGGATACTATGCCGTCTATGATTGATATTTATGATTGAAGTTGTGTTGACACTTTATACTATAATAGTATCAAAATGATTTGTTTTAAACGTACCAAGCATGTTTGGCTATTATAAGGGAAAACCCTATCCTCCGGCTTGCGTTGCATTGTGTGATGAATCCTGGGTCTTATAATAGCTTCATTTTTCGAAAAAGCATTGCGTTGTCTATTCTATGCACTGGTGTTCTTGGGAGGAAACCCGTTCCGTGTTATACGACGTGGTCCCTTGAATTACTCTCTTTTAAAGTAAAGTTTTAAATAACTGTTTTAGTTCTCACACCAATCACATGACTGACCTGGAGTTTATTGTTTTAACCTAAACTCTAGGTGCCCTTATTTTCAACACGGGCAGCTAGTAGTTTTGGTTTTGTAGATTTATATTCACAGGATCCTGATTTACAGCTGGAACAATGCCCGGAAAGCTCTGTATCCGTGTATTACTTTCAGTTGTGTTTTATATTATTTTTCCGCTGCTATGTAATTTATTGTAATCTCTGATATTCTTTGTTGTATAATATTTATTCATACTCTATATATTCTTGTATTCTGATGGAATTGTTGTAATAAATAATGAAATGTTATTCTGTTTGCGTTCCAATTTGTCCTGTTCTCAAAACGATCAGGGGTTTCAAACGATCTTGGTTGTTTTAACGATCGATTCAGATCGAGCGAAATTCTTTACTGTCAAATTTGGTATCAGAGCTTTGGTTTACAAAGCTCGAGAACAAGACACATTAGAACCATACGAAAGAATTCATCAGATATTGGATTAGTAATATCCAATGAGAATGACTCGTTAGAGATGGGAACAGTAGTATCCTAGAACGAGTGTGAAGAGTATATTTTTCAAATGAAAACAATATTGTTTTGAAAATTTAAACCATTTTATACGTATTTGAATATTTTATTTATATTAAACTTGGACGATCCAATATATAAAGATTTTGCATATACGCGTCATGAACGTATATTCGAAGTTTTAATATACTGGATAGATATAGAATCACACTCTAGTCGCCCGGACATGATTCTGATGATGGCGCGCCATCACCAGTATTTATTTTCGTGTTTCGAAGATGTGGTATCTATATATTTCCATTAGACTGGTGTGAGAACCGAAATTAGATAGGATTATTTGTTGTGATTTGGCATAAAAAACACGACTTTTTGTATATGTATCAAAATTATGAATTTGAAACGTTAATCCACTAATTGATTGATGTTTGTGTTGTTTGTTTATTTGTTTGATAATTTTGAACCAGTATGCCTAATTGTATCAAATATTGAATTGTATCAAAAATTATTTGCAATTTGCATGCATATACATGTATATCTACTGAACAGGTCATAGCAAGGAGGCTAGAGCAGAGAATAAAATTGTTTGCCCGACAAATAGGTACATGTTTACCATAATTTACTGTTTTGTTTGGGTGATGATGATTTTATGAGCCGATTGGCTAGCCGCTTGGCTTTTTCTTTTTCTTTTTGAGATCAGAGGGCCTATATGGCAATTTCGGGATTTTCTCGGTGCTCCTGGTGTAGGGGAGGTTATGGCGAAATTTTTCGGAAATTTAGGGTGTTAGCCAAACTTTTGAAAAATTTGAAAAGTTCTTAGAAACTGAAAAATTGAAGAACTTAAGCCGTAGTCAAAATAATGGAAGTTGGGTTGATTTGTTAAACAACTTTCAGCTTTGTTCCTTTTCGAGGACGAAAAGTTTTAAGTGGGGGAGATTGTAACAACCCGGAAATGCGAGCCAATTTAAAAAAAATTATTTTGGCAATTTTAACGAATTTTGAATATTTAAAATGAATTATTTTAAATAATATCGACAAGAAATTTATTTTGAATATAATTCGAATGTATATATTTATATAGATCGTCGTTAGAATATAAATAATTATATATAATTATAAAAAGGAATTGAAAATGGCGCGGTAGTTCGATAATTCGATTTCAAAATTCAAATGAACATACCGGGTGCAAAATAAACTGGATTTTGGCGAAACCAAAATTATTAGAATCTAATTGAGAATATCTTTCCAACGAATCTGAAGAATCAAAATTTCATAGCGGGGATCAAAAGATACGTCCAGTTGAAAATTCAGAATAGTCGCTATGAAATTCAGGCCCTTAAAAATGGAAATTTTGCAAATGACCTCGGATTTCGACGAAACCACTTTTGTTGGATCTGTGATGTCAAGTTATTGCTAGGTTTCAAATTTCATAATTTTTCGAATCGATATGTGAGCGTGGAAAAGGAAAACGCATTTGACCAGTTTCAGTTGAATTTAATCGACTGGAAAATGGCCATTTTTCCGACGGCCTCAGAATTCGACGAAATTAGTTTTGTTAGGACCGTATCGTCAATACGAAGTTAGAAAATATTTTTCGGGAATTTTTCTAGTTAGTATGTGGCCCCGGTAAATTGAAATGTGCGTTCAAATTTAATATATAGAGTTATATTTTGAATTTGACGGAAACTGATCGAAACGATCGAATCAGCTTGCGATACATATCCCATTGTGTTCAGAATGCGGGTAATTAGCTATGGACGATAGTCGGTGGGTCTCGTTTTGAGGTTGAAACAAAAAGTCAACTTTATGGAAATTAAATTAAATAAATAATATATAAAACCCTTTCTTTCACTTAAGACCCCCCCCCCCCTTCGTTATTCAGAACGAGGAAAAAGAATGAAAACGCGACATCGAAGGCGACAGGGCCTCTCCCCCCCTCCAGATCCGACGCGCCGCCCTCCTCCCTACCTCCGCCTGAGATGGCGACGGCCCTCCCCCTCCTCTCGATTCTCCTCTCCCCTTCCGTCGTTCAACCCCCAAACGCACCCCACGTGAACCCCAATCTGATCCCTCTGTCGACTCCCCCCCTCCGATCATCTCCTTCCCCTCCGCCTCCTCCCTCTCTCTTCCCTCCTTCCGCTGAAAACAGGCTGCCTCCGACCACACCTCCCGTCCCCAACGCCGTAGTAAACAGCCCCCCCTCTTCTGATTTTCAACAGTAAGTTTTCTTTTCTTTTATTTATTTTTCTTCTTTATTTATTTAATGTAAATAAACTTTAAATATATTAGAAAAATCAGTGGTATATATATATATGATGATTTTCTATTTTTATTTAGACAATAACGTATAAAGTTTCGTTTTTATATATTGAATAGCGAGATAAAAATCTGATTTCTATCATATGTATGTTGAAATAAAAATATAATTTTTATAATATAGAAAGATTAAAAATATAATTTTTATAAAGTAGAAGTATTGAAAATATAATCTTTATATTTGAAAACGCGAAATCTTTATATTTGAAAAGGCGAAATCTTTATACAGAGAATAGCGTGATAAAAATATAATCTTTATTATATGAACATCGATGTAAAAATAGAATTTTTTTTATCAATATAGTAGCGATGTAAAAATAGAATTTTTATCCATATGGAGTGATTATAAAAACATGATTTTTTATATGCATAGCAACAATATAAAAATGTTATTTTTATATATGTAGTGGCTACGGGCAACGAAAGTGGCAAAAGGCGAGAACAGCGATGACTTCTACATAAGAAGAGTCAAGGCGTTTGGATTAGCTAGTCAGTGAGAACTTCTCACTTTAAATTTTCTTTTGTAGTTAAATATATATATACTAGGATGCAGACGGTGCTTAGCAGCACCCGACACCCGTCGTCCACAGACCATGGACGGCTTGTTTGTTTGATTGATGTGTTATGAAAATTGATTGTGTTGTGGAATGATTGAAAAATAAATATTCATGTGTTAAAATAAATATTCATGGGTTGAAATAAATTAATTATCGTTAGAAATATAATTTTTAACGTGAATGTGAATAAATAAATATTCATTTACAAACCGGACAGTTTGTTTATGTACACCTATTTGAAGGACATTGATTGGGACGATAAATTTTACACATCGCCCAACTGCACAAATAAAAATCTGTGTTTGTTGATTTGAAACCCCACACGGGTATTGGGATAAAATACGGCATACACTAATCCCAGTAATTAGTTGTAAGTCTATCGATTGATTGACAGGCTGTTATAAGCGTTAGATATCTATATTTGATGCTTATACAGAGTAGTGCACTTTGGATGATTGTTGATTGTTTATCGTTGCTATTATATACATGTGTTGTATGGAATCCATATAATTAACGTTATAAGTTAATTGATTGGGCCTCATTCCAATTGGAAAAATAGCTGTAACGACACGGATTTCGCTCGGACCTAATCGATCGCTAAATCGACCAAGACCGTTCGAATCCCGTATACGCTAACTCTGGGTATACAACACATTAGAACAAATAACCGAAGGCTTTTATAAATATCATAATAATGTTACATCAGAGTAGAGAATATCAGAGTATATCGAAATATAATAATACAATGGAAGATGATTTTACAATAAATGTAATACAATGCACAGCGGAAATATAAAATAACACAGCGGAAGACGATAAATGCCTGGACACAGCTTAAAGCTTCAATCCAGAATCTTGCTCAATATATCTGCAAAATAAAACTACTCAACTGCCCGTGTGGAAAATAGGAGCACCCGAATTTGCAAGGGAGAAGCAAACTACAGGTCAGTCATGGGACTGGTGTGAGAAACTCTAAACAGTTATAACCTTATATAAATCATATGGCATATCACGGGACCACGCCGCTAACGCGGAACGGGTTTACCCCCATGAATGCCAGTGTATAAACAACAATCAATATAGATATATGGATCTACTATGCATCAATCAACATGCAATATCCCAATCTACCCACTTAGATTAATCACTACACTTAGATTTTCCAAATCCAATTCAATTTGCAGAGATTATTCCTTTGGATTATATTCCCAATTTCTTATTTCAAATTATTTGAAATACCTATCTAACTTTCTAAATCAAAGCAGATTTCACTTCGGGATCTCAAATCAAATCGTTTGGAAATATGAATTCCAAAACATAACAATGCATACAAACAAGTATGCAACCAAATATCGTGCTCCCCATCGACAAGACAAAGGGTACGCACCTCGCAACTCGATATATAAATGTGCACCTGCCCCCACATAGGGGCAGGCTACACCGACGTTGCACCTACCCCACACAGGAGCAGGCTACACCGACCTCTCACCCATACTTTTAGTCTCAGGGTCACCCGACTCTTTAGCCACATACTAAATCATTTCATATCCCGAAGTAGGGAAAATCATTTCACAACATAATAATCACAAGTACTTTCAAAATTTAGTACTTCACATCAGTAATTCACACATATGATCAGTCACTATTAATCACATAACCTTTGAGCTCGTACGTCTCAAAGAAGGGGGTTAAGCAAGAGAATAAATTCTCTGCCACCAAACAGATACATCATCAATAGCAACTAATCGAATATGCGATGAACCACAATGTAACATATAATACATTTCTAAATCATTTTAGAAATCATCGGGTTTTGGGCCTCGAAATCCTTTCTGTTTTATAAAACATTTTTATAAAACATTACCTATCCAAAATCGGGAATACATTTCTTTTCACTTAAGAAAAATATCATTTCATAATCATTCATTAAATTTGAAATGAACACAACATCGCTAAACACCTTATCGTCAAATCGTGAAGTGTTTCACAAGGTGTTAGCACACAGATGTTTCTACCCAACCCAATGCTAAATGTAAAAGCATATTTTTCTCGTAAACTGGTCGAGCACAATCCAAACAATCAATCAATCAAATTTGACATTAAATACAAGGTTTTGAATAGAGATAGTATCGACTTACATTCAACATCAAATCCTGAAATCAACAAATATCATATCAGGAATAACGATATCGATATCTTCCAAATTCCAATCACAATATCTGTATAATCACGGAATCCAATATTGAAAATATCCAAAGATAATTTCAATTCAAATCCAATCCAATTTATTTATTTATAACCATTGGATTATTTTTCTAGTTAATAACTAGTTCGTTTCGATAAAAATATATTTTTATCTTTTCAAATATGGAATTTTTCAACCAAACTCTTTCCAAATCATTTAATATGATTTTACACAATTTATTGCTATTTTTAATAATTTTATCAAGGCCCGTACAGTCGATTTCCACAACGCCATCGAACTGCACTTACAACGACCTTTTCCAAATTTGATTTGGACATAATTCCAAATCCAACCGTTAGATTTCAAATTTGTCATATTCATTAGAAAGCTCTTTTCGATACGAACCCAACGGTTCCGGTTTCAGGAGAATCCGACGGTCGGATCTCCCGTAATGTCCATTCGAAGTCAATGGTCGAAATTCGCGAACTACCGCAGCGCGGCGTGTTCTATTCAGGACATTATATATATATAATCTATATTTTGTCGATTTCTATTTAAAACGAATTTTATAAATCGTTTTAAATTCGTTTCCAAAACAATTTCAACTTCCATTTCAAATTCAAATCCAAATTGAATTTTTTCTTATAAATTCGTTTTAAATTCATTTCAATTCAATTCAAATTTCAAATTCATTTCAATTCGAATTCCTTTTCTATTCAATTCAATTCGAATTCATTTTCTATTTAGTTCAATTCAAATTCATTTTCTATTCAATTCAATTCGAATTCATTTTCTATTTAATTCAATTCGAATATTTCATATACATCGTTTTCATTTCATATATATATATATTCAATTTTCAATATATACGATATTTTCACTTTCAATATATACGATATTTTCACTTTCACTATATACGATATTTTCACTTTCATTATATACGATATTTTCACTTTTCATATATACGATATTTTCACTTTTCATATATACGATATTTTCACTTTTCATATATATATATATATTTCACATCGCGATCAATTTTCACACAGAATACAACCAAACAAACAAGTCGTCCATGGTCTGTGGACGACAGGGAACAGTTCATATATGCAGTTATGAAATAAATAGCTGTACAGAAAATTTAAAGTGAGAGAATTCTCACCGTGGTCGGTTTCAGTTCTGTTTTGATTTGAATTTCTGGTCCGGTTCAGGTCTGAAATTGCCTGAAATTCTGATTGGCTCAGTTTTCGTTCTGGTCCCTTCTGAAATGTAGTGTTCGCTGAGACGATCGCATAGCAACTGAAATCACTGAATTTCGTTTTCATATGAAAAAGTTATTGCATTTTAAACATTTGGATAACTAAATATATAATTAATTAAATAAAAATCCTAGTTAATTCTTAATTACCCTTAATAGCCGTCTTCCCCAATTCTATTTCGATCTGGAAAACACGAACTGGCCACGCGAGAGAAATCCGTCTGCCGCCCCATCATCCTCAAACCGGACGATCATCGCCGGTCGCTAGGAGGACGGTCGGAGCCTCCTCAGCCCACGCCTCCACTGGCGTTGATCTCGGTGCAACCCCAGCCCTCCAAAGCGGTCTCGAACGTGGTGATTTTGGGCTAAGAAATCTCCCAATCCATAAAACATTTTTAGATCTCAACCAGTCATATTATAGAGCTCGTTTAGCTCTTCGATTTCCTTTAAAAAGTTTGGAAATTTATTGTGTGAATTTGAAGATCGAATGGAAGAAAGGTGGAGCAATTTCTGTCGTCGGTTTCTTCAGTGGAGGCGCGGCTGATAGAATGCTAGGGTTTTAGTGGAAAAAGGAAATTTATATATTTTATTTAATATTATTTTAATTTCAAAAATACATGTTCATCGATACGATCTCCAAATCGAACCCAACGACTGTCGCCCCTAGCTAAATACCCCCATTCCGAACATAATGGGATATGTTTTGTGAGCCAGTTCAACTGTTTCAATCAGTTTTCCTTCAAATTAAAATATAAAACATTCAATATTTAATTTGAACGTACATTTCAATTTGCCAGGGCCACAAACTGAATCTAAAAATTCCCAAAAAATAAATCTAGCTATGTTTTAACGATACGGTCCTAACAAAACTAGTTTCGTCGAATTCTGAGACCGTTTGAAAAATGGCCCATTTCTGGTCGATCCAATTTAATAGAAATCGACCAAACACATTTTCCTTTGCCACGCTCACATACTAACTTCAAAAATTATGAAATTTGAAACTTGGCAATAGTTTAACATCCCGGATCCAACAAAAGTGGTTTCGTCGAATTCCGAGGTCGTTTGCAAAATGGCCATTTTCACGGGCTATATAAATTCCATAGCGACCTTTCTGAAAATTCAATTAGCCATAACTTTTGCTTCTCGCTATGAAACTTCGATTTTTCAGATTCGTTAGAAAGATATTCACTAACAGATTTAACTATTTTTGGTTTCACTCAAATCCGTTTTGTTTTGCACCCGGTACAGTCAGTCAAAGTTTGAATTCAAATTTTGAAACTGCCGCGTCATTTCAGGCCTTGTTTATAATTAGAATTAATTATATTCATTTTCAAATGTCAATTCAAACTTACTTTTCATCGTTATTATTTAAAATATTTATTTTAAATATTTAAAATCCACTATTTTAGCCAATTTAAAAAAAATCAATTGGTTCAGATTTTCTGGGTCGTTACAGCCCCTCGCGCGCCGCCATCTTCGACAACACCTCCACCCCTCGCGCCTCTCTCCCTCTCTCCTCTTCTAAACGTCGTGACCCCCAAACCCAACGCCCAAACATCAAAACCCGCGACCACCGCCCCCCTTTTCTGACCAGCGCCACCCTCCACCGCCTAGCCGCGCCTCCCCCTGACCAGCAGGCCCCAAAACCACCTCCTCAGCCTCCGCCAGCGACCATGGACCCCCTTTTCCTCTAAAATACTAATTTTTAATTATTTCTGAATTTGCAAATAACCCCCTGAAGCCCACAACACCCGCGAGCATCCCTCCTTCGATCGAAAAGCAATGTGAGCTTTTATTTTTATTTTAATTTGTTTATATAGTTAAAAATGCGATCTTTTACTATATAAACATGTATAAAAATATGATTTTCATTTATATGATAGTAGCGATCAAAAATATGATTTGTAACATAGTAAAGGTTCGATTTTTATATGGTTAAGAATATAAAGTTGTGATCTTTAATTGTGTAAAGTTATGAATTTTAACACGGTAAAGATATGACTTTTAACACGGTAAAAATATGATTTTTTATAAAGAAAAGATTGGATTCTTATAGTTATAAAGTTAGGATTTTCTTTATATGTAGAAAGGAGAGACTTTTATAGGTAGAAAGGCGAGATAAAAATATGATTTTTCATATGAATAGCATAATTAAAATACGTTTTTATTATATGTGTAGTGTTATAAAAATATAATCTTTATATAGGAGGTAGCGTTGTCAAAAATATAATTTTTAACATATACCGCGTGAAACAGATCTCGTTGGAAACACGGCGAAGTTTTCCTACATATGAAGAGTCGCGGCGAATTGGTTTTGCTAATCGGTGAGAACTTCTCACTTTAAATGTTCTTTTCTAATTAAAAATATATACTAGGATGCAGACGTTGCTTAGTAGCACCTGACACCCGTCGTCCACAGACCATGAACGACTTGTTTGTTTGGTTGTGTAGTTGATAGGATTATTGGTTTGAATTTGGTTGTTTGGGTGAAATGGAAATGATTAGATTGGTATGTGTATGGCGCAGGCCATTATTAGACTGAGAATAAGGCTAGGCCTTATCCTGTTTCTAGTATCGTGCCGTTATGCCGCCGAAATTTTCTAAAATATGTTAGAAAAATAAAAATATCATTTTATTGAATAAATGAACTGAAGAATATTCATAGGTTGAATAAAATATTTTGGTCATTAAAAATATAATTGTTAACGTGTATGTTAATAAAATAATTATTCATTTACAAATCAGACGATTTGTTTATGTACACTGATTTGACTGATATTGATTGGGACGATAAATTTTACACGTCGCCCAACTGCACAAATAAAAATATGTGTTTGTTGACTGAAACCCCACATAGGTATTGGGATGATATTTGTCGTACACTAATCCCGATTGTTTAGTTGTATGTCAATCGATTGGTTAACAGACACTTGTGTAGTGCACTTTGGATGTTGGTTGATTACTTATCACTGGTATTATATACATGTGTTGTATGGAATCCATATAATTAACATTATATGGTAATTGATTGGGCCTCATTCCAATTTGGAAAATAAAGAATATTATAAAATAAAGAATCATGTGTTGAATAAAATAAAGATTCATGTGTTGAATAGAGTAAAGATTCATGTGTTGAATAGAATGAATATTCATGTGTTGAAACTTATTCATGTGTTGAACGAAATATATTAGCAATAAAATTCACATCTTTATCATATATAAAATTAGAAACTAAGTGGAAACTAGTTAAGATGAGTGGTTTCCTGGGTATTGATCTGATGTTGGTTTCGGCCTTCGGGGTTAATACTTAGGGAATCGTTCCCTTACTAATTTATGGTTAGAGGCTGATTAAGAATTAAACGATATAAAATCACAATTTCATCGAATATATAAAATAACAAAAATAGTCATGTGTTGACAATACTCATGTGTTGAGAATATTCATGTGTTGAACAAAATATTTATACAATAAAATTCACGTTTTTATTGTAAGTAATAATTAATAAAAATTCATGTGTTGAATAAAATATATATTCATGTGTTGAAGAAAATATTCATTTGTTGAATAGAATAACGAAGTTATTGAAATATATAAAGCCGTGTTGATTCGATTTGGGCCATTTTGACGCGAACGATATTTATATCGATTACATTCGTTTTTATAATGAATATAGAAAAGGAAGCGATTTCAAAACCTAATATTTTGAAAATATTACCATTTATATATTAATGATATGGAATATTCAATTTTGATTTAAAATTGAATATGAAGTTGAAATTGTTTTTAAAACAAATTTGAAACGATTTATAAAATACGTTTCGAATTGAAATCGACGAAATATATATAATATATATATATTATATATATTAAATGGCCTGAATAGAACGCGCCGCGCCGCGGCAGTTCGCGAATTTCGACCATTGACTTCGAATTGACGTTACGGGAGAATCATCCGTTAGATTCTCCTGAAACCGGAACCGTTGGGTTCGTATCGAAAAGATTTTTCCAATGAATATTAGAAATTTGAAATCTAACGGTTGGATTTGGAATTATGTCCAAATCAAATTTGGAAAAGGTCGCTGTAAGTGCAGTTCGACGACCGTTATTGGAAATCGACTGTACGGGCCTTGATAAAATTATTAAAAATATCAATAATTTGTCTAAAATCATAATAAATAAATTGGAAAGAATTGGAATGAAAAATTCCATGTTTGTAATGATAAAAATATATTTTTACCGAAATGAATTAGTTTATTACTGGAAATCTGTAAAGATGGATGGTTTCCTGGGTATTGAACTGATGTTGGTTTCGGCCTTCGGGGTTAATATTTGGGGAATTGTTCTCTTACTAATTTACAGTTAGAGACTGATAGAATGGAATGTGATTTTGGGTTTATCGTGAACCGTGTTTTAGATGACATTGGTTCTTTAACCCAGTTAAAGACAGGATATTGTTTTTTGGGAAGATTAAAACTAAGTGAATTTTAATGAATCTTTAATCAGATTGAAATGATCGAGAATGGAGTATCTCCAGTTTTGCTCCAAGCGATAGTTAAATCTTTAATTAGATTTGAGCGTGAAATGGTAAGTAATATTTACCGATAACACAGTGGTGTTAGATATGGAGTACTACCAGTTTTGCTCCATGGGATGAATAGGTTGGGATTAGGAAATAAAATAAATGATTACTTCGGTATGGTTCGTTAATCCCGACTAGTTTAGAAAACCGTAATATGGTTTGAAATGATATCCAAAGGAAGATTAAAGAATAAATTTAGAAGAATTTATCTTTGATAAAATTAATGGGAACCTTTCCCTACGAATGTGAATATTTGAATAAAAGAATACTCTAAATTGGAATGAGGTGTATGTTTTGTTTGTGTAATTCTTGTTTATTATATGCGCGGGTTATTCAGAAAGGCTGGGTTTATACCCATTCTGAATAACTGATTCGACGATAAGTCAAAGATGAAGACGGTGGTCGAAGACCGGAGGTCTTCACATCGTTTGGATGATTACTGATGATCTTGATTGGGCAGTACACCCAAGAGGAGGGAATCAGTTGGTGATCGTCCAGACGTACTTGGAGATCGATGGATATGCAAAGAATAAGGTTTCTCCAGTTTCATTCAGTCCTAGAACGAACTTGTAAATGGACTGCGTGTCTGACATTGGATTTTGTTCTGTATTGATTGATCTCTATTAAATATATATCTGTTTGGCGGTGGAGACTTTATTCTCTTGCTTAACGCCCTTCTCTGAGACGTACGAGCTCAGAGGTTATATATCGATAGAAGTCAGTCGCATGGAGTGAATTGCTGGTGTGGCATGCCTAAGTGGCGATGATCAAGGCTTATGTTGAAAAGCAAAGTTTTGTGGTTGATGATCAAAGCACGGCCTATGTGTAATAGCTTTGTGTATGGCGTTAATTCGCGAGCCTCACACCTCGGTATGAGTCAAAAACGGGATAAAGACCCAAAGAGAACGCGACGTTTCTTTCTAGCTATGGGTAGTGTCAGCGACTTCTAGCCCTGACATTTATATACTATTACCTGTGTGGTTGTTGGATGCGAGGCGCCTCGGATATAGGTCCTATAGGACCGGGAAACGTGTGTTCAGGAATAATTAATCCTCAAAAGTAGGAGAGGACCGGCCTTGGAGGTTCCAAGGATCGCTGTGTGTGGTCCTGAGACATTTGCTAGAGTGTCCCGAACGGAGAGTAGCTTGCCCCTTGCCTCGACTCATGACGAAAATCTAATTTCCAATAAGTGACATTTCGGTTTTATTTGTAGAGCCTAGTATGGCGACATGATATTTGGTACCCATGCCGTCTATGATTGATATATTTATATTCGAAGTTATTTTCTTCACTTATAGTAATAATAAAAGATTAAATTTCGCGTATCAAGCATTACTTGGTTGTTATAAGGTAAAACCCTTTCCTTCGGCTTGCGTTGCATTATGTGAGGGGACCTGGGTCTTATTACAGCTTCATTGTTCTTTATTTAGCATTGCGTTGTTTGCTTATGCACTGGTATTCTTGGGGTAAAAACCCGTTCTGTGTTATACGGCGTGGTTCCTTGATTTACCGAACTTTAAAAATCAAATTAGTAACTGTTTTAGTTCTCACACCAGTTACATGACTGACCTGGAGTTTATTGTTTTAACCTAAACTCTGGGTGCCCTTATTTTCCGCACCTGCAGCTAGTAGTTGGGTTTTCCAGATTTATATTCACAGGATCCTGGTACAGCTGGAACGATACTCGGAAAGCTCTGTATCCGTGTATTTCTTTCAGTTGTGCTTTGCATTATTTTTCCGCTGCCATGTATTTAAATGTAATTTGATATTTATCAAATGTGTAATATTTATTCTACTCTGTATATTCTTGTATTCTGATGGAATTGTTGTATTAAACAATGAAATGTTCTTCTGTTTGTGTTCCATGTGTGTTGTTCTCAAAGCAATCCATTTTTTCCTTACCGGGGAAGTTACGGGTTCTCTCATTTCTAACCCTATCTCTAACGAGTTTTCTCATTCTAAGATACCACTGATCCTATCTCTAATGAGTATTCTTTTATAGGATATTTCTGATCCTACCTCTGATGAGTCTTTTGTTTAGTTCTAATGAGTTGTATCCCAAAGATTTGAGTTAACCAAAGCTCCGATACCAGCTGTAACGACAAAGATTTTGCCCCGACCTAATCGATTGCTAAATCAACCAAGACCGTTCGAATCCCGCATACACTAAATCTGGGCATACAACACATAAGAACAAATAACAGAAGACTTTTATAAACATTATAATAATGTTACATCAAAGTATAGAGTATCAGAGTACATCGAATATAATAATACAGCGGAAGATTAATTTACAATAAACTTAATACAATACAGCGGAAATAAATAACACAGCGGAAACTATCAATGCTCTGGGCACAGCTTTAAGCTTCGATCCAGAATGCTGCTTAATAAATAAATATCTGCAAAACAAGCCACTCGACTGCCCATGTGGAAAATATGGGTACCCAAGTTTGCAAGTGAAACAAACTACGAGTTATTCATAGGACTGGTATGAGAAATCTTTCTTAACTTAACTAACAATAAGGCTAATCACAGGACCACGCTGCTAACGCAGAACGGATTTACTCCATTAGATTGCCAGTGCATAAACAAAAACCATAAATAAACTTATAGATCTACAATGCATCATTCAACATGCAATTCCATAATATACCCATTTAGGCTTAATCCCTAAACTTAGATTTCAAAATCCAATTCACTTTACAGAAATTATTTCTTTGGACTTTATTTCCTGATTTCTTTTATTTCAAATCATTTGAAATACATATTTAGCTTTTATAATAAAGTAGGTTTCACTTTGGGATCTCAAAAACAAAATATTTGGAAATATGAATTCCAAAACGTAACAATGTATACAAACAAGTATGCAACCAAATATCGGTCATGTTCCCTCAGACAAGGATGTATGCTCCCTAACCAATATATATATATATATATATATATATATATATATATATATATATATGCACCTAACGGCTACACTAACGATGCACCATCCTACCTATGGGGGAAAACATACACTGTCCTCCACTTTTAGTCACTCTTGGGTCACCCTCATCTTTAGCCACATACTAAATCATTTTATATCCCGAAGTGGGGAAGATCATTTTATAACATAATAATCACACGTACTTTCAAACTATAGTGCTTCACATCAGCAATTCACACATATGATCAGTCACTATTAATTGCATAACCTTTGAGCTCGTACATCTCAAAGAAAGGTGTTAAGCAAGAGAATAAATTCTCCACCACCAACAGATATGTTATCAATAGCAACTAATTGGATACGCGATGAACCACAATATAAAACCATAATAAACTTTAAAATCATTTCGAAATCATCGGGTTTAGCCCTCGAAATCCTTTTTGTTTTATAAAACATTTTATAAAACGTTCCCTATCCAAAATCGGGAATACTATTCTTTTTACTTAAGAAATCTCATTTCAAAATCGTTTATTAAATTTTGAAATAAACAACATCGCTAAACACCTTATAGTCAAATTGTGAAGTGTTTCACAAGGTGTTAGCACATAGATATTTTTACGCAACCCAGTGCTAAATGTAAAAACATATTTTGCTCATAAACTGGTCTAGCACAATCCAAACAACCAATCAATCACAATCAATATCAACAACCAAGTGTATTTGGTTCAACCACGTTTCACGTTATAATAAAACAGTATTTTATTGTCTACACATTCTCTATATTTCATATGTATAAATAAAAAGAAGAATTTTATTTATACAACAATTCTATATTTTATATGACAAATAAAAAGAAGACTTTTATTTTCATAACATTTTCTATATTGCTAATGACAAATAAAAAGAAGATTTTTTATTGCATAACATGTTCTATAACTGTAATGACAAAATAAAAAGATGATTTGTCAACATACATGTTTTATAACTCTAGTGACAAAATAAAAAGATGATTTGTCAACATACATGTTTTATAACTCTAATGACAAAATAAAAAGATGATTTGTTTACATAACTTATGTACATGTTTCTAATGTCAAATAAAAGAAGAGCTTTATTTGTTTACATAACATGTCCTCTAATGTCAAATAAAAAGAATTATTATTTACATAACATTTCTACATGTTTCTAATGTCAAATAAAAGAAGAGTTTTATTTGTTTACATAACATGTTCTGTAATGTCGAATAAAAAGAAGAGTTTTATTTGTTTACATAACATGTTTTACATTCTAATGTCAAAATAAAAAGAAGTATTTATTTTTCCATAATATGTTTTACATTCTAATATCAAAATAAAAGGAAGTATTTATTTTCGCATAACATGTCCAACGTTTTCTAGTGACAAGTAAAAGGGAAATTTTTATTTGACAACAATTCTATTTCAAACATGGCAAATAAAAAAAAGGATATTTTTATTGGTATACAATTTTAATATTTAACACGACAAATAAAAATGAATATTTTAATGTGTGCAAAATTCCAACATTAACATGACAAATAAAAAATGGTATTTTTATTTATGTACAAATCTATTTTTAATATAACAAATAAAAATAATATTTTTATTTGTAGCCAAATCTATTTTAACATAACAAATAAAAGGGGATATACTTATTTGTATACAATTTCAATGTTCAACATGACAAATAAAAATGATATTTTTATTTTGTCGACAATTCTAATTTAACATAACAAATAAAATGATATTTTTGTTTTGTTGGCAAATCTAATTTCAACATAACAAATAAAAATGATATTTTTGTTTTGTCGATAATTCTATTTCAACATAACGAATAAAAATGATATTTTCATTTGTGTACAAATCTAATTTCAACATAACAAATAAAAATGATATTTTTGTTTGTATACAAATCTAATTTCAACATTGCAAATAAAAATGATATTTTCATTTGTGTACAAATCTAATTTCGAAATAACAAATAAAAATGATATTTTCATTTGTGTGCAAATCTAATTTCAACATAAAAAATAAAAATGATATTTTCAATTGTGTACAAATATAATTTCAACATAACAAATAAAAATGATATTTTCATTTGTGTACAAATCTAATTTCAACATAACAAATAAAAATGGTATTTTCATTTGTAAACAAATTCTTACTTTAACATGACGAATAAAAATGATATTTTTATTTGTCTACAAATTTCAATAATTCCATTATATACAATTAAATCAAACAGATCACACCAAACAGCATAAACCAATCCAAATCAGATTGCATATAATGACAAACTAAATTTAACAGTGTATTTGAAAAAATTTCTAAACACGATAATAATTAATTAATTTTAATTATTAAAAAAGAAATCTCACATCGGTTTTACTCCTTCAAATTTGCAGCTAGCTCCATTTCAGTCCTGGTCAGTTATGTGTTGTAGTGTTTGATTTCACGATCCCAACGCAATTTGAAGCCGAATTCTGTTGTCGTACGGCAAAGTTATAGTAAATTAAACATTGAATCATTAAATATGTAATTAACTAATTTAATTAGTTATTTAATTTAGCTTAACCCTTCCTTCTAATTAGCCTTCCTTGTTTCTCGTTACTATCTGGAACAATTGAACCCATCATTATCCAAAAAGGAAACCCACGTCGTTCCCCCTTCCGACCTCTGACCGCCGATCAACTACCACCCCGAGCTCCGCCTATGCAACGCCTCCCCACGTCAGTGACCAGGGACGAGTTCGATTCCCCCTTTGCGTCAGAATCCGCCTTCGAACGACGAGGTTTTTAGCTCTAAATTCGAACTAATCTCAACACTAAACCACATCACTACCGTCCATCTTCTAGAGCTCATCGAGCTCTTCGATTTTTCCTTTGCAAGTTGTTGATTTTGATTTTCCACTTTGAAGAAAATTAGGGTTTTAATTCGGATGTTTGGGGCCACGGATTATAGAATGGCGGCGACACATATGTTTAGGGTTTGTAAATCCTAGTTATTTATAATCAATATTATTTAAATTCATTAATTCACAAAATAGCCCGTTAATTCCAACTAACTCCAAATCCAGCCCAATGAATGTTGCCTCTAGCTAGATACCCCTATTCCGGACACAATGGACTAGATCTTATCAGCCTATTTGATCGTTTCTGCCCATTTTTCTTTAAATTTAAAATATAAAACATTTAATTATTTAATTTGATCGTACATTTTAATTTTCCAGGGCCACATACTGACTCCAAAAATTTCCAAAAAATAAACCTAGCTATGTTTTGATAATACGGTCCTAACGAAACTAATTTCGTCGAATTTGGAGACCGTTTGAAAAATGGCCATTTTTCGGTCGATCCAATTTGACTGAAATTGACAAAACACGTTTTTTTACCTTGCTCACATATTAATTTCAAAAATTTTGAAAATTGGAATCTTGCAATAATTTGACTTCTGGACCAAAGTGGTTTCATCGAAAACGGAGGTCGTTTGCAAAATGGCTATTTATAAGGGCTATATATTATATTAAAGTGAAAATTAGGCTCATATCCCTAAAACATTTCAAAATATAGCGCATGTCCCCCCTAAAGTTTATATTCTAACCCGGTCCCTGTTTTAAGCTGTCGCTCCTTTTTTGTCCACTTCCGCCTATTTTTGTGCACTTACGCCTTTCCCTTTTTGACCAAAAAAAAATGCGCCACTCACTGAAAAAAATTCTAAATTCTGGAAACATCCGCAGGAGTCCACGGAAAAAACAGTTAAAAGTTGTATATTTCTATGCAACTATTGCCAGTAGTAGCATACATACATGCATATATTCATATAGTGTATTTATGTTGAAAATCTGGACTAATATATGCATATATGTATGCAACTATTACCAATAAACTGCATACATGTAAGCATATAAAGTTGAACTGAGATTCATGTGTTAAGAATAGTTGTATACATATATGCAATTATTCTGTATATATGCATGCATGTGTGCAACAAATTGAAAGGGGGTGAAGGCTTCTGAATATGCGCATGAATACATGCATGTATTCTGTACAAGAGCATAAATGAGTGAAACAATGTCCGAAAACGGTGAATGCTTGAAAAAAACAGGCCAAGTTTGAATATATGCATAAAAGGATGCGTATAATGTTATTTACCTACATATATGTATGCATTTATAATACAGTTGGACGCAACGCTGAAATATAAGCATGAATGTATGCAACTATTTAAAAACAGGTGCATCTTCGGATGCAAAAACCTGCTGTTTCGCTGATTTTGTGTTATTTTGGGTTTTGACATGATTTTTGATTGTTTTAACACCTGATTTTTTCGGTGTGTAGTGTTTTATTTAATAATGAATTATCGTGATTTTTTAATATTTTTTGATGATTTTTCGAAAAATAGGGACCTAATTTACAATAATTTTTGGACCGAACTTGAGCCTAATTAAAAACCTTAACAGGGACCTGTGCCAAACGAACCCTATATTAAATTCCATAGCGACTATTTCTAATTTTAAACTGGACATGACTTTTTATTCCCCCTATGAAATTTCAATTTTTCATATTCGGTGGAAAGATATTTTTAAACAGATTTAAATAATTTTGGTTTTACTGAAATCCGATTTATTTTGAATCCTGTACATTTAGTCAAAGTTCAAAATCAAATTTTCAAACGTCACGCCATTTCAGGCTCGCTATATAATTAAAATAAATTTATTCATTCTAACTTTACTTAAAATAAATTTTTAGCCGTTATTATTTAAAATAAATTATTTTAAATATTCAAAATTCATTAAAATAGCCAAAATAAAAATTTTAAATTGGTTCAGAATTTCCTGGTTGTTACATTCAATTTCTATTTAAAAATAGATTTTCCCTCTTTAAACTTGAATTTTATTTCATATATTTTCACGGTATCTAAATACCAATTATTTTAGGTTAATGTTGTTCAAACATCTCAACCACAGATTAGTTGTCACATCATATAATAAAATATATGAAAATCAATAATAAAATTGTTGAGGAATCCATTTGGATTCCTCCAACCTGTTTCCCTGCATCCACATATGTCAATCAACATAAATAACACTAATTCCATATCAATGTGAGATATTAAAATAAATAGAATCAGTATTCAATAACTTGTTTATATATCTATAATTATATATATATATATATTCCACCAATTAATAAGCAATCCATCCAAACAACCAACACACACAGCATTAAATCATTTTTATCGTTATTAAATAACATTTATAAAATTATGAAACTGGACATAGTTAGTGAGTTTTACTCACCTTGGTCGTTAATCGTTGAATAACGATTAATGTTCGATTGATTGAATCGAGCGTTTTATTTCATCTAAAATTGTAATATGCTCCAAATCTCTTCAGTCTAGTTCCAGTACGTAGCCTACAACCATACAATCCCATCGAATCCAAATTTGCGTAATTCTGATAATGTATGTATAAGATATTAAAATCTCTAGTTCATATATTACTTAAACTAAACCTAAACAAATTTCATTGGATTTGGACCTCACCATCCATCAGCCCATACCCGCATCATATCTGCACTCATTTATATGAACGGTTCTTCCTCCTCCATTTCAAATTAACAGAAAATCCGCTCCTCAATGTCCTCTAACCCAAATCCTGGCCCTACCTGCGCAAGAACCCAACTACACGTGAAATTCAAACTCAACTTCCTTCATCAATTCCTCATGAACATACAAACTAAATTCACCGATGAACTACTTCTCTCCTGAACTTCATATTCACCACCACGACACCAACCTCTATCTCCGTCTACCAGTAGCAACTCTGGCACCGTGTACATCAATGTATAGAAGTGCGATAGAAAATCAAGGAAACCGCCATACACGCATTCATCTTCCTCATTTATATCAATGAACTTCACGCCAACATCTCCATCATTCTCCTCTACTCCTCCTCACCATGACCATCACCTTCACCTAACTTCAACCACTCCTTGGAAATGGCGTCGTCGGCTGCTGATCAGAAAAAGGCTCAACCCTTTTGGCCTTCGAATTCCATAAAGAAAATCACACAACCTCCATTTTTTCTCGTGAATCCAAATATAATAACTAAAACGAGAATCCTTGCTTCAACCTCACAAGTTCCTTAAACCTAATGGCATGGCTCGAAATGAAGCTCCTGGAACCTATGTCGACTTCATTAGTATAGGTATATGATTGAAGATATTTTATGGTGATTTAAAATATACTGTTTTTTTTTTAGAGGAGTATTGATAGAGAAATAATTTGTTTAAGATTTGGTTTCCCATTTTCTTCGTTGTTTCGAAATACTGAAGCCAAATAATGGAAGTCTTTCCTGCGTGATTTATACCAGCAACACCTTGGCACACACGACATAGGATTATATGTTAGCTGAAAATAGTTGGAAAGAAAAGCTCAACTAGTGATTTGAAAATTCATGGCAGTGGTTAACTTTGGGATGAAGTAACGGGAATATAGGAAATTCCTAGGTGCATATTTGATTGGAACAATTCATGTTCTTAGGTATGTAGTAGGTACGGTTCTTCTACGCTATGAAAAGGAAATGAAGTACACTTCGTTGGCAACCAAGGAAATGTGTATATAAATATAATATTTGATGCTATTCAAGTTTCGTAAACCTCTTGCAATAGGCAGTCTTCAATTTTATACCACCACAGACCGGTATATAGTTTATTAATATGGTTGTCAATCTTGTTTATTACGTTATTTACTCATTTTGTTTATTAACATGCATTGTAAAAGCATACTTAAGGTTATACTTGATCATGTATGTCTTTTTACATATCTTCATCATTCTATGTAATTATTATGCTCTTACTGTTTACCGATAACAATATTTCACCATTTTACGGACCATTATAGACAAAAATAAAAATACCGTTGTGATGAGCAATGTGCCCCGATCCCGAAAATATAATAAAATGGACAAGTTAGCTTATTTTGTGTAGTCCCAAAATTGTTGATTTAGCGTGCAAAATACATTAAACAAAAAGTTGCTTATTTTCCAAAATAAAATTTTCACAAAAATTCTATAAATTAAATTGAGTATATATCTCCAAAAATCTTGTTAAAATTCGAAACCAATATTCGATTATATTAAATAAATTCTTTATTATAATTCAGTTCTAAACTGAATTAAATCTATTAAATTTATCCAATCCACACAACATTGCCAATTCAGCCATTTCCGACTATTTCGAAAATTAAATCTATTATTCACTATTTATATTAATTTAAATATTCGAAATATTTAAATTCAAACTATTTAAATTATCAAACCGGTATATTAAAATAATTAAATTAATTAATTATTATATAGCTAAAAATCTGAGACGTTACATTCCTTCCCCCTCAAAAGAATTTCATCCCCGAAATTACTAAGGTAGGAAAAATGCTACAAACTATATTATTCAGACTAACAATCATTTGTTTTAAATCTTAATTTCAATTTCAAGCCAATCCATTAGTTTTAAAATATTAATTCATTCCTATTAACGAAAACTTCCAAAAATCCTGAAAATTATCTATAATCTTAAATTTTTGAAAAATTTCGCCAGCATCTCCTTTGTACGGCTCAACCCATACAAATACAAATCGCCTTTTTAGGCCTCTTCTAATCCAAAAGAAAATCAAACAGGCAAGTGGCTTGCCAAAATAGCTTATAAATCTCAAACTCATATAAAATATAAACTTGTACCTTCTTGTCAAGCATCTGGTTCTATCTCTGCCATTCGCTATCACTTTAGCATATACGAATGTATTCCCAATTGATGCCCACTCAATTCATTCTCGAACCAAACCAATCGCGTATAACCAAGCCAGGTTTCGTTCTTAAATTCCAGTCTTATTTTAAATTTCAACCTCTTAACTTATCAATCCAATTCCATTCCAAAATTCTATCCCACAAATCCAATTCCTTGACTAATTTAAGTTCTATTCCATATTCCATTCACTAATAATTTTATTTCTCAAATTGATTATTTGACATTCAAAATCTGATTTTATTTCAACATTGTTCCATTTAATTTAAAATCTTTTCTTGGGTTTTAAACAACTTAGCCTTTTTTTCTAAAATCAAATATTCCTTTTCAAAATTCAAAACAACTTGTTTTTCTCAAAACAATTAAAAAAATGAAACAAAGTCTTTGGCAGTAATCCGTCACCTAGAAACTTGAAAATGAACACTAATGATGCGGCCATCATCATCAGAATTATTTCCCAGTGATCGAAGTGAGTTCAATACAATATTATTTCAAAAATCATTCTTAAACACTTCCATTTTGAAATTACTTCAAAATATCATTTACAATGCTTGCAAAACATTTCCAAATCTCCAATAATTTTAAAATTTCCATATATAATCCAAAACCATTTACAAACATCTTTCCAATTTTCCAAAGTTTAAATATCAATTCTGGTTTAAATCCAGATTTAATTCATCTGAATTTATACGTTACATTTATATTAATTCTAATTGGTTATCTATAACCATTTCAATTTTATCATCTTAGTTGATTATAATAACCACCAACACATCAAATATAATAATTCCAATATATTTACTTTTTTTATATTAAAATAAAATTTTGGGTAAAATTATTTCATTTACCCTTATTTCAAAAAATACTGTATCAGTTCATCGTATTCAAGTGTTTAAAACCCCTATCGACTTTGTGGTCCCCCGCCATCTACCAGAATTCATAAGCCACTAAACCAATAAATCTCCATAATATAAAACATTTTTACACGATTTACAAGTACGCTCTCTCGTATATATACACTCAACTCAATCCAGGGTATTACTAAACCCATCTCTATTTAGTCACGCCACAGAGTCAAGGTAATCACTTAACCTTCAGCTCCGATACCACTACAAAAACCCAAGGATTTTCGACCCCGAAAACCGACATAAACCCAATGTCGACTATTCAAGCATTGAGAATACCGGGTCATTAATAGAAAGAATTTAGAGGGTGGGAAATAGAAAGAAAGAATGTTAGAATAGAAGAAGAAGAACACAATAGAACAAAATAGAGTAAATACGAATCTTACAGCGGAACGAATAAAATATATCATATAACAACTTTTGAAATATAAAACTTTGTTTATAGTTACATATCTAATCAGAGCACATCATATTCATATCACAGCGGAAATAAACTATATATATATATCTATCATTGAAGCCTCCTGCTCCAAGCTCCTCCAAGTATCTGTAAAATCCCGACTACTTGACTGCCCGTACAAATTTGGGCACCCAAGAGTTTAGGGTAAAACAAAACAAATTAAACTCTGGGTCAACCATGGGACTGGTGTGAGTAAACTCCAATCACTTGGTTTGTCTTTCAAAAATCCTTTTAAAGAAATGATAATCGTAAGACCGATCCACACATAAATAGGATGTTTTTTCCCTTACGATAAACCAAAACTTTTCTTAAAATCAATACTTTTCTGATACTATAATAATGTCTGATTCAAGTAAATAACAATCTAGCAAAACGCTTTCATCTCACACTCTACATATATAATATACAATCAAAACCCACGGTCTCTTATTGTTGAATGGATTTCTTACTATGACAGGGTATGGAATCACCTTCCTATCAGTGTACTCTAGAAGGGATACACTGGTGTTCAACAAGAACATCTTGCAACTGGGCCACACATGACCGACCATTCATTTTGCTTGAATGTTCCAAATATATTGTCACCTTATGGTTGAACCAACATAACCATTCTCGGGATATACAGAAGAGAAAGAAGTAACAAATATGAATATTCTCTAGATGGTGACAATTTACCCTAATTAGGTGCGGCCAACTTAGCCATGCTGCCTGCCCGATTTTTATCATTTCCTGTTTGATTAGGCTTGAGGTCATAACATATCTTTAAACAGATCACACCTTTATTTACTTTGAATGCTACATCATCATACCCACCAAATCACAAATTGATTTCTCCAAAAATACCATGGGTATAAAGCTAAGGGAAACGAATTCCTCTTCCACCAGCGTAAATACATTTGAAGCGATCAACTTATGCGATCTATTTGATATATTCTGTCAGACATTCGTCCGTACACATTGTCCTGGGACTGGACAAACTGAAGGCACTATTTTGTATATCCATCTGTAACAACTCGTAATTTTAGAACCAACTTAATATTTTGATTTAAGCTATATTAAGGAATATGCAAATATAAATTGGTTATTTTTGCTAAATAAAGTTTGAGAATAATTTTAAAATTAGTTTTTAGATTTTGTTTGACTTAAAATAAACCCAGTAAAATTATTAAATTAATTTATAAGCTTTGTTTTGAAAATTCTATTTTGAAGATTAATGCATATCCCTTAAAAAGTGAAAATTTTCATATGAGCTCAGAATTTGACGAATAAATTTTTTTGGATTCATAATGACAAATCATTATTGGGTTCCAAAGTGCACGTCGAACGGAGTCAGTATGTGGCCGTGCGAAGCAAAACCATTTGCTCAAAAATAGGCAGTCATTTTACAAATGAACATTATTGAGACGATCTCAGAATTCGCTTCCGTTTTTTTTGGATTCGTATCGTCTAATAATGGTTAAATCCAAAAGGCCATGATTTTTGGAGTTAGCATGTGGGCGTGCAAGAAGAAAATGTGCGCTAAAATCGCATTTCTGAACATTATTTGAGCATATTTGAGAATTTTGACGGAAGGTCAAACGAACTCGAAATTCGACGAAACTTGTTTCGTTGGACTCGACTTCACGTGTACTATCTCATGTCCGATATCCATAGCCAACGGAGATCGTTGGCATCTGGATGATTGGAGAGAAACGTGCATATCATCGCTTTCACTCTATTTTTCTCTTCATTGTTTCACTTCTCTCTTCCTCTCCAAACAGAAAAAAGATGGCCTCCCTCCTCCTCCATGGGCTGCCGCACCCCATCAGCCTCCTCCCCTCCACTGCCAGCCGCCTCCACCCCCTCCTTCTCCTCCTCCTCTTCCCTCTCTCTCTCCTTCTCTTTGCAATTTCAAGAACCCTAGCCCCTAAATTCCACCACCACCGTGGGCCATACTACATCTGCTTCCACCCCCCGCTACCACAATGCCCCCCTCCGCCGCTGTCAGGGCTTCTCCTGTGGCCTTGGGCCCCTCCATGTCCAAAAACCCCTTTTTCACAAATTCCCTTTTTTGCAGATAACCCCATGTCACCATTTCCTCAGTAACTCCCAAACCGTGCATTTCAGGCCAAAACTCCACAGTGCCAAAGTTGTAGAGCATGATTTTTTCTTCAATTTGGATATATGGAAGTCAAATTTTGGAGTTTGGAGCTGCTCGGAAAACGCGTTCAAAGTCCGCGGACCTACTGCTATTTTTCGCGATTTCCGGCGAATTTGTGCGTTTTTACAAGAAGGCCCACTAGGCAAAAGTTGTACGGAATGGCGCATTTGTGCCAGGGACCAAGTTTAATGAAGACTGGAGGTCGTATGCAAATTCTAGAGCAAATGATGCGAATTCAAATGCGGAGAACGACAAAACGGAGACCGTATGACAAGATTCTACAGTAGAAGTGTCGAGGTGATTGGTTTAGCATGGGTGAGAACTCTCTCACTCAAATCATTTTTGTTATGTCATTATATCCTAGTTGCAGATGGGGCTTAGTAGATCCTGACACTACTTTTTGTACAACTCTTGGATGATTCGTGTGATATGATTGTGTTGTGGAAAAATTGATTGTATTATGGTATTATTGGATTGATTGGTTGTTGTGTATAGTGTGAGCCAGTATCAGGAGAGGGATAATGCTAGACGTTATTTCGGTTCTAATATCGCGTCATTATAATGCCGAATTTTTTTGAAACTGAAATACATAAAATATTAATATAAAATGTATATAAAATTTTCATAAAAAGAAATTGAAATAAATATTCATTTACAAGTTGGACGGCTTGTTTATGTGCATCTATTTATCTGATATTGATTGGAACGATAAATTTTACACATCGTCCAACTGTACAAATAATAATCAGTAGTTGTTGGTTGAAACCCCACATGGGTATTGGGATGATATTTGACGTACACTAATCCCAATGTTTAGTTGTATGTCAATCGATGAGTTGACAGACTGTGGTGAGCATTATTTATTTATTTTAATGCTCATACAGTTGTAGAACGTACTCTGGATGATGTATAAATGTTTAATGATTATTTATCATTATTATTGCATACATGCGATGTATGAAATCCATATAATTGAAATTATATCGTAATTGATGGAGTCGCATTCCGATTCAGAAAAAAGAATATTCTAAAATAAAGAATATTTTAAAATAATGAATATTGTTCAGTAAATAATCAAAATGTGATTTTGAAGTTCGATTTTGGATGGACACGAAAATATTGAAATGTGAAGCCGAGTTAAGTAGTAAACGCTATTTTAACCCGAACAGGTTTATGAATCGATTTTATTCATTTTATAAGGAATATCGAAAATGTAATACCCCACTCCCGCTATGATCACTCACTAAGGGAATGCCATAGCATCGGTGGAGTATTTTAGTGAATATAGAACAGAAAAATTACAACAAGACAGATATAAATAGTACTTGAAATTTTAAAACGTCATCTCATAACAGCGGAAGTAAAACATGTCTGGTTACATCATAAAACCACAATAAAAGTCAAGTACAATATCCATCAAAATAAAGAAGTACATAATCCCACTCTCATACAATAGCCAAAAGAAAAGATAACTGGGTAACTGGAGCTTTACATCTGTCCAAGCTCCTAAAGACTGGAACAGCAATCCGATCAAGCTCCACTACTGCTAGGATCCACCGTCGGACCTGAGGGTTGGGAAAAAAAGATAAAAACAACGGGGTCAGACATAAGTCTGAGCGAGTCCTATAACTTTAACAATACAATCGTTAAAGTAACCAGAGAAGACATAAACTGATATACGGTAACTAATGGGGATGAATGGCTACACTAAGCAGTCAACTAAACTAAGATAAACGATAAAGACGCATCTACCCTTCCAAAGGTAAATTACTAAACTGCACCACACCAGTCGTTCCTAACTTAAAGGTTGATCCCACTCCCGGACTTATAAAATTAACTTAATAGTTCTCGCGTACCCCTAGGTGACTGAGTAGACGCCACAGGGCCCTACAATCCACTAGGTGTACACACTACTCCCCATTCGATCGGCTCCCTAACGTAGATACCCGTGCTGGCCCCACCGTGGGGTGTACCATTCCCCAACGTGGCAACCTGATAAAATTAACGGTGCACGGCTTATATCTACACGATGCAACAACGTCTTATTTACCAGCCCGGGTCCACACACGCATATGAAACCCGTTGGTCATGCGTTGCCACCGCTAACCCATTTTGGCCTCTTATAGTCAAGCCCAATATGCGTGTCCCGTCACTCGACTAGAGTCGAGCCCACTAAGATACGTTTGGGATATTGGTTGAAATGGGCCCCCAGCACAAGCCATCCCCCTAAGCTTGGCCCACACACTAGTGTTTCCCACTTAACCCTTTAACCATGTTTAATTACATGTTTCATCTTGGTTAAGTATTTAATCATATTTTCTATTGGCAACCACTAGCAATTTCCACATACCACCCAAGGTACCCACTTAACCCCCATGCCTGACTACATGATTATCTGGTTAAGTGTTTCTTAATTGATTAACACCGTAACCGTGTAAAGGACCCCTCACATTGGACCGTTATTTGTAGATGCCTGGTTAAGCCGGTAGGTTCCGGGCAGTCTTACACTACAAACGGGTCCAACCTCGTGTCATTTACCCTTGTTACGTATTTAATTTATGATTAAGACCCCTCACATTGGACCGTCATTTGTAGATGCCTGGTTAAGCCGGTAAACTCCGGCCAGTCTTACACTACAAACGGGTCCAACCTCGTGTCTTAATCGATTAATTACTCCTAATTAATCACCCCCATGATTTGTGTTAATTATCATGTTTATTTTAGGAATATGGGTACACCTAACTTAATAGGCAAATTCCCAACTCCAAAGTGTGGGTACACCTAACTTAATAGGCAAATTCCCAACACATAGTATGGGTACACCTAACTTAATAGGCAAATTCCCATACTATGTTCATTTATTTTATGTTATGCATAATTATATTAATTTCACACAATCTTATTAACTTATGCATTGAATTAACCCCATCGTTCCCACGTAATTTCGTTCTCATGACATAACACATATAAAAGGTGTCAACTTGCATATGTATGAACATGTTTCAAAGGTGCCATCTTGCATATTAACAAACACATAACTTGCATATGAACTTGCATAACATGTCACATAACTTGCATATAATCTTGTATAACATGTCACATAACTTGCATATAATCTTGTATAACATGTCACATAACTTGCATATAATCTTGTATAACATGTCACATCACTTGCATATAATCTTGTATAACATGTCACATCAACTTACATATTAACAAATACATGACTTGCATATAATATGTCACATAACTTGCATATGAACTTGCATAACATACTTGCATATAAACTCATAAACTTGCATATGAACTTGCATAACATACTTGCATATAAACTCATAAACTTGCATATGAACTTGCATAACATACTTGCATATAAACTCATAAACTTGCATATGAACTTGCATAACATACTTGCATATAAACTCATAAACTTGCATATAAACATATGATCACAAAACACAAAACTTGCATAACCCACATACATTAGCAAACTAACATCATGTCATATGACTTAAAATCCATTAATCCCCAAACAAAACCATATGATCTCATCATATCTCATCTACTTAATTTAGCAATTGATCATTAAAGTGATAGAAACTCACAACTAGCAAATTTGCACTCCAAATGAAGAAGATTAAGATGCTTAGAATGGATTAGAGGTTGATTAGAGAGTGATTAGCTTGCAACCTTCTTCATAAATTAGTGGAGGCTCCTTCTAAGATTTAATTTGGCGGCATGTAGCCTTCAATTCTATTTTTAGTATGGATTAGGGTAGGTTTAGGGTGTATTTATAGATTAGGTGAGTGTTTTAGGCCCTTAGATTAACCCTAGATTAGATTAGGACCCTTAGATTTCGGAAATCTCTAGAACACAGCCCAAGACTAACCCAAAAACCAGATCTGGTGCACCCAGATCAACAGGGCCGACACCCTGTGTCGACACCCCTGTCGACAGGGCTGTCGACACCCCTGTCGACATGCCTGTCGACACGGGGCTAGGCGGGAACTTTCCCGCCCTTTCCGCTTTTGGCTCCAAACTTGTTTTAGAACTGAATTTTAAATCTGTTTTTAGCTTTGAATTTTCTGCAAACTTCATTGGGCGTTAACTGGGCCATACGGACTCCGATTTACAAAATTTCGGACTCTATTCTGCGTATTTTTCCGAGACGAACGCAATGACGCAGCCCGTTTCCCCCAATTCTCACATCTGAGATTATTTATTCTGCAATTAGTGAATTTTAGCATTAACCGAAATTCGGGGTGTTACATTCTCCCACCCTTAAAGGATTTCGTCCCCGAAATCTCTAAGCTAAGGAGAATGCATATCCTACCATCCAAACAACCATCTACTCAATCCATCAAACACGGGCATCCATTGTCCTTAAAACCATTTCTAATGATGTATGAGCATATGCAAAAAGTGTGTGTATATGTTCCCTATCTAATGTATGAACATATGCAAACCATGATAGTGCCATGCATCCATTATGTATGCGAGAGAACCCTATCGACACATACAATATCTACATGAGTGCACAATCATTCACCAAAATGCATCATCCATATGATAACACAATCATTATACATCCATAAATATAGCTTCCTACACACAATTTTATGCAATATGCAATATGAAGTGACTGAGCCGATCTAGTGCCTAGAGTGTGTGTATATGCATCCACGAGCAACCACTAGCAAACACTTGCATCCACTTGCATCCATCAACCATAACATGTCTCAAACACATGTTTCAACCATATGTTTACCCTATCTAAAGGTCAAACAGTACTAACGAGAGGACATACTAAAGATAAGATAAGTACTAGGCAAGCGATAAAGGAGAAGTTAAAAGACATACTCTCAAAAAGAAATGGATACAAAGAACGCATCTTCGCTTCCGTCTCCCAAGTAGCATGGCTTTCGTCATCTCCCCATTGCACTTTAACTAGCTGAACTTCTCTGTTCCTCAACTTCCTAGTTTCTGACCCAAGGATGCGAGTAGGAGCTCGTCGAATCGTCGCATCACGCTCTACCTCTACATCTCTAAGCAAGCTCGGCTCTACCACCTCTGCGGTCTCATGTAAGCACTTCCTCAGATGTGATACATGGAATACATCATGAACACCACTAAGTCTCTCGGGCAACTCCACCCTATATGCCATCCGTCCAATCCTTTCCTTAATAGGAAACGGCCCAACAAACCTCGGTGCTAACTTCCCAACGGACCCAAAGCGAACAACATTTCTCAGCGGAGATACTTTGACAAAAACCATGTCCCCAACCTCAAACTCAAGATCCGTCCTTCTCCGATCCGCATAAGATTTCTGTCTATCTTGCGCTGCCTTCATCCTTCTTCGAATCAAATCAATCTTCTCTGAAGTCTCTCTAACCATATCTGGCCCAAGCAAGATCTTATCCGTAGATTCCCACCAACATGTAGGAGATCGACAAGGCCTTCCATACAGAGCTTCGAAAGGTGCCATGCCAATACTAGACTGAAAGCTGTTATTGTATGCGAACTCCACCAAAGGAAGATGTTCTTCCCATGTACCTCCAAAATCCAAGATACAAAGCCTCAAGAGATCTTCTAAGATACGGTTCACCCTCTCGGTCTGACCGTCCGTCTGAGGATGATATGCGGTGCTCAAACACAACTGAGTCCCTACCGCCTCTTGCAAACTTCTCCAAAACTCACTAGTGAAGATAGGATCTCGATCACTCACAATGCTGGATGGTACGCCATGCAATCTAACAATCTCTCTAACATAGACTGAAGCAAGCCATGGAGCGGTCCTCTTACTCTTCACGGGTATAAAATGGGCACTCTTGGTAAGTCTGTCTACCACAACCCAAATTCCCGTATTGCCCTTCCTCGATCTCGGTAACCCATCGATGAAATCCATCGAGACACTATCCCACTTCCATTGCGGAACTTCCAATGGGTGTAGCAACCCACCGGGTTTCCTTTGCTCCGCTTTAACTTGTTGGCACACTAAGCATCTAGCCACATACTCGGCCACATCTTTCTTCATACCGGCCCAGAAGAAAACTCTCTTCATGTCTTGGTACATTTTGTCTCCACCGGGATGAATAGTCATCCTTGAACGATGTGCATCATCCAAAATAGCCTTCTTCAAACCCTCATCTTGCGGTACACAAAGTCTACCGTCTCTATGCAACCATCCCCTATCATCTATGGTGTATCTACCCAAATGGCTGGACGACTCCCCCCTTATAAGCTTCTCTACCAACTCAACCAACTGTGGGTCGTCTCGCTGAGCCTCGCCAATCCGTCCCAAAAGAGTAGGTCTAACCTCCAAGGATGCCAACAAACAAGGTACAAAGTCAACAGAAGGTCTGAAGTTGAACAAAGAGAGAAACTCCAAGCTTCGCCGTTCCACGAACAATGGACTCAAAGATAGCCTTTTTCTACTCAAGGCGTCCGCCACCACGTTACCCTTGCCAGGGGTATATGCTATCTCGAAATCATAGGATGCTAAGAACTCCATCCACCTTTGCTGTCTTAAGTTTAAATCCTTCTGAGAGAATAAGTACTTCAATGATTTATGGTCAGTGAACAACTCGAATCTCTCACCAAAAAGATAATGGCGCCAAGACTTAAGTGCGAAAACAATCGCGGCCAACTCTAGATCATGGGTAGGGTAATTCTTCTCATGCACTCTCAATTGCCTCCCTCCATAGGCTATTACCCTTCCCTCCTGCATCAAGACTGCGCCTAATCCTGTCCCACAAGCATCGGTATAAACAACAAACGGCTTACTCCCATCTGGAAGCACTAAAACTGGAGCGGTGGTCAAAGCTCTCTTTAACCGTCGGAAAGCATCATCACAATCTACGTCCCATGAGAAAACCAGATTCTTCTTCGTCAAGCGGGTTAATGGGGCTGATATCTTCGCGAAGTCTTTGATGAACTTCCTATAATATCCTGCCAACCCCAAGAAACTTCTTACTTCGGTAGCATTTCTAGGAACTTTCCAATCCTGGATAGATACTATCTTTGCGGGATCCACAGCTATCCCTTCCTTAGAGACCACATGCCCTAAGAATCGCACTTCTCTTCTCCAAAAATGACATTTAGAGAATTTAGCTTTAAGATTATGTGCTCGAAGAGTCTCCAACACTTCTCTGAGATGTAAGGCATGCTCTTCTTCACTCTTGGAAAAGACCAAGATGTCATCCACAAAGACTACTACAAACTTATTCAGATACTCTCTGAACACTCTACTCATCAGATCAACAAAGTATGCCGGGGCGTTTGTCAACCCAAATGGCATCACAAGCCACTCATAAAAACCATCCGGAGTCCGGAAAGCAGTCTTCTCTATACTGTCCTCCGCCACTCTCAACTGATGAAACCCTGTAGCTAAGTCCATCTGCGAAAACACTGAGGCGCCAACTAACTGATCAAAGAGATCATCTATCCTCGGTAATGGGTGTCTATTCTTCTTCGTGAGCTTATTAAGTTCTCTATAATCCACACAAAGTCTGAGGGACCCATCCGCCTTCGTGGCAAATACTACTGGAGCTCCCCACTCCGATATACTTCGCCTTATGAACCCCTTCTCAAGCAACTCCCCTACTTGCTTATGAAGTTCTCTTCTCTCACGAGGAGCCATGTGGCGCACTGGCAAAGACACTGGTTTGGCATTATCCACCAAATAAATTCGGAAATCTATCTCCCGCTTCGGAGGCAAACCCTTCACCTCTTCAAACACATCCGGATATTCCCGGACCACTCTGACAGAACGCAAACTCTCGACCGAAGCATCGAGCGATTCAAGATAACTTAGCAAAACAGATTCCATGGGATTACAAGAGATCTCGAGAGTATTACCCAAGCGGGTCATAAGCCTGACAACTCTCCTTTCACAATCAAGAACGGCACCATTACTGGATAACCAGTCCATGCCCAAAATCAACCCATAGCCCGTGAAGCCCAATACAAAAGCATCACATCCAAACTCAACGCTAAGTATAGAAATCTTCAAACCCAAACATATCATAGACAGATATATGGAGCCCCCAATTGGGTTTGAAACAACCAAGGGATCATCAACTAGACTGGTGTCTAAGTGCAGTGACTCAACTAACGATGATGAGATAAAAGAATGCGATGCGCCAGAGTCAAACAAAGTACGAACTGGATGATCAAACAGAAAAACCAGACTTTCAACGGAAATAGTTCTACCTCTCTGCTGAATCGGTGGAACTGAGAGAGCCTGAACTTGCCCCCCTGCCTGAGGTGGTGCCATAAGAGCTTGCACCTGACCTCCCGAGGTAGACCTCGTCTTCTGCCCCTTCTTTGGGCAGTCCTTCACAAGATGTCCTGCTTCACCACAATGAAAGCAACCGGTCTTCTTCTTTTTGCGACAATCCTTGCTGAGGTGGCCTGGGGTCCCACAATTGAAGCACTTCTTCTTCTTCTTCTTATTGTCACCATTGCCTTTTCCACCCTTGCCTTGTTGTTGTTGTTGCGGTTTCTTCTGATCCCCCTTCTTCTCTGGTGCCTTAGAACTCTTATCATCCTCATGCATAAGTGCCATGTAGACAAGCTTCTCAAAGGTGGCCCCCATAGGAATGTGAGTCATAGCTATTCCTTGCAATGGTTCGTTCAAGCCTCTAACGAACCTCAAAGCCTTCTTCTCCGGTGTATTCACCAACTCTATGCCAAACCTTGCTAATTGATTGAATTTGTTGACATATTCTTTCACCGTGAGATTCCCTTGCTTCAAATTCAAGAACTTCTCCATAAACAGATTCTCTTCCGCCCTTGAGAGAAACTTAGCCCCAAACCTTTGCTTAAAATCTGCCCAAGAGTCAACAGGGCGTTCTCCATTAGTGACCTCCCACCAGAATGAGGCCTCTCCCTTCATTAACCAAGCCGCCAACTTGACTTTCTTTCCCTCTTCCACTTCAAAGATATCTAGCAACTCTTCCACTTCCTTAAGCCAATCTCTAGCCTCTACGAAAGTCTCTGAACCTAGAAAAGGTTTTCCTCCTATAGCCTTGAACTCCTTGCAAATCTTAGCAAAATTATCCACTCTAGGCTGAGGAGGAGGAGCGGTTGCCTCTGGTGTAGTAGCATTGGCTGGACCCGCAGCCGCGGCCCTAGCCTCTTGTAACCTCCTATACCATAGTGGTATAACTAAGCCCTCCGGGATGTTAAGATCTTCAGCCATGCTGAAACGAAAGAGGAAAGATTCAAAAAGGAGATTCCGAAAGATAAAGATATGGCTATTGGGGATTATGCTTTTCTTTTTCAAAAACTTTTCTCTTAAAAGACATGTTTTTGAAAATACTTTTTCCAAAAATAATACCTTTACTATTCTAAAAAAAAATGTATTTTTCTCAAAAATTTATCTGTTCCGGTAACCTTCAGCTCTGATACCACGTGTAATACCCCACTCCCGCTATGATCACTCACTAAGGGAATGCCATAGCATCGGTGGAGTATTTTAGTGAATATAGAACAGAAAAATTACAACAAGACAGATATAAATAGTACTTGAAATTTTAAAACATCATCTCATAACAGCGGAAGTAAAACATGTCTGGTTACATCATAAAACCACAATAAAAGTCAAGTACAATATCCATCAAAATAAAGAAGTACATAATCCCACTCTCATACAATAGCCAAAAGAAAAGATAACTGGGTAACTGGAGCTTTACATCTGTCCAAGCTCCTAAAGACTGGAACAGCAATCCGATCAAGCTCCACTACTGCTAGGATCCACCGTCGGACCTGAGGGTTGGGAAAAAAAGATAAAAACAACGGGGTCAGACATAAGTCTGAGCGAGTCCTATAACTTTAACAATACAATCGTTAAAGTAACCAGAGAAGACATAAACTGATATACGGTAACTAATGGGGATGAATGGCTACACTAAGCAGTCAACTAAACTAAGATAAACGATAAAGACGCATCTACCCTTCAAAAGGTAAATTACTAAACTGCACCACACCAGTCGTTCCTAACTTAAAGGTTGATCCCACTCCCGGACTTATAAAATTAACTTAATAGTTCTCGCGTACCCCTAGGTGACTGAGTAGACGCCACAGGGCCCTACAATCCACTAGGTGTACACACTACTCCCCATTCGATCGGCTCCCTAACGTAGATACCCGTGCTGGCCCCACCGTGGGGTGTACCATTCCCCAACGTGGCAACCTGATAAAATTAACGGTGCACGGCTTATATCTACACGATGCAACAACGTCTTATTTACCAGCCCGGGTCCACACACGCATATGAAACCCGTTGGTCATGCGTTGCCACCGCTAACCCATTTTGGCCTCTTATAGTCAAGCCCAATATGCGTGTCCCGTCACTCGACTAGAGTCGAGCCCACTAAGATACGTTTGGGATATTGGTTGAAATGGGCCCCCAGCACAAGCCATCCCCCTAAGCTTGGCCCACACACTAGTGTTTCCCACTTAACCCTTTAACCATGTTTAATTACATGTTTCATCTTGGTTAAGTATTTAATCATATTTTCTATTGGCAACCACTAGCAATTTCCACATACCACCCAAGGTACCCACTTAACCCCCATGCCTGACTACATGATTATCTGGTTAAGTGTTTCTTAATTGATTAACACCGTAACCGTGTAAAGGACCCCTCACATTGGACCGTTATTTGTAGATGCCTGGTTAAGCCGGTAGGTTCCGGGCAGTCTTACACTACAAACGGGTCCAACCTCGTGTCATTTACCCTTGTTACGTATTTAATTTATGATTAAGACCCCTCACATTGGACCGTCATTTGTAGATGCCTGGTTAAGCCGGTAAACTCCGGCCAGTCTTACACTACAAACGGGTCCAACCTCGTGTCTTAATCGATTAATTACTCCTAATTAATCACCCCCATGATTTGTGTTAATTATCATGTTTATTTTAGGAATATGGGTACACCTAACTTAATAGGCAAATTCCCAACTCCAAAGTGTGGGTACACCTAACTTAATAGGCAAATTCCCAACACATAGTATGGGTACACCTAACTTAATAGGCAAATTCCCATACTATGTTCATTTATTTTATGTTATGCATAATTATATTAATTTCACACAATCTTATTAACTTATGCATTGAATTAACCCCATCGTTCCCACGTAATTTCGTTCTCATGACATAACACATATAAAAGGTGTCAACTTGCATATGTATGAACATGTTTCAAAGGTGCCATCTTGCATATTAACAAACACATAACTTGCATATGAACTTGCATAACATGTCACATAACTTGCATATAATCTTGTATAACATGTCACATAACTTGCATATAATCTTGTATAACATGTCACATAACTTGCATATAATCTTGTATAACATGTCACATCACTTGCATATAATCTTGTATAACATGTCACATCAACTTACATATTAACAAATACATGACTTGCATATAATATGTCACATAACTTGCATATGAACTTGCATAACATACTTGCATATAAACTCATAAACTTGCATATGAACTTGCATAACATACTTGCATATAAACTCATAAACTTGCATATGAACTTGCATAACATACTTGCATATAAACTCATAAACTTGCATATGAACTTGCATAACATACTTGCATATAAACTCATAAACTTGCATATAAACATATGATCACAAAACACAAAACTTGCATAACCCACATACATTAGCAAACTAACATCATGTCATATGACTTAAAATCCATTAATCCCCAAACAAAACCATATGATCTCATCATATCTCATCTACTTAATTTAGCAATTGATCATTAAAGTGATAGAAACTCACAACTAGCAAATTTGCACTCCAAATGAAGAAGATTAAGATGCTTAGAATGGATTAGAGGTTGATTAGAGAGTGATTAGCTTGCAACCCTCTTCATAAATTAGTGGAGGCTCCTTCTAAGATTTAATTTGGCGGCATGTAGCCTTCAATTCTATTTTTAGTATGGATTAGGGTAGGTTTAGGGTGTATTTATAGATTAGGTGAGTGTTTTAGGCCCTTAGATTAACCCTAGATTAGATTAGGACCCTTAGATTTCGGAAATCTCTAGAACACAGCCCAAGACTAACCCAAAAACCAGATCTGGTGCACCCAGATCAACAGGGCCGACACCCTGTGTCGACACCCCTGTCGACAGGGCTGTCGACACCCCTGTCGACATGCCTGTCGACACGGGGCTAGGCGGGAACTTTCCCGCCCTTTCCGCTTTTGGCTCCAAACTTGTTTTAGAACTGAATTTTAAATCTGTTTTTAGCTTTGAATTTTCTGCAAACTTCATTGAGCCTTAACTGGGCCATACGGACTCCGATTTACAAAATTTCGGACTCTATTCTACGTATTTTTCCGAGACGAACGCAATGACGCCGCCCGTTTCCCCCAATTCTCACATCTGAGATTATTTATTCTGCAATTAGTGAATTTTAGCATTAACCGAAATTCGGGGTGTTACATAGAAGTAATTTCAAAATCTAATATTTTGTAAATATTATCATTTTAATATTATAATGATATGGAATATTCAATTTTGATTTAAAAATTGAAAATGAATTTGAAAACGTTTTAAAACGAATTTATAAACGATTTGTAAAATACGTTTTAAATAGAAATCGACGATGTTATATATATATTTATTTAATGGCCTGAATAGAACGTGCCGCGCAGCGACCGTTCGCGGATTTCGACCACAAACTTCAAATGGACGTAACGGGAGATCCGACCATCGGAATCTCCTAAAACCGAAACTGTTGCGTTCGTATCAAAAAGAGCTTTCCAATGATTATAAGAGATTTGAAATCTAACGGTTGGATTTGGAATTATGTCCAAATCAATTTCATAAAAAGTCATTACGAATGCAGTTCGGTGGTCGATATTGGAAACCGACTGTAAAGGCCTAAATAAAATTATTAAAAATATGGAAAAATTGTGTAAAATCATAATAATTGATTTGGAAAGATTTTGGATGAAAAATTCCAAGTTTTGAAAAGATAAATGATATTTTTATCGAAATGAACTAGTTATTAACTAGAATAATAAATCTAATGTTTTTAAATAAATAAATAAATTGGATTTGTAAATGGGTTTTAAAATAACCAGAATTTTTCCAATGTATGAATTGGAATGGAAATAATCTTCAGAATATTTCGATATTGGATTCCATCATTATACGGATATTGTTGAGGAATTTGGAAGATATATATATCGTTATTCCCAATACTATATTTGTTGGTTTCAGAAATTGGTATTGAATATAAGCCGATATAATTTCTATTCAAATAGATTTTGGGTTTGTCGTGAATGGTGTCTTTATTAACACTGTTCTTAAACCTCGTTGAGAAAAGAATAAATCTTTTAATTAAGATTTAGAGAAGTTTTCCAATTAATTTAATTGGAATTGAAATGAAAATTGGATTTTGGATTTATCGTGAACAATATTTTAAATAACATTTGTTCTTTAACCCAATTAACAGTGAAGATATGATTTGGAATTTATAAATATTTTTATTAAGATTTAATGGAAATTTCCCAAAGTTAAGATTTTCCAATTTAATACATTAAATTGGAATTGAATGGAATTCGATTTGGCAATAATCGAAATGAGATTCTGTGAGGGAAGACTAATATATGGAATTTAGAAGGCCTTGACGTTATTCCATTTATAGTATTAGTACAATACGGAAATTTATATTGATTATATATTGATTATTTTTCGTGAAGATTCCATAGTTAATGGAATATGATTTTGGGGTTTATCGTAAACCGTGTTTTAAGTGACATTAGTTCTTTAACCCAATTAAAGACAAGATTGATTTCTTAGAGTTGAATAATCATAAATTAATGATTAGATGGAGTTTTAATGAATCTTTAATTAGATTGAAACGGGAATGGGGTAATTAAATTTACCAAATTTTAAAAATGTTTCGAGACGGAGTACCACCAGTTTTACTTCAACGATAGTTAAATCTTTAATTAGATTTGAGCATGAAATGGTAATTAAATTTATCGATAACAAAATGGGTGTTAGATATGGAGTACTACCAGTTTTGCTCCATGGGATGATTAGGTTGGGATTGGGAAATTAAATAAATGATTACTTCGGTAAAGTTCGCTAATCCCGACTAGTGGATAAACCTTAATTTGGTTTAGAATTGTGAACAGATAAAATATATATATTTTGAAATGGATATCTAAAGAAAGATTAAAGAATAAATTTAAAAGAATTTATCTTTGATAAAATTAATGGGAACCTTTCCCTAAAGATGTGAATATTTGAATAAAATAATATTCTGAATCGGAATGAGGCGTATGGTGTGTTTTTATAGCATTTGATTATTGATTATAAAATACCCGGTTATTCGAAAAGACCGGGTTTATCCCATTTTGAATAACCGATATGACGATTAAAAGTTGACGATGAAGATGGTGGTTGAAGACCGGAGATCTTCACATCGTTTGGATGATTACTGATGTCTTGATTAGACTGTTGTAACGTTCCAGATTTTTAGCGATTTAATAATTAATTTATTTAATTATTTAATGGTTGATTTGGAGATTTAAATGATTTAAATCTAAATATTTTTAATATTTAATTATTATAAATTGAACATCAAAATTTTATAATTTTCCATACGTATGAATTAAATCTCAAAACTTATTGCGTTGTGTCTGAAATAACCGTTAAACCTAAAGAGTTAATCATAGTGTTTTCCTTTTTTTTGGAAACACAAGGTATTTTATAACTGTTGTTTTCAAGTCGTCGCATTGAAAAATCTAAACCAATTCTTACCATATCCTTAGAAAAATCAGCACTAATATCTGGTCAAAATCTAACAAAAAGAAATCGGTTTCAAATCTTTCTGATAACCCGTGAAATCTGGGTCAAATATATCAATGCAAAGCGAAAACATTGGCACTTCAAATCAATACAAAATATCAACATTTATCACAGCCAAATCTCGCAGTACCTTGTCTAATCTTTGAAAAATCCAAAAGAAATCTCGGTAAGGTTTCTTGTGTCCCTTTAAGTCAATAATCTCTACAAAAATCAATCTGGCGTATTGCTATTAGTCAAATATGTCGGCAATAGGAAGAAGGAAATCTCAGCCAAGATTTCTGCACAAATGATCTCATTGCCAGCCAATAGTTGCGGCTCCTTTTGTTTTCTTCCCACCAGTGTATAAATAAATATAATATAAAAGAATCTTAAACAGAAACCCAACGCTATCTTTTACATGTAGTTTCCGTCTGAGCAAATCTTAAGTACCTTGCTGGCAAATCAAAATAAATACCTGTGCATGTCTGCTATGAAATTAAAAACAAATCTTGGATGTTGTCTGTAGTCGGTCAAAATCTTTGTTTACCCCATTCAAAAGGACAAAAATCGAAGCCTACAAGTATCTTTTTACCAAAATCAAAATACAAGCAAGATATGCATATTATTCTAGTTTGATTAAAATATTGCGGCTATACTGGAAGGCCATTTGACTAATGTATATGTATAGTATATTATATATAATGAGAGACCATCCCCACTTCGTTCTTTTTATTTCTTAAAGGCCAGCACCTCACTACTACCTTCATATATATTTCTCCATCTTCATTTCTCATTCACTCCAGACCCAACAAAGAAATAAAAAAATAAATATATAATCCAATGAAATATGGCGCACTACTTTTGGGCTTCTTCCCAGGTTCTGGCATACCAAATCCAACGAATCTCACTACTGCTATTCCTTCCATAATTTTTTTGACTTTAAGATTCAAAAGAGAAAGAAAAAAAAGAATCTTGGAACTTTAGTTCTGGGATTTACGAGAGGGTGGTCTTCATCCAAGCAAGGTTTCGTTAGTGTGTATCAGGTCTGGGGTCGACAGAAATGTCGATGACCATACTTAAGATCTCCGGTTGTTCATTGATCATTGGGCTAAGCCAAGGTCATCTTCGAATTCATGGGGCCGCGTGTTTTCATTTCAGCACGAATTGGAACGGTTTCGGCGAAAACATGGAAATGGTGAGGGCTGTAGACTTTTGCGTAGAGGAGATGGTGACTTTGAAGGGGAAGAAAAGGACATGAGGCTGAGGTTGAACTGTGGTGCTAAGGGAGGAGCACACAGCATATGTAAAGAAGTATAGAGGAGCGGTTTACTTTTTCTCCACTAGAAGAAGAAGCAGCAGATGGAATTAAGTATAAAGATGGATGGAAAGGAGCATGGTTGTGGAGTTTTACGTGTTGAAGTGCTCTGGAAGGTAGGTGAACATCGTGATTGTTGAGGTAGTGTTTGGTTGAAAACTTGAATGGTGTAGAGAGAAAGGGAGGCGCAGAATGATGGGGGCGGTTATGACTGATTACTGAGTGTGAGTAGTTCATGGGGAGAAAGTTAAATAGGAAGATGGATCACGTGGAACATGGGCTGGTGCACGAGAAATCATGATGAGGAGATTTTTAATACCATTAAGAATGGGGTTAAGGGAAGATTAATCAGTAGTTACTGTTAATGATATGATCTTCATGGAAAAGTGAAGTTCGAGATGGGAGGGAAGTGAAAATCGGGTGCAATTGGTTTCAACAGGGGAAGAAGGCGGCTAATTGCCTAATGACGTGGTTGTCAGATGGTTAAATAAGGTTGATATATAATTTAAATTTACTAAATAAAATTATTATTATATATATATAAAATCGATAGCTTATAAAATGGATAACCATCTCATATGGAAACAGAATCAGGTAAGACTGGTCGCATTGGAATCATGACGACAAGATTTCCATTGTAGAACTAACGTGGCTTAAAATTGAGATGCTGGAATTTCATTGAAAAAATCAAACGCCTGTTTGATTGTAAAACAAAGCAAGCAGAATCGTCAACTTCAAAACAAGATGAGTAAACTCACTAACTCTATCTCATTTATATTTTTTATATAAACGATTTTTAAATTTATTTATAGTACTTTTATACTGTGATGGTTGTTTGGATGAATGGCTGATAAAATTGGTTGAATGGTTGATATTGTTATATCGCTGATCAATTATTAATGTTGTTTACTATGACATTTCACATTGATGTGAAACTAATATTATTGATGTTATTAACGTCTGTGGATGCAGGGAAACAGGTTGGGGGTTCCAACTGGATTCCTCAACATTTATGTTACTGTTTTATTTATTGTGCTATATGATGTGTTATATAATCTATGATTGATAATGTTGTGTTTGAACTACTGTGGCCCTAGAATGTTAATACTCAAAAACCGAAAAATGAATTTATATAGAAAATGAAATTTGTGTTCAAAAAAAAGGAAATTTATTTCCAAAAATATAAATGTAATTTCGAATAGGGTTGAAATTATAAACATGGTAATGGAGAAAATAAGCAGTTGATTATATACAAGGGTATAAATTAAGTGAAATATTTATCGTTGGATTGATTGAAATATAAATTCAAATTTGAATTTATATGAAAAAGTGGAAATTGGTTTTGAAACAAATATTTGAAATGAGATTTGAACTTAGCAGATTATAAAGGAAATTATAAACAAGATTTTAAATGTTTGAAATAAATAATGAGATTTTCTATAAACAATTGTAAATAGAAGTTATAAATGGAATTTGGATTTGATATGATAAAATCAAATGTACTTGATTATGTAAAAAGAAATATTATTCACAATTAAAGTGAATAATCGATTAGAGAGATATGTTGCAAATGAAAGCATCTTTAAAAGAAATCCAGGTCGGAAACGTGAATTCAAATAGAAATTTGAATAATAAGGGGAATGGAAATCATTTTTGAAAAGAAAATTTGGATTTTATTCCAAAGTTCGGAATACAAAACAAATATAAATAAAATCCAAGGGATTTATAATTATACTTTGATTAGGTCGAAGTTTATTATAATGGTTTAGTTCAGGAAAGATATTTGAAGTCTATTTAGTACAAAAATATAATTTAAATAAAATATATTAAGAAGTGAATATTTCGAGCTATGGAAATACAATTCCATGTTTTGAAATAGTTTAAGATTTATTTTAAATTAGAATTATTAAACAAGTCTAGATTCCTATTAAGGAAAGATACTGATGTTTGAAAATGAATAACGATTGAAAACAAATGTTTTGCAAATGGAAATAATCATAAGGGAAATTTAGTTAACCTAGAATGGTAAGATTTATTCCGAAGTTCGGAATATTAAACGAATATAGAGTATTCGAATGGGAGTTATTTATTGGAATTCGGTTATATCGAATTTAGGTAAGAAGTTGTTTTACTTTCCGTTTTGAATCAAATTTAATTATTTACTTATTAATTGAATTAATAAGTACAATTTATATTTTTATATACCAAATATTTGGAAACAACGATTATAACGCTACCGCTATAATAATTGTTTGGTAAATCTAAGCATCGATTATAATGCTACCGCTATAATAAATGTTTTGTAAATTAAACAGCGATTATAATGCTACTGCTATAATAAATGTTTTATAAATCAAATATTTAGAAACAACGATTATAACGCTATAGTTATAATCAATGTTTTTCCGTAAAATAAGTGTATTCTTAGATTGAATCCTAAAGTCGCACAAGCGATGTATTGTTTGAAGTTGTGAGCTTTGACTATTTCAAAGTTGAGAATGTTGTTCGATTAAGGTATGAGAGGTAATTATAACCCAACTTGATTGACTTCATGATTGATGGAGGAATGGTTAAGGTTCGATAGTGAAGATTGGTTAGCAATATGGTAAGTTAATAAATGATAAATGGTTTTGAGTTATAACGACGATGTTTTTATAACATCAGGTCAATTTAAAAAAATTTGAAATGTTTCTCCAAATAAATGAGAGATATTTTCTAGGCAAAGAAAATAAAATGAATTGGTCAACGAGGAATTAATAAATGGAAAATAGGAATATTTTCCGATATTAATAAGGTATATTTTTTGAATATAGAAAATAAGGATTCGTGAATATTCAGAAATGTTTCCTAATTGGAATAAGAGATATTTTCTTGAATGAAGAAATTAGAATATTGGAAGTGTTTTTCCAAGAATCGAGAAAGACAATCGAATTTTGAAAGAATCTAGAAGAAGGGAAACTGAGAATTGGAAATGATAATATAATAAGGAATTAATTTAAAAAGGGGCTTGTGTTGTTTGATGGTTGATTGGCAGAAATTTCCAATTGGGAAATAGGACCGTTGATTATATGGATGTTTCTTTGATAGTTAAATCACCGACTATCAAATTTTGATTTACTTTATACCTTTGTTGCCAATATGGAGAGATCAGGATCAGATTTAATATCTGAAAACCACTTCGTATTGGCATAATCGTTATGAATCAACTTATGCTAAAGATGACTGAAGACGAAGTAAAGTGCAAGAGCTGTTCTGTTAATCCTAGGTGGAAATTGCTCAAGACGGATTGATGGGATAGTGCCTTCGGTTTGTCCAGTTCCAGGACAACGTGTATGTACGAATGTTTGACGACGTGACATTCAAAGTAATTGATGGCAAGATGTTCTGAAAGATAATCGTGACCTCAAGCCTCATCAACCGGGAAATGACAAAAATCGGACAGGCAGCATGTCCATGTGGGGCATTCCCATTAGGGGTATTATCGCCTGATCTAGAGAAATTCCGTTTGCTTCTTATTCTATTCGCTGTTGTTTGCTTTTGGTAATGGTTGCTGATCACAACTGTTGGTGATAATATGCTCGGTACACTCAAGTTAAATGAGTGACCAGCCATGTGTGGGCCGGGTTGCATGACGTTCTTGTTGAACCCAGTGTATTCCCCTCTAGAGATACACTATTGGAAGGTGGTTCCATACCTTTTCATGTTGGAAATCCAATCTCCAATAAGCGCCCTGCGGTTTTTGATTTAATATTATGTATGGAGCGTGAGATGCAAGCGTTCCACTAAATTTTCTATTTATTTGATTTAGACACTATTGTAATATCATTGGTTTTGATATCAAAAATATTTTTAGGTTATCGTAAGGTAAAAGCCATCTGTGTTTATGTGTGGATCGGTATTACGATTATCATTTCTTTTGAAAAGATTTTTAAAAGTTAAACCACTTGTTGGAGTTTACTCACACCAGTCCCATGACTGACCTAGAGTTTATTTTGTTTTGTTTTCCCTAAACTCTTGGGTGCCCAAATTTGTGCGGGCAGTCAAGAAGTCGGGATTTTACAGATACGCTTAGAGGATCTTAGAGCAGGAAGCTTCAACATTAGATAACTGTTATTTATTTCCGATGCGATGTGTTTTGTTGTACTCTGAAAATGGTATGTATCTATAAAATAGATTTGTATTTCTAGAGTTATGTTATATAATATATTTTATTCGTTACGCTGTGAGATTTGTGTTCTTCATTTTCTTCTATTTTAATATTTCTTTCTTTCTATTTTTCATCCTCTAACTTCTTTCTAATAATGATTCCTATTTCTGTGCAAATTTTGGGTTGGATGTGTGGTATTATTAGTCGACTCAAAGAGTACGGAAATTCAGGCCATTGCATTTGGTATCAGAGCTGAAGGTTACTATGGCGTAACTCAATGGAGATGGGGTTAGTAATACCCTAGATTGAGTTTGAGTATATATATATATATATATATATATATATATATATATATATTTGAGCGCGTATTTGTAGATTTGATATAAAATTGTTTTATATTGTGTTGGTTGGTTTGTTGAGTTGTTTATGAATTCTGGTCGATACAGGATGTACAACTGTATCGATAGGTGTTTCTAAACTCTCGAGCAAAGCAATTCGATACAGTATTGTTTTAAAAAAGGGTAAATGAAATAATTTTGCCCAAAACTATTTTTGATATAAAAGGAATAATTTTTTGGAATTATTGATTTGGTTGGTTGTTATTATAACCAAATAGCATTATAATATTTAAATGATTATATAAAACCAAGTTGAGTTGGTATAAGAATGGAATATACAAATAAGCTGAATTTCTATTGGATTCATACCAGAACTTGGAATTTAGATCCCGGGTGTTTATAAAATATTTTCTAAAATATTATAAAGGAATATAACATTATTTTGAAGGAATTTTTGAATTATAATGGTTTTAAATAGATTTTGAAAGTGATTAAGCACTGAAATCACTTCAGTGGCGAGAAAATAATTCTGATAATTGATCGCGACATTATCGGTATTCATTTTTGAGTTTCTAAGTGTCGGATTGCTACCATAATAGATTTATTAATGGAAATTGTTTGAGAAAAATAGAGTTGTTTTAGAAATTCATTTGTTTTGAATTGAGTTAATTATAAATATGTGTATAAATATATATGATTTCAAACTAATTTGAAATAAAACCCGGGAATTTGAATTCTGAAATTAAAAATTTAACTTGTATAAGTTGAATAGATTGAAATGGTAAAAATGTATCAAATGAATTGAAATTTAACTTAAGTTAAACAAAATTGGATTGGATTAGAAATAATTCCGAATGAAATTAAATAAAGAAAATGTTGATATTCGAAATATTAATACGAATTCGACTTATGAATAAGCAAGTTGAATATATATTAGATGTTGTTAATTGAAATCAGATTTGAATTTATAAAATGAAAGTGAACTAACCAGAAGTTGATTAGAGTGTGAAAAACTGGAAGTTGGATTGATTTGAAACCAACTGGGAATGGATATATGTATGCTGAGCAGATATAGAATGGAAGAAAATGCAAGAGATAGAATTATGCCCGACAAAAAGGTACATGTTTACAATATAACTTGGGTTTGATGATTTTATGAGCCTATGGGGCAAGCCGCTTGGCTTTTTTATTTTCTTTTGGACTGGAGAAGGCCTAGAAAGGCGAGTTGTGATTGTACTGATTAAGCCGTGCAAAGGAAATGCTGGCAAAAAATTTCGAAAATTTAAAAAGTTAGAAAAAAAAATTCAAAAAATTTTTGATAATTCAAAATCAAGTTGTTAATAATAATTGAAATAATAAACCTAGAATTGGTTAATAAAATTTCAAGTGGAATAACGAAATTGATAAATGGATTTAAAATCAATTGGAATGGGTGTGGATATGCAGAAGAGCATATGGACTGAAGACAAGAAAGTGATGATGGATTGTCCAAAAATGGTGGACAGATCATTTGGAAAGAATTATGAATGGTTGGTATCAGAATTCGAAGGTCGGGTAAGAACTGGGTTATGAAAATATGGAATATAAGATTTCAACTAAGTAGGTTATGAGGAGTTAGAGTTATAGAATTTTTACTGCTTAAGAATTTCGGGGACGAAATTCTTTTAAGAGGAAACGAAAGTAACGTCCAAGATTTTTAGCGATTTAATAATTAATTTATTTAATTATCTAATGGTTGATTTGGAGATTTAAATGATTTAATCTAAATATTTTGAATATTTAAATATTATAAATTGAACATCAAAATTTTATATTTTTCTATACGTATGAGTTAAATCTCAAAACTTGTTACGGTGTGTCTGAAATAACCGTTAAACCTAAAGAGTTAATCGTAGTGTTTTTTTTTTGGGAACCACAAGGTATTTTATACCCGTTGTTTTTAAGTCGTCACGTTGAAAAATATAAACCAAATATTACCATATCCTTAGCAAAATCAGCACTAATATCTGGTCAAAAACTAATAAAAAGAAATCTGTTTCAAATCTTTCTGATAACCCGCGAAATCTGGGACAAATATATCAATGCAAATCGAAACCATTGGCACTTCAAATCAATACAAAATCTCAACATTTATCACAGCCAAATCTCGCAGTAGCTTGTCTAATCTTTGAAAAATCCTAAAGAAATGTCGGTAAGGTTTCTTGTGTCCCTTTAAGTCAAAAATCTCTACAAAAATCAATCTGGCGTGTTGCTATTAGTCAATTATGTCCGCAATAGGAAAAAGGAAATCTCAGCCAAGATTTCTGCACAAATGGTCTCGTTGCCAGCCAATAGTTGCGGCTCCTTTTGTTTTCTTCCCATCAATGTATATATAAATATAATATAAAAGCATCTTAAACAAAAACCCAACGCTATCTTTTACATGTAGTTTCCATCTGAGCAAATCTTAGGTACCTTGCTGGCAAATCAAAATAAATACCTGTGCATGTCTGCTATGAAATTAAAAACAAATCTTGGATGTTGTCTGTGGTCGATCAAAAGATTTTGTTTACCCCATTCAAAAGGACAAAAATAGAAGCCTGCAAGTATCTTTTTACCAAAATCATAATACCAGCAAGATATGCATATTATTCTAGTTTGATTAAAATATTGCGGCTATACTGGAAGGCCATTTGACTAATGTATATGTATAGTATATTATATATAATAAGAGATCATCCCCACTTCATTCTTTTTATTTCTTAAAGGCCAGCACCTCACTACTGCCTTCGTATATATTTCTCCATCATCGTTTCTCTTTCACTCCATCACCCAACACAGAAATAAAAAAATATAATCCAACGAAATACGGCACACTACTTTTGGGCTTCTTCCCAAGTTCTGGCATACCAAATCCAACGAAGCTCACTGCTGCTATTCCTTCCATAATTTTTGTGACTTTAAAATTCAAAAGAAAAAGAAAAAAAGAATCTTGGAACTTTAATTCTGGGTTTACGAGTGGGTGGTCTTCATCCAAGCAAGGTTTCGTTAGTGTGTATCACGTCTGGGGTCGACCGAAATGTCGATGACCAGAATTAAGATCTCCGGTTATTCATTGATCACTGGTCTAAGCTGAGGTCATTTTCAAATTCATGGGGCCACGTGTTTTCATTTCAGCATGAATTGGATGGGTTTCGGCGAAAACATGGAAATGGTGAGGGCTGCAGACTTTTGTGTCGAGGAGAAGGTGACTTTGAAGGGGAATAAAAGGACGTGAGGCTGAGGTTGAACTATGGTGTGAAGGGAGGAGCACATAGCATCTGTAAAGAAGTACAGAGGAGTGGTTTCCTTTTTCTCCACTGGAAGAAGAAGAAGCAGACAGAATTAAGTATAAAGATGGATGGAAAGGAGGATGGTTGTGGAGTTTTACGTGTTGAAGTGCTCTGGACGGTAGGTGAACATTGTGATTATAGTGGTGGTGTTTGGTTGAAAACTTGAATGGTGTAGAGAGAAGGGGAGGCGCAGAATGATGGGGGCAGTTATGACTGATTGCTGAGTGTGAGTAGTTCATGGGGAGAAGTTAAATAGGAGGATGGATCACATGGAATATGGGCTAGTGCACGAGAAAACATGATGAGGATATTTTTAATACCATTAAGAATAGGGTTAAGGGAAGCTTAATCAATAGTTATTGTTAATGATATGATCTTCATGGCAAAGTGAAGTTCGGGATGGGAGGGAAGTGAAAACCGGGTGCAAATGGTTTCAACAGGGGGAGAAGGCGACTAATTGCCTAATGACGTGGTTATCAGATGGTTAAACAAGGTTAATATATAAATTAAATTTACTAAACAAAATTATTATTATATATATATACGTATATAAAATCGATAGCTTATAAAATGGATAACCATCTTATATGGAAATAGAATCAGGTGAAACTGGTCACATTGGAATCATGACGACAAGATTTCCATTGTAGAACTAACGTGGCTTGAAACTGAGATGCTGGAATTTCATTGAAAAAATCAAACGCTTGTTTTATTGTAAGACGAAGCAAGCAGAATCGTCAACTGCAAAACAAAGTGAGTAAACTCACTAACTCTATCTTGTTTATATTTTTATATAAACGAGTTTTAAATTTATTTATAGTAATTTTATACTGTGATGGTTGTTTGGATGAATGGTGATAAAATTGGTTGAATGGTTGGTTTTGTTATATTGTTGATCAGTTATTAATGTTGTTTACTATGACATTTTACATTGATGTGAAATTAATATTATTGATGTTATTAACGTCTGTGGATGCAGGGAAACAGGTTGGGGGGATCCAACTGGAATCCTCAACATTTATGTTACTATTTTGTTTATTGTGCTATATGATGTGTTATATAATCTATGATTGATAATGTTGTGTTTGAACTACTGTGGCCCTAGAATGTTAATATTCAAAAGCCGAAAAATGAATTTATATAGAAAATGAAATTTGAGTTTAAAAAAAAGGAAATTTATTTCCGAAAATATAAATGTAATTTCGAATAGGGTTGAAATTATAAACATGGTAATGGAGAAAATAAGCAGTTGATTATGTACAAGAGTATATATTAAGTGAAATATTTATCGTTGGATTAATTGAAATATAAATTTGAATTTATATGAAAAAGTGGAAATTGGTTTTGAAATAAATATTTGAAATGAGATTTGAACTTAGCAGATTATAAAGGAAATTATAAACAAGATTTTAAATGTTTGAAATTAATAATGAGATTTTCCATAAACAATTGTAAATAGAAGTTATAAATGGAATTTGGATTTGATATGGTAAAACCAAATGTATTTGATGGTGTAAAAAGAAATATTATTCACAATTAAAGTAAATAATCGATTAGAGAGATATGTTGCAAATGAAAGCATCTATAAAAGCAATCTGGGTCGGAAACATGAATTCAAATAGAAATTTGAATAATAAGGGAAATGGAAATCATTTTCGAAAAGGAAATGTTGGATTTCATTCCAAAGTTCGGAATATAAAACAAATTGAAATAAAATCCAAGGGATTTATAATTATACTTTGGTTAGGTCGAAGTTTATTATAATGGTTTAGTTCAGGAAAGATATTTGAAGTCTATTAAGTACAAAACTATAATTTAAATGAAATACATTAAGAAGTGAATATTTCAAGCTATAGAAATACAATTCCATGTTTTGAAATAGTTTAAGATTTATTTTAAATTAGAATTATTAAATAAGTCTTGATTCCTATTAAGGAAAGATACTGATGTTTGAAAATGAATAACGATTGAAAGCAAATGTTTTGCGAATGGAAATAATCAAAATGGAAATTGAGTTAACCTGGAATGATAAGATTTATTCCGAAGTTCGGAATATTAAACGAATATAGAGTATTCGAATGAGAATTATTTATTGGAATTCGATTATATCGAATTTAGGGAAGAAGTTTTTTTTACTTTCCGTTTTGAATCAAATTTAATTATTTACTTATTAATTGAATTAATAAGTACAAGTTATATTTTATATACCAAATATTTGGAAACAACGATTATAATGCTAACGCTATAATAAATGTTTTGTAAATCTAAACAGCGGTTATAATGCTACCACTGTAATAAATTTTTTGTAACTTAAATAGCGATTATAATGCTACTGCTATAATAAATATTTTATAAAACAAATATTTAGAAATAGCGATTATAACGCTATCGTTATAATCAACGTTTTTCCATAAAAGAAGTGTATTCTTAGATTGAATCCTAGAGTCGCACAAGCGATGTTTTGTTTGAAGTTATGAGTTTTGACTATTTCGAAGTTGAGAATGTTGTTCAATTAAGGTATAAGAGGTAATTATACCCCAATTTGATTGACTTCATGATTGATGGAGGAAAGATTAAGGTTCGATAGTGAAGATTTGTTAGCAATATGGTGAGTTAATAAATGATAAATGGTTTTGAGTTATAACAACGATGTTTCTATAACATCGGGTTAATTTAAAAGATTTTGAAATGTTTCTCTAAATAAATGAGAGATATTTTCTATGCATAGAAAATGAAATGTATTGGTCAACGAGGAATTAATAAATGGAATATAGGAATATTTTCCGATATTAATAAGGTAAATTTTCTGAATACAGAAAATAAGGATTCGTGAATATTTAGAAATGTTTCCTAACTGGAATAAGAGATATTTTCTTGAATGAAGAAATTAGAATACTGGAAGTGTTTTTCCAAGAATCGAGAAAGAAAATCGAACTTTGAAAGAATCTAGAAGACGGGAAAATGAGAATTGGAAATGATAATATAATAAGGAATTAATTTAAAAAGGGGCTTGTGTTGTTTGATGGTTGATCGGTAGAAATTTCCAATTGGGAAATAGGACCGTTGATTGTATAGATGTTTCTTTGATAGTTAAATCACCGACTATTAAAGTTTAATTTACTTTATACCTTCGTTGTCAATATGGAGAAACCAGGATCAGATTTAATATCTGAAAACCACTCCGTATTGGCATAAGCGTTACGAATCAACTTATGCTAAAGATGATTGAAGACGGAGTAAAGTGCAAGAGCTGTTCAGTTAATCCTAGGTGGAAATTGCCCAAGATGGATTGATGGGATAGTGCCTTCGGTTTGTCCAGTCGCAGGACAATGTGTATGTACGAATGATTGACGACATGACATTCAAAGTAAATGATGGCAAGATGTTCTGAAAGATAATCGTGACCTAAAACCTCATCAACCGGGAAATGACAAAAATCGGGCAGGCAGCATAGCCATATGGGTCATTCGCATTAGGGATATTATCACCTGATCTAGAGAAATTTCATTTGCTTCTTATTTTATTTGTTGTTGTATGCTTTCGGTAATGGTTGGTGATCACAACTGTTGGTGATAATATGCTCGGTACACTCAAGTTAAATGAGTGACCAACCATGTGTGGGCCGGGTTGCAAGACGTTCTTGTTGAACCCAGTGTATTCCCTCTAGAGATACACTATCGGAAGGTGGTTCCATACCTTGTCATGTTGGAAATCCAATCTCCAATAAGCGCCTTGCGGTTCTTGATTTAATATTATATATGGAGCGTGAGATGGAAGCGTTCCGCTAGATTTCTATTTATTTTAGTTAGACACTATTGTAATATCATTAGATTTGATATCAAAAATATTTTTAGGTTATCGTCAGGTAAAAACCATCCATGTTTATGTGTGGATCGGTCTTACGATTATCATTACTTTTGAAAAGATTTTTAAAAGTTAAACCAATGGTTGGCGTTTATTCACACTAGTCCCACGACTAACCCAGAGTTTATTTTGTTTTGTTTTCCCTAAACTCTTGGGTGCCCAAATTTGTGCGGGCAGTCAAGAAGTCGGGATTTTATAGATACGTCTGGAGGAGCATGGAGAAGGAGGCTTTAACATTAGATAACTATTATTTATTTCCGCTGCGATGTGTTTTGTTGTACTCTGAAAATGGTATGGTAAACAGATTTGTATTTCAAGAGTTATGTTATATAATATATTTTATTCGTTCCGCTGTTAGATTTGTGTTCTTTGTTTTCTTCTATTCTAATGTTTCTTTCTTTCTATTTCTCATCCTCTAACTTCTTTCTAATAATGATTCGTATTTCTGTGCACATTTTGGGTCGGACGTGTGGTGTTATTAGTCGACTCAAAGAGTACGGAAATTCGGGCCATTCAAGCTGTACACCCAAAACAAGGTAATAAGTGGTGATTGTCCAGACGTACATGGAGATCGACCAGATATGCGAGGACCTCTCTGCTATATTGGACATACGGGACGAGGAATAAGGTGCCTCTGGTTTCGTTCAGACCTAGAACGGACTTGTAAATGGATGTGTGTCTGACATTGGATTTCATTCTGTGTTGATTAATTTCTATTAAATATATATCTGTTTGGTGGCGGAGAATTTATTCTCTTGCTTAGCACCCTCTCTGAGACGTACGAGCTTAGAGGTTATATATTGATAGACATCAGTTGCATGGCGTAAGTTGTTAGTGTGGTATGCTGAGATGCAAATGATTAAGGCTTTTGTTGAAAAGCAAAGTCTTATGGTTGATGATCAAAGAACGACTTTAAATAGCATAGCTTTGTATATAACATTAATTCGTGAGCTTCACACCTAGTATGAGTCAAAAACGGGTTGAGGGACTATTGGGAGTGCACGACGTTTCTTTCTAGCTAGGAGTTGTGTCATGGTATGGAGCCCAGACATTTTTAATTATGTGGATGATGGAATGAGACGCCTCAGATATTGAGTCCCTAGTGGCTCAGAGATAGGTCCGATTGGACCGGGAAACATGTGTTCAGGAATAACCAATCCACTAAAGTAAGTGTGGATCGGCCCTTCCGTTCCTAGGGTTTGCCAGCGTCTGAATCCCGAGGCATTTGCTAGAGTGTCTCGAATCGGTGAGGAGCCATCCCTTGTCTCGACTCATAGATGGGAAATCCAATTTCCAATATGTGACTTTTTGATTTTAGTTGTAGAACTAGTATAGCGACATGATATATGGTACCCATGCCGTCTATGATTGATACATTTATATTTGAATTTGTTTTGACACTATACACTTATAGTAATATCAAATGGTTTATTTTAAAATGTACCAGGCATGTTTGGCTATTATGAGGTAAAACTCTACCCTCCGACTTGCGTTGCATTGTGTGATGGGACCTGAGTCTTATAATAGCTTCATTTTCCAAAATGCATTGCGTTGTTTTATTTTATACTGAGGAATATGTGGAGTAAACTCATTCTGTGTTATACGGCATGATCCCATGATTTCCCAACTTTTAAAATAAAGATTTAATAACTGTTTTAGTTCTCACACCAGTCACGTGACTGACTCGGAGTTTATTGTTTCTACCTAAACTCTGTGTGCCCATATTTTCCACATGGGCAGCTGGTAATTTTGGTTTTTGGGGATATTTCTTTTCATAGGATCCTGGATTACAGCTGGAGCTATATTCGCTTTGTATTTGTATATCTCTTTCAGTTTTGTCAGTTGTTATTTTCCGCTACGCTTTGTATTTATACATTTTATTTCCACTGCAATGTATTTTAAATCTTTGATATTTTCTGCTGTGTAATATTTATTTATACTTTGAGACATTCTTGTACTATGATGTAATTATTGCAATAGCAATGAAATGTTCTAGTGTTTGTGTTCTGATGCGTCATGTTCTCAACTCAATCCGGGCTTTCCCGTAAGGGGAAGTTTGGATCATTTCACCATCTTAGGCAATTTCTACCTAGGATCGCCAGAACAGCCCTGCATAAACTCCATCTTCAATTATCTTCATCATATTTGATTCGCAATGCTAATGCCCATATGAAGTGGTTTCCGGATAATAAATCTGATCCCTATCTCTTCGTATTGACAACAGAAAAATGGTCAAAAACTTTGATAGTCGGCTATTTAACTATCAAAGGAAAACATCCATACAAACGACGATCTTATTTCCAAATGGAAATATTACCGATCAAACATCAATCAATATTGAGCCCTTTAAATTAATTTAACATTTATTTATTCATTTCCCAGTCTCCGTTTTTCTATATTTCTCCAGATATTTCTTAAAACCTATTTACCTTTTCACGATTCTCGGAAAAACATTTCCATATATCCTTAATTTCTTATTTTCTATATTTAGAAAATATACGTTATCAATATTGGAAAACATTCCCATTTCTATTCACGCATCTTAACTCTTCTACATCCATTAGTCTCCAACTGTAAACTAGTAAGAGAACAACTCCCTAAGTATTAACCCCAAAGACCGAAACCAACATCAGATTGATACTCATAAAGCTATTCAACTTAACAAATTTCTAGTCAGTTTCTCATTTCCTTAACTTCGTTTCTTAATTTTTTATCAAATCACTACTTACACAACTCTCGGATCCAGTTTACGAATTCACATCGTTTACGGAAAATATTGATTATAACGATAACATTATAATTCATGTTTCCAAAATATTTAACTTCAGAATATAACTTTGATTCATCACTTTGAATGAATAAATAAATAATATTTAATTTATTAAATACATGATGTGCACGTAAAAATGCACATTTATATTCACATATTTATTCTTGTTAGTGTAAATAAATGTCATATATGGGTACTTTATCATGTTTAAAATTGATTTCAAAACATCACGCATTCATCATCATATAGGGGGAAATGGTCATTTTTGTGCTTATGTTATTTTGAGAATTTTTACTTGGACATTTTCCTCTTTTTTGTAGAAATTTGATGCATGTAAAAGAGGACTTCATAAAGATATACATGTATAAAGGAAAAAAGATGAAATCAATGCCTTTCCCAAAAAAAGGAAATCAATCAATGGAGAAGGAATCAATTCAAATAGAAGATTAGTGGAGGACCCCACCCATTCTCCCTCCTTCTTTAGAGGAGACAAAAAAGGCTTCATGAATCATTATTGCTAAAGACAAAAGGAAGCTTAATGAAGGGGGTATTTGTAGTAGTCCCCATCAAAGTTGATTAGGGTTTAGAACATGTATATATATACCCCCTTTATGTTCATGTAAAGGCTCTTTTTTTTCTTTTTTTTCTTTACCTTTAGTTAGTTTTTAGGATCAGAAACAAAAGTTCTTTCTTTTTCTTCCATGGTTTCTTAGCAATTTTTCTATAATCTCACTTTTGCAATTTCAATTAGTTGTCTTTTATTAACATGTTCTCTTCTTTTATGCAAATATAATAGAATGTTCTTTATTTTGTTGTTCTTTTGTTTTTGTTCTATGTTACAATCTACTTTTGTTATAATAACAAACATGAGAGGCTAATCCCTTTCAACTTAGGGGTAATTAAACTCTCTTGATTATGTAGATGCAACATAATTTGTTAATTCATGCTCTCTTTTTGTGCTTCATGTCATGTTGATGTTATTGGTTTATGTTCATTATTGAATTTTATAGCCTATATTGTTGACACCAAATAGGCAATGTTTAGTCATATTTTCACTAATTACCTCTTCATCTACATATGATGATGGTGATTAAGTGGATGTTGAAATCAAAAATCTGATGGTTTATAGTTCTAATTAATAGTTTATAGGCCATGCTTAAAGTATGTTTCAATTTTAACTTGTTCATTTTCTAACTTGTTCATTTTCATTAGAACAAAATTCACAAATGACCAGAAAAAAGAGATCATGTGTAACACCCTACCTCCGCTAGGGTCACTCACAAAGGGAATGCACTAGTTTTGGTGGAGTATTATCTAGGTAAACATACACAGAGATATCACAAGGCAGAACACAAATAAAGCAGCGGTAGAAATTAAAAACCAAATTTTTATTACTTTCAAGAAAAGACTCAAAACCCCATATATCCAAGGTACAAATTATTCCATTACATCAAGTTCCAAATAAAGAAGCGTAAACTTAAGATAACAAAAGTAAATTATTCCCCATAAATAGCAGAAGCAGCCATAGCATAGCTCAAGACCAAACCGTACATGAGCTGTCGGGAAGCAAGCTAAATCCAAGCTAAGAGCTAGTGTTTCCTCCCTGAGAACCTGGGGGGAAATGAAAGAAAAAGAGGCGAAAGGAAAAGGGTCAGTCATGAGACTGGTAAGCCCTAGTGACTTTCAGTATAAAAACTAGTAAAGGTAGTATGACATGTGAAAACTGGAATTAAACATAAGGATGATAACAGGACTAGTATGACACTTAAGATAACAAGATAAGTCAAGTCTAGCATCGCATATTCAAGGTTCGCTGCACCAACTGTACTAGTGTCCTAACCCATGTCAAGTATTAATCATGAAATGATCCCTTGGCCCAGTATCATGAAGTGACCCATTACGGGGTCCTATGGTACGATCTACTAATCGATCGGCTCCTTACAAGTTCTAGCTCGTCATGTGTCTGTGTCATACGGTCCTATCCTGAAATGTAGTTACCTGTGCTAGGTCCACCATAGGGTGTATCTAGCCCTATGGTGCCAACCACCGACACGAATCAAGCACGCACAGAGTAAATCTACGGGTGCCCAATGCCTGCTTTTTCAACTCTGGACTACGTGCACGACCATAGTCCGCCTGAACCTACAATGGCGCACCTACTCAGCCGTCGTTCCGGTCGCTTACAATCAGCCTAGTAATCGTGCCCCACCCTGCCTAGTCCCAGGGTATCGTGATACATCTAAGTGGGTTACTTCCGAAAAGGACCGCGTAACTAGGGTTTCTAATGGGTTAAGTATTGTCATTCAAAATCGTGACTTAACCCTATCCAAATCATGTATCAAGTTGGTTAAGTGTGTTCAAGCGGTTCATGACTTAACCCTATCAAATCATCGTGTCAAGTTGGTTAAGTATATTCAATTGGTTCATGACTTAACCCTATCATGTGGCATTAATTCATTGATGCACCCCAACCTCTCACATTAGACTAATTTTTGTGGTCACTGGATTTGCCGGGCGGTTCCGGGCAAATTTACACCACAACATAGTCTAACCTCGGGTTTTGCGTGCGATATGACCAACTACCCACATTGGATCCTATTGTTCGCAGTTACTGGATTCGCCGGGCGGTTCCTGGCAGATTTACACTGCAAACTCAACCCAACCTCGAGTTGGCCATTTTCAAGTTTATTTAAGTGTCATGCACAGATTCAAGTGTCGAGTCTAAGTCCATGTCAAGTTTTCAGGTCATGTTTCATGTCAAATCATGTCAAGTTCATGTCCATATCCAGGTTCAAGTTATAATAACGTTCATGTTCAAAGCCAATTCATGTTTTACCTAATCTACCCAAATCGTATTCCCATCGCACATAAACTCGAATTGATACAAATAAATATAATTAGGGAATAACATAAAAAGGGATGGGTATAGGGTGGCAAAAGTGATTACTAGCATAGCGTGGTATGACTTGAGATAAATGATTATAACAATACTAGCATATGGAATATCGGTCTCAAACATAAAGATTCTGTAAAAACCCGTAACTTCCCCGTAAAGGAAAGTGTCGGATAGTTCGAGAACAAACCACAACAGAACGCATACAGAAGAACATTTCATTGTATATTACAACAATGCATCAGATTACAAGAATATACAGAGTATGAATGAATATTACACAGAAATATCAGAGATTTAAATTACATTTAAATACATCGCAGCGGAAAATAATACAATATACAACTAGAAGAGATATACGGATACAAAGCTTTCCGGATATCATTCCAGCTGTAAACCAGGATCCTGTGAATATAAATCTGCAAAACCAAAACTACTAGCTGCCCGTGTCAAAATAGGGGCACCTAGAGTTTAGGTTAAAACAATAAACTCCAGGTCAGTCATGTGACTGGTATGAGAACTAAAACAGTTATTAATCTTTATTTTAAATCAATAGGTAAAACAAGGGACCACGCCGTATAACACGAAACGGGTTTCCTCCCAAGAATACCAGTGCATAAAACAACAGCGCAATGCTAAATAAAGAAAAATGAAGCTGTTATAAGACCCAGGTCCCATCACACAATGAAACGCAGTCGAGGATAGGGTTTTCCCTTATAACAGCCAAAGAATGCTTGATACGTTTAAAACAAATCATTTGATACTATTATAAGTGCATAGTGTATAAAACGACTTCAAATCATAAGTATCAATCATAGGCGGCATAAGCGCCCCATCCCACTATGTCGCCATATATAGGATTACAATTAAAACCGCAAATGTCACGTATTTGGAAATTGGATTTCCGTCTATGAACCGAGGCAAAAGATAGTCCTCAACCGATTCGTGACTCTCTAGCCCGAGCCACAGGAACAGCCGCAACTGCCCCTTGGATCGTCAGGGCCGGTCCACACGGAGTGGATTATTATGCCTGAACAATACGTCTCCCCACCCTATGGGGTGTAAGTCTGGTCCGTCAGCCGACCAGAATGCATTCGGCCGAAACCGATATAACCGAGGCGCCTCGCAACCGCAACAACCACATAAGTCAAACTCGTCAGGGCGTGTAAAACCACTGACGCCACTTCTAGCTAGAAAGAAACGCAAGTCCTCCCTGAGGTCCGTCTCCCGTTTTTGGTTCATACCGGGTGTGAAACACGCGAGGTAAACGTTACACAAAGCTACGCCACAAAGGCCGTGCTTTGATCATCACCACAAGACTTTGCTTTTCAACAGAAGCCTTGATCATTTGCATCTTAGCATGCCACACAGGCAAACCATCCTATGCAACCGATATCAGTCACACAGAATGAAATCCGATGTCAGACACACAGTCCATTTACAAGTCCGTTCTGGGTCTGAACGAAACCGGAGGCACCTAGTACCCCGCATATCCATCGATCTCCAAGTACGTCTGGACGATCACTAACTGTTTCCATCTTCTTGGGTGTACAGCCCAATCAAGATCATCAGTAATTACCCAAACGACGTGAAGACCTCCGGTCTTCGACCATCGTCTTCATCTTCGACTTATCGTCGTATCAGTTATTCAGAATGGGATAAACCCGGTCTTTTCGAATAACTCGCGTATATTTTGAATAAGTGTTACACAAACACAACATACGCCTCATTCCAATTCATTAGTCACTAACCGTAAATTAATCAAGAGAATAATTCCCCAAATATTAACCCCGAAGGCCGAAACCAATATCCAGAAAACCATTCTGCTTGGCCAACCGACAGTTAGTTTCTAAATTTCACATTCATAGGGAAATGTTCCCATTAATTTTATCCAAGATAAATTTCTTGAATTTATTCTTCTTTTGACTTTCGATTCAACTAGTCGAGATTAACGAACCTTACCGAAGTAATCATTGGTTTTAATTTCCCAATCCCAACCTATTTATCCCATGAAGTAAAACTGGTAATACTTCATATCTAACACCACAGTGTTATCGGTAAATTCAATTACCATTTCACGTTCAAATCTAATTAAAGATTTAACTAACGCCTGGAGTAAAACTGACGATACTCCATTTCGAATATTTCAATCTAATTAAAGATTCATTAAAACTCCACTTAGTTTTAATCTGTGACTGGGTTAAAGAATCAGTGTCATTTAAAACACGGTTCACGATAAACCCAAAATCACATCACATTTCAATCAATCCCTAATTGTAAATTAGCAAGTGAGCAATTCCCTAAGTATGAATCCCGAAGGCCGAAACCAACATCAGATCAATACCTCGGAAACTATTCAACTTAACTAATCTCCAGTTAGTTTCTGATTTTCTTAACTCCTTTAGGTCTAAGAACTGTATTATTGAAGATACCGTTCACGACAACCCAAAATCACATTTCATCAATGATCGGGTTAAAGAACGAGTGTTATTTAAAACACTGTCCACGATAAACCCAAAAATCAATATCGATTCAATTCCAATTAAATATTATTTAATTGGTACACTTCATTAAATCTAAATAAAAAGATTTAATCTTTTCTCAACTGGGTTCAAGAACAGTGTTAGTGAAGACACCATTCACGACAAACCCAAATCACATTTGACATTAAATACAAGGCTCTGAATAGAAAATATCCCGGCTTATATTCAATATCAAATTCTACGATTAACAAACGTCGTATTGGAAATAACGATATAAATATATATCTTTCAAATTTCCATAACAACATCTGTATAATCACGAATTTCAACATCGAAATATTCCGAAGACAATTTCGATTCAAATCCACTCCAATGCAATCATTGGAAATTTTGGTTATTTTTAAAACCCTTTTCAAATTCAATTTATTTATTTAAAAATAAATAGAATTATAATTTTAGTTCAAAACTAGTTCATTTTGATAAAAATCTATTTTTATCCTTTCAAATATGGAGTTTTTCATCCCAAACTTTCACAAATCATTTCTTATGATTTTACACAAATTATTACTATTTTTAATAATTTTATCAAGGCCCGTACAGTCGATTTCCATCAATGGCCATCGAACTGCACTTACAGCGACCTTTTTCGAATTTGATTTGGACATAATTCCAAATCCAACCGTTAGATTTCAAATTTCTAATATTCGTTAGAAAGCTCTTTTCGATACGAACCCAACGGTTCCGGTTTTAGGAGAATCCGACGGTCGGATCTCCCGCAGTGTCCGTTTGAAATAAATGGTCGAAATTCACGAACTGCCGCGGCGCGGCGCGTTCTATTCAGGCCATTATATTATATATAATATATATTTCGTCGATTTCTATTTAAAACGAATTATATAAATAGTTTTGAATTCGTTTCAAAAACATTTTCAACTTCCATTTCAATTCAAATCAAAATTGAATTTTTCTTTATAAATTCGTTTTAAAATTCCTTTCTATTCAATTCAAATTTCAATTCAATTTGAATTCATTTCAATTCGCTTTCAATTCCATTTGAATTCGTTTTATATTCAATTCATTTTGAATTCGTTTTCAATTCAATTCATTTCGAAATCGCTTTCAATTCAATTCACTTTGAATTCGTTTTCAATTCAATTCATTTCGAAATCGTTTTCAATTCAATTCATTTTGAATTCGTTATCAATTCAATTCATTTCGAAATCGTTTTCAATTCAATTCATTTTGAATTCGTTTTAAAATCGATATAAATATCGTTCACGTCAAAATGGCGTCAATCTAATCAACACGACTTCATAAATTTCTATTTTCAAATATTCTATTTCAAATATTCCTTTTTCAAAATAGTTGTTATTATCAAAAATATTTCGTTCAACACATGACCAATCTCAATGGATGAGTACTGTCAACACCTGAACTTTTATTTTATAATATCCTTTATTTTTCAAATTGGAATGAGGCCCAATCAATCACCATATAAAATTTATTATATGGATCTTCATACAACACATGTATATAATAGCATTGCAAATAATCAACCATCAACCAAAGTGCACTACACTGTATAAGCATCAAATATAGATATTCAACGCTTATAACAGCCTGTCAATCAATCGATCGACATTTTTAATCAATCAGGATGAGTGAACTTCAAATTTCATCCCAACACCCGTGTGGGGTTTCAAACAATCAAACGCACGTTCTATTTGTGCAGTTGGGCGATGTGTAAAATTTATCGTCCCAATCAATGTCATTCAAATAAGTGTACATAAACAAACCGTCCGGTTTGTAAATGAATATTTTATTTATTCACATTCACGTTAAAAATTATATTTTTAACGATAAAACATTTTATTTCAACCTATGAATTTCTATTCAATTCATTTACACAATAAAATGATAGTTTTATTTTTCTAACATATTTTAGAAAATTTCGGCGGCATAACGGCACGATACTAGAAACGGGACAAGGCCTAGCCTTATCCCCGGTCTAGTGAAGGCCCACGCCATTCACACATCAATCAAATCAATTTCATTTTGTAAACCACAAAATTTGGAGTAAGAGTCTAACCTAGCCTTACTCCTTCGCCTTATAACGGCGCACGTCTAATCCTAACCAATTTATCGATTCGATTATTCACACCCCAAACCACATTCAAACCAATATCGCAATCAATCAACAAACAGCCAAACAAACAAGTCCATGGTCTGTGGACGATTGTGTCGGGTGCTACTAAGCACCGTCTGCATCCTAGTATATATATATAACTAGAAAAAAAAAATTGAAAGGTGAGAAATTCTCACAGATTAGCTATCCTAGCTCCACGGCACTTCTAATGCAGGAAATCTTCGCCAACTCGCCTTTTGTCGCTTTCGTTGTCCGCTTTCACTACATATGTAAAAATCGAATTTTACTTCGCTATTCAATATATAAAAATTCTATTTTTACTTCGATGTTCAATATATACAAATCATATTTTTCTATCGAAGTTCAATATATAAAAATCATATTTTTCTATCGAAGTTCAATATATAAAAATCATATTTTTCTATCGAAGTTCAATATATAAAAATCATATTTTTCTATCGAAGTTCAATATATAAAAATCATATTTTTAATACTTTAAAAATATAAAAATCATATTTTTAATACTTTAAAAATATAAAAATCATATTTTTAATACTTTAAAAATATAAAAATCATATTTTTAATCACTTTACAACATAAATAAAAAAAATCAGTTTTCAAAAATAAATTAAAAACCAGTTTTCATATTTTTAATTCGATGTATACAAAAAAAAATTCGTTCTTTCCATTACATTGAAGATCATAACTTTCCTTTACTAAAATATAAAATTTCCTAAATTAAAAATCAAATATTTATTATATATAAAATCTAAACTCGATTGAATATAAATAAAAATGAATTATATATAAAAAAAAAAGAAACTTACAGCGACCTAGGTTGGAGGAGGGGGGTTACGGCGGCTTCCTCAAGCCAGGGGGGTGCGGAATCGAAGCCGCGGAGGTGGGTGGAGGGTCTGGCGGTGGGCGTCGTTCAAATAGAAGAGAAGGAGGGATTCGCGAGCAGGGGGTGCGTGGGAGGAGCAGCTCGAGGTGGGGAAGAAGGAGGAGAGGGGCGGAGAGGCTCTGGCGGCGGTCGGAGCTCAGGCGATGGCGGGGGGGGGGGGGGGGGGTCGGCGTTCGATTCGAACGATTTTTTTTTTCTGTATCAATGAATTCGGGGGGGGGCCAAAGGTTATAGGAAAGAGAATATTTTTTTTATATTTAATTATTTATTTATTCAAAAAGGTTGACTTTTACATATGATCCCGAAACGAGGCCCACCGCCTGTCGTCCATAACGTTCTACACCCATTTCGAACACAATGGGACATGTATCGTCAGCTGATTCGGCTGTTACAATCAGTTTCCGTTAAATTTACATTTAAATCACTACATTGAATTTTAAACGTACATTTCAAATTACCGGGGTCACATACTAACTCTAAAAATTCTCGAAAAATATTTTCTATCTTCGTATTGACGATACGGTCCTAACAAAACTAGTTTCGTCGAATTCTGAGACCGTTGGAAAAATGGCCAATTTCCAGTCGATTAAAATCAACTGAAACTGGTTAAACGCGTTTTCCTTTGCCACGCTCACATATTGATTCGAAAAATTATGAAATTTGGAATCTAGCAATAATTCGACATCACGGACCCAACAAAACTGGTTTCATCGAAATCCAAGGTCATTTGCAAAATGTCCATTTTTAAGGGCCTGAATTCCATAGCGACTATTCAGAATTTTCAACTGGACATATCTTTTGATTCCCGCTATGAAATTTCGATTATTCGGATTCGTTGGAAAGATGCTATCAATTAGATCCCATTATTTTTGGTTTCACTAAAATCCGAATTGTTTTGCACCCGGTACATTCAATTGAAGTTTGAAATCGAATTATCGAACTACCGCGCCACTTTCAATTCTATTTATAATTATATATAATTATAATATATTCTAACGACGACGTATATAATATATACGTTCTAATTCTATTCAAAATAAATTTCACGTCGATATTATTTAAAATAATTCATTTTAAATATTCAAAATTCGCTAAAATTGCCAAAATAAAAATTTCAAACTGGCTCGCATTTTACGGGTTGTTACAATCTCCCCCACTTAAAACTTTTCGTCCCCGAAAAGGAAAAAAGTCGAAAGTGGTTTGATTATTCAGCTCTACGCTCGATCTGGCTTTCATTCTCCAACTTTTCAGTTTCTGAGAATTTCCAAAATTTCAAAAATTTGGCTAACACCCTAAATTTTCGAAAAATTTCGCCATAACCTCCCCTGCAATGGGAGCATCGGGGAATTTCAAATAGCTTCCCCGGTCCTTCAGATCTCAAAAAGAAAAAGAAAAAGCCAAGCGGCTAGCCAATAGGCTCACAAAATCATCATCACCCAAACAAAACAGGAAATTATGTAGTAAACATGTACCTATTTGTCGGGCAAACAATTTTTATTCTCTGGCTCTAGCCTCCTTGCTATGACCTGTTCAAGGTAAGTACATGTATATGCAAGCAAATGCGACCAATTTTCAATATAGTTCAATATTTGATTCAATTAGGCTAATTGGTTCAAAATTATCAAACAATTAAACAAGCAACATAAACATCAATCAATTAGTGAATTAGAGTTTCAAATTCATAATTTTGATACATATACAAAAATCATGTTTTGATGCCAAATTACAACAATAGGCCTTATCTAATTTTTGGTTCTCACACCAGTCAATAGGAAATATATAGAAATCACACCTTCGAAACACGAATACCAATTCTGATGATGTTCGAACTATCATCAGAATCATCTCCGGGCGACTAGGGTGTGATTCTATACCTATCTAGTATATTAAAACTTCGAATAGACGCTAGCTAGGCGCATACGCAAAATCTTTATATATTGGACTGTCCTAATCAATATAAATAAATAATCAACTACGAATAATTGATTTAAATTTTCAAAACAAAATTTGTTTTCACTTTAAAAATATACTCTTCACACTCGTTCTAGGATACTACTGATCCCATCTCTAACGAGTCATTCTCATTGGATATTGCTAATCCAATATCTGATGAATTCTTTCGTATGTTTCTAATGTGTCTTGTTCTCTAGCTTTGTAAACCAAAGCTCTGATACCAACTGTAAAAACCCGTAACTTCCCCGTAAAGGAAAGTGTCGGATAGTTCGAGAACAAACCACAACAGAACGCATACAGAAGAACATTTCATTGTATATTACAACAATGCATCAGATTACAAGAATATACAGAGTATGAATGAATATTACACAGAAATATCAGAGATTTAAATTACATTTAAATACATCGCAGCGGAAAATAATACAATATACAACTAGAAGAGATATACGGATACAAAGCTTTCCGGATATCATTCCAGCTGTAAACCAGGATCCTGTGAATATAAATCTGCAAAACCAAAACTACTAGCTGCCCGTGTCAAAATAGGGGCACCCAGAGTTTAGGTTAAAACAATAAACTCCAGGTCAGTCATGTGACTGGTGTGAGAACTAAAACAGTTATTAATCTTTATTTTAAATCAATAGGTAAAACAAGGGACCACGCCGTATAACACGGAACGGGTTTCCTCCCAAGAATACCAGTGCATAAAACAACAGCGCAATGCTAAATAAAGAAAAATGAAGCTGTTATAAGACCCAGGTCCCATCACACAATGAAACGCAGTCGAGGATAGGGTTTTCCCTTATAACAGCCAAAGAATGCTTGATACGTTTAAAACAAATCATTTGATACTATTATAAGTGCATAGTGTATAAAACGACTTCAAATCATAAGTATCAATCATAGGCGGCATAAGCGCCCCATCCCACTATGTCGCCATATATAGGATTACAATTAAAACCGCAAATGTCACGTATTTGGAAATTGGATTTCCGTCTATGAACCGAGGCAAAAGATAGTCCTCAACCGATTCGTGACTCTCTAGCCCGAGCCACAGGAACAGCCGCAACTGCCCCTTGGATCGTCAGGGCCGGTCCACACGGAGTGGATTATTATGCCTGAACAATACGTCTCCCCACCCTATGGGGTGTAAGTCTGGTCCGTCAGCCGACCAGAATGCATTCGGCCGAAACCGATATAACCGAGGCGCCTCGCAACCGCAACAACCACATAAGTCAAACTCGTCAGGGCGTGTAAAACCACTGACGCCACTTCTAGCTAGAAAGAAACGCAAGTCCTCCCTGAGGTCCGTCTCCCGTTTTTGGTTCATACCGGGTGTGAAACACGCGAGGTAAACGTTACACAAAGCTACGCCACAAAGGCCGTGCTTTGATCATCACCACAAGACTTTGCTTTTCAACAGAAGCCTTGATCATTTGCATCTTAGCATGCCACACAGGCAAACCATCCTATGCAACCGATATCAGTCACACAGAATGAAATCCGATGTCAGACACACAGTCCATTTACAAGTCCGTTCTGGGTCTGAACGAAACCGGAGGCACCTAGTACCCCGCATATCCATCGATCTCCAAGTACGTCTGGACGATCACTAACTGTTTCCATCTTCTTGGGTGTACAGCCCAATCAAGATCATCAGTAATTACCCAAACGACGTGAAGACCTCCGGTCTTCGACCATCGTCTTCATCTTCGACTTATCGTCGTATCAGTTATTCAGAATGGGATAAACCCGGTCTTTTCGAATAACTCGCGTATATTTTGAATAAGTGTTACACAAACACAACATACGCCTCATTCCAATTCATTAGTCACTAACCGTAAATTAATCAAGAGAATAATTCCCCAAATATTAACCCCGAAGGCCGAAACCAATATCCAGAAAACCATTCTGCTTGGCCAACCGACAGTTAGTTTCTAAATTTCACATTCATAGGGAAATGTTCCCATTAATTTTATCCAAGATAAATTTCTTGAATTTATTCTTCTTTTGACTTTCGATTCAACTAGTCGAGATTAACGAACCTTACCGAAGTAATCATTGGTTTTAATTTCCCAATCCCAACCTATTTATCCCATGAAGTAAAACTGGTAATACTTCATATCTAACACCACAGTGTTATCGGTAAATTCAATTACCATTTCACGTTCAAATCTAATTAAAGATTTAACTAACGCCTGGAGTAAAACTGACGATACTCCATTTCGAATATTTCAATCTAATTAAAGATTCATTAAAACTCCACTTAGTTTTAATCTGTGACTGGGTTAAAGAATCAGTGTCATTTAAAACACGGTTCACGATAAACCCAAAATCACATCACATTTCAATCAATCCCTAATTGTAAATTAGCAAGTGAGCAATTCCCTAAGTATGAATCCCGAAGGCCGAAACCAACATCAGATCAATACCTCGGAAACTATTCAACTTAACTAATCTCCAGTTAGTTTCTGATTTTCTTAACTCCTTTAGGTCTAAGAACTGTATTATTGAAGATACCGTTCACGACAACCCAAAATCACATTTCATCAATGATCGGGTTAAAGAACGAGTGTTATTTAAAACACTGTCCACGATAAACCCAAAAATCAATATCGATTCAATTCCAATTAAATATTATTTAATTGGTACACTTCATTAAATCTAAATAAAAAGATTTAATCTTTTCTCAACTGGGTTCAAGAACAGTGTTAGTGAAGACACCATTCACGACAAACCCAAATCACATTTGACATTAAATACAAGGCTCTGAATAGAAAATATCCCGGCTTATATTCAATATCAAATTCTACGATTAACAAACGTCGTATTGGAAATAACGATATAAATATATATCTTTCAAATTTCCATAACAACATCTGTATAATCACGAATTTCAACATCGAAATATTCCGAAGACAATTTCGATTCAAATCCACTCCAATGCAATCATTGGAAATTTTGGTTATTTTTAAAACCCTTTTCAAATTCAATTTATTTATTTAAAAATAAATAGAATTATAATTTTAGTTCAAAACTAGTTCATTTTGATAAAAATCTATTTTTATCCTTTCAAATATGGAGTTTTTCATCCCAAACTTTCACAAATCATTTCTTATGATTTTACACAAATTATTACTATTTTTAATAATTTTATCAAGGCCCGTACAGTCGATTTCCATCAATGGCCATCGAACTGCACTTACAGCGACCTTTTTCGAATTTGATTTGGACATAATTCCAAATCCAACCGTTAGATTTCAAATTTCTAATATTCGTTAGAAAGCTCTTTTCGATACGAACCCAACGGTTCCGGTTTTAGGAGAATCCGACGGTCGGATCTCCCGCAGTGTCCGTTTGAAATAAATGGTCGAAATTCACGAACTGCCGCGGCGCGGCGCGTTCTATTCAGGCCATTATATTATATATAATATATATTTCGTCGATTTCTATTTAAAACGAATTATATAAATAGTTTTGAATTCGTTTCAAAAACATTTTCAACTTCCATTTCAATTCAAATCAAAATTGAATTTTTCTTTATAAATTCGTTTTAAAATTCCTTTCTATTCAATTCAAATTTCAATTCAATTTGAATTCATTTCAATTCGCTTTCAATTCCATTTGAATTCGTTTTATATTCAATTCATTTTGAATTCGTTTTCAATTCAATTCATTTCGAAATCGCTTTCAATTCAATTCACTTTGAATTCGTTTTCAATTCAATTCATTTCGAAATCGTTTTCAATTCAATTCATTTTGAATTCGTTCTCAATTCAATTCATTTCGAAATCGTTTTCAATTCAATTCATTTTGAATTCGTTTTAAAATCGATATAAATATCGTTCACGTCAAAATGGCGTCAATCTAATCAACACGACTTCATAAATTTCTATTTTCAAATATTCTATTTCAAATATTCCTTTTTCAAAATAGTTGTTATTATCAAAAATATTTCGTTCAACACATGACCAATCTCAATGGATGAGTACTGTCAACACTTGAACTTTTATTTTATAATATCCTTTATTTTTCAAATTGGAATGAGGCCCAATCAATCACCATATAAAATTTATTATATGGATCTTCATACAACACATGTATATAATAGCATTGCAAATAATCAACCATCAACCAAAGTGCACTACACTGTATAAGCATCAAATATAGATATTCAACGCTTATAACAGCCTGTCAATCAATCGATCGACATTTTTAATCAATCAGGATGAGTGAACTTCAAATTTCATCCCAACACCCGTGTGGGGTTTCAAACAATCAAACGCACGTTCTATTTGTGCAGTTGGGCGATGTGTAAAATTTATCGTCCCAATCAATGTCATTCAAATAAGTGTACATAAACAAACCATCCGGTTTGTAAATGAATATTTTATTTATTCACATTCACGTTAAAAATTATATTTTTAACGATAAAACATTTTATTTCAACCTATGAATTTCTATTCAATTCATTTACACAATAAAATGATAGTTTTATTTTTCTAACATATTTTAGAAAATTTCGGCGGCATAACGGCACGATACTAGAAACGGGACAAGGCCTAGCCTTATCCCCGGTCTAGTGAAGGCCCACGCCATTCACACATCAATCAAATCAATTTCATTTTGTAAACCACAAAATTTGGAGTAAGAGTCTAACCTAGCCTTACTCCTTCGCCTTATAACGGCGCACGTCTAATCCTAACCAATTTATCGATTCGATTATTCACACCCCAAACCACATTCAAACCAATATCGCAATCAATCAACAAACAGCCAAACAAACAAGTCCATGGTCTGTGGACGATTGTGTCGGGTGCTACTAAGCACCGTCTGCATCCTAGTATATATATATAACTAGAAAAAAAAAATTGAAAGGTGAGAAATTCTCACAGATTAGCTATCCTAGCTCCACGGCACTTCTAATGCAGGAAATCTTCGCCAACTCGCCTTTTGTCGCTTTCGTTGTCCGCTTTCACTACATATGTAAAAATCGAATTTTACTTCGTTATTCAATATATAAAAATTCTATTTTTACTTCGATGTTCAATATATACAAATCATATTTTTCTATCGAAGTTCAATATATAAAAATCATATTTTTCTATCGAAGTTCAATATATAAAAATCATATTTTTCTATCGAAGTTCAATATATAAAAATCATATTTTTAATACTTTAAAAATATAAAAATCATATTTTTAATACTTTAAAAATATAAAAATCATATTTTTAATACTTTAAAAATATAAAAATCATATTTTTAATACTTTAAAAATATAAAAATCATATTTTTAATCACTTTACAACATAAATAAAAAAAATCAGTTTTCAAAAATAAATTAAAAACCAGTTTTCATATTTTTAATTCGATGTATACAAAAAAAAATTCGTTCTTTCCATTACATTGAAGATCATAACTTTCCTTTACTAAAATATAAAATTTCCTAAATTAAAAATCAAATATTTATTATATATAAAATCTAAACTCGATTGAATATAAATAAAAATGAATTATATAAAAAAAAAAAAGAAACTTACAGCGACCTAGGTTGGAGGAGGGGGGTTACGGCGGCTTCCTCAAGCCAGGGGGGGTGCGGAATCGAAGCCGCGGAGGTGGGTGGAGGGTCTGGCGGTGGGCGTCGTTCAAATAGAAGAGAAGGAGGGATTCGCGAGCAGGGGGTGCGTGGGAGGAGCAGCTCGAGGTGGGGAAGAAGGAGGAGAGGGGCGGAGAGGCTCTGGCGGCGGTCGGAGCTCAGGCGATGGCGGGGGGGGGGGGGGGTCGGCGTTCGATTCGAACGATTTTTTTTTTTCTATATCAATGAATTCGGGGGGGGCCAAAGGTTATAGGAAAGAGAATATTTTTTTTTATATTTAATTATTTATTTATTCAAAAAGGTTGACTTTTACATATGATCCCGAAACGAGGCCCACCGCCTGTCGTCCATAACGTTCTACACCCATTCCGAACACAATGGGACATGTATCGTCAGCTGATTCGGCTGTTACAATCAGTTTCCGTTAAATTTACATTTAAATCACTACATTGAATTTTAAACGTACATTTCAAATTACCGGGGTCACATACTAACTCTAAAAATTCTCGAAAAATATTTTCTATCTTCGTATTGACGATACGGTCCTAACAAAACTAGTTTCGTCGAATTCTGAGACCGTTGGAAAAATGGCCAATTTCCAGTCGATTAAAATCAACTGAAACTGGTTAAACGCGTTTTCCTTTGCCACGCTCACATATTGATTCGAAAAATTATGAAATTTGGAATCTAGCAATAATTCGACATCACGGACCCAACAAAACTGGTTTCATCGAAATCCAAGGTCATTTGCAAAATGTCCATTTTTAAGGGCCTGAATTCCATAGCGACTATTCAGAATTTTCAACTGGACATATCTTTTGATTCCCGCTATGAAATTTCGATTATTCGGATTCGTTGGAAAGATGCTATCAATTAGATCCCATTATTTTTGGTTTCACTAAAATCCGAATTGTTTTGCACCCGGTACATTCAATTGAAGTTTGAAATCGAATTATCGAACTACCGCGCCACTTTCAATTCTATTTATAATTATATATAATTATAATATATTCTAACGACGACGTATATAATATATACGTTCTAATTCTATTCAAAATAAATTTCACGTCGATATTATTTAAAATAATTCATTTTAAATATTCAAAATTCGCTAAAATTGCCAAAATAAAAATTTCAAACTGGCTCGCATTTTACGGGTTGTTACAGATTCCAAATCTAGCAAAATAAGGTACTAGTCAAGATAACAGTGACATAAGGTGATAGTCATGGTAACGGTTGACATAAGGTGATAGTCATGGTAACGGTTGACATAAGGTGATAGTCATAAACTTGTGACTAATAGCAGATTCAACATGATAATATGAGGGGGTTTTCTTTTTGATTTACAACATGAATAGGCCCCAAATCAATGTCATAGTAATATACCCAAAAGTCAAGATCTAAGATGAACAAGCATGGATGTAAAACAATCATCATACACAGGTCCAATTTCAATTTACAACATATTCATATTACATTTACAGTTTAAATCTAAAAGTAACTGGGGCTTACAGATCGTGGTTCGAGAAATAGAAAAAGAAAGTCGATGTTGAATCTTTATATGCTTAGTCAAGTCCTAACAAAAATCCCCAAATCAGCAATTCTCTTAACGTAGTTTCGACGTAGAAGAAGTAGTCCCTTTCTCTAACTTTTCAACCAGAATTAGAGCAGCATAAGGTCAGAGAGAATTTGTGTAGAGAGACTAGTGTTAGGGGCTGTTTATATAGGGTCAGGTCAACGAATGTAGACAGAAATGAGGCCATAAACATCAAAGTGAATCCAGCTTCAAAAGTGGGTTCGGCCACCAGGTCGACACCCAGGTCGACACTACGGTCGACCTGGTCCTGGGCAGGTCGATTCTATGGTCGACCCCCAGGTAGACCTGGTCCTAGGTGGGAAATTTCCAGCCCAGTCTGTTCTATGGTTTGAATTCGAAATTCGGATTCGAATTCTGAGCTGTTTTGAACTTGAAATTTTCTGAAAACTTCGAAGGGTCATAACTTGGTTATACGGACTCCGATTTTCGAAAACTCAGACTCGTTTCCAAGTAGAATTTCGAGACGAACGCAATGGCGTAACCCGTTTCCCTTGATTCTCATTTTAAAAATTAATTCTGCCTTGATTTATAGTTAAAGAACGTTATCAAAATACGGGTTGTTACATTCTCCCCCCTTAAAGGATTTCGTCCCCGAAATCTCTAAGTTAGGGAGGATGTGTCCTACCATCCATCATCCATCTACTCAAAGCATCATCCACAAGCAACCATTGTCCTTAAAAGGTTTCTAGTGCTGTTTGAACATATGCAGAAAGTGTGTGTATATGTACTTATCTAATGCAGAAGATCAAGCGGTTACTGATTCAGTAAACCTCCTTAATGCAAAATATGTTAGTGTATTGAATCCAACATGTATGCAGGTTCCTAACATAATTTATAATCTCTACATGAGTGCACATAACATTCGTTCATATGCAACATCCAAGTGATATCATAACAAGTTCCATCTATGTATAAGTATAAGCACTCATACATATGCAACATGAAAATGTGACTGAGCCGATCTAGTGCCTAATGTGTGTCATGCATCCACTAGCAATCACTTGCAATCATTTGCAAACATCAACCATAACATGTTTCAATCACATGTTTACATCCATATGGTTCTACCTAAGGTTCTCAAGATAAGATCAAGAAGATAAACGTAGGTAGTAGAAGCATGATACGAAAAGGTTTTCAAGTTTATTGGAAAAAGAGTTCGAGAATGTACCCTCAAAAAGAAATGGGTAAAGCGCGCGTATCTTCTCTTCAGTTTCCCAAGTTGCGTCTTCTTGGGCTTCACTCCACTGCACTTTAACTAGCTTGACTTCTCGATTCCTTAGCTTTTTAATCTCCTTCCCCAAGATACGAATCGGAACTCGCCTCAATGTTGCCTCTTTTTCCACTTCTACGTCTTCAAGGATGCTTGGCTCAACCACTTCGGCCGACTCATGCAAGCACTTTCGGAGATGCGAGACGTGAAAAACATTGTGTACTCCAGTTAACTTCTCTGGTAAGTCTACGTTATAGGCCATCCGTCCAATTCTCTCAGTGATAGGGAACGGTCCTACGAACCTTGGTGCTAGCTTTCCAACTGCTCCAAAACGAACTACATTGCGTAACAGAGAAACTTTTATAAAGACCATATCTCCGACTTCGAACTCTAGGTCTGTCCTTCTCTTGTCCGCATAAGATTTCTGTCTATCTTGGGCCGTTTTCATCCGTCTTCGTATCAACTCAACCTTCTCAGAAGTGTCTCTTATCATGTCGGGCCCAAGTATAAGCCTGTCTGTTGTCTCCCACCAACAAGTTGGTGACTTGCATGGTCTTCCATACAGGGCTTCGAATGGTTCCATTCCGATGCTAGCTTGGTAACTGTTATTATATGCAAACTCCACGAGAGGAAGATGGTCTTCCCAAGTACCACCAAAGTCAAGAATGCATAGCCTCAGGAGATCTTCTAGTACCCTATTTACCCTTTTGGTTTGTCCATCTATCTGTGGGTGATAGGTCGTTCTTAAATTCAGTCGTGTACCCATTGCTTCTTGCAGACTATTCCAAAACTGGCTAGTGAAAATCGGGTCATGATCACTAACTATACTAGAAGGAACCCCGTGCAACCGTACTACCACTCGAAGGTAAATAGACGCTAGCCATGATGCGGTCCTCTTGCTTTTCACCGGAATGAAGTGGGCACTTTTCGTGAGTCTATCAACTATGACCCATATGCTAGTATTTCCCTTCCTTGACCTAGGCAGTCCATCCACGAAATCCATCGAGATACTCTCCCATTTCCATTGCGGAACCTCCAAAGGATGTAACAGCCCACCGGGCTTCTTCGACTCGGCCTTTACTTGTTGGCACACCATGCACTTCGAAACGAACTCTGCCACGTCCTTTTTAATTCCAGCCCAAAAGAAAATGCGTTTCATATCTCTGTACATCTTATCCCCTCCAGGATGTATGGTCATCTTCGAGTGATGCGCCTCTTCGAGAACTTTCCTTACTAGGTCTCCCACTTGTGGGACACATAGCCTTCCATCGCGCCTTAGCCATCCCTTGTCATCTATGGCATACCTACTGAGGTGACTTGACGTCTCACCACTAATCAGCTTGTCCATGATTTCGACTATCTGTGGGTCTTCCTTCTGTGAAGTCCCTACTTGATCTAGAAGTGTAGGTCTTATCTCAAGAGATGCTAACGTAGCAGTCAATGACTCAATAGCAGGTGTAAAATCAAAGGTTGCTATAAACTCAAGGTTTTTCCTTTCAACAAACAAGGGGCTCAAAGTCAACCTTTTTCTACTTAGCGCATCCGCCACCACGTTACCCTTGCTAGGGGTATAAGCTATATCGAAGTCATATGATGCCAAGAACTCCATCCACCCCTGTTGTCTCAGATTCAAATCTTTCTGTGAGAAGAGGTACTTAAGCGATTTGTGGTCGGTATACAACTCGAACCTCTCCCCTAGAAGATAATGGCGCCAAGCTTTAAGTGCAAAAACAATCGCGGCCAACTCCAAGTCATGCGTGGGATAGTTTTTCTCATGAACTTTAAGTTGTCTGCCCCCGTAGCATATTACTCTTCCATCCTGCATTAGGACGGCGCCTAATCCCGTGCCGCACGCATCTGTGTACATGGTAAACATCTTACCTCCATCGGGTAATGCCAAAACTGAAGCTGTGGTGAGGGCTCTCTTAAGTCTCTGAAAAGCAACGTCACACTCTATGTCCCATGCAAAAGCTAGGTTCTTCTTTGTTAACTTAGTAAGAGGGGCTGAAATCTTAGCGAAGTCCTTAATGAACTTCCTGTAGTAGCCCGCCAAATCGAGAAAGCTCCTCATCTCCATTGCATTCTTAGGAATTTTCCAGTCTTGTACCGCGACTACCTTTGCGGGGTCCACGGCTATGCCTTGCTTAGAAACTACATGTCCAAGGAACTGAACTTCCTTCCTCCAAAAATGGCATTTGGAGAACTTAGCCTTTAGTTGGTGTGCTCTAAGTGTTTCCATGACTTCCTTGAGATGTCTAACATGCTCTTCTTCATCTTTTGAGAAGATCAAAATATCATCTACGAAAACTACCACAAACTTGTTAAGGAACTCCCGAAACACCCTACTCATCAAATCTACAAAGTATGCGGGTGCATTCGTTAACCCAAACGGCATGATGAGCCATTCGAAGAACCCATCTGGAGTCCTAAACGCAATTTTGTCAATGCTATCCTCAGCCACTCTAAGCTGATGGAATCCTGTGGCTAGATCGAGTTGAGAGAAAACAGATGCTCCCACAAGCTGGTCAAACAAATCGTCTATTATTAGTAGTGGGTGCCTATTCTTCTTTGTCATCTTGTTTAACTCACGATAATCTACGCACAGATGAAGCGATCCATCCGCCGTAGTAGCGAATACCACCGGAGCACCCCATTCAGAAATGCTTCGTCTTATGAAATTTTTCCCAAGCAACTCGTTAACTTGTTTACTGAGCTCTCTTCTTTCTCGCAGGGCCATGTGCCTAACAGGCAATGAAACCGGCTTGGCATTATCAACAAGATAAATTCGGAAGTCTATCTCACATTTAGGAGGTAACCCCCTCACTTCATCAAAGACATCTGGATATTCTCGGACCACTCTTACAGATTGCAAATTATCGTTGGACGAGTCAAGGGATTCAAGATAACACAACATGACCGGACCCTTAGGGTTACAAAAAATTTCAAGGGTATTACCGAGGCGAGTCATGAGTCTCACTACCCTTCGTTCACAATCAAGAATGGTTCCATAATTGGACAGCCAATCCATACCTAGGATCAAACCGTATCCCATAAATCCGAGAACATAAGCATTACACGTGAATTCTACGCTTAAGATAGAGATCCTCAAATCCACACACATCATAGATAAATGGGCGGAGCCCCCAATTGGATTTGAAACTATAACGGGATCCTCAACCAGACTAGTACTTAGGTGCAGATTTTCAACAATATCAGAAGAAATAAAAGTATGCAATGCGCCAGAGTCAAATAAGGTTCGAACAGGAAAGTCAGAAATGTAAACAAGGCTTTCTACGGAAATATTACTATCTCGGTCAAGAGCTGGAGTGGTGTTGAGAGCATGCAACTGCCCTCCAGAAGGTCCTGCTCACTGGGTCCGCCCTTGCCCCTGTCCTTGCTTCTTAGGGCAATCCTTGCTGATGTGTCCAGTATCTCCACAATGAAAGCATTCACCCAACTTCCTCTTCTTTTTTCTACAGTCTTTAGCTAGATGTCCCGTAATACCACAAAAGTTGCACTTCCTCGTCTCACGTGGTTTGTTGTTGCTCTAGTTATTCTTGTTATTCTTGTTGCCCCCTTCTTGGAGTCAACTTTCTTATTCTGAGTCTCATTAGGCTTAACCTCCTTCTTGCTATTCTTGTCTTCCTCATGAAGTAGAGCCATATCCACCAAGCTTTCAAAGGTCGCCCCCATGGGTATATGAGTTATGGACAAACTGTGTAGTGGCTCGTTCAATCCTCGAGCAAAGCGTACAGCCTTTTTCTGGGCTGTGTTGACTAAATCCAAACCGAACCGAGCAAGCTGATTAAACTTATTCACGTACTCCCTAACAGACATGTCCCCTTGCTTGAGTGCTAGGAACCTCTCCATCTGAAGGTTCTCTTCTGCTAACGATAAGAATTTAAGCCCAAACCTCTATCTAAAGTCTGCCCAAGTCTCAACTGGCCTGGTGGCGTTGGTGACTTCCCACCAAAATGCAGCTTCCTCTTTCAACACCCATGCTGCCAACTGAACTTTCCTATGGTCCTCCACATCAAAGATAATAAACAAGTCTTTAGTCTCCTTCAGCCAGTTTCGTGCCTCAACAAAGTTTTCAGTTCCAAGGAAGTTCTTGCCGCCCATTGCTTTAAAGTCTTTGCATATTTTGGCAAAGGCGGTACCAGGAGGGGGAGGAACCGCGGCCACTGGGGGAGGAGGAGGAGGGATGTCTGCCGGGCCCGCGCCGTTGGCCCTGGCTTCTAAGTACCTTCGGAACCATCCAGGTATGGGTATTCCCTCAGGCAGGTTAAGCTCAGCCATGCTGAAAAAAGAAAAGAAAAAGATTCAAACGAGGAAACAAAGGAAAGTGCTAATGGCTTTTTAGGGAATAGCCTTTTTAAACATAAAACTTTTCTTGAAAAATGCTTCTTTATAAATGGTTTTGAAAATAGTTTCAGAAGGTTTTTTAAACTTTTGCCCAGCCTGGTAACCTTCTGCTCTGATACCAAATGTAACACCCCACCTCCGCTAGGGTCACTCACAAAGGGAATGCACTAGTTTTGGTGGAGTATTATCTAGGTAAACATACACAGAGATATCACAAGGAAGAACATAAATAAAGCAGCGGTAGAAATTAAAAACCAAATTTTTATTACTTTCAAGAAGAGAGTCAAAACCCCATATATCCAAGGTACAAATTATTCCATTACATCAAGTACCAAATAAAGAAGCATAAACTTAAGATAACAAAAGTAAATTATTCCCCATAAATAGCAGACGCAGCCATAGCATAGCTCAAGACCAAACCGTACATGAGCTGTCAGGAAGCAAGCTAAATCCAAGCTAAGAGCTAGTGTTTCCTCCCTGAGAACCTAGGGAGAAAACGAAAGAAAAAGAGGCAAAAGGAAAAGGGTCAGTCATAAGACTAGTAAGCCCTAGTGACTTTCAGTATAAAAACTAGTAAAGGTAGTATGACATGTGAAAACTGGAATTAAACATAAGGATGATAACAGGACTAGTATGACACTTAAGATAACAAGATAAGTCAAGTCTAGCATCACATATTCAAGGTTCGCTGCACCAACTGTACTAGTGTCCTAACCCATGTCAAGTATTAATCATGAAATGATCCCTTGGCCCAGTATCATGAAGTGACCCATTACGGGGTCCTACGGTACGATCTACTAATCGATCGGCTCCCTACAAGTTCTAGCTCGTCATGTGTCTGTGTCATACGGCCCTATCCTGAAATGTAGTTACCTGTGCTAGGTCCACCATAGGGTGTATCTAGCCCTATGGTGCCAACCACCGACACGAATCAAGCATGCACAGTGTAAATCTACGGGTGCCCAATGCCTGCTTTTTCAACTCCGGACTACGTGCACGACCATAGTCCGCCTGAACCTACAATGGCGCACCTACTCAGCCGTCGTTTTGGTCGCTTACAATCAGCCCAGTAATCGTGCCCCACCCTGCCTAGTCCCAGGGTATCGTGATACATCTAAGTGGGTTACTGCTGAAAAGGACCGCGTAACTAGGGTTTCTAATGGGTTAAGTGTTGTCATTCAAATTCGTGACTTAACCCTATCCAAATCATGTATCAAGTTGGTTAAGTGTGTTCAAGCGGTTCATGACTTAACCCTATCAAATCATCATGTCAAGTTGGTTAAGTATATTCAAGTGTTTCATGACTTAACCCTATCACGTGGCATTAATTCATTGATGCACCCCAACCTCTCACATTAGACTAATTGTTGTGGTCACTGGATTTGCCGGGCGGTTCTGGGAAGATTTACACCACAACATAGTTTAACCTCGGGTTTTGCGTGCGATATGACCAACTACCCACATTGGATCCTATTGTTTGCAGTTACTGGATTCGCCTGGCGGTTCCGGGCAGAATTACACTGCAAACTCAACCCAACCTCGAGTTGGCCATTTTCAAGTTTATCTAAGTGTCATGCCCAGATTCAAGTTTCGAGTCTAAATTCATGTCAAGTTTTCAGGTCATGTTTCATGTCAAATCGTGTCAAGTTCATGTCCATATCCAGGTTCAAGTTATAATAACGTTCATGTTCAAAGCCAATTCATGTTTTACCTAATCTACCCAAATCGTATTCCCATCGCACATAAACTCGAATTGATACAAATAAATCTAATTAGGGAATAACATAAAAAGTGACGGGTATAGGGTGGCAAAAGTGATTACTAGTATAGCGTGGTATGACTTGAGATAAATGATTATAACAATACTGGCATACGGAATATCGGCCTCAAAAATAAAGATTCCAAATCTAGCAAAATAAGGTACTAGTCAAGATAACAGTGACATAAGGTGATAGTCATGGTAACGGTTGACATAAGGTGATAGTCATAAACTTGTGACTAATAGCAGATTCAACATGATAATATGAGGGGTTTTTCTTTTTGATTTACAACATGAATAGGCCCCAAATCAATGTCATAGTAATATACCCAAAAGTCAAGATCTAAGATGAACAAGCATGGATGTAAAACAGTCATCATACACAGGTCCAATTTCAATTTACAACATATTCATATTACATTTACAGTTTAAATCTAAAAGTAACTGGGGCTTACAGATCGTGGTTCGAGAATAGGAAAAAGAAAGTCGATGTTGAATCTTTATATGCTTAGTCAAGTCCTAACAGAAATCCCCAAATCAACAATTCTCTTAACGTAGTTTCGACGTAGAAGAAGTAGTCCCTTTCTCTAACTTTTCAACTAGAATTAGAGCAACATAAGGTCAGAGAGAATTTTGTGTAGAGAGACTAGTGTTAGGGGCTGTTTATATAGGGTCAAGTCAACGAATGTAGACAGAAATGAGGCCATAAACATCAAAGTGAATCCAGCTTCAAAAGTGGGCTCGGCCACCAGGTCGACCTGGTCATGGGCAGGTCGACTCTATGGTCGACCCCCAGGTCGACCTGGTCCTGGGCGGGAAATTTCCTGCCCAGTCTGTTCTGTGGTTTGAATTCGAAATTCGAATTCGAATTCTGAGCTGTTTTGAACTTGAAATTTTCTGAAAACTTCGAAGGGTCATAACTTGGTCATACAGACTCCGATTTTCGAAAACTCGGACTCGTTTCCAAGCAGAATTTCTAGATGAATGCAATGGCTTAACCCGTTTCCCTTGATTCTCATTTAAAAATTAATTCTGCCTTGATTTATAGTTATAACACGTTATCAAAATACGGGTTGTTACATCATGATTTCATAACTTGTTGAACTAAATGATATAAAAAGTGGATTTATTCCTAAGTTGTCATTTATCTCATAGTTTTTATTAATTTTAGTATGCTAGTTAAGTTATAGTTAAAACTCCACTCGAATTTGGTTTAATTTGATTGTATATGATTAAAATTATTTCTTTCCTTGTGGATCGCCTCGTACTAGCTAACGTACTACAAGTGTATGCCGTACGCTTGCGGTTTATTACACTTCGCGAAGGTTTTCTAATTCATAGAATATTCATCGTCGAACAATACATCCTGACTTAAAAAGTAAATACCAACTACAAGTTAAAACTCCTTCTATTGGGTTATTTTATAAATTCAAACTCCTATTCATATTCCATTTCATAACTTCTAACAAGTAAATTTCTTGTAAATTTTTATATTAAGTTTATAACTTAATCTCGGCTTCATAATCAATTATAAATTATTGGTTCAACCCAAATCTTAATTATCTCGTAAAATCCCAAATTTATATAATATATGATTTCTAATAATAAATTATTTTAATAACATTCGACATCGTCGAATTATAATTTCAATCCGCATTTCGAACATCAAACTAAATTTCATCGTTCTCTTCTGAAAACGATTTCCATTTCCCCTTCCTAAATTCATCCTTATATTTTCAAACTTATTTAATAATAATTGTTCCATTTTATTTCTAATATCAAACTACTTGTAACACCCCAAAATTAGATATACTATACCGTAAAGATAATTAATTAAAGGATTAATTAATTAATGAAGAAAGATAAAAAAATGAATATATATATATATATATATGCAATTATGTTAAGAAGGTACAAGCTTAAAAATGTGCATTGAAAAAAAATGCATGCGAATTAATTAGGCTACAGCAAAAGAAAAATTAATGCAATTAATAAAAAAACGGAAGGAAATGTGTGGATGCATGCAGTAAAAAGAAAGAAAAGAAGAAGATAAATACAGTCAATTTATTTGGGAAGGAAAGATTTATGCATGTATAAATAGATATATATGTATGTAGGTAACTTCATTATGCATTGACTTTGTATGTTACGAGGAAAGTAGAAAAAAAGGGGAATTAAATTATATGCTCGATTTCCACTTTTTAAAATAGGTAAGCAATCAATTTGCATTAGTTGTCAATATTAGAATTTATAAATAGGTGCGTATATATATTTCGGCGACTACTGCAGCCCCTGCTTCTTCAGCGAGAACTCTGGGTTGAGGAGTTACTCGGAATGCTGCTAAGATATCAGTATCTTTGGTTTTGTAATCAGGAGTATAATAAGTCAATCTGTAATCTTTAACACCAGCTTTAAATCCAACGCTTGCTTTAGTTTCAGTTTGTGGTGACATAAGTCCCTCCCTACAACTCATGAATATGTAAACATGAATAGATTGAAATTAATTTGTAGATGTGTGTTAATATGGCATTGATTGAAAAACATGTAATTGACCTTAGTTTATATATGTGTTTGTGCTAATTTGTCATTCATATTAATTGATATTAATTAAAGAAAATATGTTAATTGGGCATTTATTTTCATTTGTAAAAGCATGTTATTTGACATCAAATTTTAAACATGTTAATAGGGTATTGTTAGGAAACCATGTAATTATCTTAATTTGTAAAAATGCTTATGCTAATTTGTCACTTATGTCAATTAACATTAAGCAGAATATGTTAATTTGAGGAATATAGTAAAATTGTTATTCAATGTTAATTGACATCAATTAAAAAGAATATGCTAATCAAAGAAAACATGCAATTAGATGTTTAAGTTCAATTCATATTAATTTAAGGGAAGAAAAATAAAAGGTTATTAATATATATAAAATACATTTGCTGACTCAGCACTAGGTGTACGATGTGGATTAAAAACCTAATATCTAAAGGTTAGAATTAATCTAAACTTCTATATAAGCATACATAGACTCAAACTCTAAACCTAAACTAAATTAGTCTCTTAGCCACCATGCTGCTGCTGGAATAGTTCACCTTCTTCTTAAAGCTAAGGAATTGTGAGACAAGATTGTAGAACAAACGAAGAATGAATTTATTCTCTTTTCTAATTTGTTCTTTGTGAGTACAATTTCTTTCACAAAATAATTAATAAATTAATTATGATGAGTTATAATTTGGGTTATAAGATTGTGCTTGTTGAATCATTGATCGATATGAAATTGTCTATTTTGCGAATATACGCTAGTTGTTGTCTTATGTACAAAGATTCATGATGTTGGTTCATATGCCAGTTTTTGTTAACTTATGTTAGTGGATCCATTTCATATGTCTAATCACATATGTTTAATTTGATTCATTTTTTTAGGACATTAATTTATATGTAAGTTTAGATGTAAATCATGTGCAAGTTTGTACGTGAATCATATGTAAGCCTATATGTAAATCGTAGTTTACATGTCTAAATTACATATGCAAGTTTAATACAAGTTGGTATGTAGATCATATGCAAGTTTATGCGAAAACCATGTTCATATATGCAAGTTCACCTTTATGTGTATAGATCTATGCAAATCATATCTTATATAATTTGATCCATGCCAGTTTGTAGTTTATGCAAATTATGTCTATTTCCTATGTAAGTTATTAGTTATGCAAATTTATGTTAGTATGAATTATAATCATGCAAGTTTTGATCCATGCTAGACTATTCTTACATGCTAGTTAGATACATTTTATGTGTTATTGTAACACCCCACCTCCGCTAGGGTCACTCACAAAGGGAATGCACTAGTTTTGGTGGAGCATTATCTAGGTAAACATACACAGAGATATCACAAGACAAAACATAAATAAAGCAACGGTAGAAATTAAAAACCAAATCTTATTACTTTCAAGAAAAGAGTCAAAACCTCATATATCCAAAGTACAAGTTGCCATTATTCCATTACATCAAGTTCTAAATAAAGAAGCATAAACTTAAAAATAACAAAGTAAATTATTTCCCAAAAATAGCAGACATGCAGCCATAGCATAGCTCAAGACCAAACCGTACATGAGCTGACAGGAAGCAAGCTAAATCCATGCTAAGAGCTAGAGTTTCCTCCTTGAGAACATAGGGGAAGAAACGAAAGAAAAGGAGGCGAAAGGAAACGGGTCAGTCATAAAGACTGGTAAGTCCAAGTGACTTTCAGCATAAAAACAGATAAAGGTAACATGACATGTATAAACTGAAAGTAAACATAAGTATGATGTCAAGATGGATAAGATAGACTAAGATAACATGATAAATGAAGTATAGGTCAAATATAGATCAAGTATAGATCAAGTATAGCATCGCATATTCAAGGTTCGCTGCACCAACTGTACTAGTATCCCAGCCCATGTCAAGTATTAACCATGAAAGGATCCCTTGGCCCAATATCGTGAATGACCCATTTCTAGGTCCAACGGAACGATTCACTAGTCGATCGGCTCCCTACAAGTTCTAGCTCGTTGCGTTTCTGTGTCATACGGCCCTATCACGAATGTAGTCACCTGTGCTAGGTCCACCATAGGGTGTATCAAGCCCTATGGTGCCAACCACCGACACGAATCAAGCATGCACAGATAAACCTACTGATGCCCAATGCCTGCTTTTTCTGCTCCGGAGTGTGTGCACGCCCGCACTCCGTTAGAACCTACACTGGCGCACCCATACAGCCGTCGTTCTGGTCGCTTACAATCAGCCCAGTAATCGTGCCCCACCCTGCCTAGTCCCAGGGTACCATGATACACCTAGTGGGTTACTGCTGAAACGGACCTCGTAACTAGGGTTTCCGTCTAGTAGGTTAAGTGTTATCATTTAAATTCGAGACTTAACCCCATCAGTCTAGTATACCAAGTTGGCTAAGTGTTGTCATTTAAGTTCATGACTTAGCCCTACCATTCACGTGTTAAGTTGGTTAGGTGTTGTCGTTCAAGTTCATGACCTAACCCTACCAATCATATTTCAAGTTGGTTAAGTGTTGTCTTTCATGATCATGACTTAACCCTATCATGTGGCATTAATTCATTAATGCACCCCAACCTCTCACATTAGACCTGTTGTTGTGGTCACTGGATATGCCGGGCGGTTCCGGGAAGATTTACACCATAACTCAGTCTAACCTCGGGTTTTCAAGTGCGATATGACCAACTACTCACATTGGATCCTATTGTTTGCAGTAACTGGATTTGCCGGGCGGTTCCGGGCAGATTTACACTGCAAACTCAACCCAACCTCGAGTTGGCCATTTTCAAGTTCATTCTAGTGTCATGACCATGTTCAAGTTTCATGTCAAGTTCGTGTCAAGTTTCGAGGATAAGTTTCATGCCCACATCCAGATTCAAGTTATAACAACGTTCATGTTTCAAGTTTTGCCTATTATCAAGTTCATAATTCATGTTCATAACCAATTCATGTTTTGCCTAATCTACCCAAATCGTATTCCCATCGCATGTAAACGTTAATCGACCTAAATTACAAGCAAATCTAAATCTAGAGATAAAGGGAATAACATCAAAACTATGATAGGCAGAAGGGACAAGCATAAAGCGATAAAAGAGATTACAAGACTGGCATAATATAACTTGAGATAATCATTTACAACATCACTGGCATAAAGAAATTAACAGGGTTTTCAAATCTAGTAAAATAAGGCGATAGTCCTGAAAAAAATTTGACATAAAAGAATAGGTATGCGAAAGCAAGCCAAATACAAGGATAATGGATCCACTGGTTTTGGTGTACATAATAGCGAATAAACTAAGCAAGTCACACCCTAGGTATGAGATCCAACAAACTGCAAGTTCGGTGTACAACACGGGTTTCAACTATGGGCATGAACAATCAACTATGATAGTTTCAGGTAATTAACCCCAATAGTCATAGTCATGGTCATTGGTAGAAATCTCATAATTAAGAACCATAAGCGATTTATCACAATAGTCATGGTTAATTATCCAAAATAGTTCTAGGTAATAGTCATAGGTAATTAACAGTAATAGTTTCAAAGTCATGGTCATAGATAATAGCCTTATGTTCACAATCATAGGTAATAATTCTCATAGTCAAGAGTCATAGGTGATTAGTCACCATTGTCCTTGTCATAGTCATAGGCAATTAGCCTTATGTTCACCGTCATAGGCATAGGCATAGTCTTATGTTCACAGTCATAGGCATAATCTTATGTTCTCAGTCATAGGCATAGGCGTAGTCTTATGTTCACAGTCATAGTCCTTGGCCATTAACAATAGTTTCAACGTCATAGGCATGTTAAGGTTATATACACGAGAGAGTTTGACTTACAACATGAATAGGTCCAAAGCAATATTCATGAAAGTCAAGATCCAAGATGAACAAGAATAGATACGAATCAATTACCATACATAGATCCAATTCCAATTTACAACATGGATATTAAGTTTACAGCTTTTATCTAAAAGTAACTTGAACTTATAGTGCATGGATCGAGAATTAGAAAGAAGAATTTGATTGTTGAATCTCTATTTGATTGATCGTGTTTTAATTGAAATTTCCCAATTTGCAAATCTCTAAGCGTAGTCTTGATGGAGAAGAAGCAGTCCTTTTTTTTCTTTATCTTATTATTTTGATTATCTTAGAAGTAGCATAAGGACAGAAAGAAATGGTGTGGAGAGAATGAGGCTAGGGGGCTGCTTATATAGGGTTAGGCAGACGAATCTGGTCATGAAACAAGTCTAAATACATCAGAATGCATCTGGTTCAAGAAGTGGGTTCGGGAGGCAGGTCGACCCCCAGGTCGACTCCCAGGTCGACCTGGTCCCTGGGAGATCGACACTATGGTCGACCCCCATGTCGACCTGGTCTATGGGCGTGAGTTTTCCCGCCCTGCCTGCTGCGGGGTTTGAATTCGAATTTCGAGCTGTCTTTGATTCTGAAAATTTCTGAAACTTCTAGAGGTCATATCTTGGTCATACGAACTCCGATTTTCGAAAACTCGGACTCTATTTCATGTAAAATTACGAGACAAACGCAATGGTGCAACCCGTTTCCCCTGATTCTTATTTTAAAATTTAATTATGCCTTGATTTATGACTTTAACATGTTATAAAAATTCGGGTTGTTACATTCTCCTCTCCTTAAAGGATTTCGTCCCCGAAATCTTCAAGTTAGGAAGAATATATCCTACCATCCAATCATCCATCTACTCAACCATCATTCACGAGCAATCATTGTCCTTAAAAGATTTCTAATGCTATATGAACATATGCAGAAAGTGTGTGTATATGTTCCTTATCTAATGCAAATGATCAGGCCTGTTCGATCTTCTTAATGCAAAATATGTTTAGTGTCATGAATCCAACATGTATGCAAATAATCCTAGTCACATAAACACTATATGTGTGCACAATCATTCATCCATATGCAACATCCACATGATAACACATTCAATTTCACCCATAAACTAGTATAACACTCGTGCATATGCAATATGAAAACGTGTCTGAGCCGATCTAGTGTCTAATGTGTGTTATGCAATCACGAGCAACCACTTGCGACCACTTGCAACCATTTGCAAACATCAACCATAACATGTTTCAAATACATGTTTACATCCATAGGGTTCTACCTAAGGTTCTCAAGATAGGATCGAAAAGATATACAAGATAAAACAATGCATCAAGGAGAAGAAGTTAAAGATGTACCCCCAGAAGGTCTTGCTTGCGGGGCTTGCCCTTACTTCTTAGGGCAGTTCTTGCTGATATGTCCAGTTTCACCACATTGAAAGCATGCTCCCATCTTCATCTTCTTCTTTCTACAATCCTGGACTATATGCCCTTCAATACCGCAGAAGTGGAACTTTCTTTTCTCATGTGTCTTGTTGTCATTATTGTTGTTGTTGTTCTTGCCTCCTTTCTCGGAGTCTTTTTTTTTTTGAGAATCACTTGCCTTGACCTCCTTCTTGCCATTCTCGTCTTCTTCATGAGGTAGGGCCATTCCCACCAAGCTCTCAAAGGTCGCCCCCATGGGTACATGAGTCATAGCAAGGCTGTGTAGTGGCTCATTCAAACCTCTGACGAAGCGAAGAGCCTTCTTGTGTTGGGTGTTCACTAAATCCAGTCCAAATCTGGCCAGTTGATTAAACTGATTGACATACTCCCAGATCGTCATGCTTCCTTGCTTAAAAGTTAGGAACCTCTCCATTTGCAGGCTTCTTTCAGCCTGGGAGAGAAATTTCATCTCAAATCTCATCCGGAAGTCTTACCAAGTTTCCACTGGCCTCTCAGCATGGGTAATCTCCCACCAATACGAAGCTTCATCTTTAAGCAACCACACTGCCAGCTGTATCTTTTGCCTATCGTCAACTTCGAAGATGACGAACAAATCTTCGGTCTCCTTCAGCCAGTTCCTCGCTTCCACAAAGGATTCAGTCCCATAGAAGTCCTTTCCACCCATAGCCTTGAAGTCTCTACACGTCTTTGCGAAAGCATTTCCACGAGGAGGAGGAGGAGTCGCTGCAGCTGGAGGAGGAATATCTGCTGGGCCTGCATTGTTGGCCCTAGCCTCTAAGTACCTCCTGAACCAGCCAGGTATTGGCACGCCCTCTGGAAAGTTAAGATTCCCAGACATGCTGAAAAATGAAAAGATAGAGATTCAAACGAGGAAACAAAGGAAAGTGCTAATGGCTTTTGGGGAATAGCCTTTTCAAAATAAACTTTTCTTGAAAAATGATTCTTTATAAACGGTTTTGAAAATAGTTTCAGAATGTTTTTAAAAGCTTTTGCCCAGTCTGGTAATCTTCTGCTCTGATACCAAATGTAAAACCCCACCTCCGCTAGGGTCACTCACAAAGGGAATGCACTAATTTTGGTGGAGCATTATCTAGGTAAACATACACAGAGATATCACAAGACAGAACATAAATAAAGCAGCGGTAGAAATTAAAAACCAAATCTTTTTACTTTCAAGAAAAGAGTCCAAACCTCATATATTCAAAGTACAAGTTGCCATTATTCCATTACATCAAGTTCTAAATAAAGAAGCATAAACTTAAAAATAACAAAGTAAATTATCTCCCAAAAATAGCAGACGTGCAGCCATAGCATAGCTCAAGGCCAAACCGTACATGAGCTAACAGGAAGCAAGCTAAATCCAAGCTAAGAGATAGAGTTTCCTCCCTGAGAACCTGGGGGAAGAAACGAAAGAAAAAGAGGCGAAAGGAAACGGGTCAGTCATAAAGACTGGTAAGTCCAAGTGACTTTCAGCATAAAAACAGATAAAGGTAACATGACATGTATAAACTGAAAGTAAACATAAGTATGATGTCAAGATGGATAAGATTGACTAAGATAACACGATAAATCAAGTATAGATCAAATATAGATCAAGTATGGATCAAGTATAGATCAAGTATAGCATCGCTTATTCAAGGTTCGCTGCACCAACTGTACTAGTATCCCAACCCATGTCAAGTATTAACCATGAAAGGATCCCTTGGCCCAGTATCGTGAATGACCCATTTCTAGGTCCAACGGAACGATTCACTAGTCGATCGGCTCCCTACAAGTTCTAACTCGTTGCGTTTCTGTGTCATACGACCCTATCACGAATGTAGTCACCTGTGCTAGGTCCACCATAGGGTGTATCAAGCCCTATGGTGCCAACCACCGACACGAATCAAGCATGCACAGATAAACCTACTGATGCCCAATGCCTGCTTTTTCTGCTCCGGAGTGTGTGCACTCCCGCACTCCGTTAGAACCTACACTAGCGCACCCACACAGCCGTCGTTCTGGTCGCTTACAATCAGCCTAGTAATCGTGCCCCACCCTGCCTAGTCCCAGGGTACCATGATACGTCTAGTGGGTTACTGCTGAAACGGACCGCGTAACTAGGGTTTCTGTCTAGTAGGTTAAGTGTTGTCATTTAAATTCGAGACTTAACCCCATCAGTCTAGTATATCAAGTTGGCTAAGTGTTGTCATTTAAGTTCATGACTTAGCCCTACCATTCACGTGTTAAGTTGGTTAGGTGTTGTCGTTCAAGTTCATGACCTAACCCTACCAATCATATTTCAAGTTGGTTAAGTGTTGTATTTCATGATCATGACTTAACCCTATCATGTGGCATTAATTCATTAATGCACCCCAACCTCTCACATTAGACCTGTTGTTGTGGTCACTGGATATGTCGGGCGGTTCCGGGCAGATTTACACCACAACTCAGTCTAACCTCGGGTTTTCAAGTGCGATATGACCAACTACTCACATCGGATCCTATTGTTTGCAGTAACTGGATTTGCCGGGCGGTTCCGGGCAGATTTACACTGCAAACTCAACCCAACCTCGAGTTGGCCATTTTCAAGTTCATTCTAGTGTCATGACCATGTTCAAGTTTCATGTCAAGTTCGTGTCAAGTTTCGAAGATAAGTTTCGTGCCCACATCCAGATTCAAGTTTTTCCTATTATCAAGTTCATAATTCATGTTCATAACCAATTCATGTTTTTTCTAATCTACCCAAATCGTATTCCCATCGCATGTAAACGTTAATCGACCTAAATTACAAGCAAATCTAAATCTAGAGATAAAGGGAATAACATCAAAACTATGATAGGCAGAAGGGACAAGCATAAAGCGATAAAAGAGATTACAAGACTGGCATAATATAACTTGAGATAATCATTTACAACATCACTGGCATAAAGAAATTAACAAGGTTTTCAAATCTAGTAAAATAAGGCGATAGTCCTGATAAAAACTTGACATAAAATAATAGGTATGCGAAAGCAAGCCAAATACAAGGATAATGGATCCACTGGTTTTGGTGTGCATAATAGCGAATAAACTAAGCAAGTCACACCCTAGGTATGAGATCCAACAAACTGCAAGTTCGGTGTACAACACGGGTTTCAACTATGGGCATGAACAGTCGACTATGATAGTTTCAGGTAATTAACCCCAATAGTCATAGTCATGGTCATAGGTAGAAATCTCATAATTAAGAACCATAAGCAATTTATCACAATAGTCATGGTTAATTATCCAAAATAGTTCTAGGTAATAGTCATAGGTAATTAACAGTAATAGTTTCAAAGTCATGGTCATAGATAATAGCCTTATGTTCACAATCATAGGTAATAATTCTCATAGTCAAGAGTCATTGGTGATTAGTCACCATTGTCCTTGTCATAGTCATAGGCAATTAGCCTTATGTTCACCGTCATAGGCATAGGCATAGTATTATGTTCACAGCCATAGGCATAATCTTATGTTCTCAGTCATAGGCATAGGCGTAGTCTTATGTTCACAGTCATAGTCCTTGGCCATTAACAATAGTTTCAACGTCATAGGCATGTTAAGGTTATAGACACGAGAGAGTTTGACTAACAACATGAATAGGTCCAAAGCAATATTCACGAAAGTCAAGATCCAAGATGAACAAGAATAGATACGAACCAATTACCATACATTGATCCAATTCCAATTTACAACATGGATATTAAGTTTACAGCTTTTATCTAAAAGTAACTTGAACTTACAGTGCGTGGATCGAGAATTAGAAAGTAGAATTTGATTGTTGAATCTCTATTTGATTGATCGTGTTCTAATTGAAATCCCCCAATTTGCAAATCTCTAAGCGTAGTCTTGATGGAGAAGAAGCAGTCCTTTTTTCTTTATCTTATTATTTTGATTACCTTAGAAGCAGCATAAGGACCGAAAGAAATGGTGTGGAGAGAATGAGGCTAGGGGGCTGCTTATATAGGGTTAGGAAGACGAATCTGGTCACGAAACAAGTCTAAATACATCAGAATGCATCTGGTTCAAGAAGTGGGTTCGGGAGGCAGGTCGACCCCTAGGTCGACACTATGGTCGACCTGGTCCCTGGGAGGTCGACCTGGTCTATGGGCGGGAGTTTTCCCGCCCTGCCTGTTGCGGGGTTTGAATTCGAATTTTGAATTCGAAATTCGAGCTGTTTTTGATTCTGAAAATTTCTGAAACTTCTAGAGGTCATATCTTGGTCATACGAACTCCTATTTTCGAAAACTCGGACTCTATTTCATGTAAAATTTCGAGACGAACGCAATGGCGCAACCCGTTTCCCCTGATTCTTATTTTAAAATTTAATTCTGCCTTGATTTATGACATTAACATGTTATAAAAATTCGGGTTGTTACAGTTATGCAAGTTGTGATGTTTCTTTTCTTCTTATGAGTTAGACTATTTGCGAGTCTAACATATTTCATGAATTACATGTCCGAACGACGTGGAGATATTGAGAAAATATTAATTATTGAAGTTGTGAAATTGACATAAAATGGCTTAAAAGCATATAATTAATTTTAGACATTAATTGGCATAATTTATATGCCTAGATATTATGGACATAATTTAGGTGACAATTATGGACATAGATTAAATTGGAAATTATTGACAAATTGAAATAGGGACATTAATTCAAATTGGGGTTAAATAATTATGTGTAATAATAAATGCCTAAGACACGAGGTTAGACTTGTTTGTGCTATAAGACTGCCCGAACCCGCCCGGCACATCCAGCAATCGTAAATGGCAGTCTAATGTGAGAGGTCGTAGGCATAATTAAAAGATGCTTAGACACGAGGTTAAGTCTGTCTTGTGGTGGAAGTCTGCCCGGAACCGCCCGGCATATCCAGCGGCCATAAGCAATCGACTTAATGTGAGAGGTCTGTGCATTAATAATTAATTAATGCTGATCAAAGACGAGTATGAATGACAAACAGAAGATTGGTTGAGTTGAGTAATTCTCTGAGTATCGATCTGATGTTGATTTCGGTCTTCGGGGTTGATACTTAGGGAGTTATTCTCTTAACCAATATATCTATGAACTAAGATGTACTTAATCATAAATTAAGTTAAACATGTTATACGATATATATATATATATATATATGATACATAAAACATGTTAAGTGGGTAGGGTTAAGACCAGCTTAACCAATAATATATATTAATCTAATAAGTGGGTAGGGTTAAGACCAGCTTAACCAATAATATATATTAATCTGATAAGTGGGTAGGGTTAACACTAGCTTAACCAGTAATATATATTAATCTGATAAGTGGTTATGGTTAAGACCAGCTTAACCAGTAATATATATTAATTTGATAAGTGGTAGGGTTAAGACCAGCTTAATCAATAATATATATTAATCTGATAAGTGGGCAGGGTTAAGACCAGCATAACCAATAATATATATATTGATCTGATAAGTGGATAGGGTTAAGACAAACTTAACCAATAATACATGTTGATTTGATAAGTGGGAAACATGGGTGACATGTGGGATATAATTATAAACACTTAAAAAAGTTGAAACATGTAAGAAGACATGAATAAGAGCGGGTTAAGTGGGAAATCCTAGTGGGGACCAAGCATAGGTGGAAAGCTTGTGTCAAGTGTGGGGACCCTTTTCAACAAGTAACCCATTTAGTATCCAAGTGAGCTCGATCTAGGTCGAGGACGGGACACGCTTACTGGATTTGATTGTAAGAGGTCAAAACGGGTTAGGGTGGTAACGCAAGTCCAACAGGGTTATGTGCGTGCGTGGGCCTGGGCTGGTAGGTAAGACGTTGTTGCATCGTGTAGGTATAAGCCGTGCATTTCAGTCATATCGGTTTGCCACTTTAGGGAGTGATACACCCTACTGTGGGACCAGCACGGGTATCTACGAGTTAGGGAGCCGATCGAATGGGGAAGGTAGTGGGTACGACTAGCGGAGATAGGAACAGGCGACACTTATGAAGACAGCTAGGAGTATGACTACCATATTATGAATAAATGTTGTAATTAGAATGAGGAAGGTAGTGGGTACAACTAGTGGAGATAGGAGTAGACGACACCTATGAAGACAGCTAGGGGTACATGAGACTACCATTATCATTATTATGATTATTATGTTCAGTAGGCGGGATCAACTCTTAGAGTGGCTAGTATTGGTGCAGTGTAGTATTTATCCTATAGTGATTAGAAGCGCAATTAACGTTGTCTTATTCATCTTGCTTACTTGGTCATGCCTGCTTGTTTCACAGTCATTCCTTATTTTCCAGTTTATGTCTTGTCATATTACTTTAATAATTATATTGTTAAAGTTATTGGACTCGCCAGACTTTATGTCTGACCTCGTTTGTTTTCGCCTCTTTTCTTCCATCCCCCCCCCCCCCCAAGTTTTCAAGGAGGAAATATTCAAGTTTGATTCGGATTTCTCTCTGCTTGAGGTACTAGAGTTTCTTGAAGAACTGCTTGGCTTTGATTCTACCTATTTAAGGCGTTTTTGTTGGGGATTATGGCTTTAAAATTATGCACTCTAAAGGCTTTTGTACAAGACTGATATTATGTACTTGGTTTTGATATTTGAAGATGTAACCCAACTTTATTTTTGTTTCCGCTGCAATAAAGTTATAAATTTTTCAAGTACTACTTTATGTATCTGTCTTGTAATATTCTATTCTGTTTACTCATAATGCTCCACGAAACTTAATGCATTCCCTTTGTAAGTGATATTAACGGACATGGGGTGTTACACTACTTGTTTTAATATAATTAAAACAAGATATTATATTTTAGTCCATTCGAAATTCAATTTCTATTTAAAAACAGATTTTCCCTTTTTAAATTTGAATTCTATTTCACATATTTTTACGGCATTTAAATACCAATTATTTTAGGTCAATGTTGTTCAAACATCCCAAACACAGATTATTTATCACATCATATAATGCAATATATGAAAATCAATAATAAAATTGTTGAGGAATCTAGTTGAATTCCTCCAACATGTTTCCCTACATCCACAGATGTTAATCAACATAAATAACACTAATTTCATATCAATGTGAGATATTAAAATAAATAGAATCAGTATTCAACCAACTGTTTATATATATATATATATATATATATATATTATATTCAACCACTTAATAAGCAATCCATCCAAAAAACCATCACACACAGCATTAAATCATTTTTATCAATATTAAATAACGTTTATTAAATTATAAAACTGGACAGAGTTAGTGAGTTTTACTCACCTCAGTCGTTAATCGTTGAATAATGATTAACGTTCGATTGATTGAATCGAGCGTTTATTTCATCTAAAATTGTAACGTGCTCCAAATCTCTTCAAACTGGTTCCGGTACGTAGCCTGTGACCATACGATCCCATCGGAGTTCTGATAATGTATGTATAAGATATTAAAATCTCTACTTCATATATTATTTAAACTAAACTTAAACAAATTATATTGGATTTGGACCTCACCATCCATCAGCCCATACCCGCATCATATTTGCACCCTTTCATTTGAATGGTTCTTCCTCCTGCATTTCAAATTAACATAAAATATGCTCCTTAATTTCCTCAAACCCAAATCTTGGTCCTACCAACTACACGTGAAATTCAAACTCCACATCCTCCATCAATTCCTCACGAAAACACAAACTAAATTCATCGATGAACTACTTCTCTCCTAAACTTCATATTCACCACCAGGAAATCAACCTCTATCTCCATCTACCAGTCGCGACTCCAGCACTGTGTACAGCAACGTATAGAAGTGTGACAGATAATCAAGGAAATCGCCAAACACACATTCATCTTCCTCATTTTTATCTCCGAACTTCATGCCAACATCTCCGTCATTCTCCACTACTCCTCTCTGCAACCATCACCTTCACCTAACTTCAGCACCTCCTTGGAAATGGCGTCGTCTGCTGCTGCTCAGAAAAAGGCTCGACACTTTTGGCCTTCGAATTCCATAAAGAAAACCACGCAACCTCCATTTCGTCTTGTGAATCCAAATATAATAACTAAAACGAGAATCCTTACTTCAACCTTACGAGTTCCTTAAACCTAATGGCGTGGCTTGAAATGAAGCTCCAGGAACCCACGTCGACTTCATCAGTATAGGTATAGGATTGAAGATATTTTTACGGAGATTTAATATATATTGGTTTTATTATTATTATTTAGAGGAGTATTGATAGAGAAATAATTTTTTTAAGATCTGGTTTCCAATTTTCTTCGCTGTTTAGAAATACTTAAGCCAAATAATGAAAGTCTTTCCTATGTGATTTATACCAGCAACACCTTGGCACACATGACGGAGGATTATAGGGTAGCTGAAAATAGCTGGAAAGAAAAGCTAAACTAGTGATTTGAAAATTCATGGCAGAGGTTAACTTTGGGATGAAGTAATGGGAATATAGGAAATTCCTAGCTGCATATTTGATTGGAACATTTCATGTTCTAAGGTATGCAGTAGGTACAGTTTTTCTACGTTTTGAAAAAGAAATGAAGTACACTTCCTTGGAAACTAAGAAAATGTATATATAAATGTAATATTTGATGCTATTCAAGTCTCGTAAACCTCTTGCAATAGGCAGACTTCAATTTTATACCACCACAGACCGATATATAGTTTATTAGTATGGTTGTCAATCTTGTTTATTACGTTATTTACTCATTTTGTTTATCAACACCTATTGTAAAAACATACTCAAGGTTATACGTGATCGTGTATGTCTTTGTATATGTCTTCATCGTTCTATATAATTATTATGCTCTTACTGTTTACAATATTTCAACATTTTACGGACCACTATAGACAAAAATAAAAATACTGTTGTGATGAGCAATGTCCCCCGATCCGGAAAATATAATAAAATAGACAAGTTAGCTTATTTTGTGTAGTTCCAAAATCATTGATTTAGGGTGTAAAATATGTTAAAAAAAAGTTGCTTATTTTCCAAAATAAAGATTTCAGAAAAATTCTATAAATTAAATTGAGTATAAGTCTCCAAAATCTTATCAAAATCCGAAATCAATATTTAATTATATTAAATAAATTCTTTGTTATAATTCAATTCTAAACTGAATTAAATCTATTAAATTTATCCAATCCACACAACATTGCCAATTCAGCTATTTCCGACTATTTCAGAAATTAAATCTATTATTCACTATTTATATTAATTTAAATATTCAAAATATTTGAATTCAGACTATTTAAATTATCAAACCAATATATTAAATTAAATTAATTAATTATTATATAGCTAAAAATCCGGGATGTTACAAGAACACACACTTTTCTCCCAAGACTTGACATATGCAAAATATGACTCCCAAAACTTAGCCAAAATTTGTATGATGATGCTTTGTACTTATAACCTTCAGTATTCAATAAATTCCACAAACGACTTCAAAGTGGACGTAGTTTCTCATGGATCGAACCGCTATAAATCTCTTAGTAGTTTGTTTACGACTCTTTTAATTTCCGTATGCTAAACATAATTCTCATGTAATTGAGAATCTTTGGGTGTGACGACAATTTTAGACGTTAACAATCTTTATAGCATCATTTTTTATTAATGTAAAACACACATAATATTTAACAATAAAAAAGTTAAATATTGCAATCTAGAAACAAAAAATTTAAGCTAATTACACATGATTTCATGCACAAATATAATATGCGTGCAAATTGCTTTCTGTTAAATGTATTAAACATGTTCAGATTTAAAAAATGTAATTCAACGCAAATCATTTATCATAATCATGCGCGAAACGCGTGCAGTAGCGCTCGTAAAGATAAAAATGTGTAAGGATATTACTAAAAGTTTGCGATCAAACAAAATAACCGTGCTTTCAACTCAACTATTAGTAGAGATAGACTTATTTTTATATAATATACAAAGATAAAAATATGTAATGATATTTTTGAAAAGTAGCGGTCGGACTTGAAGTTTGCGTTTTCAAACCACCTATTTATTAGTAAAGTTAAAGGTGCACATCACACATAGTTACAAAAGTAAAAGGAGCTGGAAACAACTAGTTTTATCATTATATTGTTGGAAGGAGAAAAAATGGTATGATATCATATTAATTTGATACGATAGAAATGCCAACTTGGTTTACTTCATTATAAACTAAAAATTATATATATACATACATACACACACACACATACATATATATATACACACACACTATTCATAGTTATGATACTATTCGTGTCATAGTTTTTTGACACAAACTTGAACTACAAAATAAATAAATAAACCTTCATAGATATTATCAAATATTAAAGTCGGTTAAGAACAAAATCTAATGAAATTTATTTATTAGTTCAACATGTTTCTTTACAAATATTACATGATCTAAATGTCACTTAAATAAATTTTATTCAAAAATTCATTTCTTATCAATTAATAATAAAAACGACATTTAAATTAGTAAAAAAACACAAAAAAAAGAATGCATAGAAATATAACTAAATGTCTATAAAAATTATTCTCTTTTTAATTATTAAATATTGGAAACAACTTACAATATACTAAAGCAAGTAGGAATGGCAATGGGGCAAGTTTAGGGTCCAAACCCGCTTGACCCGCCTGTATTTTGACCCATTTAGACCCGCCCCATAGGGTCTTCGGGGCGGGTAGACCCGCGACCCGCTATTGGAGGTCCGGGTCTAGGGTCGGGTCTAGGGCATGGCTAACCCGCCCCAACCCGACCCGCATGATTGAAATATCATTAAAACACTTTGTAACTATAATGATTACTTGGAAATCATCTAAGATATACATTGTTATAACCTGAATATTATATTTTTCCAATCAACAAACTATAAAATTTTCATATTATTAAGTTGCATCAATGATACTCATATAATAACAAATGTATACATTTTGAACTATTATCTTACAACTCAATTTAATAAATTCTTTTACTATTGCGAACACATTATAATATGTATATAATTTATCATTTAGAGATAAAAATATAAGTATATAAATTTGGTACATTAGAACACAGTATCACCGGGTCATGGGGCGGGTCGGGTCTACCCTAACCCGTACATGTTTCGATTACGGGGAGAAATTCCAGACCCGAACCGGGTCTACGGGACAGGTCTGGGGCGGGGTTTAAAAAGTCTGGGTCGGGTTTGGGGCACGAGAAACCCGCCCCAACCCGCCCCATTGCCATCCCTAAAAGCAAGGTCAATTTTCCCTCCAAAACCGCCCCTTTTCCCTCCACAATGCCACTAATAAAGAAAAGAATAAAAAACTTCCCTCCCATTCCCTTCAATTCCCTCCTCACTCACACACTAAATAAATAAAAATAAAATAAAGTAATTCAATCAACAATAAAAAATACAAGTATAATCATTACTGGATTTGGTTTTCAAGGCGCACACCTATATTTTTAACAATAAAAAATATCTGCAATTATTATCATGTTTGATTTTCATGGCGCACAGCCATTTTTAATAATAAGAAAGCCTGCTATTTCAGGTTCCAACGAGTCTTCTTTAATTTATTAGTATATCTTCTAGAGCACTGTGGAGTCTTCTTTTTCCTTCAATTATTACTGAAGAGAGATGCAGGATGGCCATTTCTCCTATCTCATTCCCTACCTTTTCTCATCTTCCTTTTTAATCTGTTTTAATTTACACACAATCTAACCCTAAATGTTACTCCCCACCAACGTTGGCTTGCTCTTCCTTCCACCGCCGCCAGTATCTTGGGCTTCAATCTCCGCCTAAACATTCATCCATCGGATCGATTTCAACAATATTTAAAGCCTACCATGGAAACTCAAAAAAGTCATTAACTTCTACTGTTCTTCCTACTACAGATTCAAGGCAACCGCTCTTTCCTACAATTCAAGATCAGAGAATGATTCTCCTTTTTTCTGATATCAAACCCTATTTATAACGTAAGCTCTTAACTCCTAGCCGTATTTTTATGTGTAATTGATTCGATTTCTTATGTGAATTTGGTTGATTTATTTATTGTCGGTGTTCTGACCAGATCTGGTCTTTCATTCGATTTCCGTTCGTTGTAATTTTGTAATTGTTTTGTTCAGTTTGGATCCATTCATGTTGATTCAGTTTGACAGGTGCAAATAGTGACAGCATGCCTAAGTGCTCTTATAATATAGGGGCCTACTGAAAATGATGCCAGGTACTACCCATATTTAGTTAAGCAATAGCTTATATTTGTATTTTTAGGGATGTAAATTATGTACAAATCGATAACATTATAGCTCAAACATTAATTGCTTTTTTTGTACAAACCTACTGCATGCTGCTAATTTTATTTTAGCATATATCATTTTTGCTGCCAGTTGACATTGTGTGTTGCTTTATAGGTTGTTTATTTTAAATCTAGGTCAATTTTAGTTAATATATGTGATATTTAAATTCCAAAACCTAGGTGACTAAATGCCAGCCCATTTGGATGTGTACATACACACAGTAGACAAGTAAAAAACTATCGATATAACCCAATAACATTATCTAACAAATGAGAAACCATAGTCAAAACCTTGCAACCAACTACGTGCGCAGAAAGCTCGAATACCCATAATCAATAACTCTAAGGTTGCTAGAAAGCTTTCCTTGCAGAATGATGTTCATGAGAAGGTGCTTGATGAAGTTCTGAACCGTTGGCATGCAGCTGTACGTAACTGTCTCTTTTTTGTTTAGTTCAAAAAGGTCGGACGTCTTTTAAGAAATGTTTGTGAATAAACAGGTTGATAGTGCATTTTTCTTTACATATGAAAACACTTTTTTATGAACTTTGAATTCAAAGACATCGGAGATGGTCTGTCTGCAGTTGAACTATTTTTATCACTTTCATTTTCATTATTGATGAAAAGTTGAAGAGAAGGATACTTATTTTTATTCATGAATCACAAATATATAAAGATACAAATACATGCAGTCAATCCTTATCATTATATTTATTACAATTCATCATATTTATTATAACCGCAACAATTATGGAATAAATATAATAGATGATATTTATTATATTTTTGTCATAATATGGTATACCATATATGCAAACATTGACATAAATTATGTCAATTCTTATCACGCCCCCTCAAAACGGACGGCCAAGATGAAAGACCGATTTTGCTAACCAATGTTGTGAAGGTGGTACATGGTAGTGGCTTGGTGAGGCATCCACAAGCTGGTCATTAGTGGAGATGTAAGAGACCCTCAAATTTCCACTTTGCACATTTTCTCTTACAAAATGGTAATCCAATCCTAGATACTTCATTTTAGAATGAAAAACCGGATTAGCACTCACATATGTAGCTCCAACATTATCACAATAGATGACTGGCGCGAGAGTGAGGTTATTACCAAGCTCCTTGAATAAATTTCCTACCCAAAGAATTTCGGCAGTAGCATTTTCCACAGCCTTGTACTCGGCCTCGGTAGATGATCTAGCTCTTGTACGTTGCTTCTTTGACGTCCAAGAGATAGGATTCTTGCCCAAATAGACTATATATGCTGTTATAGAAATGTAGTCGTCTCTTTGTCACGAGCCCAATCCGCATCAGAATAAGCGTGGAGAGTGAGAGGTGAATCTTTGTGTATAATTAAACCCATATTAGATGTACCACTTAGATACCGAAGAAGGCGATGTAGAGATTGCATGTGTTCCTCAGTTGGACGCTGCATGTATTGAGCTAACTTGTTTACTACGAATGCCACATCAGGACTTGTAAGACTTAAATATTGTAAACTTCTTGTCAAAGTATGATACTCAGTAGGATCGTTGAGAAGATTTCCATGCATAGTTAACGGAGGATGAGTTGCTAATGGTGTTGCAACTGGTTTTGCATTGTCCATATTACACAAAATATCAACAATATACCCCTTTTGACTCAAGAAAATACCTTTTGGATGAGGCATTACTTCTACTCCTAGAAAGTAAGACAATTCTCCAAGGTCTTTGAGTGAGAAACGTGTCACCAAATTTTTTATGAAAGCTTCCAGTGCATGAGTTTCATTACTTGTAACAATAATATCATCCACATAAACCAACAAATAAATGATGTCACCATTTTTGTGCAATGTGAACAAGGATGAATCAGAGACCGTATTCTTGAAGCCCAACCCAATTGAATATTGACGTAATTCTTTATACCAAGCTCTTGGAGCTTGTTTTAACCCATACAGTGCCTTGTTTAATTTACATACATGTGTTGGATGTATAAGATCTGTGTAGCCAGGAGGTTGTATGGTGTATACATCTTCAGTAAGTGTGCCCTGTAGAAAAGCATTGTTTATGTCAAGTTGGCGCAATGACCAATCTTGACTTATTGCAAGTGAGAGCACAAGCCGAACCGTGGCTGGTTTAACTACGGGGATAAAAGTCTTACCGTAGTCAATGCCAGCTCTCTGATTAAAACCTCTTGCAAAATAGCGAGCCTTGTACTGAATAATATTACCATCTTTATTCTTTTTGAATCGAAAAATCCATTTGCATCCCACTACATTTTGTGACATAGATGAAGGTACAAGATCCCAAGTTCTATTTTTCATCAATGCATTAATTTCTTCATCCATAGCTTTACGCCAAACGGGGCTTTTTAATGCTTGGGTGATATTTTTTGGGATCTCCATTTCATGGACCTCCGCATTTAAATTCAGTTTACTGATTAGTTTCCTAATGCCATGTTGAAGTCTTGTGGTCATTTGAGGAGAATGTACAGGATTATTGGGTGTTGAATTTGTAGATGTGGATATATCGAGGTTTGACTGAGATGAAGTAGAGGAAAGCTCAGCAGTGGTATGGAATAAATATAATAAATGATATTTATTATATTTTTGTCATATTATGGTATACCATATATGCAGACATTGACATAAATTATGTCAATCCTTATCAATTATGACCTACTGTTGCATCCATTTCCTTTTTTAATTTGCTTTTTTTTCCCCGAATAACTCGAGTTTGTAGTTGAATATGTTTTTAGTTTATCATTTCATTTGGATAATGTCATAGCCTATTTTGACCATGTTGGGTAGGCCTAATCCTTTTATTTTGTTGCAATATCGTATCTTATCTATGGCATCACCGTACTAAGTTTATTATAGTGGACTTTCGCACTTACCCTTATAGCATACCTTTTATTGGAATATAAGTTTTTTTTGGCACTTTTATTGCATAAGACTTTTTTAAATTTTCATATATTTATCTAAACAGGTTCCTTTAGTGAGGCATATGATTCTTTAAGGTTTGATAACCAAATTGAAATCATAGCAAGAATATTCCAAATTGCCCAGCCTGACCATTTTCTTTCTCCTAAAGTCATAGTTTATTTAATTGAATTTCTTAATATTTAAATATTTTGTTTTTTAATTTAATTTTTATACAGTTGATGACAAATATAGAATGATCAGTACCGTGATAAATATGGGACAAGCAATTTCAAGTACTTGAGAAAAGAAAAGTGGATATTGTGCTGGACAGTGACACGTTGATAATAGTATGGCAATCTATGTTGTGTCTATGTAAAGGTAGATTTTGATTTTATAGTCCTAAAACCAGTTAAACTATTATGGTTCTCAAAATAGACAATACTTGGCTATTTTGCATTTTTTAGAAATTTTGAATTGTATTTTATGCAACTTGATGCGGCTGCTTCTAAGAATGATTGATTTGATGAAACCATGCAGTATAAAAAAAAGTTCAATATAGAAGGGTAATCTTGGTAGTAAAGATCATGAAAATGGAAAATGAGAAGGTTAATCATGATTATATTGCCTTAACTGTATCATATTGATCTTCAAAGTAGTAGAGCTGTTAAGTGAAACTAGCCAGAGGAAGCATTCTTTGCGACATATGGAGTTTCAGAGTTAATCGAAATTTGTAATTTCTTTTTCATTTAGTTATCCACGCATTGTTCAACTACAAACAACTGAGAGACAAGTATGTTATTTATCTATTAACGTGGTTTAGGCATTATGCTGGAATAGGAAACATGATTTGGTAGAGAGAGGGGATTTTAGCTATTGCCAATTGACCTCAGTGAAAAGTGGAAACCACTCATCCAATATTGATTGAAGTTGTGACTAAAATTTCAGCAAATATATTTCGTTACCAATTCCATGAAAGAAAATGTTAGATTGTCGGAGAAGTCAGATGATCTAGATAGTCATTCTTTCTTATAGGTTTTTATTCGTTTTACAGATGTTTATGTTGTATTATACTTATGACAAGATGAATAAATTGGAACATGTGAGGTATGTGACTTCTGTGAAATTATCCTACCATTTTTTACTTTTGAATAATATAAGTCATTTCTATACTATAGGCAAGTAATATTCTAGACCCTCAGTGTTCCATAGAAGAAAATATTACTTTGACTGCATACCAAGGTAACAAAATGATAAAAAAATTTAGTACAGTAGTGAAGAAAAATGTAAAGTCCAGGGTCCCATATTATAACCTTACCCAATTAACAAAATTTTCTAACATGGCCCACTATCATACTCAAAATTGGCTCTTTACAGTATGTAGAATTTTTCTTGGTGTGGGTCAAATATTCATTTCGGTCGAGGAGTTAAATCTGTTTAACTAATGCATTTTTCTTGATGTTGTTCAGTTCGCGGAATTTATGTATTCAGCTGACATGTTGAGGGTGAATCTTCAACTTTTCCTTGTATGTTGTTATGCCCCTCAAAGCAATTGAAGAGCATGAGAAGTATGGATCTCTTTTATTGCCGCTGAAATTGCGTAGGTGGGCATCATTCATCATAAGTTATGGATATTTAAAAAAAAACATTTAATATAGTCTGCCTTACTAATGCCCTGTACATGCTTTCATTTCTTGGTAAATAAGATAATGAATTCATGCTTTCATTTATGGTTTTGGTTTGAACAGGCCTTTGAAAAATATCTACATACAAATGCCGGGCATGTGAATGATTTTCTTTTGATGAATATCTTTCAAATCAAAATCTTTACTTTTCTTGGGTTACGTGTAACATCCAGATTTCGTTGAGAACAAAATTGGCGAGCGGTTCTGTATGATTTTTAAAGGTTTATCTTGCTCAAAGAAAACTTAGTTTCATGCCTATAATACTTAATTTGTTTTAAGGATTTAGTGCTTATAATACTTAATTTTATACCTAACCGTAATTTGGCTTTATGGAAATTATTCATAAGTGAATCATTAGCTTAGGGTAAGTCATTGATCAACTTAAATTCGAAATAATCACTTCTATATTTTAGAGAACTTTTGGAGAACATAATCAGTTTTCAACTCATCTTTTAGTTGACTTAAATTCGAAATGATCATTTCTATATTTTAGAGAACTTTTGGAAAACATAATCAGTTTTCAACTCATCTTTTAGTTGTGAAATACCATTATCAGTCTCATATCCACATATAAGTTTCATTTCTTAGTATAGTCACTTAAAGATTTTTTTTAATCTTCATTTTTTCAGCAAAAAAACCAAACGTTCAATCCACTATTCGACTATAACAGCTATCCCAACTACGAAGATAGAAATCTTCCTATGATAATGTTTCAAATGATTATATAACACACATAAATAAAATCCATATATACGTGTATTCTCACACACGCATATAGTCTTATTTTATTGTTGTCTAATTGTTTTTTCTTTAGCTCTTTCCGTACTTGCATTGTCGGGGAGCATGATCAAACAATTTCATTTCGATTCTTATGAGCTGCTTTTCTCATTTTTATGTTATTTTCATGGTTTTGTTATAACATGTATATAATATGGAAGATTAATATATAAATGAGATTCTATTTGCTGATACGAGTTAAATGGATTTTTGACATATTTTTAAGTGAATTTTTTTGGATTTAATTTGGCTTAATTTACCGATAATGCATATTTACAGTGCTTGGAAAACATGGTAAGCACGTGTTCTTGCTGTTTTCAAAAGATGATATGGACCGTTTAGCAGCAAATTTTAATTGATATCCTTCCATTTTTTCAAGTTTGGCTTGTTTATAACATGATATCTTAATTTTGAAATAGCCTAAAAATTATAGACACATAACAGTTCAAAACTATAATCCACACTTTTTGATATTACTATGAATTTGAAGATTTAACATGATTTTGGTCTTAATAAATGGTAAATTGTTTCCTGACTAGTCCAAAAGCATGGATATTTCTTTTGAAAAAATTGATTTTTTTTTCCAGACATGTCAATTATTATGTAGTTGAAATAAATCTCTTCTTTATAAAATGGAAATGTTGTTTTTCCAGCTGGATAAATATTTCTATCCTTTTTTCTTCATTTGTTTTAAGGATTTAGTGCTTATAATACTTAATTTTATACCTAACCGTAATGTGGCTTTGTGGAAGTTATTCATAAATGAATCATTAGCTTACATTAAGTCATTGATCAACTTAAATTCGAAATAATCACTTCTATATTTTAGAGAACTTTTGGAGAACATAATCAGTTTTCAACTCATCTTTTAGTTGACTTAAATTCGAAATGATCATTTCTATATTTTAGAAAACTTTTGGAAAACATAATCAGTTTTCAACTCATCTTTTAGTTGTGAAATACCATTATCAATCTCATATCCACATATAAGTTTCATTTCTTAGTATAGTCACTTAAAGATTTTTTTTTTTTTTAATCTTCATTTTTTAGCAAAAAAACCAAATGTTCAGTCCACTATTCGACTATAACAGCTATCCCAACTACGAAGATAGAAATCTTCCTATGATAATGTTTCAAATGATTATATAACGAACATAAATAAAATCCATATATACATGTATTCTCACACACACATGTGGTCTTATTTTATTGTTGTCTAATTGTTTTTTCGTTAGCTCTTTCCGTACTTGCATTGCTGGGGAGCATGAGCAAACAATTTCATTTCGATTCTTATGAGGTGCTTTTCTCATTTTTATGTTATTTTCATGGTTTTATTATAACATGTATATAATATGGAAGATTAATATATAAATGAGATTCTATTTGCTGATACGAGGTAAATGGATTTTCGACATACTTAAGTGATTTTTTTGGGACTTAATTCGGCTTAGTTTACTTATAATGCATATTTACAGTGCTTGGAAAACATGGTAAGCATGTGTTCTTGTTGTTTTTAAAAGATGATATGGACCGTTTGGCAGCAAATTTTAATTGATATCCTTCCATTTTTTCAAGTTTGGCTTATTTATAACACGATATCTTAATTTTGAAATTGCCTAAAAAGTATAGAAACGTAACAGTTCAAAACTATAATCCACACTTTTTGATATTACTATGAATTTGAAGATTTAACACGGTTTTGGTCTTAGTAAATGAATTTGGTAAATTGTTTCCTAATTAGTCTAAAAGCACGGATATTTCTTTTGGAAAAATAGTTATTTTCCACTCAAAAGTTATTTATCTTTATTCTATAATTTGCACATTCTCGATTGTCGTTCATTACATATATATATATATATACATACATATATATATATATATATATATATATATATACATACACACACACATATATATATACATGGTTTTTGCCATCCCATTTCGTAGATTAATGCAATTATTTTCTTCCTATCACTCTTTATTTTCTTCTCTGTTTAGGTATGAACATAAAGTTTCCAAATGTAAAAAATTATTTTTGCTAGCTCTTAAATTCATCTATTATTTGTAGCCTTGATTAAAAATCAAAATAATGAGGTTTTATTCCTTATATCAATTTGGATCGTTACAGTTTGATTGGCCAACCTTTAGTATCTTAATTTAACTATATTATTAGTATATTTGATTGGTTTTCTAATACTGTATTGTGGTATTATAATTTATGTTGGTTTAAAATAATTATTAAATGTTTATTTCTTTAACTTGATTCATGAAATATGTTGGAACCATCACATAGATTATGAAAACGGCTACATGATCAATTAAAAATTTGTTTCCATATTCATAAATAGACATTCATATTTCTGGGGACGCATCATGTTTGCAATAACTTTTTAAGCCAAAAAATGTCAATTATTATAAGTTATTTTCCCTTGATGAAACCAGAAAAATATAGTTTTGATTGGTTATTGATATACCCATTTTATATTAACTTTATTCAAGTTAATGGTTGCTTGCAAGAAAAAGAAATGCCAAGCTTATATCTTAATCATTTATTATATGGTAATTTTATATCCATTCAATTTTGTATTGTCTAAGTTTTTTTTTCTTTGGGTTCAGAATAAAGGAAACTTTGTTTTTATTGCCTATTATTTCGGTTTTTTAAAACCTTCTTACTTAGTATATTGTAATTTAACTAAAATTGATTAGTTTAATGCAGATAGTATACGTAACAACGATAAGCGTGGGTGGAAAAATCAGCATGGGTGCTCATTTGATGATGCTTGAAGATCTGCTAATGACAACTCTACACCACCTCCTGGGCTATCCTGACAAACAAGATGAAAGTATCATCGCACCAACCCGCAAGTTCGTGCACGGCGCAGGAGAAATGACTTCAACTCCAGCATGCGTAAAGGAGCTGCTAAAGTCTTATGTGTTAGTCATTATCATGCGAAGGTTTAAATTGGGCGATCTAAGTGTGAGGTTAAAGAAAAGAACGTTGTTGTCACCAGCGAAAAGAGGAACTGGAGCATGATGAAGCAAGTGGGGATAAAAGGAGCAGTCGGGAGTGAAGTATGCGAGGACGGAGGAAGTGGAAGTTTATGTGGAAATTCTTGCTGTCAGCGAGTACTAATGGTAGAGGGAATCAGTGTTGAGTGTAGGGAAGGCGTTTTGATTGCGACTGTGATGATGAAACCCATACCAAGCCAAAAATCCTAAGACTGTCCAAGCATATGTTGCTCGATTTTGCTATATTCAAGTTTTCTTGACGTTTGATGTGTAATAAGCATGTTTGAGTTTCTTTTGGTACTGTAAAGGTGAAGTCCTAAAATTAACGAAATTTATGGGTTTCTATTATGCAAATCGTTTATGTTTCTGTTTAAAAAAATACTGCTGCCGTATGAAACTATATATCTTCATTATGATTATGTATGTTTAATAAATTATAACATAAGTAACTATTTTATGTTTACTTTGTATGAGTTATTGTTCTCAGTTACTCATTTATATGTTTAGACATGTGTCTGTATTTAACTAACCATAGTGAAAATTTGTCCGCAAATTGCTTATGCAGAATAAAATATATATCGTTGTTGTAATATGTTGTGAAAAAATTAGAATGGTTTCTAATTTTGATTTTATGGGGATTCAATTTGCTTTTGTATAACTACTAATATGTTCAACTAATGTCTAAAATTATGGTTAAATAAATAACTTTGTTTCTCATATTAGATTATAATATATATTTTTCACGTTAATATTGTGATTATACTTAGAATTTTACAGAAATGATCTTAACCATAATCTTTATGCTCATCTTAAAATTTAGGTGTACTAAATGATGGAAAGTGCTAGAACGCCCGGAAATAGTGGGTGCGGGAAAGTGCGAAATTCCGAAATTTAGGGGGGGGGGGGGCATGGGATTCATGGAGGGGCGTGGGGAGAAATTCAACAGCAGCCGCTGGATCTCACTTTCGCAGTTTTTGACAGAAAAAACTTCGGGCATTTTAGCATTTTTGCTAAATGAAATGAGTTTCAAGATCGTTAACAAACTTAAGTTTAGGTTGAATCAACGGTGTTAGGCTTGCGAGAATTAATTTTTTTTTTGTGAACGTTAACAAACTTAAGTGTGTATATATATACACACACACACACACATACATACATGCACAAAAACAAAGTGCTAATTCATTAAGCTTTTTTTTTTTTAAAAAAAAATTCAACGTAACACATTAATGAATTTTACATTAAATTAATATTAATACAGCAAAATATTGTCGTAGAGGACATAATAGCAAAGAAGCTTAGATTAATCCCATCAAATTAATTGTTGTAGTAACAAAAAGATGCATTAATAATGTCAATATTTCAGTTTTTTGGCACGGTACTACTTGGATGTTTCATTAAAGGCAGCCATACAACTGCACAAGACTATGCTAACATTAGAACCATTCACTGCTTTATCCTTTGAAAATATTCTCAAGTCAATTTTATTATATCTTAGCCTTTTTATTTTAATGTACTGTGTTAACTTTAACACCAAGAATATCTATGTAATCTTCATGCATTCAAATAGTTATTATCGATTTACCTTTGAATTGTACATGTAATCTAAATTAAATATAAAATGAATTAATTTAAATCATTATTAAAAATAATATATTATTTATATGTATATTTCTAAAGTGTTAATCTAAAATATATTTTGTCCGCTGTGCGATGCACGGGGACTAATATAGTTCATGCTTAAAGCGCTTAGCACTCGTGAAAATAAAGGGGACGGGATACTAGGCTGATCACGTTAGCTTTTTTAACTGTTCATATCAGTTCCACCTGTAGCGTAAATATTTACCGTTGCTAACATGCTTCCGCATACTGCTGACGTACATATTTGTAACAACCCTTTTTTTTTTATTTTGTCAACAACACTTGATAGCCGCAAGACCACTTTCTCATCTTCCAGCTCCCCGTCCACCTTCTCTCTCCTTCTTCCTCTCCCCATTTAATATCTGAAAAGAAAAACGGTCGAGCTAAACCTTCCTTTTTTTCCTCTCATCTTCGCTGCCTCAGGTACTCTCCCAATCATCCAAATTAATAGGCAAGATCTCCAGTTGAACAAATTGTAACCTACTTTGTCATACAAGTTTTCCCCCTCAAAAAACCCTAAGCCCTGTAAACCACTGTCTAATCGTTGAAACAAGCAATATTCATCAAAGTAGGTCATTTTTTCAATCTACGGTTTCATGATCGCCTATTTCTTGCAGGTCAAGAACCACTTCTAGCTAAAGTTGAGAACTTGATGAATATCAAATTATCTAGAAAGTAAATAATGTCTGAAAACGGAAAAAACAACAATGAAGATGACGGCAGTGTCAATAATATAGAGATAGATAGTAGAGGTGGGGCCCTTGTTTGGGTTAGAAGAAGGAACGGGTCCTGGTGGCCGGGTCGGATTTTGGGACTCCACGAGCTGCCTGATAGTTTGTTGAAATTGCCTAGATCCGGTACTCCCATTAAGCTTCTTGGTAGACAAGATGGGATCTTGTGAGTATTATTTTTGTTCCTCATGATTTCAGTTTCATGTTGGTTATTTGTGTGATAAGCTTGGTTTACGCTAACAGCTGTTCAAAATTCGGACTTAAGTTTACGCTAGCAGCTTTTCAAAATTCTGACTTAAGTTTACGCTAACAATTTTTCGAAAATCTGACTTAAAAATCCAAAAGCAGTTATTAGTTGATGGACATGGTGGTGTGGTGTCAAAGACACCAGTTTTGCACTTTCAGGTACATGGTATAAGGAGTAAGAATTTGAGTGCTTCTAGCAATACAGTTAAACGGTAGATATAGTTTCAATTTTGGAGTAGCTTATAACCAGTAGCAGCTCAAGTGGCAATTCTCAAATTGTAATTGCTAAATTTTATTGAAAAAACACAGCTTTGATGTATATGTAAAGATTGTGCTCTTAGGTTTTATTTCAGGTCTCACGGTCTTAAGCAGATAAAAACAACGAAACAGTATAAAACAACGAATCCCAATTAGCTTCAACCTATTCTTTTTTTAGTGACCAGTGCGCTTTATTCAAAATATACTGAATCTAATTCACTCAATTCCTTTCCCAGTATCTTACACTAACAGAACATTCGTAATCAACTAAAATACCAACACCCCTAATCTTTATTTCTATCTATCAAAGCATAATATGAATTTCTCATCTTTGTCATCACTATCACCAATTATGTTTTCTTCTTTGCTTAGCACACCCAAGAGGGAGGTCCTTGTTTCGTCTTACACACACAATAGTAACAATTGAATTTATCTTCTTTAAGTTTGTTCTCGTATTTTGTATATTTTTTTGCTTTTTATGTTATACTCGGCGTTGAGACTTGTTCTCCACTTCCCTGGAGGCTGGAGCTGTGTAATTTGTTCTGTTGTTCAAAGTCTTGCTTATAAGTTGGAGAAATTTCACACAAGGTTTATGTAGATGTATGTGTACATGCATTTTGTTTTTCTTGTATGTTACGTGTGTGCTTATAAATCCAATAGGATTTTCCAATCTTGGCATTATCCTGAAGAATAGATAAAGGGGGAAAATAAAATAAAATAACAGAGTTATTGTTACGTGGAAAGTTGAAAGAATAAGTTAAATGTATAAAGGGAGAATTAACTACTGTTTATTTATTCTAATATAAAATGCATGTCAAAATACCTTTAAACATTTATTTCTTTTTCTTTTTAAAATCAACATGAAATGCACCGAATCTCATTTTCGCTTCAAAATAATCGCTGCTGCTGCATCCTCTCCCAACCAATCACTGTTGCTTCATCTCCCACATTGACCGTCATTGTTTCCTCTCTACTCTGGTCACCACCGCTTGTTGTTGCCTCCCCATCTTATTCATCCAGTATTGTATTCATTAAATTTCTCTCCATCGCTAATTCTTAATTTAAAGCGTCAAAACTTTAGTTTGAAAGTTATGAAATTTTATTTGTGAAATGCGAAAAATAAAAAATATTGGAGGGGGGGCCTCATATGATTATTGTAAGGGTTGCTAAAATTCCAAGGGCTTGTCCTTTTGTATGAAATTATTTATTTGTTTGTTTATCTATTTTAAAATTGGAGTTTTGGGCGAGAAATTATTAATCTATTTGGCTAGATGAAAAATAAGAATATCTAAACATGAAGAAGAGTAAAATTGAATGCAGGCAAATAATTGTATCATGTTATAAGGGAAAATCATTGATTTGATTCTTCTATTAGATAAATAAATAAATAAATAATTTGCTATATTCTAATTTTAATTCTACGATGGCAGTCTCATTTTTTGTTTCCTTTAATCTTCCTAAGTGTTACCAAACGCCAAGCAACTTTGTAACCACAAGGCATGAAAGTAACACTAGTCAATATTTTACATGTTTCACTTTTCTTGTAAAGGCTTGTCGTGAACATTATAGTCCTTTTCTTGGTAAATTGGCGAGCGATGGTGTCATTGCTTTCTTTAGTGTTTGTTAAACAGGTTTATTTGGTAATTAACCATTATGGACTTTTGACATACTTCCAGTAAGAAGAGACTGAATTGTAAAGCTATAGAAAATCTAGTTGAAATAATTGTGTAGCAAATGTATAAAAAGCTGTTTGCTAATTATTGCTGGAGAACTATTTCTCCTATCATCCCTTAAAGGAAAAAAAAAGCTATTCATACAGAATTGCAGGCTAAGTCATAAGTTCAGTTTTATCCTAAGAAACATCCGCTCCTGGTATATGGACTAGTATTATTACTGATACACACACACACACATTATTGTGTGTATGTTTGCGCGCATGTGCACACACATATGAACAGTTAACTTAACCAGTCTACAAAATTTGTGCATTTTTTTTTTGATGCAGTCCATGTTGTGAAAGTTTTGGATTGGTATAGCTTTGATTTAACTTGAATAGATCCTTGTCACAGTTTTCTGTTCAGTTAGGACCATCAGGATTCAAAAGGCCTTGTTTTGTTCTTTTTCAACATATATTAAGATTACCTTTAAATACTAAAGTATCGATGACGATCAGTGGAAGTTATATATGTGGTCAACATGCAGCATTTTCAAGTTATGGGTGTTTCATTACCATTGAATGAAAAGTTGAAGTGAGATCTGCAATTTTCTGTTTTAAATATTTTACTTAATTCGATGTTCTTCATAAATCCATCATGCTTATGGCTCCTTGCTTCATTTAACTCTAGAATCTAATGGTCTATTGGCATTCAGGGATTGGTATAACCTTGAAAAATCGAGGCGTGTAAAAGCATTTCGCTGCGGCGAGTATGATGAATGCATTCAAAAAGCAATAGATCACAAACTTAAATCTAAAAGGAAAAAAATCAATGCAAGAAAATATGTCCGCAGAGAAGAAGCAATTCTTCATGCCCTTGAACTTGAAGAGGCAAGCTTATTCCCTGGAAATGACATAATTGGTGATGAAAATAATCTGTTGACATCTATAGCAGATAACCATTATAAGCCACAAATCAACAAAAGTAAAAGATCAAAGAAGAAGAAGAAGGTGACACCTAATGATTCAGAAGATGGCAAAAATAATAGAATGAAGCGAATGAGAGACCTCCAAGATCTAGGACATAGTTCTGCAAAAGGCAGTGAGTCTGATTTTGATAATGATATATCCAGTGAGACTCCAGTAAGTAGCAGTAGGGATTCATGTTCATCTTTAAAAAATAAACAAACCAATGTGGAGTCCATTTCTGGGAGTTCAAAAAAGAAATGTCGTAGCAAATCATTAGCTGAAGTTGGGATGGGTGTAAAGATGGTTACGACACCTTCAGTTTTGAAACAAGGTGGCGCCGAGGAAGATTCGCCTGTTAAAGATGTCACAAATACTGAATGTAATGTAAATAAGAAAGACTCTCTGGATGATAGTCCATATCTTTCAGGTACTTCAAATGAGGAAGCTCTACTATTTACTCATGAACTGCAATGTGAAATAAATGATACTAAATTTCGAAACATTGTGGAATCTATTGATAATGGAAACTCTGATGTATGCACTGATGTTCTTGCTGCGAATGCTGATAATGCTGCAGGTATGTATATTTGCAAAAGCTACTTGTATGGATTAAAATTATGTTGTCAAGCTGTATACCATGATTAGAATACCTAATACCATTTAAAAACAACATAGGTTGTATATGCATCATTGCCTAAGCTTTAACCATTGGAAGGCGTTTATTTCTTTACTTGTTTTCAAATCAAGAACCTTTAGGGTGAATTGGTAGTTGTCTAACCTACACAATGCTAAATTAGAGCATATTTGACAGCTTCTTATGGGTAGTCCAAACTAGTAGCTTATTTGAGTTTTAGTTTTTTAGCAACTTATATGAAAGTAGCATAACTTATTTAGAAGCCAAAATTGGAGATGCAACTATTAATTGCTTGTGGATTTTAGAATTTTAAAAATAATTTGACCAAACAAATGACAAAAATAGCCTTGTTTCAAACGATTTACATAAAATGTCTCTACTTGATATAACCCCGTACATTAACAAGGATATGTTTATATTCACTACTTGTAATTTATAGCGGCCAATCACCGAAATTAACTTATTTAGTTCTAATAGTCAAATTACACCCAAACAACACCTTCACTTATTACGATTCAGTTAAAGCTGCTTAAAAGTTGGGGGAGGCTATTCACATCAAAATATCTTCTTACTTTTACCCAATTTCAAAGGGCTACTAATTGCACTTAGTTGCAATTTCATCTTTGTTACCATCTGCAATGGAGAATTCTCCTGAACTCATCGGACTCTTCATTGCAGACGAAAATAAGTTGCCGACTGCAATGCAGAGTCCGTGTTCTATCCCATTTGTAACATGGGTGAAAATAAGAAAACATTGTTGTGCGCATAGCACCACTCTAATATTTTTTTTTAAAAAAAAAAAATTGATAAGGAAATTCAATATAAGCAGTTTCCAAACGGGCTACTCCCATGTTCAAAGTGCTTTAGACCTTTCTTGTTTTTCTGTTGGAAATACATTCTTTGCAGCTTGTGTTGCATTATATCTATATTTTCTTACTTGATGTTAGTAAAAATATGAAGTCAATTTTTCCTTACTTGTATCTCATACGACGGCAGATACTTCTCCTGGTATTGGGAAATCTCCATCAAATGAAACAAACACAAGTACAGAAGATAAGCCATCAAACAACTGCATTAAGGATATCATAGTACAACAAATGAGTGAAGGTGTTGGCGAGGTATGCTCTACTAGCTCTTCAACTAAGGTTAACATTCTCAACCAAAAATTTGACATGGGTACCTCTGAATGGCACACAAAAGGCAAGAAGCGGAATATTAGATACGCAAGTGTGAACAAAAACGTTGATTTAGATAGCATTATCAGTCGAAAATCTCGAAGAATAATATCAAATAGCATTTCTGATGAATCGCTTATGTCTGATATTAGCTGCCAGCAGGCAAAATGCACGTCGATTTTGGAAGCTTGTAATGTAAATGGAGATAGAAAGACGAGTGCAGTAGAAAATGGAACCCATGCATTACTTCCACCTAGAAAAATCCGTCTCCCTTCCAGGTATCGAGATTCAGAGGAGGATAGATCTCAGTTATTCGATGTTGAGATAGTTGCCATGTCAAATTACCAGGGCCAAAGAGTTCCACTAGTTTCTCTTATGAGCAAATTCAACAACAAACCTGTTGTAGGCCATCCTGTATCGATCGAGATCATTACCCATAGAAAGCCTGTAAGTGGGAAAAGAACAAGCTTTTCGCCTAGAAAGATCCGGAAACTTTCTTCTATTTCAACGGACCGCAAGAAACAGAAGGAGAAAGAGAGAAATTTAATGGTTGGGAAGGTCGGATTTGTTTCGTGCATTCCGGTTAAACTTGTTTTTAGCAGGCTGAATGAAGCATTGAAAAGTTGAATCTTTTTTTTTTTCCCCCTCTGTGGTGTTTATTTTAAAGCTGTTTCTGCGAATGTGTCATCATTCTGTATCAGCTTTTGTTTGTAGTTGCAATAAGGTATATATTTGCTGTATGGTAGGTTAAGGGTTTAGTGTTAAAAGTTGGGAATGCTTGAAATATTGCGATAGAGATGTAAAATTTGGAACTATGCCCCAACTCTTCTGAATGGATATTTATGTGCATTGTTGTTACCTGTTAGCGCAAACGCTTGTTGGCTTTTTCCTTGTGTTGTATTTAAATTTGAAATTTTGAATTATTCTGATACAGGGACTAAGACTAATAAATGGAAATTATCAATTGATTTTCATCTCAATTTAAAGTGTACTGCTACTATTTCTGTATAAGTTGTTTATTTTGTGTACCGCGTTGTAAACTCATATGCTGCTAAGGTGAATACACAGAGTATGTCACTTATGGTGTTTCAAAAACACGTTTTCCCCCTTTCAAACATCACTGTTTTTTTCAGTTTTTAGATTTTACAAAATTATCCCTATTTTTTCAACACAGCATATTATGTTTAAAAGGAACAATTACGTGTATGTCTCCAATGAAGCGATGTTTCTATAAAATGCTAGCTCGGGTAGAAATGATAGGATCCGAACGTGGCTCGTGAACAAATCACGTTCCAGTTGAACGCGGTTTAAAAAAAATTATGGTATTTCTAAAAAGAAACTGAGGTGAGAAAAAAGAAAGCGGGATGTAATCAATTTTTTTAACTAGGCCGGGCTATGAAAGGAGGAAGAAGAGATGTAAATAGAACTAGCCATGGTATATTTACTCATTTAGGATAGGCGCATGGATGTAAGATAAAGTTCGCCCTTTAATAGTAGTTACAAAATTTCAACGGGCAGTCTTTGATCATACAAATCAGCAAGCATTCATGTTTCCTAGAATTACTGATAGCCTCGATATTGAAAGCTAAATAATTATGTGCACATCTGACAAGGACAACGTACTGGGTACAAAAAGGAACCAAATAAAAGTGTTCTTGTCTGGAAGATGTTACATGCATCACATGCTTTGGGAGGTAAACTAAGGTGCATTTGGTTTAAATTAAGTTTTATGTTTTGAGTTATAGTTACAAAATATAAGCAGGACTGAGGAATGACGGATGGAATGCAAGTGAGAGGAAAATGATCACGAAAGGAAGCGAGGGACGATAAAAAAAAAATATATATATCTCTCATTGTTCCGTTGCTTTCTAAAACAAAGGAAAATAAACCAATTTTTTCCTGTTTGTATGCTAACATCATTTTTTAAAATGATATTTTTCATATACATGCATCGTTCGTATTTTTGTATGGGCGAAAGCCAAAAACTTAGAAAGATAAATCAAGTGTGCTGCTATTCACACCCCCATTTAGACTATTGACCACCTTTAAAAAATTAATAAATTGTAGTATTTTTGATCTACTTCTTACCACCATTTTATTTCTTTTCACTCAGTCAATAAAAACCATACGGTCTCTTCTCTTCTCAAACAACGTAAATTCTCAGATATCAAACCCTAAACCTTAAACTCCAACACCAATTTTTAGGTGTTTGCAACCGACGATCAATAGGTTTGTTAGAATATGAAGAACCGTTCACACCAATTTGCAAACTTCAACTATTAGCGATTTCAAACCCATTTCTAAGCCTATACCTAACATCCATTTCAGAAGAAAAAAAAGGGTTCGAATCTTACTCGACTTAAACGACTTCTTCCCTCTTGTCATCATGACACGAACGTCATCAGCTGATTGGACGCTTGAAATTGCGTTGATAATTTAGGGAAATCTTCAAGTTTGTGGAGCGATGGAGAAAAATTTAGGAAGAAGATGTTTTTTTTTGGAACGATGAAGAATTAAAGGTAGAGGTGGTAGCCGATTAGAAATTGAATAATTTATGTGGTGTAAAGGAGTAGAGAGACATAAAAAAGAGGTGGCCTTTAGTATAGATGACCAGTAGTCTAAATGGGGTTGTGAATAGCAACACACTAAATCAAACAGCATCTAAAATTTGCATTGGATTATGTCTGAAGCAGGGTCGTCTCTTCAATTAGACAAATTAAACAAATGTTTAGGGCCCCTCAACTTTAGGGTCCTCCAGGGCCGTCTCTTCAATTAGGCAAATTAAGCAAATGTTTAGGGCCCCTCAACTTCAAGGGCCCCCCTCAAATTCAGCATGCATTAATTTTTATGCGTAGGAAATACAAATTTTAACTTGCTTTATAACACACAATAGTGCCAACAAATCATTTATTTTTTTCCTAATTTGTAGCCTCCTCAAATTCTAACTCATATTTATTACCACAAATCATTTATTTTTTCTTAATTTATTTTCTCTGTCTACCGTAGACAGATTTACGCACTCTTCTTTTGCTCTGTAATTTTTAGACAGTTTACACACTCTTCTTTTTTGCTTCTCTTCTGTCTTTGTTTTTCGCTGTAATATAACACATAAACAATAACAGCAGAACAGAAATGTAGAATTACAACAGATAATG